>OU342743.1:94504770-95148392 GCA_910589775.1 Avena eriantha
AAAAGCGTTGAACTAAAGACGTCTTTACATGACCTTTTTCTTGTAATGAATGAGGTGTGGTGATGCATCATCTTTTAATCTGGTTGTAGAATACATGCTATAGATGAATCCCAGCATGCTGCCAGGGTTCCTAGACATGGTTGGACACCACATGCTGTGGTGGCATCACTGCATGTGTTCTTTTCCTAAAACCACAATGATGCATACTAATACACACACACACATCCAATGAACTCTAGTGGATCCATGTGGTTTATGAAAACAACAGACATGCAATGAACTCTAGTGGATCCATGTGGTTTACGAAAACAACACACATACAATAAATTCTAGTGGATCCACGTGGTTTATTAAAAGAACACACATGTTGTGTTCGCATCACTACATGTGTTCTTTTCCAAAACCAATGTGATGCACACTGATACACACACACATCCAATGAGGTGTCGTGATGCAGTATCTTTCAAGCTGGTGGTAGAATGCATGCTGCAGTTGAATCCCAGCATGCTGCCAGGGTTCCTGGACATGCTTAGACACCACATGCTGTGGTGGCATAACTCCATGTGTTCTTTTCCTAAAACCACATTGATGCACACTGATACACACACGCATCCAATGAGGTGTGGTGATGTAGCATATTTCAATCTAGTGGTAGAATGCATGTTGCAGTTGAATCCTAGCATGGTGCTAGGGTTCTAGGACATGGTTGGACACCACATGCTATGGTGAAAACACTACATGTGTTCTTTTCCTAAAACCACAATGATGCACACTGATACACACACACAAATCCAATGAACTCTTGTGGATCCATGCGGTTTATGAAAAGAACACACCTGCAATGAACTCTAGAGGATCCACGTGGATTATGAAAAGAACACACATGCAATGAACTATAGTGGATCCATCTGGTTTATGAAAAGAACAAATAGGCTATGGTTGCATCACTGGATGTGTGTTTCTTCCAAAACCACAATGATGCACACTGATACACACACATCCAGCGAGGTGTGGTGATGCATCATCTTTCAAGCTAGTGGAAGAATGGATGCTGAAGTTGAATCCCAGCATGCTGCTAGGGTTCCTAGACATGGTTGGACACCACATGCTATGGTGGCATCACTGCATGCGTTCTTTTCCTAAAACCACAATGATGCACACTGATACACACACACATCCAATGAGGTGTGGTGATGCAACATCTTTCAAGCTGGTGGTAGAATGCATGCTGTAGTTGAATCCTAGCAGGCTACCAGGGTTCCTGGACATGTTTGGACACCACATTCTGGAGTGGCATCATTGCATGTGTTCTTTTCCTGAAACCACAGTGATGCACACTGATACACACACATCCAATGAGGTGTGGTGATGTAGCATCTTTCAAGCTGGTGGTAGAATGCATGCTGAAGTTGAATCCCAACATGCTATTAGGGTTCTTGGACATGGTTGGACACCACATGTTGTGGTGGCATCACCGCATGTGTTATTTTCCTAAAACCACAATGATCCACACTAACACACACACACATCCAATGAGGTGCGGTGATGCAACATCCTTCAAGCTGGTGTTAGAATGCATGTTGCATTTTAATCCCAGTAAGCTGCCAGGGTTCCTGGACATGGTTGGACACCACATGATGTGGTGGCATCACTTCATGTATTCTTTTCCTAAAACCACAATGATGCACGCTAATACACACACACACATCCAATGATGTGTGGTGATGCAACATCTTTGAAGCTGGTGGTAGAATGCATGTTGCAGTTGAATCCCAGCATGCTCTAGGGGTTCCAGGACATGGTTGGACACCACATTTTTTGGTGGCATCACTGCATGTGTTCTTTTCCTAAAACCACAATGATGCACACTGATACACACACACACATCCAATGAACTCTAGTGGATACATGTGGTTTATGAAAGCAACACACATGTAATGAACTCTAGTGGATCCATGTGGTTTACGAAGAGAACACACATGCAATGAATTCTAGTGGATCCATGTGGTTTATGAAAAGAACACACATGCAATGAACTCTAGTGGATCTATGTGGGTTATAAAAAGAACACACATGTTGTGGTGGCATCGCTACATGTGTTCTTTTCCAAAACCACAATGATGCACACTGATACACACACATCTAATGAGGTGTGGTGATGCATCATCTTTCAAGATGGTGGTAGAATGCATGCTACTATTGAATCCCAGCATGCTCCCAAGGTTCCTGGACATGGTTGGACACCACATGCTATCGTGGCATCACTTAATGTGTTCTTTTCCTAAAACCACAATGATGGACACTGATACATAAACACACATCCAATGAACTCTACTGGATCCATGTGGTTTATGAAAAGAACACACTTGCAATGAACTCTAGTGGATCCATGTGGTTTATGAAAAGAACACACATGCAATGAAATCTAGTGGATCCATGTGGTTTATGAAAAGAACAGACATGCTGTGGTGGCATCACTGCATGTGTTCTTTTCCAAAACCACAATGATACACACACATCCAATGAGGTGTGGTGATGCAGCATCTTTCAATCTAGTGGTAGAATGCATGCTATAGATGAATCCCAGCATGCTGCCAGGGATTATGGACATCGTTGGACACCACATGCCGTGGTGGCATCACTCCATGTGTTCTTTTCCTAAAACCACAACGGTGCACACTCATACACACACACTCATCCAATGAACTCTAGTGGATCCATATGGTTTATGAAAACAACACACATGCAATGAACTCTAGTGTATCCATGTGATTTATGAAAACAACACACATACAATAAACTCTAGTGGATCCACGTGGTTTATTAAAAGAACACACATGTTGTGTTGGCATTACTGCATGTGTTCTTTTCCAAAACCACAATGATGCACAGTGATACACACACACATCTAATGAGGTTTGGTGATGCAGCATCTTTGAAGTTGGTGGTAGAATGCATGCTGCAGTTGATTCCCAACATGCTGCCAGGGTTCATGGACATGCTTGGACACCACATGCTGTGGTGGCATAACTCCATGTGTTCTTTTCCTAAAACTACATTAATGCACACTGATACACACACATCCAATGAGGTGTGGTGATGTAGCATATTTCAAGCTAGTGGTAGAATGCATGTTGCAGTTGAATCCTAGCATGGTGCCAGGGTTCCAGGACATGGTTGGACACCACATGCTTTGGTGGCATCACTGCATGTGTTCTTTTTCTAAAACCACAATGATGCACACTGATACACACACACAAATCCAAAGAACTCTTGTGGATCCATGTGGTTTATGAAAAGAACACACATGCAATGAACTCTAGAGGATCCACGTGGATTGTGAAAAGAACACGCATGCAATGAACTCAAGTGGATCCATCTGGTTTATGGAAAGAACACACAGGCTATGGTGGCATCACTGGATGTGTGTTTTCTCCAAAACCACAATGATGCACATTGATACACACACATCCAGTGAGGTGTGGTGATGCAGCATATTTCAAGCTGGTGGCAGAATGAATGCTGAAGTTGAATCCCAGCATGCTGCTAGGGTTCCTGGACATGGTTGGACACCACATGCTGTGGTGGCATCGCTGCATCTGTTCTTTTCCTAAAACCACAATGATGCACATTGATACACACACACCCACACATCCAATGAGGTGTGGTTAAGCAGCATCTTTCAAGCTGGTGGTAGAATGCATGCAGTAGTTGAATCCCAACATGCTGCCAGGGTTCCTGGACATGTTTGGACACCACATGCTGGAGTGGCATCATTACATGTTTTCTTTTCCTCAAACCACAATGATGCACACTGATACACACAGACACATCCAATGAGGTGTGGTGATGCAGCATCTTTCAAGCTGGTGGTAGAATGCATGCTGAAGTTGAATCCCAGCATGTTGTTAGGGTTCCTGGACACGGTTGGACACCACATGTTGTGGTGGCATCACTTCATGTGTTCTTTTCTTAAAACCACAATGATCAAGACTGACACACACACATCCAATGAGGTGCGGTGATGTAAGATCTTTCAAGCTGGTGGTAGAATGCATGTTGCAGTTGAATCCCAGCAAGCTGCCAGGGTTCCTAGACATGGTTGGACACCACATGCTATGGTGGCATCACTTCATGTGTTCTTTTCCTAAAACCACAATGATGCACACTAATACACACACACACATCCAATGAGGTGTGGTGATGCAGCATCTTTGAAGCTGTTGGTAGAATGCATGTTGCAGTTGAATCCCAGCATGCTGCCAAGGTTCCAGGACATGGTTGGACACCACATGCTATGGTGGCATCACTGCATGTGTTCTTTTCCTAAAACTACAATGATGCACACTAATACACACACATCCAATGAACTCTACTAGATCCATGTGGTTTATGAAAACAACACACATGCAATGAACTCTAGTGGATCGATGTGGTTTATGGAAAGAACTCACATGCAATGAACTCTAGTGGATCCATGTGGTTGATGAAAAGAACACACATGCAATGAACTCTTGTGGATCCATGTGGTTTATGAAAACTACAAACATGCAACGAATTCTAGTGGATCCACGTGGATTATGAAAAGAACACACATGCAATGAACTCTAGTGGATCCATCTGGTTTATGAAAATAACACACATTCTATGGTGGCATCACTGATGTGTTTTTTTTTCGAAAACCACAATGATGCACACTGATACACAGACACATCCAATGAGGTGTGGTGATGCAACATCTTTCAAGCTGGTGGCAGAATGCATGCTGCAGTTGAATTCCAGCATGCTTCCAGGGATCCTGGACATTGTTGGACACCACATGTTGTGGTGGCATCACTTACTGTGTTCTTTTCCTAAAACCACAATGATGCACACTAATACACACACATACACACATCCGATGAGGTGTGGTGATGCAGCATCTTTCAAGCTGGTGTAGAATGCATGTTGTAGTTGAATCCCAGCATACTGCGGGGGTTCCTGGACATGGTTGGACACCACATGCTGGAGTGGCATCATTGCATGTGTTCTTTTCCCGAGACCACAATGATGCACACTGATACACACACATCCAATGAGGTGCGGTGATGCAGCATCTTTCAAGCTGGTGGTAGAATACATGCTGAAGTTGAATCCCAGCATGTCGTTAGGGTCCTGGACATGGTTGGACACTACATGTTGTGGTGGCATCACTGCATGTGTTCTTTTTCTAAAACCATAATGATGCACACTGACAGACACACACATCCAATGAGGTGCGGTGATGCAGCATCTTTCAAGCTGGTGGTAGAATGCATGTTGCAATTGAATCCCAACCTGCTGCCAGGGTTCCTGGACATGGTTGGACACCACATGCTGTGGTGGCATCACTGCATGTGTTCTTTTCCTAAAACGACAATGGTGCAGACTAATACACACACATCCAATGAACTCTACTAGATCCATGTGGTTTATGAAAACAACACACATGCAATGAACTCTAGTGGATCGATGTGGTTTATGGAAAGAACTCACATGCAATGAACTCTAGTGGATCCATGTGGTTGATGAAAAGAACACACATGCAATGAACTCTTGTGGATCCATGTGGTTTATGAAAACTACAAACATGCAACGAATTCTAGTGGATCCACGTGGATTATGAAAAGAACACACATGCAATGAACTCTAGTGGATCCATCTGGTTTATGAAAATAACACACATTCTATGGTGGCATCACTGATGTGTGTTTTTTTCGAAAACCACAATGATGCACACTGATACACAGACACATCCAATGAGGTGTGGTGATGCAACATCTTTCAAGCTGGTGGCAGAATGCATGCTGCAGTTGAATTCCAGCATGCTTCCAGGGATCCTGGACATTGTTGGACACCACATGTTGTGGTGGCATCACTTACTGTGTTCTTTTCCTAAAACCACAATGATGCACACTAATACACACACATACACACATCCGATGAGGTGTGGTGATGCAGCATCTTTCAAGCTGGTGTAGAATGCATGTTGTAGTTGAATCCCAGCATACTGCGGGGGTTCCTGGACATGGTTGGACACCACATGCTGGAGTGGCATCATTGCATGTGTTCTTTTCCCGAGACCACAATGATGCACACTGATACACACACATCCAATGAGGTGCGGTGATGCAGCATCTTTCAAGCTGGTGGTAGAATACATGCTGAAGTTGAATCCCAGCATGTCGTTAGGGTCCTGGACATGGTTGGACACTACATGTTGTGGTGGCATCACTGCATGTGTTCTTTTTCTAAAACCATAATGATGCACACTGACAGACACACACATCCAATGAGGTGCGGTGATGCAGCATCTTTCAAGCTGGTGGTAGAATGCATGTTGCAATTGAATCCCAACCTGCTGCCAGGGTTCCTGGACATGGTTGGACACCACATGCTGTGGTGGCATCACTGCATGTGTTCTTTTCCTAAAACGACAATGGTGCAGACTGATACACACAGACATCTAATGAGGTGTGGTGATGCAGCATCTTTGAAGCTGGTGGTAGAATGCATGCTACTGTTGAATCCTAGCATGCTTCCCGAGTTCCTGTACATGGTTGGATACCACATGTTGTGGTGGCATCACTACATCTGTTGTTTTCCTAAAACCACAATGATGCACACTGATACACGCACACATCCAATGAACTCTAGTGGATCCATGTGGTTTATGAATAGAACACACATGCAATGAACTCTAGGGGATCCATGTGGTTTATGAAAAGAACACACATGCAATGAACTCTAGCGGATCCATGTGGTTTATGCAAAGAACACACTTGCTGTGGTGGCATCACTACATGTGTTCTTCTCCAAAACCACAATGATGCACACTGATACACACACATCCAATGAGGTGTGGTGATGCGTCATCTTTCAAGCTGGTGGTAGAATGCATGCTGCTGTTGAATCCCAGCATGCTGCCAGGGTTCCTAGACATGGTTGGACACCACATGCTGTGGTGGCATCACTGCATGTGTTCTTTTCCTAAAACCACAATGATGCACACTGATACACACACACATCCAATGAGGTGTGGTGATGCAGCATCTTTCAAGCTAGTGGTAGAATGCATGATGTAGATGAATCCTAGCATGATGCCATGGTTCCTGGACATGGTTGGACACCACATGCTATGGTGGCATCACTGCATGTGTTCTTTTCCTAAAACCACAATGATGCACAGTGATACACATACACACATTGTCGGGGGGATGACCTCCGGATACCCCAACTAGACAAGAATCACGTCAGTCGGATCGCGTCCGGCTGGCTGAGCGCAGCCGGATAGGGGCAAGTCAAGCCGGCTACCTCACGGTAGCCGGAACGGCAAGGAGCAGCCGGCTATAGCAGCGTAGTCGGACTCAATCAAGAGGACAGTGCGACGTGTTGTACAGTGCACGATACAACATGGTACAATGACAAGACCCACGACTACCCGACCATACTAAAGACTTTGCGGGGTGACGCATGAATAGTGGCCAGATGCTAACGACGAGCTCGCACGGCGTTCACTATACCCACGACGACCTTACCGCTTGTACCCTGATGGGATGTAAGTGTACCGAGTACTATAGATGACCAGCTAGATGGGGCCCGCCTTTGGGGCCCGCCAGCCGGACTGGTTAGTAAGACCATTGCCCCTCTGCCTATATAAGGAGAGGCAAGGTTCCAGTAGAAGGGGTTGGTCTCATTGCATTTAAGGCAGTAGCTAGAGAATACAGCTCGAGGAGCGATTGTAACTCGTATAGTACCCATAGTCAGATCGGCAGGGGTAGGAGCTTTACCTCATCACGAGGGCTCTGAACCTGGGTACTTCGTGTGTCTCGCTGCACTAGCTCGTACCCAATACCGCCCGCGGACACCATCGAGAGCTTCCTTGCTAGTCCCCACACCTCTATCTAACCTGTTTAGGTACTGTCATTCCCAATACAATGACAGTTGGCGCGCACCGTGGGGCAGATGGCTGCGACCGTAGTCATGTTCCGCACGGGACCCCGCACTTCAGCCGGTGAGCGCGTGGCCTCTGGCCTAGTGCTTACGCTCGGCAAGTTCGACTGCGTCATTGACAACGCAGCGTGTTTCGCCGGATCCACTTTTCCGGCGAACGGTTCTATCCTGCTCTTCGGCAACCTCCGCGTCTATGTCGCCATCGTGCTGGAGTGTTTTCCTAGGGAAATCGTTTCCGTCACGGAGCTGCTGCACTTCGGCGGCGGCGCCTCCGTCGCTCCCCGCGGCGTCAAGGTGATGATGGCCGGCTCCAGCTCTCAGCCCTTCCAGCTTCAGGAGAAGGCCGCGAACGAGGTCAGAACTTCTGCTCCACTGCGGGCAAGGAACCCAGTGGAGGAAGCCATTGACTGGCTTCTCACACCAGTTAACCTCGGGGATAATCCGGAGGAGGCGGAGGCCAACTTCGCCATGGAGAGACAGCTTCTCCTGCAGGAGGCCATGGAGTTGGCTGTGGCTAAGAAGCAGATCGACATCACCCAGCGCGAGTACGACCGGGCGCACGGCCACACTCCGGCTGCCGCAAAAACTATCCAGCGCGGGAAAGTGCGGTGCTGGGGTGGCGAGCTAGGGAGGAGGATTGAGAGGGACGACGAGCCGGATCCGGAGCTCGCTCTCATCTGGTCCACCTACAGCACCCCCATCAAGCACATGCGCGCGGCGCGAGCCGCAGCGGACGAACTGCCCAACTTGGAGGGCGAGGAACGAGACAGGCAGCACGCCCAGGTGCAGGAGCTCCTCCGGATCATGGACGAGCAGGCGGATGCCATCCGGCAGATGAATGAGGACCCCAGCTGCTCTAGGGGTAGCAAGTCGCCCGACAACAGCAAAGGCGCACCCCGCGACAACCAGCAGACGTCCTCTCCTCCGGTTAAGGCCCACAGGAAGCACCGCAGCTCTGGCAACAAGGGTCAGGCCTGCCAGGAGCAAACAGAGAACAACAACCCACCACCTCCCCCTCCACCAACCGGAGTGCCACGACCTGCCAGTTCCCGTCTCTCGGGCCGGGTAGGAGTGCCCAACCCGGATCGTCCGGATGCCCGTGACCGCATCGAGCTCCTCGCTCAACCGCGTGTCACGGAAGAGGAAGACTCCACTGGACCGGTTTGTTTCAGACCCCGCATCTAGAACGAGCCGTTTCCGGACAAGTTCACCCTGCCCAGGGACACCCCCAAGTATGATAGCAGCATGAAGCCGGAAGATTGGCTGACCGACTATGCCACGGCAGTCGGCATCGCCCATGGGAACAAGCGCACAGCTATGCGCTATGTCCCCCTTATGCTAATCGGGTCAGCGAGGACATGGCTCAACAGCCTCGCGCCCAACAGCATCAACGCCTAGCCAGACTTTGAAAAGGTGTTTGTCTGCAACTTCAACGACACGTACAAGCGTCCAAGCCGCCCGCGCGACCTGGCCCTATGCATCCAGGGCAACCGCGATACGGACCGCGAGTACCTCGTCAAGTGGACCGAGTTGCGCAACACCTGCGAGGGCATCCTGGAGAGCCAGGCCATCGGCTTCTTCATCGAGGGATGCCGAGAAGGCACCATGCTTCGCCACCGGCTACTGTGTGACGAGCCGAAAGCCATGGCGGAGCTCATGACGGTTGCGGACCAGTACGCCACGGCTGACGCCGTGATGAAAAGAAACCCCTTCGGGTAAGCGCGGACGGGCGTCCGACTCCCTCGGAGCCAGCTCGCGACCGACCAACCAACCCGGCTGGAGAATCCGGATCCTCTAGGCGCCATGGCACCGACAACCGGTTCCACCGGGATCGCCAAACTGGACAGCAGAAGCCCCGCTACCACGCGCGACACGTCAATGCTATAGAGGGCATGCCCGACGCGCTGGCTAACGATACAAGAAGGCAGAAGCCGCATCTCACCTTCGACCAGATGTTTGATGGCCCGTGCAAGTGGCATAGCGGTCTCTTCAAGCCGGCTACGCACACCACCCGGAACTGCAGCTGGACCCACCAGCTAAAGGACCAGGGAAACCAGCAACGTCTTCCCCTGTCCCCTCCTGGTGGACCACCACCACCGGCTAGGGGAACCGGTAATGATGGCAACGGTGGCAACAACAACAATGGCTACCCCCTAGCCGCACGCTACCTACCACATCTTCGAGACGGAGCTGGACGACAAGCACAGCCGTAGGCGACGCTCCAAGGAGGTCAACGCCACCGTCTCCCTAGTCCCCTAGTACCTGAACTAGTCGGAGACCCCCATCACCTGGAGCCGGGAGGATCAGCCGGAACAGCTTCCGATTCCCGGGGGCTACGCCATGGTGCTTGACCCCCTCATTGTCTCCAACGAGCGCACCTGCCGCTTCTCGCGTGTCCTCATCGACGGAGGCAGTAGCCTCAACCTTCTCTACCGGTCTTTGCTAGAGAAGCTAGGCATTCGTGAGTACAACCTGCGCCCGACTACCACAACGTTCCACGATGTACTGCCAGGACCGGCTTGCACTCCGCTGGGTAAAATCCAGCTGGGCATCATCTTCAGGACCGAGGAGAACTTCCGCCATGAGCCGATATGGTTCGAGGTGGTGAACCTGACGAGCTCCTACCATGCTCTCCTCGGGTGCCCCGCCCTCACCAAGTTCATGGCCGTCCCCCACTACGTGTATCTCAAGACGAAGATGCTAGGACCAAACGGCGTGATCACCGTCTCCGGCTGCTTCAGGCGGTCGATGGACTGCGCCTCAGCCGGCTCCAAGCTAGCAGAGGCCCTCATCATAGCCGAAGAAAAGCGCGTGATCATGCGCAGTGTGGCCATGGCCCAACAAGAAATGCCGGCTAGCAGCAAGCCGGCTAGAGATGCAGCTTTCCAGCCGGCAAAGGAGACGAAGAGGATCTTGCTTGACCCCTCCAACCCGACCAAGTTCGTCACCATTGGTGCCAACTTGGACAGCAAATAGGACGGCGCGCTCGTCGACTTCCTCTGTGAGAATCGGGACATCTTCGCATGGTCACCCAAGGACATGCCAGGTGTGCCGAGGGAGTTCGCCGAGCACTCACTTCATGTGCGGCTGGATGCCAAGCCGGTCAAGCAGCCTCTACACAGGTTCATAGAGGAGAAAAGAAAGATCATTGGTGACGAGATCACCTGGCTCCTTGCAGCCGAGTTCATCATGGAAGTGTACCACCCAGACTGATTGGCCAACCCAGTCCTGGTATTGAAGAATAAGAAGACCTGGTGCATGTATATCGACTACACCAGCCTGAACAATGCGTGCCTAAAAGACCCCTTCGTCTTGCCCCATATCGATCAAGTTATCGATTCCACGACTGGCTGTGATTTATTGTCCTTCTTGGATTGCTACTCCGGTTACAATCAGATCCGGCTAAATCCAACTGACCAGATAAAGACATCGTTTATCACCCCATACGGGGCTTTCTGTTATGTAACCATGCCTTTCGGTTTGAAAAATGCAGGCGCTACCTATCAGCGTTGTATGCAGAACTTCTTGCACTCGTAGATCGGCCGAAACGTGCATGCCTATGTGGACGATGTGGTCATCAATACCAAGGAGAAGCGCACCCTCCTCGAGGACTTGGGAGAGACATTCGGCAACCTTCGGTAGTACCAGATGAAGCTGAATCCGGAGAAGTGCCTCTTCGGAGTCCCATCCGGACAGCTACTCAATTTCCTCGTCTCACAACGAGGGATCGAGGCGAATCCGGAGAAGATTGCGGCCATAAAGAGGATGAAGCCGCCTAGGAGCTTGCTTAGAGTCCAGAAGTTCACCGGATTCCTAGCCTCCCTTAGCCGTTTCGTCAGCCGGTTGGGGAGAAGGCACTTCCGTTATACCAGCTGATGAAGAAGACGGACAAGTTCTCTTGGACCTCGCAGGCTGATGCCGCTTTTCACGATCTCAAGCGCATGCTATCCACAACGCCGGTTCCAGTCACGCCGGCTAGCAAGGAGCCGATGCTGCTCTATATAGCAGCCGTCAGCCGGGTCGTCAGTGTCATCCTGGCGGTGGAGCACCCCGAGGAAGGCAAGGCTCAGCCGGTTCAGAGACCCATCTACTACCTCAGCGAGGTTCTCTCCCTCTCCAAGCAGAACTACCCCCACTACCAGAAGATGTGTTATGGCATGTACCTAGCATGCAAGAATATCAAGCATTACTTTCAAGAGCATCCGATTAAGGTCGTGTGCACTGTACCCCTTTCGGAAATCATTGGCAACAAGGACGCCACCGGCCGAGTCGCCAAATGGGCCATCGAGCTCGCCGCCTACTCCATCCAGTATGAGCCCCGGCTCACGATCAAGTTGCAAGATTTGGCGGACTTCCTCGTTGACTGGGCTGAGACCCAGTACCTCCCACCAGTTCCCGACTCGGACCATTGGAGGATGCACATTGACGGCTCGAAGATGCTCGGGGGCTTGGGAGCCGGCATCGTGCTCACCTCGCCCAAAGGAGACCGTCTGGAGTACGTCCTCCAGATCCACTTCAAGGCCTCCAACAACGTTGCCAAATACGAGGCGCTGGCGCATGGCCTCTGGCTAGCCAGGGAGATCAGCACCAAACGGATCCTTTGCTTCGGCGAGTCGAATCTGGTGGTGCAACAGGTATCCGGAGAATGGGACACCCATGATGCAAACATGGCCCTCTACTGGTTCCACATACAGAAGATCAGCGCCTGCTTCGACGGATGTGAGTTCCATCATGTCCCTCGCGTCAACAACAAGGCAGCCGAGTCGCTTGCGCGAATCGGATCCACCAGGAAGGTGATCCCACCAGGGGTCTCCTTGGAGCACCTGCGCAACCCTCCATCAACCCGTCCCCCGAGTCAGATTCCATTATCTCGGCAGGGAGCGTTCCGGTTGCGTGCATGGCAGACACGAAGCCGATAGAACATGCGAAGAAGAAGGCCTGCACCAACTCTGGCAAGCCCGTACCCTCCGGCTCACAAGACCCGGGGGCTGCCGACTCGTCAAGCGGCTCGGGGCCTGCCGTTCCGGGTACCTCATCCGGACGACCCCCCGACGACCCTCAACAGGAGAGCGGAAGCATCTTCACCATCCAGGAGATACCATCCTAGGCACAGCCCTTCATGAACTACATCGCCAATGGAGATCTCCTGGATGATGAGGTGGACGCCAGGAAAATCCGGCGCCGCGCACACACGTACACCATCATCAACGAGGAACTATACGAGCGCAGCGTATCCGGCATCTTCCAAAGGTGTGTCGACATGGACACCGGCTACCGTCTGCTCAAGGACATCCACCAGGGCGAGTGTGGGCATCACACTTCATCCAGGGCAATAGTCACCAAGGCGTTCCACCATGGCTTCTATTGGCCCACCGCCCTCAAGGACGCCGAGCAGCTAGTCCACGCGTGCAACAGGTGCCAACGCTTCGAGCAGATCAGGCACATGTCGACTACGGTATTCAAGACCATACCGATCATCTGGCCCTTCGCGGTCTGGCCTCCACATGGTCGGTCCCTTCAAGCGGGAATACGCAGGCATGACCCATCTGCTGGTGGCGGTGGACAAGTTTACAAAGTGGATAGAGGCCAAGCCTATCCAAAAACTGGACGGGGCGACAACCGTCACCTTCTTCACCGACATCATTAACCGGTTCGGCTACCCCAACAGCATCATCATCTACAATGGCACGAATTTCACCAAGGGGGCCTTCGTCCGGTTCTGCAGCAACAAAGCCATCCGGCTGGACCTCGCTTCCGTTGCGCACCCGCAATCCAATGGGCAGGTTGAAAGGGCAAACGGCCTAGTGCTAGCCGGCATTAATCCAGGCCTCATCGAGCCCTTGGAGCGGTCGCCCGGATGCTGGATCAAAAAACTTCCGACTGTGCTATGGAGCCTCCGCACCACACCAAATAGGTCAACCGGCTTCACCCTGTTCTTCCTTGTTTATGGATCGGAAGCCGTCCTCTCCACGGACATCGAGTTCGACTCACCACGCAAGCTCCTCTAGGATGAAAAGGCTAAACATGAGGCATGGGAGGATGGCATGGACCTCCTCGAGGAGGCCCGCTAGATGGCATTGTCCAGATCGAACCTATACCAGCAGCGCTTACGCCACTACCATTCGAGCTGGATCCGCCCTGTCGCATTCCGTGAGGGTGACCTGGTTCTCCGACTGGTGCAAGACACGAAGGGCATGCACAAGCTAGTGCCGCCCTGGGAGGGTACCTTCATCATCAGCCGGGTGTTGCCCAATGACTCCCACTACCTCATCGACGCACAGCAGCCGCGCAAGAACAAGATGGACAAGTCGGACGAGGAGACAGAGCGCCCCTGGAATGCGGCCCTGCTCCGCCCGTTTTACACCTAGTCACCAGGCAGTGTATGTATCGCGCAAACCCTATAATGTGGACCCCTATGAGATGCTCGGGGGCTCCTTGCTAGAAATTGGTGTGTATTTGTTTCCGGTTCAGTTTTTTCCGGCTTCGGCAACCTCTACCCGAGGGCTCGCCGGCTGGCCCAACCTGCTAAATCAACAAACCGGCCGAGTAGTATGCGATGATGTCAGAGGCCCACTCTTTGTCTCAGCTACAGACCGGAACCCGGCTGTCCGGCTAGGAAGAGCAAAAGCCCGATACATCCCACATGAAAAACAGGGAGGAGATGCGGCAGATCGGGCGTCCTGGCCTTGCAACTAGCTCAAGACAATCCGGCTACCAACTTGTCAGTACCGTGCGCAATGTCTTGTCAGTTCCCTTCGATTCCGGCTGCAGACCATAACCCGGCTGCAGACCGCAACCCGGCTGCCCGACAAGGACGCAGCGTAAACAGCAGAGCAAACATGATCATGGCTAAGCGTCCAGAGAGGCACAAGCTAGTTTTTGAAAAACAAATCCGCCTTCCGGCTAAAAAGGCGCTACCTTAACCGACTAACCTATTGACGAGTGGGAATGTATGTATGTTTTTTTTGTATGACTACATCGAGTCGGAACTTAAGAAGAAGGAAGATTCGAAGTCCTTTCCTTCATCAAGTGCTCTGAATCTCGAGGGCTACACCCACTAGGTGCGCTCGCACGCCCCCTGTGGAATATTGTAGTTTCCGAACGGCTAAAGGAGTTAGCCGGATATTTGGAGCCCAGGTGAGGGAAAGGGCAGGAAGAAAAGAAGAAGATTCGAAGCACCTGGCTATGCCAGTTACTCCGAATCTCGGGGGCTACACCCAGTGGGTGCGCTGGCGTGCCCCCACTAGAATGGAAGTTCCCCTGGCTGCAGGCGTCCAGCCAGTGGAAGTAACCAGCTAGAGGTGCCTAGCCGGACAAAGCTAAAGACTTGAAGAAAAGAGAAGATTCGAAGCACCTGGCTATGCCCGCTACTCCGAATCTCGGGGCTACACCCAGTGGGTGCACTGGTGCGCCTCCACTGGAGTTGGAGTTCCCCCGGCTAAAGGTGTTCAGCTAAGCGAAGTTAGCCGGATAAATTCAATCGGCGATATATTAAAACTTTAGAGCACACAAAAATCACAAGTGAGAAGCAAGGCAAATAGTTCAGTCAGATATAAAAAGAGGGGGAATCAAAGCTCCCATGAGTTCACCCAGCGTGAGAGACATCCGACACAGACAATAAGGTTCAAACAGAACAAAACAAACAACAAGTACACGAGGCATTCCGGGGATCATATCTACGCAGTAGGGCCTTTACCGTGCGGAGGATCCTGACTGGAAGCAGTCTCGGGAGGAGGAGGAGGCGCGTTGGCTGATCTGGCTCCGGCATCCCCACTGGTCGGCTGCAACGAAGCTTCCACATCCGGAGTGCCGACAGACTCCGAGTCGGTGAGGACCTCGTCGATGTCCACGTAGTCGGCAATCTTGATGGCGGAGGCCCGAAGCTCCGGATGGGCCTGGCGGATGGCGGGGAGGTCGGTGCCGGCACGGAAACCCCCGTCTATCTTCTCGACGCGAGCGTCCTTGTACCAAGGAAGCATCAGGGCCAGGGCCATTTCCGTCCCGGCTCGCGCTGCCAGATCCCTCAGGCGGTCGACGGTAGCTGGCACCTCCGCCACCTTGGCCGCCAGCTGCGCCATTGTTTCCGGAACCGGAGCATCCGGCCACAGAAACATGAAGATAGCCTGAGCCGCCTGGTGAAGCTTGGCGGCCTCCTCGCCGAGGAGGACAACCAACTCCTGGGCAGTCGGCTGCTCCCCCGGCCAGTTTTCCCGCAGCCGGTTGTATGCCAGCAGGTCTACGCCGGGATAAAAAGCTGTCAGAAAAAAGAACGTTAGATCTGGCTACCAGATCGGGAAAGACGAAGGGAGTTGGAGAGAAAACTTACCCTTCGCCATGTGCCCGACCTGCATCAGCTCCTCTACCATGGCCTTCTCCCGAACCGTCAGCCGTTTGACCTCCTTCTCTTGATCCTCGTTCTAGGCCTCGAGGAGGTCAAATGCTTGGGCCTGGCTGGCGAGGGTGGCATCTCGCTCCTTGACAGTGGCCTCCAGGGCGTCTAGCTTGGCGTGCTAGTTGTCGTGGTGGTGTCACGGCAGATTCCATGGATAGGCTAAAGGTGGGGACTAAATGCACTAGGGGAATCCAGGAAGGGATAGTGAGGTCATTCCACACACAGAAGGTTTGTATTTGATTCACTTTCAAGGTTTACAAGTGCTCCTCGAGCTGTATTGGAGAGAGGAGGAAGAAGGAACTCTCTTACTCTCACCGCTAGATAGCCCTCAGGAACCAAGTAAAAACTAGTCAATAGATATCAACCTAGTAAAACTCAACCCGTTCAAGACCAACCCCTTCTATAGAGGCCCTAGCCCTCCTTATATAGGGGTGGCTAGGTCTCTACTTAGGGCATACGTGGAGGCATATTCTAGGGAATATGCCTCCTCCCAAAATAGTAAGCCGACCAGGTCGCTTTTCCCCGCGTCACCCATGTAGAGGCTACGTGAGCCTCTGCGGCGCCTGCGTCAGCCGACATTGGCGTCGTCACCTCTGTCGGCCACGCCTCGGTGGTCCTTCCTCTGTCTGCTTCGCTCATGCCATGCGTACCGGGGCTATTTTTGACCAGCGAGATACCTTCCTTCTCCTAGAAGCTTGACATGACCCGGATCGTGGTTGATCCGGCCACACCTATTCCTGCATACAAGCTAGATTCATCCATCCGACTTACGACTTAAGTTGGTTGAGACCCATTTAGGTGGACATCCCCTTGTCCGAGTTACCCCAAGATTCGGCCTGCCTTGAGGTGACTCGGCCAACATTCGCTTTGACCTTGCCGTACCTCGGCTAACTCGGCCTTTATAGCCCGGCGTGACCCTATCCAGGGGTATCCCCCAACATTAGTCCCCGAAGCTGGTGCGGTATTAGTTGCCTTAGCCGCTAAGGCCACATCAGGTTCAATTTCACCGTGTATTGAGTTTCATTTCCGAGTTACCTCCTCATCTCGGATTCTATGGGTTTACTTTCCCTTAGCACATTCCGAGTTTTCACTCGCTGGCCGGGTTACCACAATCTCTTCCGGGTCATGCTTCCTTCTCTCGTACGCTTCCCCATGTGAAGGTTAATCATTAGGTTGCCTTATTTTAAGGGCCATCAATAGTAACCGCCACAGTTACTGTCAGGAGTTATTGTGCGCGCGTCACATCACGCCTGCCTCCTCGTTAACTGCATCATAACGTCACGTCATGGGATCTGCCGCGCCCTATGGCCTTCCGTGTGGCTCGATGCTTATTGGTCAATCCGGTTTGTACACCGCCACACGATGTGGCTTGCCCGCAGACACGATCCCACTACCTCCCTGAGGGAGCGGTTAAATAGGGGAGGGGTGCGCCCCTTGGGTCTTTTCCCCAGTTCCACGCCCCTCTGCCCTTTCTTTTTCCTTGTCTTCTCCCGCGACAGCGCCGCCGCCACCACGTTTGAGTAGCAGCGCCGCCACCGCACTGCTTCCACACGCATCTGCGTCGCCGCCGCTGTTGCGCACCTCCTCCGCCACGGGTTGCTGTCAGTCTAGGCCGCTGCCCCCCACCGCTGCTAGCACCAGTGAGGGCAGCGAACTCGAGATGACTGAAGAGGAGCTTGGCGTCGCCGAGCCGGAGATGGAGGAAGACGCTGCGACGGTGGATCGCGGTGCGTGGGCCAGATCCTGGGTCTGCCAGGATGACCTGGACTGGCTCTACCGCACCAGGCGCATCCCCACAGGCGTCACCGCACGCCTCGCCTCCGCCGAACTTGCCCCCTCACCCAATCCGGGTGAGTTTGTGGTGTTTCTGTCACCTTTCCAGCGGGGATTCGATTTGCCAGTTAGCGGTTTTTTCCACGATTTGTTGAACACCTACGAACTCTAGCCGCACCACCTTCCTGCCAATGCTATCACCTCTCTCTCTGCTTTCGCCTCCACGATCGAAGGCTATGCCGGATTATGGCCCACAAAGGAGCTATGGATCCAGTTCTTCGGCCTTCGTCGTAACGTGATTCCGAACATCCATCTTGATACGGAGGACAAGCAGCTTACGCAGTTAGGGGCTGCGTCAATCTCTCCCCGGAGGCTATCCGTCTTTCCCTGGGTTACCGGGCTGGAATCCTGCAAGGGATGGGCCCGCACTTTCTTTTATGTTCGGAACGACGGCACCGAAGACCTCATCCGGCTGCGCCCCTATGCTTCGGGTCCTCCTAACCCGGAGCTGTGGGACGTTATCCCCAAGAAGCCCACGGTCTTGGCCAACCAGGTCAACAAAAGGTTCGCGGAGCTGAAGGAGCTCGGGTTGCACAACGAGGACGCCATGATCACATTCGTCCGCAACCGGATCTCCCCCTCCAGAAGCGCACTCACAAGGTGTGTCACATGAGCTCGGGCCGCGACCCCAACCGTACCTCGTCTTTTGAGCTGAGCAACACAGAGATTTACCACCAGGTCAAGGCCCTCTTCACCACCCACAAGGACTTCTCCTCTGAGTGGACATGGGGAATTGAGCACTATTGCCGAGATAGGCTTCCTCCCGTGGTAAGCTTCGTGCGGCAAACTTTCTCCGGATTAAATCTTATGTCGGTTGCTGTTGTATATTTAACTCTGTCGTCTTTTCTCTCCCTTAGCAATTTCTTCAGCAAACTATCGAGGATGGCCCTGATCCCTCCCTCAAATGGGCGCCTGACCGGGAGACCTCGGACGAGGAAGAGCCGGATCAGGAGATGTTCCTCCCAATGACCGACGCGACGAAGCGACCCACCGGTAAACTCTCTTCCATTAGAGATTGGCCCGACGATGAAGATGACTCGGATGTCGAGGTGATGGAAGCATTTGACGCTGTCCCCCTTTCTTATGTTTTTCCGGAATCAGCTAACCCCGGTGGGCAGATCCATGAGGACCCTCCCCTAGCCGTGGGTGACCCTGTTCCGGTTGCACCGAAGAAGAAGCGGGGAGCTGCATCAACCTCTTCCTCCGGACCTTCTCAGCTAACCAAAAGGCGAAAGAAGTCCGGGGACAAGACTGCCTCCAAGCCTGCAACCAAGGCCCCAGCACGAAGGGCTCGGAAGCCCAAGGAGCCCCTGACCTCAGATGCGTAAGTCACTTTTTCCCTCTGCCATTTACTTGTTCTTGCATTGTTATAGTTTCTCATCTGACTCTATTTGATTCGGCAGGGCCGCGGTGGAGGTCCCCCAGAGTGGATCTAGTATCGCTTCGCCGCTCCGACTCAGCCCTTCTCCCCCTCCTGGCGACGATTCACGCCCGTTGAGCCCTATTTCGGAGGGTTCAGCGGCTGCTCCGAGTTCCACTCCACCTCGTCAAGAGGGGGGCAACCTTGGAGCGGGGGAGACTGGCCTAGCCGAGGCAGCGGCATCCACCACTTCGGCTCCGCCGCAACCAGCTATTACCGAGTCTACTTCAGCACCTCCTCCTCTGAAGAAGAAAACAGCACCAGCACCAGCACCAACTCCAGCAGCAAGAGCAACGGTAGCAACATCAAAACCAAGAGCAGCTGCGCCAAGCTCCTCCGCCTCGTCTGAACATCTCAGTCTCGGCGATAAAGTACCCAAGCAGCTCCCAAGGGTAAATCTGCTGCACCCACTTCCTCCTCTCAGCAGCCCAAGGGCAAAAAGGCCCCTGACGCCACCAGGGCAGCGTCCGTCGAGGCTGGACAGCACACTCTTGCGTCCATGCTTTCCAAGAAGCCTCCAGCACCGAAGGACGCCCCTGCCGAGCCAGCTGATGCGCAACAGATGGTTTTGCACACCACCCGGCCCTTGCCCTAGTTGAGAGGAGGGAGGCGCATGCAAAGGGCTTGGTGGCGCCCCATATGCCCAGCAGCGAGCGATACCCTCCGACCCTGATTGAATTTGTCATGAATTGGAACAAGGCGGAGTTCGTCCACAACGACGATCTTTCGGAGAAGTTCGGCCCCGCTGAATTTTTTGCTCAAATGAACACATCCGCTAAGGCAATTAACCTCACGGGTCAGATGATGGAGGTACGTTACTTCCCTTTTTCCTTAGCATGTTGTAGATATTAATGATATAACCATTAGTCCCCGAGCCTCCGGGGGAGTAACTTGTACTCGGCCGAATGATCCTCAGAAAACTAACGTAGCTCCTTGATAACTTCGAATATGCACACACCTAGAGCCGGGTTAAGTTCCGCTTGTCCCGGATTTTGTACGCTTCGAATATGCACACACCTAGAGCCAGGTTAAGTTCCACTTGGCCCGGATTTTGTACACTTCGAATATGTACAAGGCTAAGTTGTATTTTTGTATTCTTTTTAGGTGACCACCAACCGCCGGAGCGCTGAGTTTCAGCGTCTCCTGGACACTCACAAGATGCTGCGCGCCAAGCATAACTCACTTCTGGCTGATCATGATAAGAGGGGTAAGTTTCTTCCTCAGCATTTCTCCATTTTCCTTCATCTTCTTCTGCCAAACTAATCCATCATTCGGTTTTCGCAGCTGGGGTGGAGGCTGAGAACACGCTTATGAGGAAGAATCTGGATCAGATCAAGGGTAAGTTATATCTGCTCAACCTTGCTATGCTTTCCATCTCCATTCCTCCTTGGCTCGGCAAACATTCATACCTCGGTTCTGCTGGGTCAAAAAACTATTTCAACATCTCTTGAAGATAGTGTGACCGTGCCTGATATGATGCTGCATTTTCTCGAACAAGGAGGGCAGCATCAGGCCGAGCTCAAAAAGAAAGACGATGAGCTTGCCCTCCTCCGGACCAAGGATGATGAGATCCCCAAGCTTAAGGCCGAGATGAAGAAATTGAAAGCACAACATCAATCCGAGCTCCAAAAGGCTGGCCAAGACTTCACCGAGGAGCGCGAGCGCCTCAACCTCCAAATTTCCAAGGACCGAGAACTTCTCCAGGAGGCCGACGTCAGGCTTGAGTCGGCGAACACTGAACTTGTGCAGCTTCGCAAAAGACGTGACGACTGTACCAGGGAGTTGACTCGGATCCTCAGCCATATTTCACGTAAGTTCCTTTCCCTTATCTGGCATATTTCTCCGGGTTACTTCACATGTCTTTTCTTTACCTGCTTCTCTTATCTCGTTTTCAAGAAAATTTCTAGAGGGCACTGCCATCGCGAGCGCCGCTGTTGCTGATTTCCGCCAAGAGAGGGGTACTCCCGTTGCTCCTGATGCTGAAGAGATTCCCTATGACATGGAGGACCTGTTGGTGCACCTGTCATCTCGCGTGGAAATCATCAAGAACTATGGCAAGGATATCCTTGACGTTGCATTCTGAATCTTCAACACGTTTTGGCCTGCAGAAGACACTCCGGAGGGAACCGCACTTCTTGTTGAAAAGTTGATAGAATGCGAGACCCAGCTCGACCTTTGGAGGGAATCCGCTGGACGCGCCGCAGCTGAGACCGTTCTCCACTACGTACTTACGTGGTACGAGAAGATCGACCTCAACTTCTTGTCCAAATGGAACAGTGACCCAGAGTGGGTAGCTCAGCGCAAGGCTTGCGCCCATAGCTTCATCGAATATGCTCCCATTCATGAATGGACTGAGGGACCGAGCTTCCTGGAATCCGCCGGTGACGAAAACATTGAGAACGTTGAAGATGGCTCGGATGAGGACGAAGAGGGCGATGCCTCGGACATTGAAGACAGGGAAGATGACGCCGAACTTCCTCCTGCTGCTGCTCCTTAAGTGAAAAAACTTTAAAGTTTATCAGATCCCTGGTATGCCGGGTGGAATTGTATCCAGTACACATGTGATATTTTGCTACTAAGTTTTTATGCCGGATTAACTTGGGCGTAGTCCCCGAGTTTCATTTTCTTGTCCGTCCAATCTTTTGGCTCGGCTCGTGTCTACCTGGATTCGGTTTTATGACTTACGAGTCCGAGTTTCAAAAATTTTCTTAACAGTACTTGGAAACTTTGGGATTAGCTCAAAATAATTCAGCATGATAAATTAAAGATACACAAGGTTAGTTCGAAAAACAAACTCGGCTCGATTAAGTTCTTTTCCTTAGTCATTTTTCATGTGCTACACAATTCCAAACTTGTTCTCTTGCTTGCCATGAAGCCAATTCTTGTTGGACAGCAGCAAGTCGAAGAGTTGTGTTTTTGGTGCTCACACACTACTACTCTGAGTTAAGTAGAACAACTTACTCCAGCTGACGTATAAATAACAAAAGATAACAAATATTATTAAGGCAGTCCTCGAGTTACTGCTCGAGGTGCCAACATTTCATTGATAAGCTAATTGCCGGCATATATACCGACATATGAGAAGACTTGGATACATACACTTCTCTGCTAAGTGTAGAAAGGACGAAGTAGAGCTACATTCCATGGATGCTTAGATTCCTCGCCGAACCTGTCCTCCTTGTTCTTTTCCTGTGGCTTTGCATCTATAAGATAATAAGAATCATTGTGCAATGATTTGCTCACAATGAATGGCCCTTCCCATGGAGGAGATAATTTATGCATGCCAGCAGTACGTTGTACCAACCGGAGCACCAGATCGCCTTGCCGGAAAACTCGGGGGCTTACTTTCCGGCTATGATAGCGTCGGAGATTTTGCGGATATATGGCGGATCTGGACAGTGTCAATTCTCTCGCTTCTTCTAGCAGATCAACATCATTTTGCCGGGCTTCTTGCACTTCGGCTTCTGTGTATTGGGTGACCCTAGGCGAATCATGCTCTATGTCGGCTGGTAATACAGCTTCCGCCCCATATACCAGAAAAAATGGCATATAGCCTGTTGATCGATTCGGAGTTGTTCTTAAACTCCATAGTACTGCTGGTAGTTCTTCTATCCAGCAGATCTTTGCAGCGGCTCAATGAGCCGGGGTTTTATCCCGGATAATACCAATCCGTTGGATCTTTCCACTTGTCCGTTCGAAGCGGGGTGGGCTACCGAGGCAACGTCCAACCGGATCTTCTTATCCTGGCAGAAACGCGCAAATGCTCCTTCCACAAAGTTTGTGCCATTATCAGTTATGATATTGTGAGGATAACCATATCTCAAGATGATGTCTTTGAGAAACGTCACGGCCATAGCTCCATCACATTTTCATATTGGTTTCACCTCGATCCACTTTGTAAATTTGTCCACCATGACCAAAATGTGAGTCATATTTCCCCTTGCTAGTTTAAACGGGCCAACCATGTCCAAACACCACACGGCAAATGGCCAGGTGATTGGTATGGTCTTGAGCTCCGACATTGGCATATGTGTCTTGGTAGCATACCTCTGACAACCATTGCACTTTCTCACCAGATCTTCTGCTTGTTCTAAGGCACTTGGCCAGTAGAATCCATGCCGGAAAACTTTTGCCACCAAGGCTCGGGACGAGGCATGATGCCCGCACTCCCCTTGATGTATATCTCGGAGGATGTCAAGCCCTTCTTCCGGGTCAACGCATCGCTGGAGGACATTGGTCACACTCCTTTTGTATAGCTCGGAATTGATGATTGTGTACGCCTTTGCTCTCCTCTGAGTTTGCCTGGATAGCACCTCCTCAGTGGGTAACGTTCCATCTTTCAGGAATCGAAATATAGGCAGTGCCCAAGCTGGTATGGCTCGCATAGGGAACACATCCTCATCAATTTCCATCTGGTCCACCGGCATAACTTCAACCGGATCACGCTGAGCAGTCCCCGGGTTTGCCGAGGCAGTCCCCGGGTTTCGTGCACCACCTCCCGTGTCAATGTCCATGGGCACGGCTCCGGATTCTGTATCCTCCGGGACATAAATTGAGTCGGTTTCTGGGGACGGCCTGATAGACGGTTTTCTGAGGTGTTCCAATGCTACCCCCGGTGGAATTGCTTGTCGGGTTGATCCGAGCTTCGACAGTACGTCGGCAACCTCATTTTCCACCCGGGGTACATGGTGAAATTCACATCCCTCAAAGTAACCAGATATCTTCTGCACATGAAATCTGTACGGCGCCATGTTTGGATCAAGGGCGTCCCACAGTCCCGACACTTGTTGTACTACGAAATCTGAGTCGCCAAAGCATAGGATCCGACGTATCCACATTTCTTTTGCCACTTTGAGCCCATGCATAAGTGCTTCATACTCAGTGACATTGTTTGATGCCGTGAAATGGATCTGCAGCACATATTTCAGCTGGTCCTTCTTTGGCGAGGTAAGTACAATTCCGGCGCCTAGCCCGGTTTTTGTTTTTGACCTGTCAAAGTGCATCCTCTAGTAATTCGGATCTGGTAGCGGTGGTTCGTATTGTACCTCGGCCCAGTCCACAAAAAAGTCGGCCACAGCCTGAGACTTGATTGCTGCTCTTCTGTCATATTGTGGTGCATAGGGAGCTAGTTCAATTGCCCATTTTGCAATCCTACCACTCGCATCCTTGTTACTCATTATCTCGGATATGGGAGCCTCACATATTACATTGATGGGATGCTCCTCAAAGTAATGCTTCAACTTCTTAGCTGCCATATACACACCATACGCCACCTTTTGATAGTGTGGGTAGTTCTGCTTTGAGGCAGACAACACCTCGCTCAGATAATACACTGGCCTTTGCACCGACTTACCCTCTTCGTCGCGCTCTACCACAATCACTACACTTACAACTCGGTTGGTTGCGGCTATGTAGAGCAACATTGGCTCCTTTTATAGTGGAGAGGCTAACACTGGTGCAGTGGCTAACATCTTCTTTAAGTGGGCAAAGGCTTCATTGGCCTGCGGCGTCCAAACGTACTTATCCGACTTTTTCATGAATTGATAGAGAGGCAATGCCTTTTCTCCCAACCGACATACAAACCGACTTAACGATGCCAGACAACCAATGAACTTCTGGACATCGTTAAGACACTTTGGCAGTTCCATTCGCTCGATGGCCCGGATTTTAGTTGGATTAACTTCGATACCTTGGCTGGAGACAAGAAATCCGAGTAACTTTCTGGCCGGGACACCAAAGGTACATTTTTCCGAGTTAAGCTTCATTCGGAACCTTCTCAGGTTCGCGAATGTCTGCCTGATATCGTCAAGGAGCGTTTTGCTTTCCTTGGTCTTGATAGCCACATCATCCACATACACTTGTACATTTTGACCAATTTGGCCGTGCAAACATTTTTGCATACATCTTTGGTACGTTGCCCCTGCATACGTAAACCAAATGGCATGGTGCAATAGCAATAAGCCCCATACGGGGTGATAAATGCAGTCTTTATTTGATCATCCGGGTTCACAGGTATCTGGTGGAAACCAGAATATGCATCAATGAATGACAACAGTTCACATCCAGCAGTTGAATCTATGACCTGATCTATCCTGGGTAGTGGAAATGGATCTTTTGGACACGCCTTATTCAGGTTCGTGTAATCGATACACATATGCCAAACCACTGCCACATTCGGATCATCTTTCTTCTTCTCCACTAGCACCGGATTAGACAGCCAATCCGGGTAAAGAACTTCCATGATAAATCTTGCAGCCAACAACCGAGTTATCTCATCTCCGATGACTTTCCTCCTATCTTCGGTGAAGCGGCGGAGAGGTTGCTTCACCGGCTTTGCTCCGGGTCTCACATTCAAAGAGTGCTCGGCCAACTCCCTCGGAACACCTTGCAAGTCCTGTGTGGACCAAGCAAAAATGGCCCGATTCTCACGGAGGAAGTTGACGAGCTCGCTTTCCTATTTGTCATTTAACCCGGCACCAATTGTTACGGTGCGCTCTAGGAACATATCATCAATAGGCACCGTCTTGGTATCTTTCGTGGCTTAGAATGAGACACTTCCATGCGGGTTACTCAGCGCCGGCATATACTGCTGCGCGGACTGAGCCAATGCCGCCACCTCTTGGATTTTTCTTTTCTCTTGCGCAATCACGAGTGACTCGGCTAGGTTAGACCCGGCTGACGCACACTAAATGGAACGTCGGAAATCTCCAGCAATGGTAATCACTCCATTTGGCCCGGGCAACTTCATCTTCAGATAACTGATGTGGCAGCTTGCCATGAACTTGTTCAGTGCTGGTCTTCCGAGTAACGCGTGATACGCACTTTCCAAGTTCACCACTTCAAACTCCAAATTCTCAGTTCGGCAGTTATCTCTCGTGCTGAACAATACATCAACCCGGACTTTGCCTATTGGCTCACAAGAGATGTCGGGTACAATATCATGGAAAGTTGTCCTTGTAGCCTAGAGCATGTTCTCCGAGATACCTAACTTGTGCATTGTATCGGCATACATGATGTTAATGCTACTGCCATTGTCAATCAGTACCTTTGAGAACCTTACATTGATGTTAGGCCCAATGAATGTCAGATCCAGGACTAACGCATACGAACCAGGACTTGGCATAATCTTGGGATGATCTTTAATGCTCCAGGTCCGACCAAGGCATATACCTCGTCACTGCTGGCATTACTGCATTCACCTCCATATGTCGGCGCTGCAAGCTCTTTCTGTCTGTTTCCTCAGTGGTAAACACGCAGTAACTCTGATGATGCTCTCTGTACTCATTCCTCCCCTCATTTCCGCGGTACCTCTGATCCGGCTGATGCTGGTTTTCTAGTTGATGCACTGCATCCCTTCTCTCATGGTTATCATACCTCGGCAGAGGGGGAGGCAACATTAGCTGTTGCGTGTTCGCTCCGGAGAGCAATTGCTGCTGGAGTAATTCCTGCCGAGGTTGATCATTCCGGGGTGCCTGAGCATTCCCCGAACCACCTTGTTCTATTTTACGCATCCACTCACATTGCCTTGTTGTATGTCCAGCTGGGTTACTTGGATTTGGCGTGTAAAAATTACACGGCTGATCCAACATCGACTCATAAGTATACCTCGGACGGTCCTTCTTTTCTTGCCACTATTTCTTTTGCTCTAGCGTCCAAGTTTTCTTGCCATCATTTCTTGGTGTCCATTGTCCCCCTCCAGTTTTCTGACGTTGATTGCTCCTGCTCCGGGCTGATCTTGATTCACAGCTGCAACTTGTTGCGAACTGTACCGGTGATCCGGTATGTCGTCTCTTCTTTTACCTCTGTAATCATTCCTCCGGGATGATCCGGCTCCATCTCTCTGGTAGTACTCCTCATTTGACTCGTTTGACACGAGCCTGGGTTGAGTTGGATCACCCAAAGCATACGAATCAGCAATCCAGATCATCTATGCCAATGTGGTTGGCATTTTCCTTTGCAACTTCTGCCACAGCTCGCTTGCATATCTGCATCCCTGCGCAAACCATGCTATGGCCTATGACTCTATCACACCCTCACACGAGTTTCTCATGGTACACCACCGGGCTAAAAACTCCCGGTCCGTCTCGTTCGGTCTCCGCTTGCACATAGCTAGGGTTTGTGGCCTATTTGGCCTCTGATACGTACTTGAGAAATTGGTGATAAACATTTCCTCAAAATCGATCCAGCAGTTAATACTTCCGGGCGGCAAATTATTTAACCATACCCTCGCTGGCCCCTCCAACATATGGGGTACGTATCTCACAGCCCATCTCAAGTTGCCTGTAGCAATTTTCACAGTTGTAGCATAGTTTATCAACCAATCCTCCGACTTAGTACTGCCGTCATACGTCTTCGTGCCTCTAGGTAACTGGAAGTTAGGTACCGGTGGCTCCTTCAAGACCCGGGGCCCAAAACACGCAGGACCCGGTGGACCTTGACATTCAATCTGTTCCGACCTATACAGTCGATCCAGTTTTAACCTGGCATCATCAGGCATCAGATCCCTGCTTCCCAATCTTGACCCTATCACATGATAGTCTAGCCTTGGGTATCCTGCGTTCACCATTTCCGAATCTCCATCGTTATACCGGTCTTGCTCTTGTGGAGCACCTCTCTGTTGTATACCTCGGCCGGCACTTTTCTCTTGCCTCGGTATATTCCGCTGCTACGGTTGTCCTGCCGAGTTATGCTGTCCGGCATTGCCATTTACAGCGTTTCCTTGACCGGCATTGCCTTGGTCGCGGTTACCTCAGCCAGCTTCTCCTCGGCTCACACTTCGTCGATCGTCATTTCTCTGTACTTCTTTTCCTTTCCCAGCCCGTGTCGGGTCATACGGGACGATCTGTTTGTTCCTTCTCGCCGAGGTTACTACCTCTTCTCTCCTAGGACCACCATGAGGAGACGATCCGGCTCCAGCGGATTTCTCCGGGTTACCCACCGCCGAATGAATGATCTTAGAGGCCCCAGCTCTCTCCGGGTTAGCCTTGAGCAATTCCTCATTTTGCCTGTTCGCGATCCGAACCAACTCATTGACCCTATCTTGTTGTCTCTGACGGGCTTCACCCGTTAGACCCTCTAACTCGGACGCAGCTGCATCCACTGCTCTGAGGTTCTTAGCCGGGGTACTATACCTCGGCAGCCCCACGGACAAACAGTTCTCTGACTCCTCAATCCTAGTGTCTCCCTCTTTGTTCATTTCGCTTATGAGGTTTCTCCCCTTCACTTTTACAGCATCTACTTTATTTGCCTTTGCGTACTCACGCAGCGTCATGTTCAACGACTGCTGAGCCGTGGCTATCTTTTTCGCACCCTCTAGAATTTTTTTCCTAGTTACCTCTAGCTCGGCCTGTGCCTGAGCCGGATCTACCACTACTGTTACTGGGTTTGCCAAGCTATCCATCGCTTCCCGCAGCACATTCTCAGGCCTCTCTAGTGGAGGACCTCTACCTTTCATCGGTGCCTTAGGCGTTACCTCCGGATCTAGTGCTGGATCCTTGCTTGCGCCTGCACCAGGCGCAGTCATCATCACCTCAGCATGGTCCGGGGAGCGAGTGATACGCGCCCCGTGAACCACGCTAAGGGGTGGCTCCCCTGCCTTGATGACGTGCCACGGATGAACGCACGACACATCAACAACAACGTAGACCTTGTGCGTGCCGAGCTTGACGAAGAGGCCGTTGCGCGGAAGTGGGCGCGTGCCGAAGCAGCCAGCGTTGTCGCTGTCAAAGTCCAGCGCTCCAAAGCGCTAAACGAGCCCGGAGACGATGCGTTCGCCGGTGCCGATGAGGTTTCCCGTCTGGATCTTGACCCCTGCTAGCGCCGCTAACCCCACGGTGGGCGCCAACTGTCATGGTGGTGTCACGGCAGATGCCATGGATAGGCTAAAGGTGGGGACTAAATGCACTAGGGGAATCCAGGGAGGGATAGTGAGGTGATTCCACACACAGAAGGTTTGTATTTGATTCACTTTCAAGGTTTACAAGTGCTCCTCGAGCTGTATTGGAGAGAGGAGGAAGAAGTAACTCTCTTAGTCTCACCGCTAGATAGCCCTTAGGAACCAAGTAAAAACTAGTCAATAGATATCAACCTAGTAAAACTCAACCCGTTCAAGACCAACCCCTTCTACAGAGGCCCTAGCCCCCCTTATATAGGGGTGGCTAGGTCTCTATTTAGGTCATACGTGGAGGCATATTCCAGGGAATATGCCTCCTCCCAAAATAGTAAGCCGACCGGGTCGCTTTTCCCCGCGTCACCCATGTAGAGGCTACGTGAGCCTCTGCGGCGCCTGCGTCAGCCGACATTGGCGTCGTCACCTCTGTCGGCCATGCCTCGGTGGTCCTGCCTCTGTCCGCTTCGCTCATGCCGTGCGTACCGGGGCTAGTTTTGACCGGCGAGATACCTTCCTTCTCCTAGAAGCTTGACATGACCCGGATCGTGGTTGATCCGGCCACACCTGTTCCTGCATACAAGCTAGATTCATCCATCCGACTTATGACTTAAGTCAGTTGAGACCCATTTAGGTGGACATCCCCTGATCCGGGTTACCCCGAGATTCGGCCTGCCTTGAGGTGACTCGGCCAGCATTCGCTTTGACCTTGCCGTACCTCGACAAACTCGGCCTTTATACCCCGGCGTGACCCTATCCGGGGGTATCCCCCCAACACCAGTCCTTATACTATAGCCAAAGCGTAGAATTGGACTTGCTCAGCCGGTCGTTCGCCTTCTTCAGGGGATTAATTTCCCACTGAGCGCACACCATGATGGCTGCAAAAAGCCGACTATCAGCAAAAAAACAAAGAAAAAGGAAAGACCAAAGTATCCGGCTGAGGGGACTTACTCTGCAAAGTCCCGTTAGCAGCTGCAAGCTTCTGCTCTAGGGTCCGGTTGCCGCCGACTGCGGCCTCGAGCACCCGGATCCCCTTCACAGGCAGCTCGAGGGTGGCGGCAAGGTCCGCCAGTGAAGCAGCGGAGGAGGCGTCGCCGTCGATGTTGTTGGCAACCAGCGACTCCTTCGCCTTGGCCACCGCCGTTCGCCACTCCTCCCCTGGCTCGTCGTCGGAGTTGATGTCAGTTACGACCACGAGCTCCTTGCCGGCGGAAGCCCTCCGCCCCGCCGCAGGAGAACTACCTCCACTTTGTGAAGAGGGCGCAGCCGTATCCGGCTGCACCACTGATGGCCCAAAATATATCGAGCTCGTTGGGGAACCCCAAGAGGAAGGTATGATGAGCACAGCAGCAAAATTTCCCTGAATTATGAAACCAAGGTTATCAATCTAGTAGGAGCAGGGAAACACCCCAAAGGTGTTGCTAGATGGACTTTGGCAGGGCGCACTACCGGCGTCAGCAGCAACATGGAGACCTGCACAACACAACCATAGAACTTTGCCCCCAACTTGCGATGAGGTTGTCAATCTCACCGGTTTTTTTGAAAACAAAGGATTAAATCTATCGAATGGAAAGAAGTAAAAGTTTGCAGAAAGTAAACACAAAGCAGTAAAAGATTGTAGATTGAATGTAAAAGAAAAGGACCGGGATCCATAGTTCACTAGAGGTGGCTCTCCTTAAGATAGATAACATGCTGGGTGAACAAATTACAGCGGGGCAATTGACAAACACCGAGAAAGCAATACATGCATATACTAGTCATCTTGACTCCTTTGAGACTTGATTGGGCATTACAACATTATACATAGACCGCCATCCAACTGCATCTATGATTAATAATCCACCTTCAGGATATCATCCCAACCCCCTCCAGTATTAAGTTGCAAGCAACATATAATTGCATTATGAATTGCGTGTAATGTAAATAGTATGATTATTCTATGAACAAAGGATTGTTGTTTTCTCCCTAGTAGCAACAACACATCTAGTACCTTAGAGATTTCTGTCACTTCCCCAGATTACTAGAGGCATGAACCCACTATCGAGCATAAATACTAACTCTTGGAGTTGCTAGCATCTACTTGGCCAAGATAGCTACTAACAACGGAAAGCATGCAAGATCACAAATAACAAAGACATGATAAAATCAATAATCAATCTGAAATAGCATCTTAATATCCATCGGATCCCCGCACACACAACATGTAGGAATTACAAATAGATGATCTTGATCATGAACGGAGCTCACAAGATCTAAACATGATAGCACAAGGGAGGAGAACCAGCCATCTAGCTACTACATGGACTCGTAGTCCAGAGATGAACTACTCACACATCACACCGGAGGCTTGCATGATGATGAAGGCCTCCAGGGTGAATTCCCCTCTCCAGCAGGGTGCCAGGAAGAGCTTTAGATCCCTCCCGACTAGGGATGAGGTCGACGGCGTCTACAGACTCTTTCATGGAATTTTGATTGGGTACTTAGGGTTTTTGTATCGGAGGCATCTTATAGTCGAAAGGGGAGGCCGAGGGGTGCCTAGGGCGGCCATACCACCCGTGGCGCGGGCTAGGTTGGGTCGTGCGGCCAGGTGGTGTGGCGGCCCCCTGGCCCCTCTCCGTCTCGTATTCTGGCTCCTTGTCCTCCTCGGTGAAAAACTAACTTTGGCTTTTGTCCCGTCCAATTCCGATAATATTCATTTTCTGACTTCCTGGAACCAAAACAGCAGAAAACATGCAGCTGGCACTGTGGCATCTCGTTAATAGGTTAGTCCAAGAAAGTGTATGAAAAGTACTCCAAAGTTGGAACAAAACATAAGAAAGTAGATAAAACCAAGCATGGAACATCAAAATTATGGATACGTTAGCAACGTATCAACCACCACAGTCAGCGGAGCGCCCCCTGCTCCGGCCGCAGCAGCCGTCAGCTTGAGGCGGGGGTAGAGACAGTGCCCTGGACGAAGGAGGGGGAGCGGAGGTAGATGCGGGCGGTGCGGTGTCCGACGCGTGGGGCGGCGAGCCACTGGGCGCCCGCGCCGGGCTAGTGGCGCCAAAGGAGACCAGCATGCTGGGCAGCGGAAAGCAAGAGAGAAACAGAAGCGGATAAGCAAAAGATGAAAAAAGTTGCATGAGGAAAGGAGGAAATGGAAAAACGGCCAGCAGTTAGCTTATCCTAGCACCACGGGGGACAACCCCCTCTTGCGACCAAGACGACTGGGCGGAAGGACGCCGATCCGGCTCCTCTAAGGGGCTGGCTCCTCCATGGTGGGCCGGCTGGCCCTGCCACCTCCTCCGCTGGACTGGCCAGAGCCACTCCTGCCGGCACCAAACTGGCTGGAACTGCTCCCACCGGCGCCGGACCGGCTGGAATCGCCATCCGTCACGTGGCACCGAGTCGGCTCGGGAGCCGGTGCGGCCTCCTCCTCCTCGTCAACCTCCGCATGGGGGTTGGCGGCGGGCTCGTCATTCCGGCTGGGGAAGACGTCGCCGTCCCCATCCGACTCCTCGCCGGACCGACGCGCGCGCGGCTCGGGCAGGTCAGGCATGAAGTTCTGGAGGGGGGTCTCGCCCTCCTCTCGGAGGATGCAGGGGAACATCTGCCAAGAAAAAAGAAGCGCAAGAGATTAGCTGGACGGCAAAAAATCACAAGAAAGAGAAATCTGGCGGGCGAGACTTACCCGGGGCGCATGGTTGTCATGGCTGTAAGGGTCCAGTCCGAACGTCCAGCCTTCCGACAGCCGCTCCTTCATGATTGTCCACACCCACTCCTTCAGGTTGTGGTAGCGGGGATCACGGCGGGACAGATGGGTCGGGTCCAGCTGGCCGGAGTAGAAGCACATCTTGTGCGCGCGTTGCTGCAGGGGCATCATCAGCCTGGACATCCAGCTGAGGGTGATGTCTAGGCCGGTCAAGCCGACGGTGACGAGGGCACGCATGCGATGTAGCATCGCATCCGACTCCACATTTTCGCCGTAGATCTTCAGATCCCACTGCTGCCGGCTAGATTCCATGTCCTGGAAAGCCGGCAGGTTGATCCGGTCCTTGGCGGTGAGGTTGCGGACGTAGAAGTACGACTGTTGCCACAGTCGCACCGTGTCCTACAGCCGGAACTTGGGGTAGTCGGTCTGCGTGTGGGAGTAGATGGAGGCGCCACCGCACGCCACCAGCGGTCCCTTGGTGAACTGGACATGTGGCCGGACTCGGAAGAGCCGGCAGAAGAGCCCGAGATCCGGCTGGATCTCGAGATAGCTCTCGCAGAAGGCCACAAAGTGCGCCAGCGTCCCGATGGCGTTGGCGCCTAGGTGGTGGAGGCGGAGGTCGAACAAAGCAAGAAATGTGAGGAAGAAGGGATGCACCGGCAGCGCAAAGCCGCGGGCAAGATGCGACAGAAAAGCCACCCGTTCTCCCTCCACCAGGTGCGGTAACTCTTCCCCCTCCGGCGCCAACCGCACCTCCACCTCCGTCTCCAGAGGCAGCATGCAGGTGGCGCGGTACTTTTGGTTGTGATCCTCCGTCATGGAGGAGGCGCACTAGGCTCCACGTTCGGCAGCCATCTCTGGCTCACGAGGAGGCGCTCCGGTTGAAGAGTGACGGTGGCCTATACCGCCGACGATGCTAAACTGGCGGCATGGTGGACTACAGTGGCAGACGGCAGTTCCCGAGGCGACGTGCGACATGACGTTACGCTGCCCGCCGCAGGATTCTAGAAGGTTTCGGAATGTTCCGGAAGGTTCTGGAAGGTTTCTTGGAGTTTGCTTGAAAACCAAGGAAGGGATCAAGGAGTCCTGGTGGGTCAAGACTAGGAGTCGTGGGGGAGGAGGACTCCTCCCCCCCTCCCCAATCCGCCGGCCAAGGAGGTGGGGAGTACTACTAGGACTCCCCCTCCCAAGGCGCCCTCCCCCCTTTAAATAGAGGGGCAGGGGCGCCACCTCTAGCCCCTCCTCCATAACACCAAATCTCTGCCGCCTCTCTCCTCCTCCTTTCTTCTGCACAGGCATAGGCGAAGCCCTGCAGAATTCTCTACTCCACCACCACCACCACGCCGTCGTGCTGCTGGGATTCCGTGGAGAAGATCTACTACATCCGCTGCTCGCTGGAACGAGTAGAGGAAGGTCTGCTTCGACTCCGCACGTGTGACCGACTGCGGAAGCGCTGCCGAAACACGGCGCCGGAAGGATCGTCCACACGATCTTGAGATCGGCAAGTGATCGACTACATCAACCACGAGATCTAATCTCGTTAACGCTTTTGGATCTACGAGGGTTAGTTCCTATCTATCTCGTTGCACATATCTAATAGATTAGATCTTGGCTTTTATCTAGATTAGATTTGGGTTTTGTTCGTTCTTGCGGTAGAAATTTTTTGTTTTCCATGCTACGAACCCATCAGTGGTATCAGAGCCGTATCTATGCGTAGATCTGTTGCACGAGTAGAACACAATGTTTTTGTGGGCGTTGATGCTTTTGTAGTCGGTGTCTTAGCGTGTACTTTGCATCTTGCGGCATGGTGGGATGAAGCGGCTCGGGCTAACATTACATGTCATCGCACATGAAACTTTCTCCACGCTTGACGTGCAACTTGCTTTGCACAAGTGGCTTTGCGGGTGTCTGTCTCTCCCACCATAGTTAAGATTCAATTTACAATGAGCATCTGACAACACTTGTATCAACGTTGTGGTTCTTATTCGTAGGTAAGATCGGTCTTATGCGAAAGCCCCAAACCACGTAAAAAATGCAAAGAAAATTAGAGGCGTCTAACTTGTTTTGCAGGGGTTTTGTGATGTGATATGGCCATCATGTGATTATGATTGTATTTGATGTATGCAATGATCCTTGTTGTAATATGGCAACCGGCAGGAGCCTAATGGTTGTCTTTAATTCTGTTAAGACCTGCGTGTCTATTCATCTTGTAATAGCTTTATTCCAAGTAGTTGTAATAGTTACTAGTGATGATGGACAACCATGAAGCGGCGCCACAGACCTTGATGCAATGGTGGTGATGATGGAGATCATGTTCGTGCTTTGGAGATGGAGATCAAAGGCGCAAGAAGAAAGGGCCATATCATATCACACTAATTATGAATTGCCTGTGATGTTAATCCTTTATGCATCTTGTATTGCTTAGATCGCGACGGTAGCATTATAAGATGATCCCTCTCACTAAATATCAAGTAATAAAGTGTTCACCCTTAGTTGGCACCGTTGCTAAGACTCGTCGTTTCGAAGCATCTCGTGATGATCGGATGTGATAGATTCTACGTGTGCATACAACGGGTGCAAGCCAGATTTGCACATGCGGAAACTAAGGTTATCTTGATGAGCCTAGCATGTACAGACATGGTCTCGGAACACAGAATACCGAAAGGTAGAGCATGAGTCATATAAATGATATGATGAACATGAAGATTGTTCGCCGATGAAACTACATCTTCTCTCGTGAAGATCGGACTTGGTGTAGTGAACTTGGTTCGTGTAATCACTAAGACAATGTGAGGGATGTTGTTTTGAGTGGGAGTTCACCTAGTTAGTTTAAGAATTAAATTTGAACTCAATTTGTCATAAACTTAGTCTAAACTACTTGCAAATTGTTGTAGATTATGGCGACCCCCTCCATCAATTTCAATGCGTTCCTAGAGAAAGAAAAGCTTAAGAACAATGGAAGCAATTTCATGGACTGGTTCCGTGGACTGAAGATCGTCCTCAGGGCTGGTCAGTTGACCTATGTGCTCGAAGCACCGGTAGGTGACCCACCTGTAGATGATGCCACCGATGACGTAAAGAATGTTTACGCCACTCGGAAAAATCATTACTCCACAGTTCAGTGTGCCATCATGTACGGTTTAGAAGCGGAGCTCCAAAAGCGTTTTGAGCACCACGACCCGTGCGAGATCATTAAGGAGCTCAGGCTAATTTTTGAGACTCGCGCGGCCATGGAGAGCTATGAGGCCTCCGAAAAGTTCTTTAACTGTAAGATGGAAGAGGGAAGCTACGTTAGCGAGCACGTGCTCACCATGTCTAGGTACGCAAACAAGCTCCAAGAGTTGGGAATATCGATTCCTAATGAGTTGGGGATTCATCCTCTCCTCCAATCACTGCCACCGAGTTATAAGAACTTTGCGATGAACTACAATATGCACTACATGAACAAGACGTTGCCTGAACTATCGTCCATGTTGAAAACTGCTGAAGTGGAGATCAAGAAGGAGCACCAAGTGTTGATGGTCAATAAGACCACCAATTTCAAGAGACAGGGCAAGCCTAAGAATAAGGGCAACTTCAAGAAGGACGGCAAGAAAGCTGCCGCACCTGCTAAGAAGCCCAAGGCTGGTCCTAAGCCTGAAACTGAGTGCTTCTACTGCAAGGGTGCTGGTCACTGGAAGCGTAACTGCCCCAAGTACCTGGCGGATCTGAAGAACGGCAACATCAAGAAGAAAGGTATATTTGATATATGTGTTATAGATGTGTATCTTACTAGTAATCGTAGTAGTGCCTGGGTATTTGATACTGGTTCGGTTGCTCATATTTGTAACTCAAAACAGGAGCTGCGGAATAAACGAAGACTGGCAAGAGACGAGGTGACGATGCGCGTTGGAAATGGCTCCAAGGTTGATGTGATCGCTGTCGGCACGCTCCCTCTACATCTACCTTCGGGATTAGTTTTAAATTTGAATAATTATTATTTGGTGCCTACGTTAAGCATGAACATTATATCTGGATCCTGTTTATTCCGAGACGGTTACTCTTTTAAGTCCGAGAGTAAAGGTTGTACGATTTATATGAGTAATATCTTTTATGGTAATGCACCTGAGATGAATGGTTTATTCTTACTGAATCTCGATAGTAGTGATACACATGTTCACAACATAGATGCTAAACGAATAAAATTGAATGATAATTCTACATACATGTGGCACTGTCGTCTTGGTCACATTGGAGTGAAGCGTATGAAGAAACTCCATTCTGATGGACTTCTTGAATCACTTGATTTTGAATCACTTGAAAGATGCGAAGCATGTCTAATGGGAAAAATGACTAAGACTCCATTCTCTGGAATAATGGAGCGAGCTACAGACTTATTGGAAATAATACATATACCGATGTGCGCGGTCCAATGAGTGTAGCATCGCGTGGTGGATATCGTTATGTTCTCACTTTCACGGATGACTTAAGTAGGTATGGGTATGTCTACTTTATGAAACATAAGTCCGAAACTTTCGAGAAGTTTAAGGAATTTCAAAGTGAAGTGGAAAATCATCGTAACAAGAAGATTAAATTTCTGCGTTCTAACCGCGGAGGTGAATATCTAAGTTATGAGTTTGGCATGCATTTAAAGAAATGTGGAATACTTTCACAGTTGACACCGCCGGGAACACCACAGCGTAATGGTGTGTCCGAACGTCGTAATCGAACTCTCTTAGATATGGTTCGGTCTATGATGTCTCTTACAGATTTACCATTATCATTTTTGGGCTATGCATTCGAGACAGCCGCATTCACTTTAAATAGGGCACCATCTAAATCCGTTGAAACGACACCGTATGAATTGTGGTTTGGTAAGAAACCTAAGTTGTCGTTCCTTAAAGTTTGGGGTTGCGAAGCATATGTAAAGAAGTTACAACCTGATAAGCTAGAACCCAAAGCGGAGAAATGCGTCTTCATAGGATACCCTAAAGAAACAATTGGGTATACCTTCTATCATAGATCCGAAGGCAAAGTTTTTGTTGCTAGGAATGGATCCTTTCTTGAGAAGGAATTTCTCTCGAAAGGGGTGACTGGAAGGAAAGTAGAACTCGATGAGGTTATTGAACCTTCTCTTGGATTGGAGAGTAGGGCAGCACCAGAAGATGTTTTTCTGCCGTCTGCACCAATTGGAGAGGAAGCTAATGATAATGATCATGAAACTTCAAACGAAGTTACTGCTAAACCTCGCAGGTCAACGAGGGTTCGTACCACTCCTGATTGGTATGACTCTGCATTGAACGTCATGTTGGTGGACAACGCTGATGACCCTGCGACGTATGAAGAAGCTATGGTGAGCCCAGATTCCGACAAATGGCTAGAAGCCATGAAATCCGAAATGGGATCCATGTATGAAAACCAAGTGTGGACTTTGGTGAACTTACCGGATGGCCGTAAGGCTATCGAGAACAAATGGATTTTCAAGAGAAAAATAGATGCTGATGGTAATTTTACCGTCTATAAAGCTCGACTTGTCGCGAAAGGGTTCCGACAAATTCAAGGAGTTGACTATGATGAGACTTTCTCACCAGTAGCAAAGTTAAAGTCTGTGAGGATTTTGTTAGCAATTGCTGCACATTTCGATTATGAGATTTGGCAGATGGATGTCAAAACGGCGTTCCTTAATGTTGACATTGAGGAAGAGTTGTATATGGTACAACCCAAGGGTTTTGTCGATCCTAAAGATGCTGACAAGGTATGCAAACTTCAGCGCTCCATTTATGGACTGAATCAAGCATCCCGGAGTTGGAATCAACGTTTTGATAAAGTAATCAAAAACTTTGGATTTATACAAACTTATGGAGAAGCTTGTATTTACAAGAAAGTGAGTGGGAGCTCTATAGCATTCCTCGTACTATATGTAGATGACATATTGTTGATTGGGAATGATATAGAACTTCTTAATAGCGTCAAAACCTATTTGAATAATAGTTTTTCAATGAAGGATCTTGGCGAAGCGGCATATATTCTAGGCATCAAGATTTATAGAGATAGATCAAGACGCCTAATAGCGCTTTCACAAAGTACATACTTAGACAAAGTTCTAAAGAAGTTTAGAATGGAAGAGAGCAAGAAAGGGTTCGTGCCCATGTTGTCAGGTAAGACCTTGAGTAAGACTCAAAGTCCAGCTACGGCAGAAGATAGAGTGAAAATGAATAATATTCCCTATGCCTCGGCCATAGGTTCTATCATGTATGCCATGCTGTGTACAAGACTGGATATAGCACATGCTATTAGTTTGACTAGCAGATATCAAAGTGATCCTGGAATGGAGCACTGGACAGCGGTCAAGAATATCCTAAAGTACCTGAATAGGACTAAGGATATGGTTCTTTCTTATGGAGGTGATGAACAGCTTGTTGTAAACGGTTACACCGATGCTAGTTGGAACACCGATCCGGATGACTCAAAGTCACAGTCGGGATACGTGTTTATTTTGAATGGTGCTGCAGTGAGCTGGAGGAGTGCAAAGCAAAGCTGGAGGAGTGCAAAGCAAAGCGTAGCATAAAGATCAAGTCATTAAGTTCGTATTGCTATAAGCTTTCAAATACATAGTAACCTAATCCTTCGACCATGAGGTTGTGTTAATCACCATCACCGGATGGGTACTTTGATGACATCAAACACCGCTTCGTAACTGGGTGGTTATAAAGGTGTCATTGGGTATTCTGAAAGTATGTGTTGAAGCGCATGGACCGAGATTGGGATTTGTCCATCCATATGACGGATAGATATGCTTTGGGCCCTCTCGGTGGAATGTCATCTAGTTAGCTTGCAAGCATGTGACTGGGTCACAAGGGATGACATATCACGGAACGAGTAAAGAGTACTTATCAGTAACGAGGTAGAACTAGGTATGGAGATACCGACGATCAAACCTCGGATAAGTATAGTATCGCGAGACAAAGGGAATTGGTTTCGTATGTAAATGGTTCTATCGATCACAAAAGTCATCGTTGAGTATGTGGGAGCCATTATGGATCTCCAGGTCCCGCTAATGGTTATTGATAGGAGATGTGTCTCTGTCATGTCTACATATTCACGAACCGTAGGGTGACACACTTAAGGTTCGAAGTTGTTTTAAGTAGATATGGAATATGCGTTGGAGACCGAATGTTGTTCGGAGTCTCGGATTGGATCCGGGACATCACGAGGAGATCCGGAATTATCCGGAGAATAAGATTCATATATTGGGGATCATTTTCTGAGTTAGGAAATGTTCCGGAGTGTTTGTATGAGGATTCTAGAAGGTTTCGGAATGTTCCGGAAGGTTCTGGAAGGTTTCTTGGAGTTTGCTTGAAAACCAAGGAAGGGATCAAGGAGTCCTGGTGGGTCAAGACTAGGAGTCGTGGGGGAGGAGGACTCCTCCCCCCTCCCCAATCCGCCGGCCAAGGAGGTGGGGAGTACTACTAGGACTCCCCCTCCCAAGGCGCCCTCCCCCCTTTAAATAGAGGGGCAGGGGCGCCACCTCTAGCCCCTCCTCCATAACACCAAATCTCTGCCGCCTCTCTCCTCCTCCTTTCTTCTGCACAGGCATAGGCGAAGCCCTGCAGAATTCTCTACTCCACCACCACCACCACGCCGTCGTGCTGCTGGGATTCCGTGGAGAAGATCTACTACATCCGCTGCTCGCTGGAACGAGTAGAGGAAGGTCTGCTTCGACTCCGCACGTGTGACCGACTGCGGAAGCGCTGCCGAAACGCGGCGCCGGAAGGATCGTCCACACGATCTTGAGATCGGCAAGTGATCGACTACATCAACCACGAGATCTAATCTCGTTAACGCTTTTGGATCTACGAGGGTTAGTTCCTATCTATCTCGTTGCACATATCTAATAGATTAGATCTTGGCTTTTATCTAGATTAGATCTAGGTTTTGTTCGTTCTTGCGGTAGAAAATTTTTGTTTTCCATGCTACGAACCCATCATAATGATGGCGCGTGCGCACGTGGCCGGCGTCAGCACTAACATCACGGGTAGTGCAACTGCCAGGCGTAGCCGGCCAGAAAATTCAAAATGAAAGAGGAGCGCGCGCACATTTCACCTAAGGGCGAAATCTACACGCGCTCAGGGGCTAGTGTCGAGGGGATGACCTCTGGATACCCCAACTAGACAAGAATCATGACAGTCGGATCGTGTCCGGCTGGCTGAGCGCAGCCGGAAAGGAGCAAGTCAAGCCGGCTACCTCACAGTAGCCAGAACGGCGAGGAGCAGCCGGCTATAGCAGCGTAGCCGGACTCAATCAAGAGGACAGTGTGACGTGCTGCACAGTGCATGGTACGCCCTGGTACGATGACAAGAACCACGACTACCCGACCATACCGAAGACTTTGCGGGGTGACGCGGGAACAGTGGCTAGATCCTGACGACGGGATCGCACGGTGTTCACTGTACCCACGATGACCTTACCACGTGTACTCTGATGGGATGTAAGTGTACCAAGTACTGTAGATGACCAGCCGGCTGGGGCCCGCCTGTGGGGCCCGCCAGCCGGACTGGCCAGTAAGACCGTTGCCCCTCTGCCTATGTAAGGAGAGGCAAGGTTCCAGTAGAAGGGGTTGGTCTCATTGCATTTAAGGCAGTAGCTAGAGAATACAGCTCAAGGAGCGATTGTAGCCTGTATACTACCCATAGTCAGATCGGCAGGAGTAGGAGCTTTACCTCATCACGAGGGCTCCAAACCTGGGAACTTCGTGTGTCTCGCTGCACTAGCTCGTACCCAATCCCGCATGCGGACGCCGTCGAGAGCTTCCCTGCTAGTCCCCACACCTCTATCTAACCTGTTTAAGTACTTCCGTTCCCAATACAACAACACACTGCACATCCAACGAACTCTAGTGGATCCATGTGGTTTATGAAAAGAACACACATGCAATGCACTCTAGTGGATCCATGTGGTTTATGAAAAGAACACACATGTAATGACATCTAGTGGGTCCATGTGGTTTATGAAAAGAACACACATATTGTGGTGGCATCACTGCATGTGTTCTTTTCCAAAACCGCAATGATACACACACATCCAATGAGGTGTGGGGATGCAGCATATTTCAATCTAGTGGTAGAATGCATTCTATAGTTGAATCCCATCATGCTGCCAGGGTTCCTGGACATGGTTGGACACCACATGCTGTGGTGGCATCACTACATGTGTTCTTTTCCTAAAACCACAATGATGCACACTGATACACACACACATCCAATGAACTCTAATGGATCCATGTGGTTTATGAAAACAACACACATGCAATGAACTCTAGTGGCTCCATGTGGTTTATGAAAACAGCACACATGCAATGAACTCTAGTGGATCCACGTGGTTTATGAAAAGAACACACATGTTGTGGTGGCATCACTACATGTGTTCTTTTCCAAAACCACAATGATGCACACTGATACACACACACATCCAATGAGGTGTGGTGATGCACAATCTATCAAGCTAGTGGTAGAATGCATGCTGCTGTTGAATCCTAGCATGCTGCCAGGGTACCTGGACATGCTTGGACACCACATGCTGTGGTGGCATCACTCCATGTGTTCTTTTCCTAAAACCACTATGATGCACACTGATACACACACACACATACAATGAGGTGTGGTGATGCATCATCTTTGAAGTTGGTGGTAGAATGCATGTTGTAGTTTAATCCCAGCATGCTACCAGGGTTCCTGGACATGGATGGCCACCACATGTGGTGGTGGCATCACTGCATGTGTTCTTTTCCTGAAACCACAATGATGCACACTGATACACACACATCCAATGAGGTGCGGTGATGCAGATCTTTCAAGATGGTGGTAGAATGCATGTTGTAGTTAAATCCCAACATGCTGCTTGGGTTCCTGGACATGGTTGGACACCACATGCTGTGGTGGTATCATTGCATGTGTTCTTTTCCTAAAACCACAATGATGCACACTGATACACACACACACATCCAATGAGGTGTGGTGATGTAGCATCTTTCAAGCTGGTGGTAGAATGCATGCTGTAGTTGAATCCTAGCATGTTGCCAGGGTTCCTAGACATGGTTGGACACCACATGCTGGAGTGGCATCATTGCATGTCTTCTTTTCCTGAAACCAGTATGATGCACACTGATACACACACACATCCAATGAGGTGTGGTGATGCAGCACCTTTCAAGCTGGTGGTAGAATACATGCTGAAGTTGAATCCCAGCATGCTGTCAGCGTTCCTGGACATACCCAAGCTGGTGGAATCCCCAATCTTGAGCTTTAGTCCATCCTTCATCTCATTACTCATTTATTCCATACACCTGAAAATTTTCTTCATACAAAACTTCACACAATCTTTATTAGCAACATTAGTGCACTCAAGATAATAGGTCTTTAGTTTCAGTTTCAACACCCATAAAACTTTCATTAAAACACAAGATACTGTAGCACTTCCCTCAAAAAGCTCAATTCCCAAAAATAACTCAAAAGGGAACCAACAAGAAGCAAATGCAAATAGTGGCAGAAATCTGTCAAAACAGACCAGCAGGTAAAAACGAATTTTTTCGAAGACCTTATGTTGCTCAAATCGAAAAGTGTTGAACTAACGAAAGTTAGATAACAACCTGGGTCAGAAGCACGAAAAATCACAGCTCAAACCGACGTACAGAGATTTTACACGAATTTTTACAGTAAAGAACAAAAATCTTTTTCGAGACAACAACTTTCTCAAGCATTACTTCTCTCTCATTAGAGGTTACTCTTGGCACAAAAGGCAAATAAAAAGGATAAGGAGCGGTTATTACAGAGGTAATAACGTTCAAGACTCATCTAAAACTTTTGGGTTATCTCCCAATAAGGACTTTTCTTTAACGCCTTTAAGTTAGGCATGATAGTTTGAGCAGATGCTCACATAGGAAATCTGAATTGAAGTAAAAGAGAGCATCAAGAAGCAAATTCAAAATACATTTAAGTCTAACCTACTTCCTGTGCATAGGAATCTTGTAAAGAAACAAGTTATAAAAGCACAAATCAACAAGTATAGTAAAGCAAAACAAGTGCAACTTCGAGACTTTCAACATAAAGAGGGGAAACTTAATATTGTTGAGATGCATAAAACCATGTTTCCCTCTCTCATAATAACTTTCAGTAGCATCATGAATAAAATTAATAATATAACTATCACATAAAACATTCTTATCATGAGCCACATTCATAAAAGAATTAATACTCTCCACATAAACATAGTCATTCTTATTAATTGTAGTGGGAGCAAATTCAACAAAATAGCTATCATTATTTTTCTCATCACCATAGTCATCAAATATAGGAGGCATATTGTAATCATAATTAATTTTCTCCTCAATAGTAGGTGGACTGAAAATATCATATTCATCAATGTAATCGTCGTATATTGGAGGTTTTGTATCATCATAAGCAATAGAATAGCTATCTTCCAAAGCTGGGGAACTAAAAAGATCATTTTCATAAAAAACTAGCTTCCCCAAGCTTAGACTTTTCCATAGCATTAGCAATAATGGTGTCCAAAGAATTCATACTAACAACATTGCTATTAGCATGCAAATAAAGTTCCATAGGTTTTTTAATTTTCTCTTCAAACACTTCATGTCCTAACTCAAGATAAATACTATAAAGCTCTCTAATTTTGTTGTTGTTTTCCATTAAGCCTAACTAGTGAAAACAAGAAACAAAAAGGCAAAATTGCAGAATCTAAAGGAAATAACTTCGAGCACTCACACCGGAGGATGTGAGTACCTTTTACCTTACCTCCCCGGCAACGGTGCCAGAAAATAGCTTGATGTCTCCGCACTTCTATTCTTGTAGACGGTTGTTGGGCCTCCAAGTGCAGAGGTTTGTAGAACAGCAGCAAGTTTTCCCTTAAGTGGATCACCCAAGGTTTATCGAACTCAGGGAGGAAATGGTCAAAGGTATTCCCTCTCAATCAACCCTGCAATCAAGATACAAGAAGTCTCTTGTGTCCCCAACACACCCAATACACTTGTCAGGTGTATAGGTGCACTAGTTCGGCGAAGATATAGTGAAATACAAGTGGTATGCATAAAATACAATGGTGCTAAAAAATAGCTTGATGGCGTGGAAGAGACTAAAGGCAAACTTAAATAAAGATGGAAGCAAGCAAACATGTAACAGATCTAATTGCAAACGGTGTATCAATGCTTAGAAACAAGGCCTAGGGATCATACTTTCACTAGCGAACACTCTCATATAGATATATTCTTCTTTATGATACTACGCTGAACTACTCTCCGGTTGGACACTCTAATCGATGGTAGGGCTATAACAGCACACCTCAAAGTTTGTTTTCCACATCTAGATAACCCCACACTGTCACCTTGAGTACTAGATGGTTCCAACAAACACCACAATTTCATAGACACATCCAACTCCAAATATAACTCATAACAAGTATTTGTAATCTCTAGCCTAAGTGGCACCATGGTGTGCACGCTGTCACTTTCACACACATGGGGAGAGCAGAGATCTATTAAAGCACTTGAGTAGCAAGGTAGATCTACTTTATTACAAAGCTAATGATCACAATATGATCATGCATAAAGAGAGAGATGAACACATAACTACCGGTAGAACCCTTAGCCTCGAGGAAGAACTACTCCCTCATCATCATGGGAATCAGCAACGGTGATGCAGATGGTGGTGGAGATCGATGGAGATGGCTCCGAGGGCACTTCCCCGTCCCGGCAGGGTGCCGGAACAAAGACTTTCTGTCCCCCGAATCTCCCCTTCGGTGGCGGCGGCGCTGCGGAACTTTTCGTGGCTGGAGGCTTGATGATCTAGGGATTTTGCCTCGGGGGAGATATATACGCGAAAGAGGCAAGGTCGGTAGCTGTCCAGGGGGCCGACACCATGCCCTGGCGCGGCCAAGGGGGACCCACGCCCAGCGTTGGTGTGGCCACCCTGTGGCCCCTCTCCGTCTCGTATTCTAGCTCCATGAGTCTCCGGGAAAAATAGGCATATTGGCTTTTGTCCCGTCCAATTCCGAGAATATTCATTTTCTTACTTTCTGGAACCAAAAACAGCAGAAAACAGGCAACTGGCCCTATGGCTCTTTTAATAGGTTAGTCCAAGAAATCATATGAAAAGTACTCCAAAGTGTGGACAAAACATAAGAAAGTAGATAAAACCAAGCATGGAACATCAAAAATTATAGATACATTTGCAATGTATCAGTGTTCTTTTCCTAAAACCACAATGATTCACAGTTATACACACACACATCCAATGAACTCTAGTGGATCCATATGGTTTATGAAAACAACACACATGCACTGAACTCTAGTGGATCCATGTGGTTTATGAAAACAACACACATGCAATGAACTCTAGTGGATCCACGCGATTTATGAAAAGAACACACATGTTGTGGTGGCATCACTGCATGTGTTCTTTTCCAAAACCACAATGATGCACACTGATACACACACACACATCCAATGAGGTGTGGTGATGCATCATCTTTCAAGCTGGTGGTAGAATGCATGTTGCAGTTGAATCCCAGCATGCTGCCAGGGTTCCTGGACATGGTTAGACACCATATGCTATGGTGGCATCACTACATGTGTTATTTTTCTAAAACCACAATGATGCACACTCATACACAAACACATATCCAATGAACTCTAGTGGATCCATGTGGTTTATGAAAAGAACACACATGCAATGAACTCTAGTGGATCCATGTGGTTTATGAAAAGAACACACATGCAATGAATTTTAATGGATCCATGTGGTTTATGAAAATAACATAGATGTTGTGGTGGCATCACTGCATGTGTTCTTTTCCAAAACCACAATGATACACACACATCCAATGAGGTGTGGTGATGCAGCATCTTTCAATCTAGTGGTAGAATTCATGCTATAGATGAATCCCAGCATGCTGCTAGGGTTCCTGGACATGGTTGGACACCACATGCTGTGGTGGCATCACTGCATGTGTTCTTTTCCTAAAACCACAATGATGCACAGTTATACACACACACACACATCCAATGAACTCTAGTGGATCCATGTGGGTTATGAAAACAACACACATGCAATGAACTCTAGTGGATCCATGTGGTTTACGAAAACAACACACATGCAATGAACTCTAGTGGATCCACGTGGTTTATAAAAAGAACACACATGTTGTGGTGGCATCACTCCATGTGTTCTTTTCCAAAACTAGAATGATGCACACTGATACACACACACATCCAATGAGGTGTGTGGTGATGCAGCTTCTTTCAAGCTGGTGGTAGAATGCACGCTATAGTTGAATCCCAGCATGCTGCCAGGGTTCTTGGACATGCTTGGACACCACATGTTGTGGTGGCATCACTCCATGTGTTCTTTTCCTAAAACCACAATGATGCACATTGATACACACACGCATCGAATGAGGTGTGGTGATGCAGCATCTTTCAAGCTGGTGGTAGAATGCATGTTGAAGTTGAATCCCAGCATGCTGCCAGGGTTCCTGGACATGGTTGGACACCACATGCTGTGGTGGCATCACTACATGTGTTCTTTTCCTAAAACCACAATGATGCACACTGATACACACACACATCCAATGAGGTGTGGTGATGCATCATCTTTGAAGTTGGTGGTAGAATGCATGTTGTAGTTTAATCCCAGCATGCTGCTAGGGTTCCTGTACATGGTTGGACACCTCATGTTGTGGTGGCATCACTACATGTGTTTGTTTCCTAAAACCACAATGATGCACACTGATACACACACACATCCAGTGAACTCTAGTGGATCCATGTGGTTTATGAAAACAACACACATGCAATGAACTTTAGTGGATACATGTGGTTTGTGAAAAGAACACACATGCAATGAACTCTAGTGGATCCATGTGGCTTATGAAAAGAACACACATGCTATGGTGGCATCACTACATGTGTTCTTTTCCAATACCACAATGATGCACACTTATACACACACATCCAATGAGGTGTGGTGATGCAGTAGCTTTCAAGCTGGTGGTAAAATGCATGCTGCAGTTGAATCCCACCATGCTGTCAGGGTTCCTGGACATGGTTAGACACTACATGTTGTGGTGGCATCACTACATGTGTTCTTTTCCAAAAACAACAATAATGCACACTGATACACAAACACACATCCAATAAACTCTAGTGGATCCATGTGGTTTATGAAAAGAACACACATGCAATGAACTCTAGTGGATCCATGTGGTTTATGAAAAGAACACACATGCAATGCAATCTAGTGGATCCATGTGGTTTATGAAAATAACACACATGTTGTGGTGGCATCACTGCATGTGTTTTTTCCAAAACCACAATGATACACACACATCCAGTGAGGTGTGCTGATGCAGCATCTTTCAATCTAGTGGTATAATGCATGCTATAGATGAATCCCAGCATGCTGCTAGGGTTCCTAGACATGGTTGGACACCACATGCTGTGGTGGCATCACTACATATGTTCTTTTCCTAAAACCACAATGATGCACAGTTATACACACACACACATCCAATGAACTCTAGTGGATCCATGTGGTTTATGAAAACAACACACATGCAATGAACTCTAGTGGATCCATGTGGTTTATGAAAACAACACACATGCAATGAACTCTAGTGGATCCACGTGGTTTATGAAAAGAACACACATGTTGTGGTGGCATCACTGCATGAGTTCTTTTCCAAAACCACAATGATGCATACTGATACACACACACACATCCAATGAGGTGTGGTGATGCATCATCTTTCGAGCTGGTGGTAGAATGCATACTGCAGTTAATTCCCAGCATGCTGCCAGGGTTCCTAGGAATGGTTGGACACGACATGCTATGGTGGCATCACTACATGTGTTCTTTTCCTAAAACCACAATGATGCACACTCATACACAAACACACATCCAATGAACTCTAGTGGATCCATGTGGTTTATGAAAAGAACATACATGCAATGAACTCTAGTGGATCCATGTGGTTTATGAAAAGAACACACATGCAATGAACTCTAGTGGATCCATGTGGTTTATGAAAAGAACACACATGGAATGAACTCAAAGATGTATTTCATTGTATAAGACACTCACTTTCCATTTTTATACTACTCAGTTTTACTCTTGGTTTTATGATACTCCTCAGTTTTTCCCCCCTCTCTCTACTCGTAGAAGCCCAAACCTGTGCTCACTCTGTCTTCTACGCTGATTGGTTGTCAAAGTTGTCACGTGGATCATGTGCATCAACCGTTGATCCTCCGAGATCCAACATGGATTGTTGCACATGTCGTGCCCTTCACAGTACAGTGTGAGACATCACAGACGTCTCTCTCAGCGAGACATCTTCAAGAAGGAACATGAAGAAGTGGTTGAGTGGTCATGTCACGTTTAATCACGTCGGAAATGGCTACTACTACAACTGCTACTACTACTACTACTACTACTACTACTACTACTACTACTACTACTACTACTACTACTACTACTACTACTACGCCACAACACATGCACAGGGCAATGGGGTCATCGAGTGCATGGTCGTCGACGAAGATATATCCCTGTTCAATCTCACTTCCAACTGGGCCCTACCGCAAGAAACTTCCACGCGTCAGCGGGAGGCTGAAGAGCTGAGAAATGGGTCTTGAGGAGGGGGCCCCTCGAGGAGACCTAAGGTTGCTAGAAATTGGTTCTACACCACTTGCATGCAGTGGAATCGAGGTCTGCCATGCACGTGTTTTCAATGCAGTTATAAAGTGGAGGTCGTGGTTGCTTCAAAAAAAGTGGAGACCATGGTAGCCCCATCCGCCCACCCACTACACGTGTCCACTCTAGGACTACCAATGGTCCAGTGTTTATAAACCCGCTCGGCCTTCTTCTTCCATGATCTTGTGTCATTTTCCCTAATCTTTCTAGTCCCAAAACCCCAATCTACACCTACCGCGCGTGTCGAAGCTCCTTCGCTTGCACCACCGCCTTCCCTAGGTGCTCCATTAAGGGTACGTGTGGAGACGAATAGGAGGTGAAACCAGTTGGAGGCGCAACAGCATATGGCTTGGTTGTCGCCAAGCAGGCGGAGGCGTCTTCTCCGGGCATGCACTCCGCTTCTCGCCTCGCTTTCGAGGCTTCAAGCTCATTCATCCAGCCACTAGCCATCGCCATCGAGTAGCAGGTGGCCAACAACGTCATGGTGCCAGCGGCAGATCAAGATGAGGGGTAGGCGGCAGGCGGAGGCAATCCAGTGCTCTACATCAACGACCCCATCGCCATCCAAGAAATCGTCAAGGGAATCATAGCGAATGACGATTTCGAGGAGGAGGTCCCTGATAAGGAGTCTGAGGTACTACACTGCTAGCTTCTCTAGTCGCGGCCACAGATTTCACTATTCATACATAGGATTTTCTCAATCGTGTATAGATTCTTTTTCCCTTGAAGTAGGGTAGTATATATATATGGTTCGAACGGTTGATTGATGCATCTGCCATCTAGTCATAGAAAACCAATCCGTCTAGTCACAAAACCTCAATTTGCTCATCTGCCATCTAGTAAATTTACATTTTCTTAACTCGTTGTTGTTCATATGGTTCTTCTTGTGATGTAAATTTAATCGAGCTGTAACATTTGATTTAGGGGTTTTAAGGTTTGCTAGTTGAGTGTTGATTTCGATACACAACATGCATATAACATTACATTTCTATTCCTTACTGAGCCCAATGATTCAATTTTCCCCAAAAGAGTGCAAGGGAGACACATCTGATGATGTCATTTTCTCAGGGATGGTTAGTGAACCTGAGGCAGCAATGGACATAAACAATATAGGTTGTGATGTTGGTATTTTGGTTCTCCAACTCCATCTCTGAAAAAATAATGAGGCCCTTGATTTATTCTCATATGGAACCTATATATATAATCTTTGAATTGTTTTGATCTTTGAATGAGTCATATGATGCATATGTATATCCCTAAATATTGTCTCATAGGATTACATTTCAATTTCTTATTGTGGCCAATGATTCAAATTTTCCCCCAAAGAGAGATAGACACATTGGTGTCAGATTTTTTCAGGGATGAGTTAGCGAACCTATGGCGATGTACAAGAACAATATAGGTTATGAAATTATTACTTGGTTCGCTTATGCCATCCCTGAAGAAACTTATGAGGCTGCAATCTTTATTCTACATTCATAGAACTATGATATTTGAATTATGTATTGCATGCATTCATAGTGTATAAGAATTACATTTTAATTTGTCACTGAGGCCGATGATTGAAATTTGTCCCAAAAGAGTGCAAGGGGAGACACATATGATGGTGTCGTTTTTTAGGGATGGGTTGGTGAACCTAAGGTAGCAATGCAAACAAACAATATAGGTTGTGATGTTGATACTTTGGTTCACCACCTCCTTCTCTGGAAAAAATTATGAGGCCCTTGACTTATTCTCACATGGAACTGCATATATGATCCTTGAATTGTTTCTGATCTTTGAATGATTCATCTGATGCATATGTATATGCATGGTTTTGATCATAAGTATTTTCAACATGGACCTGAAGATTAATTACAAAATTTAGGATTGTTTTTGTACCTGAATATGTATATCTCTAAATATTGTTTCGTAGGATTACATTTCAATTTCTTATTATGGCCAATGATTCAAATTTTCCCCAAAAGAGAGGAAGACACATAGGTATCAAATTTTTTCAGGGATGAGTTAGCGAACCTAGGGCGATGTACAAGAACAATATAGGCTGTGCAATTGTTACTTGGTTCGCTTACGCCATCCGTGAAGAAACTTATGAGGCTGCAATCTTTATTCTACATTCATAGAACTATGATATTTGAATTATGTATTACATGCATTCATAGTGTATAGGAATTACATTTCAGTTTGTCACCGAGGCCGATGATTGAAATTTGCCCCAAAAGAGTGCAAGGGGAGACACATATGATGGTGTCGTTTTTTAGGGATGGGTTGGTGAACCTGAGGAAGCAATGCACACAAACAATATAGGTTGTGATGTTGGTACTTTGGTTCACCGCCTCCTTCTCTGAAAAAATTATGAGGCCCTTGATTTATTCTCATATGGAACTACATATATGATTCTTGAATTGTTTCTGATCTTTGAATGATTCGTATGATGCATATGTATATGCATGGTTTTGATCATAAGTATTTTCAACATGTACCTGAAGATTAATTGTTTGGTTTTTATTTATAATTACAATATTTAGGATTCTTTTTGTACCTAAATATGTATATCCCTGAATATTGTTTCGTAGGATTACTTTTCAATTTCTTATTGTGGCCAATGATTCAAATTTGCCTCAAAGGAGAGGCAGACACATTGGTGTCAAATTTTTCAGGGATGAGTTAGCGAACCCCCGGTGCAATGTATAAGAACAATATGGGTTGTGCAATTGTTACTTGGTTCGCTCCCGCCATCTCTGAAGAAACTTATGAGGCCGTAATCTTTTTTGTACATACACTTTGATCCAATAAATTGTCATTTTGTTGAGATGAAATGATATATGAACTGATCAAACTATTGCTGAGATGCTTTCTCTTTGATATCAATTTAATATTGTCTTACATATATATGTTATCAGTTCTTGAGTTGTAATACAATTCAATGATATGTATGAGTTCTAAGTTATATTCTTAAAAATCAACAGGAGCAAGATGATGAGATGGACAATAGCAAGGAATCTAGGGACAACAAGAGCCGCTACGTGCTGATGCGGTTACGGTGTGGGCAAATCCGTTTTTACCGTAGAGGGAGACTGTTTTGCCCATTCTGTGGCAGAGCGATCAACGTGGACCTCGACAACATGATCCAGCACACGATGGGCGTTGGTAGAGGCGGAGGCAGAAGTCATAGGTCGATTACCTTGGTGGGGCACGCAGCCTTCAGCAAATTCCTCCGGTATTATGTCAGGACTGGCCTGTATCCCCTCGACTAGGGTATCCCTGCCTCCTACTGCTGCCCCTACTTTTATTTTATTTTAGTTAATTATTACCTGTGTGTTGCATATAAGAGAATATATTCGTGGTGTCTTTGGTGAACCTTCTATATATATATATATATATATATTAATCTACTCCTTTATATGGAGTTCCTTAAAATTTCTAGTGTTTAATTATATTACTGACCATGCTCATGCACGCTACCATATATTTCTAGTGCTAGATTATATTATACTCCCTCCATCCATAAATAAGTGACTTGCATTTGTCCGGATTTGTATGTATCTAGATATGTTTTAGTGTATAGATACGTGCGAATCTAAAAAAATCCATGTCACTTATTTCTGGACGGAGGGAGTAATTGTCAAGGAATACATCAGTAAGTTAAATTGGTCGAAATTTCGTATTGAAGTAACTAAATGATCTCACATCGGAGGTAAACGTTGCTAGAAGCCGAGGCCGAAGGCATCAGCCGAAGACCTTGGCGCGGCACGCAGCCTTCGGCAAATTCCTTACAGGTTCAACAACAGGTTGCCACCGCCCAGCTCTGAATTCGCTTACAGGTTCAACATGGCAGAACTTGAGCTACTGAGGATACGACTCCCACAGAGGCCTCGGCAGGGGTGGAAGAATTGGTGCGGGTGCGACCACGGCGATGGTGAGCTCGGATTCTGGAGAAGGAAAACAGGACTGAGCATGGTCGATACGGTGATAGATCTCACCGGGACCAATTCTTGTCCCCGCGCCGTGCCATGAGTGCGGCCATGGTGAGGGCGAGCTCCGCCTCGGGATGGGGAGGAGAGCGGAGCCGAGCAGGTTCATCCATGTCCTAGCTCCGCGCATGGCCACGACCACAGATTTCCATTCTGGGGAAGAAGAAGAAGTGTAATGGATGTAGGCGCCAACTCTGCAAGCCTACAGGGAGAAGAGCGGGGCCTAGCAGGCTCGTCCACGTCCTACCTCCGCGCCATGGCCGCGACCACAGATTGCCGCTCCAGGGAAGAAGAAGACGTGTAATGGATGCAGGCGTCAGCGCTACAAGCCTACATGGCAGTCACGACGATAGCGACATAACGGCGAAAACTGACAGCGGGGGCAACTTGACGGGCGTTAGCCTGATATTTTGTATTGAAACGTTATGTTGAATTCATGCCGAAAAAGACCCTATGAGTATTTGGCACGCCAACTGTGGGCAACGCGGCTGATTACAAGTAACTTGGATACCGCTTTGCCTTGGCGATCCAACTTTCAGGCCGCAAAATTATATTCTCCAATGAAAAGATGGAGTCCATGATGTGTTTAACTAAAGCAGAACATTACAATTCTATTCTCCTTTATCTTGAACCTCTTCACAATCTTGTCCATCCAGTGGACAAGATAGCATTATTTGACCTAGCTATCATCTTCATGGTTAGAATGTTTGGCTTTAGGCTGACTATACGCCAAACATGGACATCAATAAGTTCAAGAAGGCGATTCTTGAGGTACGTCTTTGTGAACTCAGCTCCAAATTTCCGTGAAAGTACAGATAAATGAAGTTCAGTATGCTTGTAATTATTTAAGTAATTACATCATATGCTTGTTCGAGTTCAAATATCATCTAAATTACCATTTTGCACTTAATCTCCACGATAGATGAATGGGTCATCTTGTTGGTGGTTTTCATTTTGCGGGCCGAAAGTTGAGACAGGAGGTGGCAAATTGGAGATGGGGATAGGAGATGCGGTGGAGCTGAGGCAGGGGTGGGGTGGGGTGTGGATAGGGTGGGCAGGGGTGGGGTAGGCCGGTGGGATGTGGATCGGGTCGGCCGGGGTGGGGTGGGGTGCAGCGTGTCGGGTGGGTGGGACCAACGTGGCGCGTGTTAAAGAAAACCACGCCACTGTCTTATAAAGTGTCACACCAGTAATATTTTGCCTCACCCAGAAACATGGGTTCCACAGATAGGTGACTTGGCAAAAAAAGTGAATGTCACTAATACGCACGTATTGGTGGCACTTTAGGCTCTGACACGCCACCAATAAAACTAGACGCGTGGTTTCCTAAGCACGCCACTAGTAAATTGCCACTATAAGAAAATCTCTAATAATATGATATTGTTGTAAAAAATACAATATTTGTAGGATACAGCCACAGTTGATGGGCCATCTAAGAAAAAAAATCCTCAAGGCCAATTGCCTAATGGAATAGACATTTTATTGGAATTCATTGCAAGTAATTTTGTTTCAAGTATTTAAAGGAAATAACAAAAAAATGAAAAGGAAATGTTCATTACTTACCTATTTTTTTGAAAACATCACACTTTGTTATGATAATAGGGTCAAATCGCCCACCACAACTTCAGCCACTATGGATGGTACATCATCATCCCACGTTATAGCCTTATTTATCGACACTGATTTGCTGCCCGGGGTGGCCGCGGTACACACTGTATCCACCATCGGATTGTGGTCTATGTGCTTCCTTGTTGTATCTGCATGTTGATAGTGGCAAACTGAGTTAACTACCATGTTTATAGATCTACACTGCGAGTCTCGTACCTTGATGGATTGTCCATGCAGCCGCTAGCCATTAGCAAACTTACCATGTTCTCGCTTATGCACTACACGCATGGGTCATGGAGTATCAATACCCGCTCCCTGTGAGAGATCTGCTATGACAGATGGAAGTTACAAACTCTTATAGACAACGGCTAATATGCTCTTAGATCGGCATGACGACAAGATTTTGATGATTATTATCTGAGCGTACATGATATCTGCTACTCAGTTGAACACGATATTTGTAAAACTGTTTTTGACAACAAGTCTTCAACTCAATTACTATAATCTGGAATCCTCATCAAAAAAATATAAAAAGGTATCTTTAAGCTGCATTCAACGGCAACATGGTCGTGTGGCTACGTACACGGTGTAACATACTGGCATCGCGGTAACATTCTTCTCTTTCGATATTCTTTACAATAGGGGAGGTTGAACCGTAGGAACATGGGATCGAAAACAACATTAAAAAAAGTCGTCACTGTACTGCTTCCAGCGAACGGTCTACTACTATAATTTATATAATGATGTGTTCCTTCAACCGTGCGGAGATTCGTGTAATAGTGATATTTTCAAACGAGTGCTGCGGAGGTATAGACCGCCTAGGAAATCAGACCTCCGTGTCCATAAGAAAACATGACAATATATGTGTTTACACCACATTGCCGTCCCCTTTGGCCACCAGACCTGCCAAGTAAGCAACGATGAATCATGAATACTTCGTTTAACTGTCAATTCATGCCGGAACTACATACCTTGCTTAAACTTAAACAAACAAAGACACACACGCGCAAGCACACACACAAAACTTTGCAGATATGACATGGCAATTCATGACGAAACCTCAGTATTTTGACTACTGGCAATGGAGCTCGATGTCTCTATCGATCCATAATGGAAATGGCAAGCTCGCTTTGAGCTACTGACTAAAACAAGAATACATGTTTGTACTTGGTGTTTGCAAAGAGATATAAATGCAGCCGATATTCACATGTGTGTATGCACAAAAGCAAGAATCCAATCCGCTGCCAATGAGCACTCATCACATGCATGCGTAAAACATGGTTGCTAATGGTAAATGGGGAGGTATCGACCGTGCAATCATGCATGTATGTTACCGCTTTGAATGTATCACCGAATGCAGCCGCGCCCGTGTGTGTTCACCGCCAAACTTCAGTCGTGTTTGACATATGTGTTTTGGCGCTCATTGAATCCGTACTTCCCTGGTGCATGTATGTGAATTTTGAAGCCGCCGCCCATGCTAAACAATCGTGTTGCATGCATTTCTACCGCTGGTCATGATATGGTCATGATATGCACCGTGTGCTCTCCCCTAACACCGTGTGTTCCCTTTATCAGATCAGACGGTGATCAGGGTATGCACCGTGGTCACCATGGGCAGCCCACTATTTCCCCCTCATTTATATCACTGCTTCCAATCCATATTAATTGTCATTAAATTGGATGTATCTAGACATGTTTTAGTTCTAGATATATATATCCAAATCAATGACAACTTAATATGGATCGGAGGAAGTACAAGATTTCCCTATTAAAGCTAAGGCATGGGCAACTTTGTTTGCATTTCGTCTGCACGCTCGCACTTCACTCATCATGAGCGTATTCTGATCTTCAAATCATCAATTGAAGCTGCGAGCTGGGAAAAATCTGGACCTCGCCGGTTCATTGCGATAGCCGGGAGCGAATATCCGTCAGTGAACCTGGGGACGCTGCTCCCCTATATCCTGCCCTTCAATTCGGACCTGTAGCCGTTCGTTATTCGCAGTCAGTGAACCTGTCCGTCAGTGAACCTGGGGACCCACATTATGTATTTCCGTCGCCGAAAGGGATTTTAGCAGTGTATAGTGCTAGAGAAAGTTTTAAGAGCAAGCACAATAATATAGCCGATTGTTGGCTATATGTATATGCTATGTCACCTAAAGCTAGTATAAATACAATAAGCTAGCTATTTGGTGAGCTTTATTGAATATTTTAATATTCAATCGTTTGGGTGCTACGCTCGCATGCAAGACTCACTTGGATTTGCACTTAATGCATGCAGCCGGCTTAGCATCTTCATTAGGCTGCAAGGAGGCGGTAGCGTTTTGATTCGTGTGCTGCAGCCGGCGATACATGGAGCGTCGGCTTCCCTCTCTCTTCTCTTTTCTCTCACTTCCAACTAAGATTTTGATAATGTGTAAATCTTGTAGCCTGTTAAGTAAGACTTATTGTACTTGCTCTAAGTAGACCCCCCAAGCGGTAGGTGTGTAATAACTGCGGATTTGCACCGCTTCTGTACCAAGTGGGACCACATGGGAGAGGTGAGGCCGCAGTAGTCTCTACTAGTATCTTTCAGACACGCACCCCTATTCTTCCCTGAACCGCCGACGCCCCAGCTTCTTCGGCCACGCAGTAAGTCCTTCCCGTCCTCAGATCCAACCCGTGCACAGTCACCGCTGTCAACCTCGGCTTCCGCGACCTGCTCCCCGTGAGGAATCCCAGGAATCACACCCAAGCCGACGAGAGAATCATCCATGGTCTCGCTGTCAGATAGTTCCTCCATGGTGTCCAATGACCTGCACGAATCGGCGCCTATGGGATCTCTGTTGCCAAATGGAGAACGATATAGGCAAAATCAGAAATCCTTTCCTCCATTCAACGAGGCCGGAATTACGCGGCAGCATCTCCATTGACCAACACTTTCCTTAGGACGCACCGCGAGCGCTATCTTCACTAAGCACCCAGCCCGTCCGGAGGTTGAAGATGCCACTTTCCCTCCTTTGTGCACCAGATCGATATGCAGGGCTTGGGGGGTGGGGAACGAGCCTTAATGGATTAGATCCTGTCCTGTCCTATCCCAATGACGTCAACCTTGGCGCATTCAATGCGTACCTGTCTCGTATAGCCTGCGTTTGTTGGGGTATACTCCAGTATTGCTTTACCGCTTGATCTCGGAAGGCGGGGGGAAGATGATTGGACTGGGAAGGACTTTCGTGCAACTCGACCATGCTACAAGGTTCACTTTGTAAAGTGTATCAGCAGTCCACCGTGTGTTTAGATCTGATCCCTTCGTTTTCCATCCAAAGAACCACGACCCACGGGTGCAGCTGGTGCATAGATTGGTCAGTTTCACTGGATACGTTCTCGAGGAAAACCACATGAGAGTCTTTTTCCAGGTTCTGGAAAGCCCGGTTTCAGGAGGTTAGGCCCAAGCCTATAACTTGCAAGCTATATTTGATCATAGAATTGAGGGTAAAAAATCACGGAAATCCTATGCATCTCTCATAGCGAGCTCTACACATCGCCTAAAGGGATTTCGTAAGATGGGACAGGCCCATTTTACATGTACGTTTTTTTATTTTTTTGTTTTGTATTTTCTGTTTTTATTTTATTTTCTCTTACTTTTTCTTTTATTTTTGTTACTTTTATATTTTGAGTATTTTTAAAATATGTTAAGATTTTAAAATATTTGGATTAAAAAAAATCTGATTTTGGATTTATTCAGATTTCGGAAGTGTTCGGATTTGAAAACAAATCATATTTTAAAAATGTTCAAAAATATTCATGTATTCAAAAATGTTAAAAATTTAAAAATATTTATATTGTAAAATGGTTCACATTTTAAAAAGGTCCAAATTTATGAAAATACTTAGATTTTCAAACATGTTCTGATTTCAAAAAGATTCACATTTGAAAAAGGTTTAAAAAAATTGTTCAGATAAAGAAAATAGGGAACATGAAGTAAAAAAAATTCATGAAAATAAAGAAACTTACATGTCTAAATGGGCCGTAACCTCGCAACCCATTTGGGGTGGGGGTGGGGGTGGGGTAGGCGGTGGGAGCCACCCGTATCACTTAAGGCGATCAATAGGAGTACCTAAAGAATCATGCCAACGTTAAATCTATAATCTATAAGTTTCTACAGATATATTTACCTACTCATACACGAAAATCCTTGATTATGATATTTATTAGACCATATTTTTAGATATCTCTATCATAAATATGTATACACAATTTATAGAGTTATCGAAAATAATTGATGAAGAAAACTATGCTACGGAATATTTAAAATCTGACATATGCAAATGTATTTTCAATTATATGCATTAAAACTATATAACGAAAATGTTACAACTGAAGATTATTATGAAATTATGGTTAATAGTACTAAATAAGAAATGTATAATTATACTGTTAAGGTATAGAATGCAAAAAAGTATTAATGCATTATAAATTATACTAAAAACAATTTGCTGTTAGTCCAAAATTTGTGGAAGGGAATGATTTGACAGGAAGAAACAAAGACGGTTAGGTAGGCATCATTCGGTTGTTAGGTATAAATGTCCACCAATGATATAAATTGGATCTAGATATCATGGGTTTGGAAGTAAGAAGTTGATGGTGATTGCTCGCTGCATCTAAGTACTCGGCTTTGCCACTAGGCACCGCTGGTTAAGAGCGAACGACATAAAAGCCAATTATCATGTAATGCAAGCCAATTGATGGCGCCTAGTGGCAGGAGGGGTAGGACACCTACAGCACTGCCGGCTGGTCTCTACTTGATCACGAGGAAGGCAGACACAAAGTAGGAGATGCCAATCCAGGTGATTAAGGAAGATCAGGTTGGCTATAAGGTGATTAAGAAAATAGCACGGCCGGCTACAGGACCCGGTGGTCAGCGGGAAAAGAACCTAGAATATATAGTCTAGAGGAATGAGCTATTTGTGCAAAGGTCCACATATAAGTGGCCCTGAGAGGTTTTTCTTTTAAATGTGCGTGAAGTCTGTTAAATTAGCCAAGTGGCAAAACACACGTCAGATCGTGGAAATTTGGTTCTGTTGGTCCATCAAACCACACGCTTGACCTACATATGTTGATTAGCGGCACAATATGTCCTGTGCACATCTACACATAGATACATAGAGGGGATATGGCCATATGGGGTACTACCGGTACTGGCAGGCATGTACACTTGTGTCAAGGTACGTAGCAAACGACGGCATCCCAATTATCAACAAACACGTCTTTTTTTTCCTTTATCATTTTCCTATTGCGTAAAAAAAATATTAGGGATAAACACTACATATAGTAGACCGACCACAAACTAATAATAAGACTGATCTGAAGGCGTCTATCTCGTCTGCATCGAACGGCACGCGTGTCACTTTTTTGTCGTTAACCGCGCGCATCTAATTTTCTGCCTCGCTTGAATCGATCCCCACCCACCAGAAACCTTCTACCCTCGCTGCCCTGTGAACCCACACTAGTAGAAAACGGACCTTTGGTTCAGGGGTATTAGTCCCGGTTTTGCTACAAACCGGGACTAATGTCCCGGTTCCACGGCTAGATCTGTCCCAGGAGGTGGCAGGCACTAGTTCCGGTTCGAACGAAACCTTTAGTCCCGATTCGTTTAACAAACCGGGACTAAAGGGTTTCAGGCAGGCTAGGTCGGGCGCCAGACCCTTTAGTCCCGGTTTGTTATACGAACCGGGACATTTAGTCCCGGTTCTAGACACGAACCGGGACTAAAGGCCTGGCTATATCTTCTTTCCCCACCTGCTCGAGCCACCATTTCAAGTTGGTGGCTCCTCTCTCTTTCTTGCTTTCAGCTTGAGTTCATGCCTAATTTTCTCTCAAGATTTGTCTATATTTTGTGGTGCCTCATCTATCCAAAGGTTCTAAAAGGTGAGCAACTTCATCCTTTGAACTCTCATTATTAGCTCATTTCATGCTCTATCTTGTAGATGGATTTGTGGATTTAGTTTGATAGTAATTTTTGCAATGATAACATGAGATCGATGTTTAGATTCTATCTATCTTGTATTAATGTAAGGAACTCTAAGGTAAATATCACAATATGTGGATTCTATCTTTATATCTTGTTTTGGCACATAGTCTCGAAATTTGATTTTACAAGCACACACATGCGTGAGTTCATCATTCTAACTAGCTGGGCAAAATACCCTTCTTCGTCTACCTGCCTTCAACAAACTGAAAAAATTGTAACAAAGATAGGGTTAATAACTTCTCTAGCTATAGATTAATACGCCGGGTAACTAAAACAATTCACATATTAGGGAGTGCCTCTATGGCGAGCTCCTCGAAGATGTCTGAGGACGGGATCCTAAGACATCTTCGAGAAGCTCTGCGGTAGTGGTGTCCCTGGTCTCGCACACCATCTTGCAGTTATTCACAAGAATGCATACCTATTTATAGATTAAGCAGCACAACATAGTGTCGGGCACTGAAGACATAATGTCGACACAGTCATCCCGAGTGCTGCCACCCACCCAAAATAGTGTCGTCATTTACTGGCTTAGTGTTGCCCACTGAGAACATAGTGTCGACATGTTGTCGTCACATCCACATTTAGTCTCGGTTGGTGCCTCCAACCGGGACTAAAGGTTCATCATATCTTTAGTCCCGGTTGTTGGCTTTAATTTTGTTTTTTAGACCAGTACTAATTTTATCATCATGATTCTGTTTGATGTACTTAATTAATTATATAATGCAGATGAGCCGACAATGCATGTACGCTGACCGACTCTCTAGCGAGTTCATTAAAGGCGTGCATTCTTTTCTCCTTGTGGCCGAGGCAAACAAGCGAAATGGTTTTATGTCCTGTCCATGTGGTGTCTATCGGAATTATAAGGAATACTCTTCCTCAAGAGTCCTTCATAGCCACCTGTTTCGGTCCGGTTTTATGACCGGCTATAATTGTTGGACCAAGCACGAAGAAAGAGGGGTTATGATGGAAGACAACGAAGAAGAAGAGAATGATAACGACTATCCTACTATGTCCCCTGAATATGATGGTACTACAATGGAAGACACTGATAAATAAGAAGATGAAGAATGGGCATCAGATCTGCCTGATGATGATCTTAGTCGGGCCATTGCTGATGCCCAGGAAGAATGCATAACTGAAAGGGAGAGGTTGAAGTTCAAGCAGATGTTAGAGGATCACAACAAATTGTTGTACCCAAATTTTGAAGATGGGCACAAAAAACTGGGTAGCACACTGGAATTGCTGCAATGGAAGGCATAGAACGGTGTGACTGACAAAGGATTTGAAAAGTTGCTGAAAATAATGAAGAAGTTGCTTCCAAAGAATAACGAACTGCCCGCCAGTACCTACGAAGCAAAGAAGGTTGTCTGCCCTCTAGGATTAGAGGTGCAGAAGATACGTGCATGCATTAATGACTGCATCCTCTACCGCGGCGAGGAGTACGAGAATTGGATGCATGTCCATTATGCACTGCATTGCAGTATAAGATAAGACGAGATGACCCTGGTGATGTTGAGGGCGAGCGCCGCATGAAGAGGGTTCCTGTCAAGGTGATGTGGTATGCTCCTATAATACCACAGTTGAAACGCTTGTTCAGGAACAAAGAGCATGCCAAGTTATTGCGATGACACATGGAAGACCGTAAGAAAGACGAGATGTTGAGACACCCCGCTAATGGGTCACAGTGGAGAAAAATCGAGAGAGAGTTCTTGGACTTTGCAGGTGACGCGAGGAACTTATAGATTGGTCTAAGTAAAGATGGCATGAATCCTTTTGGGGAGCAGAGTTGCAGTCATAACACCTGGCATGTGACTCTGTGTATCTATAACCTTCTTCCTTGGCTGTGCATGAAGCGGAAGCTCATTATGATGCCAGTGCTCATCCAAGGCTCGAAGCAACCCGACAACGACATTGATGTGTACCTAAGGCCATTAGTTGAAGAACTCTTACAGTTGTGGCACGCACAAGGTGTACATGTGTGGGATGAGAACAAGCAGGAGGAATTTGACCTATGAGCGTTGTTGTTCATAACAATCAATGATTGGCCTTCTCTTAGTAACATTTCAGGACAGACAAACAAGGGATACAATGCATGCACACACTATTTAAATGAGACTGAAAGTATATATTTGGATAAATGTAAGAAGAATGTGTACCCGAGGAATCGTTGTTTTCTTCCGCCCACGCACACCCTAAGAAAGAAAGGTAAGCATTTCAATGGTGAGACAGACAGCCGGTGTAAGCCTATCCGTCATACTGGTGATGATGTATTTGATATGGTGAAGGATTTAAAAATAATCTTTGGAAAGGGTCCTGGTAGACAATCTATTCCATAGGACGAGGTCGGACACGCACCCATGTGGAAAAATAAATCTATATTTTGGGAGCTACCCTATTGGAAAGTCTTAGAGGTCCGCTCTGCAATTGACGTGATGCACCTGACGAAGAATCTTTGCATGACGCTGCTAGGCTTCTTGGGCGTGTATGGGGAAGAGCAAAGATACATCGAAAGCACGATAGGACCAACAACGTATGAAAGACGATATGGGAACTTGACTATGGACCTTATTTTAAGGTCCCTTTGTTTCGGTACAAATGAGTCAAGCAGACAGGAGGCGGGGTTGAGGTAGACAAGAAATACGGAATGACAACAGTGGATCTCAATAACCTTGCGTATAGAAATGAACCATTTGTCCTAGCCAATGATGTGGCTTAGATTTTTTATGTGAAGGACATGTCTACCAAACCGAGAAAAAGGAAAGATAAGCAAAAGAATACAGCATACGATGAGCCAAAGCGCCACATAATTCTTTCAGGAAAAAGAAACATCGTGGGGGTGGAGGATAAGACAGACATGTCAGAAGGTTATGGTAAGTTTCATGAAATTCCGCCCTTCGCTGTGAAGGATGACCCAAGCATCCTGTTAAGTAAGGAAGATGCTCCATGGTTACAAATTAGAAGAAAACCCTAACAATAGAGATGTGTGGATGTTGGTGATGTACAATATTATTAAACATTTATTTTTAATGATCTGCTTATATATATATGGATATGAATTGTCTCGATCTCAATAGTTAGTATTGCAACTTGCTGTGGCCAGACATTTATTAATATTAAAACTTAAAAATTAGTCATAATCATATCTAGCCCTGTAGTACACAGCTTCAGGGTCGTCTTCGGAATCTTCATCGTCATCGTCGTCGCTCGTAGCACGCGGCTGGATCCTCAGCCCTTCCTCGGCTTGTGCATGGGGGAACGGGGGAGGGGCACCTGCCACTTCAGCCTCGGATTCACGACGCGCGGGGGAGGGGGCTCCTGGATGACGACCCCGGTACGCCCTCGGCCTTCACCACCACCACCATTCTTGTGGCTATGCAGCTGGTGAAAGTACGGGTACCTCAGGCGAGGATGGTCTCCCATGGCGATGTAGCGTATCACGCCGGCGATAGTCCGGTTCGCCCACCACTGGCGGCGACCGGCCTCGTTGTGGTTCACTGGGGGCGGACTGTCACCCTCGTACCTAGCGAGCTCCCTTTCCCACCGGTTTGCGAAGAAGGCATTCCAGGTGTCGAGGTTGTCGGGATCCCAATGGGGATCCATTCGCTGCTTCGGCGTGAGCTCGAGGTAGAAGTGGTTCGTGTTGGCCGCCTGGTGGGCCGAACCTTGAGGAACAGGCGGAACAGGAACGCCTCCAACGCTCAGCATCCAGCCGGCGGGCAGCCGGTACCCCGGCGGGCATAGGTAGCTGGAGGCACACAGCACCTCGGTCTCCTCGACCGTCAGAAAGGCCCAGTAAGCAGTGTCCATTGTTGTGAGAGAGAAGGTGTGGATGTGAGCATGGACATGGCAGTCGGCCTAGATATAGAGGGAAATGGCGGGAAAACATCTAGATATAGAGGGAAATGGCGGGAAAACATGGCGGGAAGCGGGGGAAATGGCGGGAAGCGGGGGGAAATGGCGGGAAGCGGGGGAAATATCTAGTCCCGGTTAGTGACTCCAACTAGGACTAAAGGCCCCCGAAATATCTTTTAGTCCTAGTTACTAGTTTTAGTATTAAATATTATATTTCTAATGAGTATATTATTTTTTGTGAATATTTTGGTATATTATATGTATTTTCTATTTTTTAAATAATAAACTATATATTTCCAATATTTATACTAAATATAATACTTATTAAACAATAGATAATTTCATTTAAGTTGTATAATAGAGTATGATAATAGATTTAAATTATAGATCTTCTTTTTCTGAAATTTTTGATATATAATACATAATTTTCTGAAAACTATAAACCATTTTTCTTTTTGGCGCCAAAAAACACATTTAGCCCCGGTTTGTAATACAAACCGGGGCTAAAGGGGTATGACGCGCGGGAAGAGCGGCGGGCGAAAACACCTTTAGCCCTGTTTGTAGTACAAACCAGACTAAAGGGAAGGTCACCCTTTAGTCTATTACAAGCCAGAGCTAAAGGTGGAGGGTACAAATACCCCCACCTCCACCCCGGGTCGAGCCACGACCCGGAGCAGCCCAATTCTTCCCGACGCCGCCGTAGAGCTTGCCTTCGTCCCTCCGCGCCCGTGCTGCTGCCTTCCTGCTGTGCCCATGCCGTCGTTGTCCCGCCGCGCCTATCCCGCCTCGCCACGCCCGTCCTGGCCCCGCCCGTCCCGCATCGCCGCGCCCGTCCCGCCGCGCGTCGTCCCCTTGATCGAGGAGGATCGCCGCCGCTCGTCCCGCCTCGCCGCTCGCCGTCGTCTGTCCCTCCGCGCTGCGCCGCCCCCCTACAGGTGAGGTGTAGTATTAGGGATTTTAGTTAGTTTAATATTATTAGGGATTTTAGTTAGAGATTTTAGTTAGGGATTAGTAAGTGGTTTTAGTTAGGGATTAGTTAGGTCAATTAGTTAATTAGGGATTTTATTTTGTTTATTATTAGGGCTTTTAGTTAGGGATTTTAGTTAGTGATTTTAGTTATGGATTTTAGTTAGGGATTTTAGTTTATTATTACGGATTAGTTAGGTCAATTAGTTAATTAGGGATTTTAATTAGGGATTTTAGTTAGTTTATTATTAAGGCTTTTAGTTAGGGATTTTAGTTTGTGATTTTAGTTAGGGATTTTAGTTAGGGATTTAGTTTACTATTAGGGATTAGGGATTAGGTAGGTCAATTAATTAATACCCCCACCCCCACCCCGGGTCTAGCCACGACCCGGAGACCCCGGTGAATTAGTGGTTTAGTTACTGTTTATGTTTTATGATTGTTTATTGCTATTATTTAGTTATGCCGCGTCCTCCTCGTCCGAGCCTACTAGACTCCGTCGGTTCCAGGAATGTCTGAGCATGGGTTCCGCCGGGTTGGCACTGGGAGGTGCTACCTGTCGGGACTCGTACCTTGGTGAGGAATCTGGGTATCAACGTTGACCCGGAGCTTCTTTGGTAGTGTCCACGAGCCGGCCCCCGAGGAGGTGGTACGTCGTCGTATCAGGGAGGAGGACGAGCACGTACGGCGATATATGTATCTTTTGGAGATTAGGTTCTCTAATATCTGGCAGGTTCACGGATCTTATCCGAGCTATTCTCCGATGATGGTTCCTGTTCTCTGGGTGCAGAGCTGCCGTGGCACAGAATGTGGCAGCCGAGTTCGCTAGTTTGATTATTATTGTACTTTATCTTATGAGCGAGATGTATTAATAATGTATTTTATCTTATATTATTGTACTTTATCATAATGCAAAATTATTTCATTATTCGTACGTAATCTTTTTTCTGTATCCGAGTTGTCACAATTGTAATATTTGTCACAATTGTAATATTATTTTACTTAATGCAATATTCTTTTTTATATTAGTTAAGCTACGGACAGTAGACAGAATAAAGATGAGATTCTCAACATGATAGATGAGGGTACTGGGGTTCTTATTACGATGATGGCTCCTAGTATCTTAATTTGTCTAGAGGAGACGAGGGTGGAGATGATAGTGGAGACGATGGTGCTGACCATGGTGCAGACACCTTAATAACAAAGTCCGGCAAGGTATATAAAGCCTCTACCGATCGATCACTAGTATAAATGCACTAATTGATTCGTATATATGTACTGACGAATGTTTTTTCTCTTAGACCTCTGCATCGGGCCAATCTTCTACAAGAAAAAGAGGCCCGACACAAAAGTTGCCCGCTGATGCCTCTTGTTGAACTAGCTTGTTGATTGATTGATGATCATGGTTTCCTGATCATGGACATAAGGATGTGATTAATAACAAGGTTATATCATTTGGAGAATGATGTGATGGACACACACACCCATAGTAAGCGTAGCATAGGATCAAGTCATTAAGTTCGTATTGCTGTAAGCTTTTAAATGCATAGTAACCTAATCCTTCGACCATGAGGTTGTGTTAATCACCATCACCGGATGGGTACTTTGATGACATCAAACACCGCTTCGTAACTGGGTGGTCATAAAGGTGTCATTGGGTATTCTGAAAGTATGTGTTGAAGCGCATGAACCAAGATTGGGATTTGTCCATCCATATGACGAATAGATATGCTCTGGGCCCTCTCGGTGGAATGTCATCTAGTTAGCTTGCAAGTATGTGACTAGGTCACAAGGGATGACATATCACGGAACAAGTAAAGCGTACTTATCAGTAACGAGGTAGAACTAGGTATGGAGATGCCGACGATCAAACCTCGGATAAGTATAGTATCGCGTGACAAAGGGAATTGGTTTCGTATGTAAATGGTTCAATCGATCACGAAGTCATCGTTGAGTATGTGGGAGCCATTATGGATCTCCAGGTCCCGCTGATGGTTATTGATAGGAGATGTGTCTCTGTCATGTCAGCATATTCACGAACCGTAGGGTGACACACTTAAGGTTCGAAGTTGTTTTAAGTAGATATGGAATATGCGTTGGAGACCGAATGTTGATTCGGAGTCTCGGATTGGATTCGGGACATCACGAGGAGATCCGGAATGGTCCGAAGAATAAGATTCATATATAGGAGATCATTTTCTGAGTTAGGAAATGTTCCGGAGTATTTGTATGAAGGTTCTAGAAAATATCTTGGAGTTTGCTTGAAAATCAAGATAGGGATCAAGGAGTCCTGGTGGGTCAAGACTAGGAGTCGTGGAGGAGGAGGACTCCTCCCCCCACTCCCCAATCCGCCGGCCTAGAGGAGGGGAGTCCTACAAGGACTCCCCCTCCCCAAGGCGCCCTCCCCCCCCTTAAATAGAAGGGCAGGGGCGCCCCCTCCTCCCCTGCTCTCATAACTCCAACCTCTGCCGCCTCTCTCCTCCACCTTTCTTCTGCACAGGCATAGGCGAAGCCCTGTAGAATTCTCTACTCCACCACCACCACCACGCCGTCGTGCTACTGGGATTCCGTGGAGAGGATCTACTACCTCCGCTGCTCGCTGGAACGGGGAGAGGAAGGTCTGCTTCGACTCCGCACGTGTGGCCGACTGCGGAAGCGCTGACGAAACGCGGCGCCGGAAGGATCGTCAACTTGACCGACGGCGGAAGCGCTGCCGGAACGCGACGCCAGAAGGATCGTCCACACGATCTTGAGATTGGCAAGTGATCGACTACATCAACCACGAGATCTAATCTCGTTAACGCTTTCGGATCTACGAGGGTTAGTTCCTATCTATCTCGTTGCTCATGTCTAATAGATTAGATCTTGCCCTTTATCTAGATTAGATCTAGGTTTTGTTCGTTCTTGCGGTAGAAATTTTTTGTTTTCCCTGCTACGAACCCATCACGTATGCCCTAGAAACAGGTGAGATTGTTGCAACCAAAGAAGTTGCTTGACCCAAAGATGATCTTATTAAAGTGATGAAAGAGGTTGAAGAGGGAAAGTTTGTTCCTGACAGAGAGAATGACGAGCTGACAAAGGCTCTCGGGAATCCTGAAAAGGCTGGACGAACAAGAGGGTTCGGACCTTCTTGTGTTGGAGATATGCCCAAGAGGCAATAATAAAGTGGTTATTATTATATCTTTATGTTTATGATAAATGTTTACATCCCATGCTATAATTGTATTAACCGGAAACATTAATACTTGTGTGTTTTGTAAACATAAAAGAGTCCCTAGTAAGCCTCTTGTTAAACTAGTTTGTTGATTAATTGATGATCATGGTTTCCTGATCATGGACATTGGATGTGATTAATAACAAGGTTATATCATTAGGAGAATGATGTGATGGACACACACCCATAGTAAGCGTAGCATAAGATCAAGTCATTAAGTTCGTATTGCTATAAGCTTTTAAATGCATAGTAACCTAATCCTTCGACCATGAGGTTGTGTTAATCACCATCACCGGATGGGTACTTTGATGACATCAAACACCGCTTCGTAACTGGGTGGTTATAAAGGTGTCATTGCGTATTCTGAAAGTATGTGTTGAAGCGCATGGACCAAGATTGGGATTTATCCATCCATATGACGGATAGATATGCTCTGGGCCCTCTCGGTGGAATGTCATCTAATTAGCTTGCAAGCATGTGACTGGGTCACAAGGGATGACATAACATGGAACGAGTAAAGAGTACTTATCAGTAACGAGGTAGAACTAGGTATGGAGATACCGACGATCAAACCTCGGATAAGTATAGTATCGCGTGACAAAGGGAATTGGTTTCGTATGTTAATGGTTCTATCGATCATTAAGTCATCGTTGAGTATGTGGGAGCCGTTATGGATCTCCAGATCCCGCTGATGGTTATTGATCGGAGAGGTGTCTTCATCATGTCTGCATATTCACGAACCGTAGGGTGACACACTTAAGGTTTGAAGTTGTTTTAAGTAGATATGGAATGTGCGTTGGAGACCGAATGTTGTTCGGAGTCTCGGATTGGATCCGGGACATCAGGAGGAGATCCGGAATTGTCCAGAGAATAAGATTCATATATTGGGGATCATTTTTTGAGTTAGGAAATGTTCCGGAGTATTTGTATGAGGGTTCTAGAAGGTTTCAGAATGTTCCGGAAGGTTCTGGAAGATTTCTTGGAGTTTGCTTGAAAACCAAGAAAGGATCAAGGAGTCCTTGTGGGGCAAAACAAGGAGTCGTGGGGGAGGAGCCCTCCCAATCCGCTGGCCAAGGAAGGGAGGGGAGTCCTACTAGGACTCCCCCTCCCATGGAGCCTCCCTCCTTTAAATAGAGGGGTGGAGGCGCCACCCCCTGGCCCCCTCCACTACTCCAAGCCCTAGCCGCCTCTCTCCTCCTCCTTTCTTCTGCTCAGGCTTAGGCGAAGCCCTGCAGAATTCTCTACTCCACCACCACCACCATGCCGTCGTGCTGCTGGGATTCCGTGGAGAAGATCTACTACCTCCGCTGCTCGCTGGAACAAGGAGAGGAAGGTCTGCTTCGACTCCGCACGTGTGACCGACTGCGGAAGCGCTGCCGGAACACGACGCCGGAAGGATCGTCCTCTCGATCTTGAGATCGGCAAGTGATCGACTACATCAACCATGAGATCCAATCTCGTAACGCTTTCGGATCGACAAGGGTTAGTACAGATCTATCTCGTTGCACATGTCTAATAGATTAGATCTTGGCTTTTATCTAGATTAGATCTGGGTTTTGTTCGTTCTTGCGATAGAATTTTTTTGTTTTCCATGCTACGAACCCATCAGTGGTATCAGAGCCGTATCTATGCGTAGATCTGTTGCACGAGTAGAACACTATGGTTTTGTGGGCGTTGGTGCTCGTGCCGTCTTTTGCTTTGTGTACTTTGCATCTTGCGGTATGGTGGGATGAAGCGGCTCGGGCTAACCTTACATGTCATCGCACATGAGACTTGCTCCACGCTTGACGTGTAACTTGCTTTGCACAAGTGTCTTTGCGGGTGTCTGTCTCTCCCACCATAGTATAGATCCAATCTACACTTTGCACTTGATAGCACTTGTATCAATGTTGTGCTTCATGTTCGTAGGTAAGATCCGTTCTTATTCGAAAGCCCCAAGCCACGTAAAACATGCAAAGAAGATTAGAGGCGTCTAACTCGTTTTTGCAGGGGTTTTGTGATGTGATATGGCCATTATGTGATTGTGATTATATTTGATGTATGAAATGATCCTTATTGTAATATGGCAACCGGCAGGAGCCTAATGGTTGTCTTTAAATTTTGTTTAAGACATGCGTGTCTATTCATCATGTAATAGCTTTATTCCAAGTATTTGTAATAGTTGCTATTGGTGATGGACAACCATGAAGCGGCGCCACGGACCTTGACGCCACGCTGGTGATGATGGAGATCATGTCCATGCTTTGGAGATGGAGGTCAAAGGCACAAGAAGAAAGGCCATATCATATCACATATTATGAATTACCTGTGATGTTAATCCTTTATGCATTTTGTATTGCTTAGATCGCGACGGTAGCTTTATAAGATGATCCCTCTCAGTAAATATCAAGTAATAAAGTGTTCTTCCTTAGTTGGCACCGTTGCTAAGACTCGTCGTTTCGAAGCATCTCGTGATGATCGGGTGTGATAGACTCTACGTGTGCATACAACGGGTGCAAGCCATATTTGCACATGCGGAAACTAAGGTTAACCTTGACGAGCCTAGCATGTACAGACATGGTCTCAGAACACGGAATACCAAAAGGCAAAGCATGAGTCATATGGATGATATGATGAACATGTTGATTGTTCTCCTTTAAAGCTACATCATATCATATGATGATCGGACTTGGTGTAGTGGATTTGGTTCATGTAATCACTAAAACAACTCGAGGGATGTTGTTTTGAGTGGGAGTTCATTTGTAATTTGGATTAGTCGAACTCAATTTATCATAAACACAATCAAAGTGAATTTGCATAGTTTGTTGTAGTCATTGGCATCCGTTCACCACCTTACGCTTAGTTATAGTTGAGATAGTGGAACTATAGAAATTCTGGATATTTACTTTACGAACTAGTATCGTATTGTTTTGAATGTCAATTTGAAGTTTATAAGTCCTATTGCAAACTTTCAGCAAACTCTATTTACTCCATGAAGTTTAATAAGTAGTATTAAATCAAGAGTAAGAATTCCAATGTTAGTATCTAAAGTATCATGTTTGCCTCCATGATTACTGATGTTCAAAAGGTTGTTTTAATATCAAGATTATATTGCAGCTGAAAGCAATGTTTCAGAAACCATCATATGTGAAAGGTATTGCGATATCTAAAACAATGTGTTGGTTACAACATGATAGAGTATACGTCCTCATATTTGATGAGAATTTGTGAAGGTTGGAGACGCTAGTCGTCCTAATCCTCCAAAGGTTTTGAAAAAGAAACATTATACTCGCAATTCACCTTTATAAGCTATAGCAGCTTGATCATGAAAGTTGTCATGATAAGGATGAATAGAAGATGTAAGTAAAATGTTTACTACACTAAAAGATTACTAAAGAATGGATTTTTGAAAGAACACCAAACATTTGATGATGGTGATCCACCTCAAAGTGCAAGTCCAAAGGTATTAGTGGTTGACTATATACGCTTTGTACCATGTGTCATGTTGATGACACCACTATTGATGTTGATAGATTCTTTTAAAAGAAAAGGAATTGCTGAAAGAGAATCTATAAAATATTTGGCAGAAAATAAAAGTTGGAGATGTCCAACTTAGGCATATAGAAGATATACATGTTATGGTTGTATTCCTTGCTTGTTAAACAATGTGGTTCTCCGGTATTGGATACCGAATTGGTTGGTACGAAGTGTCATACAGGACAACACAATTCATGAACTACAATGGCCTAAGTAACTAGCAAGAGAAAATGTGATGATGTTCATCGAAAACAAACAAAGGGTTGTTGTGTTGCTCGTTAACATCAAAGCTTGCCTTCAAGATTTGTTTCAATAATTGTTATTTTGATCAGGTATTATGACGACAAAAGGTTGTTCAAATAATTACCGTATTCCATAATAGATGGATAATATACAAGTCTGGTAGGAGAAATAACGACCATAAAACTAATGCTAAAATGTCGCAAGACAAATGATTGAAAGATCACTTGCAAAGTGACATCGCCGTTTAAATTATATTGAAAGGATATATGAAGAAACTCCATGTTGAGGGATTTTTGGAGTCTTTGATTTGGATCAAATGACGCTTGTGATACTTTCCTGGAGATAATTGAAACCACGTTCGTAGGCCAAAAGAGGAACGGACGACTAACTGATTGGAATTTGTACATATTGATGTATATAGTCCATTATGTGTAGTCGTGGGCGATGGATTTCAACTTCATATGCTTTCTCCGAAGATTTGAGTGAGTATATCTATATACTTACTCAATAAGGAAGAAGTATGAAACATTTGAAAAATGTTCAAGGACTTTCAAGATGAAGTGGAAAATCATTGTAACAAGAAAATAAAAGAGTTTATGATTGGATCATAAAGAAAGATGTTTGAGTTACAAGTTTAGCAAAACACCTAAGATTTGAGGAATCGTTCCCTGGATTCGCATTTCCCAAAACACCATAGGAGTATGGAGTGTTCGAGATATGTAATGAAACCTTGTTTTACATGGTAAGATCAAATGTGTCATTTATAAAACTGCCATTATATTTTAAAGATTAAAGCTTTAGTGACTACAACTTTTACACTGAAAAGAGCTCCATCGTGATCCGTTGAAATGACACCATATGGGTTATGGTTTGGGATAAAACCCGAATTGTCTTTTCTTAAATTTTGGTATGCTATGCATAAGTAAAATGTTTACAACCAAAGTCGGATAAGCACATCTTTGTAGGTTATTCCAAAGAATTTGTTGGGAATTTCTCCATAACGCCGAGGACAAAAGAGTTTGTCGCTTGGAACGTCAAGTTTCTTGAGAAGGAATTTTTTCGTGAAAAGTTAAGTGGGGGGACAATAGAACTTTGATAAGGTTGTTGAACCTTAGCTATATGTGCTAAGTAGCGCAGCGCCGGAAAGTGTCCCGGTGGCGGCCACAATGCTCATGGCTCTCGTGATTACAAAAGGTGTGATCTCGGAAATTAGAGTTCCTATAGAACCGTATGGGTCGGTAAGAATCAAATAGTAAGATTTGATAAGCAAGTCGTTATTGTATTGACAATGATGAACCGACTACATGCAAAGAAGCGATGATGGGCCCTGACTCCATAAAATGACTAGAAGTCATGGCATCCGTGATAGTATCCATACACGACAAATCAAGTTTCTAAACTTAGAAGACCCTCCGGAAAGGCGTGAAGCCTATTGGTCGTGTTTGGATCTATAAAGAAATAGACATGGATGTTTCAAATCTATGAAATAGACGACATGTCGGAAAGAGTTTATGACAATGTTCAACGAATTGACTATGATAAGATTTGATCTTTCATAGCGATATTTAGTCTGGACAGATTAATGTAGCAACCACTACATATATTTTGGTATATGGTAGTTGAACAAACAAAACAAGTTCTTCTAATAGAATGGTTACCTAGGACGTGTACATGACACGATCCAAAGGGTTTTGTTAATTCAATGGATGCTAAAAGAGTATGCAAAACTTCAATGGTTGAAGTGAGCATCGCGGAGTTGGAATCTTCAGAGACGATGAAGATGTTTGCATTTTGCAAGAAATTAAGTGGGAGCGCTAAGACATATTTCTAATACATTATGTGAAAGACATATTGTTGATTAGAAATAATGTATTTTTTATTGACACAGGTTAAGAATTTCATTTCGATGAAATACTTAGGCATAACTCAAGAATTAGGCATCAATGTCTATATGGATAGATTGAGGCGCTAATATGGTTTTGCCAAATGTACATAGATAAGATGTTGAATGAGTTCAATATGGAAACAACAAGAAAGGTTCTTGACACACGGAAAGGACTAAATCAAGATTCAAGTGTGTTGACACGAGATTCAAGTGTTTTGACACTTGGTGAAATCACAAGAATATTTTGATCAATCATTCTTTGAGATGTACACATCCAGATATGTCCTATGCTCTAAATGTTATGAGCATATACCAGAATGATTCATAAGATGATCATTGGAAAATAGTAAAGATATACTTATGAGCTTTGGAAGAACTAAGAATATATCATGTATAAGTGACAAATAGTTAAAGGTAGTTCATTGTAAAGTGTTACATTGATACTAGTTTTGTCACAAGATACAAATTAAATTTATCTCAATTTAGACTATGGGTGGCACAATATAATGGCAATGATGTTCCATGATGGATTTGGATGAGTTCCAAAGTTGAGATATTGTGACGGATACTACAACAAAAGGCTAAGTATATAAATGCTATAGTAGCAGCAAAGGAGGGCATTTGTGTTAAGTAGTTTGTTATCAAACTAGGCGTGGTTCGTAGCAGGATAATACTATGAAGATACATTGTATGACAATTGTATCAACATGATTTAATCCCAAGGAACTAAAGGTCTCACCAAAGGACCAAATTTATACAATGCCATCTCATTGGAGAATGAGTAATGCGTAGAGACGCAAGGACATGCAAATACACACGGACCTGGAAGTGTTAGATCCGAAGATTATGTTTACCACTAGCAATAGTGTCTATACAACACCAGAAAGCCATAGGTGTTGAATGCACAAGTTTTTAACTAGATTATTGACTCTAGTACAAGTGGGAGACTGTTGGAGATATGCCCAAGAGGCAATAATAAAGTGGTTATTATTATATCTTTATGTTTATGATAAATGTTTACATCCCATGCTATAATTGTATTAACCGGAAACATTAATACTTGTGTGTTTTGTAAACATAAAATAGTCCCTAGTAAGCCTCTTGTTAAACTAGTTTGTTGATTAATTGATGATCATGGTTTCCTGATCATGGACATTGGATGTGATTAATAACAAGGTTATATCATTAGGAGAATTATGTGATGGACACACACCCATAGTAAGCGTAGCATAAGATCAAGTCATTAAGTTCGTATTTCTATAAGCTTTTAAATGCATAGTAACTTAATCCTTTGACCATGAGGTTGTGTTAATCACCATCACCGGATGGGTACTTTGATGACATCAAACACCGCTTCGTAACTGGATGGTTATAAAGGTGTCATTGGGTATTCTGAAAGTATGTGTTGAAGCGCATGGACCAAGATTGGGATTTGTCCATCCATATGACGGATAGATATGCTCTGGAACCTCTCGGTGGAATGTCATTTAATTAGCTTGCAAGCATGTGACTGGGTCACAAGGGATGACATAACATGGAACGAGTAAAGAGTACTTATCAGTAACGAGGTAGAACTAGGTATGGAGATACCGACGATCAAACCTCGGATAAGTATGGTATCGCGTGACAAAGGGAATTGGTTTCGTATGTTAATGGTTCTATCGATCACAAAGTCATCGTTGAGTATGTGGGAGCCATTATGGATCTCCAGATCCCGCTGATGGTTATTGATCGGAGAGGTTTCTTCATCATGCCTGCATATTCACGAACCGTAGGGTGACACACTTAAGGTTCGAAGTTGTTTTAAGTAGATATGGAATGTGCGTTGGAGACCGAATGTTGTTCGGAGTCTCGGATTGGATCCGGGACATCACGAGGAGATCCGAAATTGTCCGGAGAATAAGATTCATATATTGGGGATCATTTTCTGAGTTAGGAAATGTTCCGGAGTATTTGTATGAGGATTCTAGAAGGTTTCAGAATGTTCCGGAAGGTTCTGGAAGATTTCTTGGAGTTTGCTTGAAAACCAAGAAAGGATCAAGGAGTCCTTGTGGGGCAAAACAAGGAGTCGTGGGGGAGGAGGACTCCTCCCCCCCTCCCAATCCGCCGACCAAGGAAGGGAGGGGAGTCCTACTAGGACTCCCCCTCCCATGGCGCCTCCCTCCTTTAAATAGAGGGGTGGAGGCGCCACCCCCTGGCCCCCTCCACTACTCCAAGCCCTAGCCGCCTCTCTCCTCCTCCTTTCTTCTGCTCAGGCTTAGGCGAAGCCCTGCAGAATTCTCTACTCCACCACCACCACCACGCCGTCGTGTTGCTGGGATTCCGTGGAGAAGATCTACTACCTCCGCTGCTCGCTGGAACGAGGAGAGGAAGGTCTGCTTCGACTCCGCACGTGTGACCGACTGTGGAAGCGCTGCCAGAACGCGACGCCGGAAGGATCGTCCACTCGATCTTGAGATCGGCAAGTGATCGACTACATCAACCACGAGATCCAATCTCGTAACACTTTCGGATCTACAAGGGTTAGTACAGATCTATCTCGTTGCACATGTCTAATAGATTAGATCTTGGCTTTTATCTAGATTAGATCTGGGTTTTGTTCGTTCTTGCGGTTGAATTTTTTTGTTTTCCATGCTACGAACCCATCATCTTGTCCATGGGCTATCGGGTTTCCCGAGGACCTTGACACGTACAGAAGCCGATCGAGAAAAACAAAGCGGCAAAAAGAGGAGGATGCGGAGCGGTTCACGAGGTTTGAAGCCATGCTGCAGGAATACCGGCATGAGCTTAATGAACTTAAAGGACTCCGATAGCAAGATCCTGCACCAGACTATACGGTCAGCCCATCGCAATGGAAAAGCAGCGTGGCTTCCACGGAGGGCCACGGTAATGATGCAACGATGGATGTGTACCCCATGGATGCAATTAAGGAGAACACTAGTTGTGAGCTGCATGTTGAACTGAAGAACATATCCATGAAGGTGGCAGTCGGCTTTGCTTTACCTTCTGCACCGGGACTGACCTACCATTGCAATCCGATTCCAGCTGGCTATTCTCGTGTCGGTGTGGATGAAGTTCAACAGCTGCGTTAGTCACTAATGCTTGACTTCCCTGGAGGTGAAGGCGAGACGACACTAGGAGAAGTCACGAGTGGCTTCACTCTTTGGAAAAAGGAATACATCAAGTTTCCAGGCTCGGCACCAAGGCCACCTTCTCCACCGAGAAACAATCCATCACCTCCAAGGCCACCGTGTCCTCCCAGTAAAAGTCCACCTCTAAGGGCGCCATCTCCTTCCAGTAAAAGTCCACCACCTCCAAGTACAATCCATGACCTCAACACGAGTCCATCTCAATCTACACAGCCGCCTCCACCCACTAAGGGCCAAAAGCGGAAGAATAGCACTGCTCCATCGAGCGATAACCGACGCCCAAAGCGACAGTTGTCGCCCCTCCCAATAGTACCGCTGGTTCCTCCCAAGAGGGCTTACGACCTGAACGATGAGGAGCGAGCTGCGGTCATACGTGCCGAAGTGGATGCCCATTTTAAAAAGAAACAACCTGAGTGAGAGGTCCAAATAAAACCGGAAACCAAGGAGCACTTTAGGAAATTACTGACATAGCCATCCCAAGCTCAGTTAAATGCGCCAGATGACTATACACGATGTCGTCGGAAGACACTAAAACAGAAGAGATCAAGTGGTAGAGGAAGCATCACAAAAGACGTTCCCCAGTAGGGGAACAAGCAAAACAATCGAGTGGTAGCGTAAGCATCAGAACGGATGTTCCCCAGCTGGGAAAACAAGAAAAACAATCGAGTGGTAGCCGAAGAACCAAAAGAGACGTTCCCCAGCCGGGGAAACAAGAAAATCAATCGCTCCCTCCACTCCAGGTGTACATACCCGAACCTCAACTATATGAGGGAGAACCTTTGCATATGGAAACGACTAAGATATTTTTCAAGCAATGTAATATGTCTATTCATGACATTATTCACGGCGCTCTGCCCAACGCTGAGGTAGCACCCAAAATTGTTCATGGGGAACCTCTGGTCAGTTCTGAGAGGCTTCAAGATATGCCAACAAAAATGCGATGATTGCATGAATGGTACATGAAAGTATCAAAAGAAGAACGATATTGGCTCATAGTGAAAGTTTGAAAAGAGCATTACTTCGCTGAAGACAAGGTCCCTATTGAATTTACAGAATTCTTCAGTTATTCAATCTAAAGGAACTCGACAAATCTATCCTCAGTTCATATTGTCTGTAAGTGATTACTTTATTTATGTAATTAAGTCTCTAGCTCAACTTGTTCAATTCATTGCCGGTAAGTATACTCACTATATTCTTTTGTACGCTATATATAATGATGCAGATTGAAGATTCTCGAATGTAAAAGAAAGACTATCAACGGATTTGGGTTCATTGACCCACATCGAGTTAATGGAACTGTGCTAAAGGATAAGTCACTGGAGACCGAGCAAAACTTGCTCCGGTTTCTCACGAACCAGTATTTCTGTAATGAAATACGGGTGAGTGTGTTATTGTATTTTACACATTAACTTTTGCTTACTCGATGTTCAGTGTAATGATGAGTTACTGACGTATGTAAACCTTGCGTAGCTACCACTGGATTCTTCTAAGCATTTCAGTTGACTTGGAAAGAATTCACATCATGGACTCACTAAACAAAAACATGGAAGAGCACCGCATCATTATCGATACACTCCAGAGGTAATTTCAACCATTATCGCACTATATCGGTTTCTTCCGTTTATTTTCTAGGATATCAAGTAGTTATTAACTCATACATTCATTTTCTTTGTCGGGTAGGGTTTGGACACAGTTCAAGAACCATGTCCGCGGTCAATGGCGTGATGAGCTATTTTTTAAATCACTCTCGGTAAGTAGTACAAGCTAGGTCCACGCATCTATTTAATTCTATTTTACATATATTTATCATGCTAGAGTTATTATTTGATTGAATTATATTCTTGTAAAGTGCACGAGGCAGCCACATGGGACTAAACTATATGGATTCTATGTGTGCGAGTTCATTCGCATCACTACTGAGAAGCCCTTGGAAACTGTTCGAGTAAATAAACAATATATTCACCCTTTATTTTTATTACAAAAAGTTGTGTTCAGTCTAATTCATATGATCTCCTTCTTTATAGTTGGACGCGGTGCGGGACAAGCTCCTACCACAGGACCGCCTACTAGCAATCGAAGAGGAATTGGCTGGATTTTTTGTCGTACTGTCATAGACCCATACGGAGAATACTCTATAGATAGACCCTAAAGCATCCGTGTAATGATTTTCATGTAATCAAATAGACAGGCTCTGGATCCAGTTAGGACTCCATGTAATGATCGACCTCCATGCATGTATATGCTTGTAAGAGAAATTATATTATATATGCATCAACGTGTACAAATACTGTGTAGTAGCATTGTATATGTATACGAAAACTTGTCTGTAATGAAAACACATAATGAAAAATAATTAAACACAAAATGAAAAGAAAAACACAAAACCCTAAAACCCCATCTCCTGCCGCGGTAGCCAAATGGCCCAAAACGCTGTCGCGACACTAAATGTCCTCCAGCCTAGCCCGGCTCGCGGAGCCACGTGGTGGACCTTCAGTCCCGGTTCGTAACAGAACCGGGACTAAAGGCCGGACCTTTAGTCCCGCTTTGGCAGTCCCGGTTTGCAATCCGGGACTAAAGGTCCTTACGAACCGGGGTTAATGGCCTGGTTTCTACTAGTGCCACTGTGCTGCATCCTCCCATTCAGACTTACATCTCCGCCTTCACCTTGTTCCACGCTGCCGCCGTTGTAGACGGCCTATTTCTCACTACAATTACTAGCTGAATGCACGTGCCTGCTATGGTCTTTTGTTTACTCGCAACATATATCATGTGATATGCAATGGATGTGAACACTCATGTGTAAAAAATACAGCATGTAGTATTATAATAACATTAAGATTCCACCTTGCTCAAACTCTGTCTTTTTCATACGTGATTATTAAAGGCACACACTCTTGTGTGGATTTTTCGGTTTTCTTTCTATTGGGCACCAGTAAGCAATTTCATTAAAGAGTTTTTTATATTATCTTAGCTTTCTCGTATAATTGTAAGTAGCTAATTTTAGCCATGGAGTATAATGGTTGTATATACGTTCAATGATTCAAACAAATCTTATGAAGGGCATTTTGTCTATTTAACGATAAAATCGATCAAAATCAAACCTGTCTGTAGTCTGGATCAATCTAATATCTTGTTTGTGCAATAAGATCTGATCTAATCTGCTTCTATTCTAATCCACCACATCTTACATTGCCAAGCCACTATTATTTCCATATGATCTGATCTACTTAGGTCCTGCGTTAAATTGTTCATATCATCTATTCAGCCTCTGATGGTGAAGGGCCTTGGGCCATACCATGAACCTACCTGGTCCTTGTCAATATGTCATTAGGAGTGGTCTATGAAACATACGAATATATGTCTTAATGAAATTTTAAATATTAATTTTTTCATAAATATGTCTTAATAAAAAATTTAAGTTTCATTTTTGAGTAAATACTATGTCTTAATAAAAAATTGAAGATTCATTTTCTTTATGCAAACTTGCCTGTAGACCCCAAGTTTTATTGTGTGTTTCTGAGGTCATGCCGGCGGAGCTGGGAATGTAGATGCGAACCAATTCAGCCTAGGAGTTTAAGGCGAGGCAGGAGTGCCGAACTTGCTCCAAAACTATTAGATCGGATACATATTCTTTCCCTTCTCGGATTGAGTTCCGGTTAGTCATCCGCAGACAGTTCCAGTCGATCCACCAGTTCCGCTGGTGATGAATGATAGTTTGGGAGAGAAATAACATGTATTGATTTAGACAATATTACAACGTTTATATAGAAGAGAGGGAGAGTCTAAACCGACTTAGGCTAGAGTCCTACTCCAATACAAAACAAACTCTAATACCCCCCCCCCCCCCCCCGCAGTGTCAACGTCGGGTGCCACGATGTTGAGACTGGAGCGAATGTCGATGAAGGACGAAGGATGTAGTCCTTTGGTAAAAATATCTACAAACTGTGCACTCGTTGGAACATGTAGAACACGAACTTCTCCAAGAGCAACTTTTTCGAATAAAATGAATGTCGATCTCGATGTGCTTGGTATGACGATGTTGCACGGGGTTGGAGGCCATATAGACAGCTGATATGTCGAAGTGGCGTGCTGGACGGGACCTTAAAGTTCCACAAGTAGTTGGCGAATCCAAACTGCTTCAGCAACAGCATGCGCAACCGCCCTGTATTCCGCTTCAGCCGAAGACCGGGAGACCGTAACCTACCTTTTCGATGACCAAGAAACAAGATTATCACCCAAATAAACACAAAAGCCGGATGTGGATCGTGGAGTATCTAGACATCCTGCCCAGTCTGCATCAGAATAAACTGTCAAGCTTGTTGGGGAGGATGAATTAAGAAGTAGACCATGATCAAGAGTGCCTTTTAAGTATCGAAGAATCTTTTTGACATGAGCTAGATGAAGTAAACGAGGATCATGCATATAGAGACATGCTTGCTGAATAGAATAAGAAATGTCAGGTCTGGTGAGAGTGGCGTATTGCAAAGCACCAACAAGACTATGATATAGAGTTGGATCGGGGACAGAATCACCTTCAGCTGAAAGTTTTGAGCCAACATCAGCTGGTGTACGACAAGGTTGACAGTCTATCATGCCTGCTCGGTTTAAGAGATCAAGAATGTATTGACATTGAGAAAGAAATAGAGTAGAAGATGTTCTAGTGGTGGTAACACCGAGAAAATGATGAAGTGATCCTAAATCAGTCATAGAAAATTCTTTGTTGAGAAGAGTAATGATATGTTTAAGAAAAGAATCAGAAGAAGCTGTAAGAACAATGTCGTCTATGTATAGAAGAAGATATGCTGTGTGAGAGGAAGAATGAAAGATAAAAAGAGATGTATTAGATTTGGAAGGAAGAAAGCCAATAGTTTGAATAAATGTAGCAAAACATTGAAACCAGGCACGAGGAGCTTGTTTGAGACCATACAAAGATTTCTTGAGAAGACAGACAAGATTGGGATTAGAGGAATCTTCAAAACCGGATGGTTGTTGGCAATATACACTTTCATTGAGAGTACCATCAAGAAAAGAATTTTTTACATCAAGTTGATGAATAGACCAGGAAGAGAAGACTGCAAGACTGAGAATAATGCGAATAGTGCTGGGCTTAACAACAAGGGAGAAAGTTTCATCAAAGTCAATTCCTTGTTGTTGAAAAAAACCTCTACAAACCCAACGAGCCTTGTACCGAGCCAAAGACCCATCGGAGTTATACTTATGACGAAAAATCCACTTTCCCGAGACAATATTGGCGCCAGATGGTTTAGGAACGAGAGTCCATGTATTATTTTGAATAAGAGCATTGCACTCATCTCGCATGGCAGAGTGCCATAATGGATCGAGAAGGGCTCGTTTGTAGGAACTTCGGATAGGAGAGATCGATGGAGTAGCCGAAAGATTGAGAAAACGTCGGGGAATATAGAAGCCATGTTTGCCATGAGTACACATAATATGATCATTTGTAGGAATGGGTATTTGAGCGGCATGAGAAGGAATGTGAGTAGTTGGGGAAGGAGATGATTGAGTAGGGGGTGTGTTTGAGGCGGGAGAGACGGAGTTGGATGATGTGCTAGCGAGAGACTCTGCCGCGGCAGGAGAAGGAGACGCGATAGGAGGTGAGGCTGCCGCGGCAGGGGTTTGTGCAGATTCAGCTGCCGCGGCAGGGTTTTGGGGGGTTTTGACTGCCACGGCAGGGTTTTCGGGGGTTTTGGCTGTCACGGTAGGGGGATCGACGGGAACAAAAACATGACGCGATATAGGGGTAGTAGATGTGGATAGAGGGGTAGGGACCATCGGTGACTGAATGGTCAAAAAGGGAAAAGTATTTTCATCGAAAGTGACGTGACGAGATATAAGAACACGACCGGAGGAGGGATCAAAACATCGTGATCTTTTGTGATCATCGATGGACCTAAATATATACATGGCAATGATCTTGGAGCGAGTTTATTGGCAGCAGTAGATGAAGTGTTAGGAAAGAAAAGGCAGCCAAAAACACTTAAATCAAAATAATCGGGGTGAGATACAAAAAGAGATTAAAAGGGGGAATAAAGAGGACATGTTTTGGTTGGTCGTATATTTAGAAGATAGGTGGCGGTCCGGAGAGCCTCAGCCCAAAAACGCGGTGGACGAGATGCTTGAATGAGGAGAGTGCGTAAGATGTCGTTGATAGAACGAAGAGAGCGTTCAGCCTTGCCGTTTTGACGAGAAGTGTAAGGACATGAAAAACGAAATAGGATGCCATGGGAGAGAAAGAAAGTTCTATTTTGGTTGTTATCAAATTCTTTTTCATTGTCACATTGGATGAAACGAATAGGGAGGCAAAAGTGTGTTAGAACATATTGTCGAAAATTAAGAAAAAGTTGATGAATATCAGATTTAGCATGAAGAGGAAAGGTCCAAACATAATCAGAATAATCATCCAAAATAACGAGATAATATTTGAAACCAGAAACATTGGTATTGGAGAGGTCCATAGATCACAATGTAACAATTCAAACGGAAAAGAACTATAGGTTGAAGAAGTGTCGAAAGGTAATCTAATATGTTTGCCGCATTGACATGCATTACAAACTAAGGAATCATGCGAAGAACTATCACTAGATATGCGAAACTCTTGAAGCAGGGATGACATGGTATGTTTATTGGGGTGACCAAGACGACGGTGCCAAAGGGTGACAGAGGCAATCATGGCTTGAGGTGTGGAGGTGGGTGCGCCATGGAGAGGATAGAGATCGCCTGAACTATTGTAACGAGCGAGGAACGCCACCGTTTTCAGATCTTTCACAGACAAACCAAAGGGATCAAATTCTATGGAAACATTATTATCAATAGTAAATTGTCGAACATATATTATATTTTTAATTAATGAGGAAGCAACTAGGATATTTCGCAGAATAACATTGGTGTTTGGATTAATGATGTAAGATTGGCCGGTGCAAGAGATGGGGATAGAAGATCCATCGCCAATGGTGATAGAAGAAAAAGGAGAGGAAGAACAAGCTGACAGAAAATCCATATTTGAAGACATATGCGAGGAAGCACCAGAATCAAAAATCTAATCCGTACCTTCGTAATTGTTGAGTGTAAAATTGTTCATGGCAGCGATGAAGGCGGCTTGGTCCCAGCTTGGTGGAGTGGTTGACGGAGCGGGAGACGCAGGCATGTACTGAGGAGCTGGAGTAGCATTGTACTTTTAGGGCAGCGACGTCGGTGAGGCCACATATTGAGGTGGCGCCATTTGGGCCATGTAGGGAGGGGGTGGCGTCTGCGCGGTGTAGACTTGCTGAGGCTGTCGTCCAAGGAGCCCGGGGGAACCGATTGAAGGACGGAGCCCGGGACTCCAGGTTCTGGTGTAGGCGGGAGGGGCCCCGTAGGGAGACGGAGCGGACCAAGGCATGGACCTCGCCTGAACAAGTCCAGTCCACGGGTCGTGCAAAGGTCGCCATGTCGGAGCCGGTGGTGGTGCTGTCGGGGGCGCAGTAGGTGGAGCAGGAGCAGGTGGTCGACGTTGAGGCGGTCTGTACGTGGGATTCTTCCCGCGATAATTTGGACTTGGACGCCATCCAGGTGGGGGCTGCAGGGCAGCGTGGGGAGGGCCGGCGGAGGGGGCCGGAGGGGGAGGCCGAGCTTCCGCCGCGGTCCAGAGAGGACCTTTCGGCGGCGGCGGTGGAGTAGGCGGAGCCATCTAGGTGCGGAAAAACCTAGGCGTCTGATACCATGATAGTTTGGGAGAGAAATAACTTGTATTGATTTAGACAATATTACAACGTTTATATAAAAGAGAGGGAGAGTCTAAACCGACTTAGGCTAGAGTCCTACTCCAATACAAAACAAACTCTAATAATGAATTTGCATGGTCTCACGAGAGAGAATGAAGAGAATACCTAGCGGGTGATACAACCTCTCCTTTTTATTTCTGTTGCACGCCTCGCTCACAAAAAAAGAAAACTCTCGTGCTTAGAAAATTGAATTGTGCGAAAAAATCGGTGTCCAAGAAACCGATCATTCGGTCAAAATTTTCACAGCCATGGCAGCCTGTTAAATATCTGGAGCATTGACGCCTCACTCGCATTTGGACTTGCTGCATGCGTCTACATGGATACAACTGGGAATACATCCCGCGAGTTAATGATAGATTGTATTTTTTCTAAACTAATAATGGAAAGAAAACGATCATCACTTAATAATTGATTCGATTTGTTCCAAAATTTCTGGACGAAACCGATGGGTTACTCTTGTTTCATTTTCTCTCTTGTCCCACGCTCTTTCCTTAGAGACATTTCCTTCCAAAAGTCAAAAAAATTTAGGGGAAACAGATGATTAGCATATCTCCTATTTAATAGTACATAATATACTTCCTTAATTGATGTTTACAAACGTATTAGATGCACAAGCAATCGGACGATCTATTTGATGTCAAAGTGGACGTACCAACACCAACTTCTTTTTAATAGTAAAGATTCAGCTGTCGCGTCTCCTGGCTCTTATGCACCACACCGTTCGACGGTAATACGCATCATCATGCACCCTTAGGAACATGGCTGAGGTAGTTCGCCTCGTGTCGCGAGCACATATTGTTGAAAATACAAGCAAATTACAATAATGTTTAATCCGAAATAACCAATAGTAAGGCATGACCATAATTGCAGGAATTAACCTAATCATGCATACCCGCAGAATAGACGAACAAATCACATCTAACAAGGATAAATAGGTCACATCTATTCCAACAGCTAGTACAAGAAACTGTAAGAAAAACCAAAGTAGATAGGAGTTGGTTACATACGGTGTTGCAGGAGGACTCACGTTCGCGTTCGCATTCATGTTCAGGTTGGCGTTGACACCAGCATCGTCAGCCATGTCGTCGATATAGAGGTTGCTGATGTCCAGGAAGAAGTCCTCGTCAGGAAAGGAGTGGTCCGTGATGCCATCAGTAATCGCGCGGGAGCGCTCCCCAAAAACCTGATCGCCCCTCACCCGTACAGGTTCACGAGAGGCGGGGTTCTGGAGGCCTACTATCCTGTCTTCCGGTGCACGCCGGAAGAGGGGATGGAGAAGGTGTGGCGGCGACACAAGGATCTGGAGACAGAGTGAAGTATGTGTGTCGCATGTTTAGGATTTACGCCTGAGCCATTTATATAGCGCCGATCGGGGTAAGACGTGGGTCGCAGCCCATGTCCGAGTTAGTAATAGCCCACGACCTGGAGAGACCGGAAAGGGCTGATAGAAAAATAACTCGTGCAGTAATTTTCTCGAGTAGCAAAAATAAAGATAAGCTCGACAAACCGTGGTGCGCATCGCATCGCGGCGAGGCGTGCGGCGGAGGAGGAGCGTGTAAGCCACTCCTCTTCACTCACTTTAGGAGGTAGTGGAACACTCCACTATATATATTGGTACAACTTCCTCTAAACTAGTAAGGTGGGACTAAACTTTGGTACCCCCTTGCTAGGCATGAATGGGTCTTGAGAATTTCAGATTTTGTATTGGGCCATGGGCTAAAGTCCACAACCAAATTCTAGTAATCCTCCACAAAGTCTCATAGGCACATCTCATCATATCATATCAACCATTTCTACATCATTGTTTATATACCGGTGCGAGGTGGAGACTGTTAAGTTAAACTTTCACTTATAACTTCATGCTACACTAGATTACAACTTTAATAGTGGACTATGCCTTGAACTACAAGTTTGGTGCGCACTAGTTTCACACAAAGTCTAGACCGATACAGGGCTTCCGCAAGGCTTCCCCGTGGTTTGGAGCTTATGCATCATACTCCATGACCTTTTATGAGTTTATTAGAGAGCACCCAACTCCCACAGACTACGACGTTGATAGTCAGACTATTACAGGTGTGTTCTTTAGAAGATGTTCTGCAGGACAACATCTTTACTTTAAACAAGCCACTTATAACACATTAAGATAAATATCAACCTGTCATGTATAATAGGAGAGTATTGCATCTATATGGATATTGGTAGTATTATGTAAGGATACTCTCCTCCTAGCTGACCAACAGCTTGTCTCCCAACTCTACTTCAAGGGATCTCTGATCATATAGAGTGGGTTACCACTATGAGCAACTCAAAGTGTGGGTCTCAAAACCATCTCCCTCGATGCATTATCTATCACATTACGTGATAGACCCTTTGTGAAGGGATCTGTTAGATTTTTAGATATTCGGATATAATCCAATGCAATAACTCTAGAGTTTCACATTTTCTTGATGGATTTCAATCTCCTCTTCACATGCCTTGATGACTTCATATTGTCCTTAGAACTATTTACTTTGATGATCACAGTTTGATTATCACAATTGAAAGGATATTGATTTCTCTTTGTATTTTGGTGTTAATGACAACTTCACTTGTGGTTTAATCGTTTTCCCAAGTTATAGGTGTGACTTACGGATGTCTTGGTGCGTGGACCCATCTCTTGAAGATTCGTGAAGACGGTGTCTCTTATTTACACTTTCTCTATATTTTATGTTTTAGGAGCCCGTACTATCAAGAGAGATTCCACCTAGTAAGGTTGTGGGAAATCTTGTTTTCATGGATAGACCATACTTGCACATCCATAACCTTCCTATTGTTCAGCGAGAGAGTGATCATGCGAGGTGTTTGAGCTTTTTCTGCCCTGACTGGAAGTACCTGCCAGGTATCGGTAGTTCTGCCCACAGTCTTCTGTGGGGCTGGCCTTGTTGTAGTTCCGGCTCAAGTTCTGGTGGAACTTCTGCTCAGGTTCAAGGACTCTCTGTTTGAGAGTGCTCTATTTGACGAAAATAACACCGGAAGTTAGCTCAGTAGTACCGGTCGGAAGGTTGTATCACCTCTGACTGGACCTTCTAGCCAGCACTACTTGGCCAACTCCCTCGAACGGTACTACTGCTGGGCACCAGTAGTTCCGGTCAGGAACCGCGCAACCCTGTATTCCCGGCGCTAGTTCCGATCCAAATTCTGCCGGCACTCAAAATCGATTCAGGATACTTCTGTTTTGAAGTGTCGTATTTGTCAAAATTGGGGCCAGAACTTATGCCGGTAGTACCAGTCAGGCAGTCTCGCTCAGCTGAGCTGGATTTTCTGACTAGGGAGCCGCTAAAGACCGTTGAAGCATGGTCACTGAAAGTACCAGTCCCCCACCGGTAGTATCGATGGTGTCACGGGGGACATCAATGGCTCGGTTTGAAGGGGGCCTATTTAAGGCACCCTTCTTCCTCCTCCCATCTCATCTCTTCATTTTATCTCTCCTCCATTAATACAAGAGCTTCAACTGCTCCCTAGCCACTCAAACCTCTTGATCTTTTGAGGAGTGGGAGAGGTGACCTAGATCTACACTTCCACCAAAGGAATCGTGATTTCCCCCACCCATCCTTAGTGGATCTTGTTACTCTTGGGTTCTTGGAACCCTAGACAGTGTAGGACATCCTCGGAGCTGGGGAAATTGTTGTGAAGCTTCGTGGTGTCGTTGAGGGCCTCCAATTGAGTTATGAAGTCTACCCTCAACCTTGTTGTAAAGGTTTCGGTTGGCGCCTTCAAGGTCACCGATTAGTGGATTGTGAGCCGCCTTTGTGGTGCTTCTCATCGGAGAAAAAGGTGAAGCCTTTGTGGTGCTCGGGTGACCTTGTGTGGCCCCGAAACATCTCCAACGTAGATGTAGCTTCCTTGGAAGTGAACTACGGGAATCACATCTCCGTGTCCCCTTGCCGATTTACTCGTTCATCTCCTTTACTACTTGCAAATACCGTCTTGTTTATTTTTTGTATCGTTTGGCATATAGTTTGTTCATCTAGTTGCATCTCTAGATAATTTAATTTTGTGCAAAGCCAAAATTTGTAAGAAAAGACTAAAAATTGGTAGTCTTCTATTCACCCCCTCTAGTCGACCAAATTTGGACCTTTCAATTGGTATTAGAGCCAAGGCTCTTACTTCGGGCTTTACTGCCTAAGAGACTATGGCCGACGATGAGGGTAGTGGGGCTGAGGCCACCAAGAACTTGGCCTCCATGGATGACCTCAAGCGATTGGAGACATCCATGTTGACCAAGTTTGAGGAAATGATGAACCTTTTGCGGTCCTTCAAGCCTAACCCCATGATTGCCACTCCTCATGTTGCTTTCCAAACCACCGAGCCTCCTTCCGAGAACGTTCCCGTAAGCGACCCTGTGGAAAATCTCGTGGGCATCTCTACTCACCTTGTCTTAGGCTTTCTTGCTCAAAACTCCAAGCGCCCAAGCAAGAACACCGAAAGGCTAGGTGACTCATCCTCCAAATAGGGAGATGAGGGAAAGGATTACTCGGTGGTACCCCCACCTCTTAAGTACACTCCGGACTAACCAATTCCCATGCCTCATATCATACCTCAAGGAGCACCACCTATGTTATATACTTCTAACTTCACCAATTGGCAATATCTAATGCAATCTAACATTTCCAGCTCTTCTAATGAATTGATGAGGATTGTGGAAGAAGGATTCTCGCCATATGATGCAAAGAACTTGACTCGAGCCGAGGTTGTGTACAAGCATCTCAATGCCACCGCCTTGGGCATGATTCAAAAGGCATTGACACCCAAGGACTTTGCTGACATTCGCCAATTCTCCACCGCCAAATAAGATTGGGATCATCTCACCGAGCTATTTTTTGGGGATACTAGCATTCAAACTCCAAGTTTGATGAGGTCAACAATGCATGAGTGCGATGGCTTTGCAATGCAAGACGATGTGACTCCCAAAGAAATGTATCAGTGACTCAAGGTTCTTTGTTGCAACATGAGGGATCTTGGAGCTACCTATGCTGATGAGAAGTTCATGAAGAGTATGTTTGTTCAAGCTCTTCTTACATTTGAGGAAGAAAAACTCAACTCCACCAAGGGAAGAATCAACTATCACATCATGACATCCCAACAAATCTTGAGTGGAGTGATTGCCATGACGATTGCCAAGAAGAATGCGGAATCTGCTCATGCTCGTGCCTTTGGGTCTCAAAAGGTGAATCTTGCCTTGAAGGCCAAAGTAGTGGAATTTTATGATGAAGATGACTCGAGCGAGTGGTCTCAAGAGGACATCAAGTATGCCTTAATCAAAATTTGGCTCTTGCATCAAGATCCTTTTGGGACAAGCCGGGCATGAGGTCAAGGTCAAAGGACAACTCAAGAATCAACTCACCTACCAAGACTCCTAAGGCAAGCTCATGCTACAATTGTAATGACAAGAGTCACTTCATCGCACAATGTCCTTTTGAGAATAGAGAATACAATGGTGGCCGTATTATCCGCAAGAGCAAGCCAAGACCTCCTCATCAGTTGAACAAGAACTTCCAAAACAAGAACATTGCAAACAAGGAAAGAGAGACAAGTGGTTGGCGGGTGCGGCATATCTGTTCTCCTGGGCAATTAGTATTTCAGTTTCAAGATCATTGACTCTGTATAAGGATGGAGAGACAAGTGGTTCTACATCCGTGATCAGAAGTTGGGGGATCAGAAGTATGGCCTTACTCAGTTTGACGTGATTGCTGAGATGAAGAAGAAGCGATCCTGGAGGAACGAAGTTCCCTGAGGTGAGACCATGGAAGTCGAAGCCCTGTATGAGCGGGTGAAGAGTCTGCAACTGGTGCATGGCAAGGAGGTCACCGAAGTCAACATCATAAGAACCTTCTTGCGACATCAGATACATCCCCTTCAGGCTAGAGCGTATCCGGTGTTCCTTTATGTCGGTTCCTCTGATCCGACCACACAACTTCAGAGGATCTATCGTCCACGGAGCTGGAGAAGAAAGTCAAGTTCTACACCGCCAAGACCGTGCAAATGTAATGTCCTTGCCATGTATTTTATTTATCTCTGAGTGCGTTGTGTGAGCTTGATGATGTTATTGCTGCTCTTGCAGGATCTGAAGGTTAAATGCACGATGCCCCCTTTATCAAAGGAGTTTGAAACCCTTGAGGGCGCGGAGCTAGACAAATCGGGCTCCACTCTCTCGGTTGCTCAGTCACAATTTGGTTTGGTGGGGTTGTAGATCCAGATCTCCTCTCACAAATCCCTCAAAATGATGCAAGAATCATAGGAGGGGAAAGGGAAGAGGACAAGCTCTTCAAGGTCAACAATGGAGAAGAGAGAGAGAGAGAGACGGACCATAAGAGCTAGTTCACATAAAGGGTAAGAGGATCCCCTTTTGAAGGACTCCTAAATCTGACCATTTAGGCCAAAACGCGTCTGGCCGGTAGTACCGGTGAGCCACCAGAAGTTTCGGTCAGTCCCGGCTCCAATTGCTCGAAAGAAGTTGAAACAACCCGGTTGTATAGGCTGGAAGTTCCGCCTGACCCTTGCCAGAACTTATGGTCGGTACTACTGTTCCACTACCGGCCAAGTAGCGGCAAAAACGTGACCAAACAAAGAGATGATTGCAGGGTGTCACGGACTGAGTGGAAGTGAGCTAGAATTTCCACCGGTACTACCAGCGGTAGAATGTCCAAGCGGTACTTTCGGTGCCTGGCCGGTACTTCCAGACGAGCTGCTCCAACTGCTCTTCTAACAGGTACTACTGGTCTACTACCAGCCCAAGTACTGATAAGTAGGAAGCCAAAAATAGAACGGATGCTGGGGTGTTCCCATGCTCACTGGAACTAGCCTGATACTTCAACTGGTGCTACTGGCACCAAAAGTGGCCTAGCGGTACTTTCGGTGAAGTAGCGGTAGTTCCGGCTAGGGAAGCTCCATAACCAAAACTACCATAACTTTTGCATCCGAACTCCAAATAAGATGAAACCAATTTTGTTGGAAAGATAACAATGTGTATAATAAAAATGCCATGAACAAGTATCTGAAATACCTCTTAATGTGTGGAGCCAAAAAACCCGCAAATCAAAAATGCAACAAGATATTCAAAGGAAAACATTTTTGATGAACTGGAGCTTGTTATGAAGATAACCACAAGCCCTAGATCCTCACATGCACAATATCTAAATATCAACCAATAAAGATGATGCTACGTATGCAAAGGTTTGAGCTCCCTCCGAAAGATACGATTGAGTTACTTACTCGAGGGCCCCTCTTGATAGTACGGCTATCTATCATAAACCCGATCTCCCAACAAACTACAAGACACCGACAAAATAGAAAAGCAATGAAGATCATACCTTTGCCTTGAGCAATCCATTTGAGCTTGACATAGACGATCTTGTTCCTCAACATGGAACACATTTCTTGATTGCATTTTCTCACGCTCGCTTGATGAAGACTTGCGAATTGCTTCCCCATACTCCATGGGGAAACCTCTTCTTTGAACTTGTCTTCATCATCCCATGATCACCGAGGATGGTAAGATTCAGTCATGTGATCTTCTAGAGATGGTGTATCTTGAGCTTGCACTTCATTTATTCTATTTTCATTAGAATGATGTCTTGAAGATGACCATGAGGAACTCCATATTCTTATTCAAGACACTCTTGATCTTCGTCTTCTTCTTCTACATGATTACAATAGGCACAAATCCCGTGGACATTGCTTCTTCTTAATTTCTTCATCTTTCAACCTTCAAACCAACCCATGGCCCAATTGATGCCAATGGACAAATCCTACAAGTGAAACTAATTCAAACATTAGTCCATAGAGATTGTCATTAATTACCAAAACCACACATGGGGGCATACATGCCCTTTCAGCAAGTGCATCGAAATACTTTGGGAGTAAAAACAAGTGAATTAGTGCTAGTTAAACACTCAATCGGGGTCTTAAAATTTAACACCCTGAAGGCATGCGATTTATTAAAGGGGTTTCTATTTTCGTGCCCCTAGTTCGTTAGTTATACTCAGTTTTCTCCAGCCGCTTAACTTTTCCTCTCCCTCTATTCTAAAACCCTCGCATGCACTCAGACAAAGGGATGCTATCAGGTCAAAGGCTTGACTGTTACATGCTGATCGGTGGGACCGTGTTGAGGTGGGTCCTGTGTTGGCCGTTATGTGCTGACGGGTGGGGCCAGGATACATGTTGGACCAGCCAGCCATCTCTCGCTGACTTGTAGGCTGCATGTTTCCTAATTGTGTGGCTGGTGTAGCTAATCACAAATGGGACCGTCGAAGCCAATGAACGATCGGGTCACCGTGTGGGGCCATTCTTTAGGATCATCGAAGTCAATGACCAATGGGGCTGGAGGGGGATTTGCATATTTGCCATGTTTTACTTTGCAATTTGCATATTTGCCATTTTGTGTGTCACTGACATGAGGTGGTCATGTGGAAAATATGCAAATTTCAAAGAAAAAGTTTGGCAGATATGGAAAATTGGCAAATATGCAAAAATCCTGGAGCATCTACTCCCCCAAACATTGACAGGTGGGGTCGTGGATGACACGTGAGGTCGGCTCTATCTCTCATCCGCTCCTAGCCCCCAGCCCTGAGCAGCTCCTATCCCACTGGCGGACAGAGCAGCCATCGTCGGCGTGTCGCTGGGTGTGTCCTACGGCGGTGGCAGACAGACTACCGTGTTGCACCTCAACCACGGATCCAACACCTATTCCGTCCGCATGCATTGTACATTGAGGCAGTACCGACCGTAGGCAGGTCCGCCGCCCACGACGACCAGGATTTTGTTCCGCCTCCATAGCTCGACGAACAGTCGCAGCAATTGCTAGTTGTGCTTGGTAAGACCTTCGCTCCCGCTCCACCCACACTAATCGATTCGGTTCCCGTAATTTTCTCGATATTGCAGGTGTAAATTAGTCCTCAATGTCTGGTCGTAGCGGGTACACCGGCGAGGGTGGGTAGTCGATCATGTCATGGCCACATTCTCCTTCTCCTACCACGTCGGAAGTGCAGGTAGCTTCTTCTCTTTGTACTACCATTGAATTTGAAGTGCCTCCATGGCCTGTCGGACTGATTTCAATTGGGTTTGTTTTGGGATCGTTACAGTGTGCTATGCAGGTCGATGGTCCATGGTACATTTAATACCAAGATGAATCAACCTAGTGGTCTAGCCAGAGGATGGATTTAGAGGAGACGGTTGCCAATTTAGGTGAGGAATTGGCCCATAAAAACCTGTTGATATTCGAGCTGAAGAGTAGCAGTTACATTATGCAGTTGTGGTGAAGGGTGGCACATATAATGAGTAGTTGAATAGTATAGATAGCTAATTTAGATAGTAGAATTGTCAATGGATGGTTGTGCTTTCCTGCTAATTTAGTCACTTTGGTGTCTCAAAGTTGTCGAGAGAATGCATTGCGGGGCCCGAGTTACTTGCCATTGGATCTAGCGGTCCCAAAGTTGTCGAGAGAATGCATTGCAGTGCCAGAGTTGCTTGCCATTGAATCTAGCGGTCCCAAAGTTGTCGAGAGAATGCATTGCATGGCCTGAGTTGCTTGCCATTGGATCTAGATGCCCATAGTTGGCGTGCCAAATGCCTAGAGGGTCAAGTTGGGGGCCCTATCAGTTTTGACCGTTCTGTCGCTGGCATCATGGCTGCCATGTAGATTGTAGCAGTGGCGGCAACATCCATTCCCCTTTCTTCTTGACGCCACATTCTTGTTCTCCATAGAGCGATTTGTGGTCGCGGCTAGGGCGCGGAGCTGGGACGCCAATTCCTTGGCCTCACGGTTCATGAGTATAACTCAATTTTGATTCAAATCATACATATTTCTATCAAATTTATACAAGCCCACTGGATATTGTCAAAGAGAGTACTACTCCCTCCGATCCAAATTAGTTGACTCAAATTCGTCAAGATACGGAAGAATCTAATACTAATTCATGTCTAGATACAATCGAATCTAGACAAATCAAAATCAACTAATTTGGGTCAAAGGGAGTACTACTTATGAATCAGCTTTAGAGCATATCCACCATCCTCATAGCTCAAATACATATCAATTTTGATTCAAATCATACATATTTCGATTAAATTTATATAAGCCCACCGGAGATTGTCAAAGCAAGTACTACTACTTATGAATCAGCTTTAGAGTATATCCACTGGTCTCATGGCTCAAATACATATCAAATTTATTCAAATCATACATATATTTTAAGTCACATAATTTTGGTTCAAATTGAGCTCAAATTTGTTGCAATTTTAAGTGGACGGTGAGCTAGCGGGTAAAGTGCTCCCATCCTTCCAGCCACGAGGTACATCCGGCCTTCACCGTCGAAGTGCACCTCCATGTGCCAGCCGCGGCTTACCTCCCACAGCTTCGGTTCACGAGGGCTTGATATGTGCCATCCTATTGATGTTGTGGATGATGGCTTCAATCGTCGGTGCATTGACGACCACTGTCGGCACCACCACCGTTGCACTGATCTTGCGGATGATGTCTTCCATCAGTGTCTTTCATCAACAACGGATCTAAGGAGGTGAACGGAAGTGAGACAGACAGAGATAGAAATTTCAGACGCTTAAATCCTCACCGCCGCATGCCGTTTCAGCCGCCACGCTTAGCCACCAGTCGTTCTGACCCCCACGCTTAGGTCCACGCCACCGTAAGCCGTTCTGACCCCCATGCTTAGGTCCACGCCACCGCAAGACGTTCTGACCCCCACGCTTAAGTTTGTGTCGCCGCACGCCATTCGGACCGCCACGCTTAGGTCCGCGCCACGGCTCGTCGTTCGGACCGCGACGCTTAGATCCGCGTCGCCACTCGCCGTTCGAACTGCCATGCAACCGTACGTCGATAGGAGAAGAAGATGTGGCTGGTATACGTGCGATAAGGAGAGGGAGGGAGAGACATCCAGCCTGTCGGGCACTCCTCTCCATACAGGGTAGGTGCGCCCAACGGGAGAGAGACCTCCAACCCGTCGGATCATGATGTATCAAACGGTGGTTGGCCAAGATCCATGTGATGTACATCTCAACCAATCAGAGCGCAGCCAAACTAAGCACTAGTTGAGGCGGCTGGTATACGTGCGACAGGATAAACGAGGGAGAGACATCCAACCTCTCTGGCTCTCCTCGACATAGGTGCGCCCATCGGGAGAGAGAGACCTCCAGCCCGTCGGATCATGATGTATCCAATGGTGGTTGGTCTAGATCCATGTGACATACATCTCGACAAATTAGAGGAAAACTTTAGCGGGAGGGGAAAATGAGGAAAACTTTAGCGGAAGGGGAAAAGTGAGGTAAACTTTAGCAGGAGAGGAAAACTGAGGAAAAATTTAGCGGGAGGGGAAAAAAGAGTAGAGCTAAGGAAAACAAGGGCACTCAAGTAAAAAACAAATAAGGGAAATTCAAGCTTTTGGCATAAAAAATGGAAAATGAGCTATTTGAACAAAATAATTCATCTAGGCTGACATTATATTATTTGTAACTCAAAGATGCACAAGTGTTCCAAATTTAGTCTCATTTAGACAAAGTATGTTTTGGGATGGGTTATTTTGGAGGTTGATTGAGTAAAAAGCCATGCATCTTCATAGCTAGTAGCTCATTCTAAGAAGGGTTTAACAAGTGGTTTAGGGGATAAGTCCATTTCTCTTTATTTCCTTTTCCTTTATTATTCATGCTAGGTTGTAGGTAACATAACAAGACTATGTGAAGCTTGCACTATGTTTTGACTTTTTTTTGAATTAAACTAACCCTAAAACCATATTTTTGAATTTAATTACTTAGAAAAGAAAATGTGGATGTTTACAAGTAAATCCAAAATTTCCAATTTCATATGGTAAATCAATCCAAGATACACAAGTGTGCCATATTTTGGATCAATTCGTCAACATTTGCTATGGTTTAAGCCATGAATTAGCTAAACCCCATATGTTGACCACATGTCGTGGGCAAAACTGAGCAGTGCTAAGCAACTAGGTGGATGACCATAGAAACTTGCAATAACACATACATTATGAGATTATCCAACATACAGACTTGGGATCGTCACACTAGTTCGAATTCATAATACAAATTCAAATTAATAATTCAAATTCATTTTTTTCTTGCTCCTAGTGTTTTTTGCTAGGTTCACCACCTTGCACCAAGTGATTCTAGCTGGAATATTCTTGGAGTCCACCATCAACTTCTTCCGTTTGTTCCCTTTGTTATTTTTCTCCGCATCCAATAAATCAAGTGCTTCAGTCTATCATACAATTGGTTTAATCACATTTCGATCCATTGGTTCATACGGTTCAAAATGCATTGGCAACATTTCTTCAATATCCTCTTGTGTAATTCCTTTACTTTTGAACTCTTCTTCCAATGAATAAATTGCTTTATTCTCCTCTCGATCCATTGGTTCAATGTCCCCTGCATTTGGTTCAATCTCCTCTGCATTTGGTTTGATCTCCTGTGCATTTTGTTCAATCTCCTCTCGATCCATTGGTTCAATCTCCCCTGTATTTGGTTCAATATCCTGTGCATTTGGTTCAATATCCTCTTGATCCATTGGTTCAATCTGCAATGTATCCATTGCTCCATTCTCCTTTCGTTCAAATATTTCATTCTCATCTGCATTTGCTGCTCCCGCCTGATCATCCATTGCACAAGCTGGGTCCACTATATTTTTACAAATCCTAGCAATGTGCCCTAGGATCCCACAATGTTTGCACTTACGTCGTCGAGGTGGTGCGCCACCCTCTGCACTAGCTCTCATCATGTTCTTCCTTGGCCTACCTGCTGGTCTAGTAAAAACTAGAGGGTATAGCTTGAAGCCTGGATCCGCTTCCATCTATTGGTCTTTTGCCAACAAGGTTGGAAGATTCTGAGCATATGCTTCCCTAAATTTGGCAACAGAGAAATACTGCGACATGTGCTGATCAACTTCACCCTCTTCACCTCCTAGAACACTGCGGTGATCCAGCATACCACTGCATGATGTAGTACACTATAGTCGTTAACATAACACCAATGAAACATCGTTCACTAGTATTACATCCCTCAGAGTGGTACAACAGAAACACAGCAGGTCCAATACATGACTATAGATTACAACTCGACTTTTTACATAAGATCTAGAGAACACTCTAGGTTAAAGGGAGAGAAAGAACTTCTTACAAAGAAGAACCAGAAATAATAACTCAGAAATATCTAGTAGCTAACACTACCATCTAAAGTATTTGTCTTGCCATTGCTTCTATTGCAATGCTCTACAGAAATAGGTTTTATGGCTAGAGAATCTACTCCTATCTAAACCGACACTTTATCTTCACTTCAGCTGATGTATATGTTGACTTCATTGACTTTATGGAAGAACTTGAGTTGTTGATGATGGTTTCTTGAGAAGAAATTGATGTTGACATCGTCTTCAATGGCTTAGAACCTAGCAAGGGTTAAGAAGGTACGGTTGAGTACAAGCGTACTCAGCAAGTTCACTAAAAAGGAGTGTATGATGCACTATCTCTACAGCCACAGACCATAGGTCGTAGGCAATGTAGGTTTTCATAAACATTTCTTCAAAGGTTGCTTTTATTCTGAAAACTATGTCCGATAGCCTTCATAGGTTGACCAGAACCTTCGTGGGGTTCCTTTCCTGCCGCGTTTGTAGCTCCTTCCCGGAACAGGGAGTAACATGTCACAATTCTTACACTCTGCAGAGGTGCATCACTTTTCCCACAAGAGACCTTAAGCCTTGTTGCACATCCGGGAGTATGTCCCCGTTCAAACTTCCATGGTTTGAGGCCCAACTTCAGATCCAAGCCAATACTGCCCTCTCCACGACCCGGTATGAGACACGATCCCTCGAGACAACTACCACAGTTACTCTTTGGGTAGCCTCTCGGAGACTCCGTACGCAGCTCTGTCTGGTGGTCACCATAAACCATGGTGGACCCAGACCCAATCAGATATGCACAGATAATCTAGACACCTAGCTCGTGGGGAACAAAGGGGTCCCACCCATGTGTTGGATTCTCTGGAACTCCACGAGAAATCAACAGCCTCACGATAAGTTCATCCATCCATACGAAAGGAGAAGATATAGCTAACTTTCCCGTCACACTCCAAGTCTCATGGTTGATGCGTAATATACGGCGCTAGAATCACTGGCGGCATTGGTTGTTAAGTCCTAGATATTATGTTCCTTTACCACTGGAACTGTATCAGTAGATTATTACAATCTCGTAAATAATCCATAATCATATTATTATGAAAATAGTGTTTTCTGACCTTTTTGGAATGTAGGTGATGACAACATTTGAGTTACAAGCATAGAAAATAATCAAAGGACATGAGCAAGTTGTGAACTTGCCTTTTGTGATTACAAGATTATGCACTCACGGTCTTCAAGACAATAGAAGATCCAAAATCTAGAAATAGCATCATTGGTCCGGTAAGGAATAATGTTTAAAGAAGCAAGATGCAACGATGCATAAGTACTGTAATGCAATTTGAGAAACACGAATCCCCGGAATAGTCGTATCTAATCTAGGGTTTGGAATCTGTGATGAGTTCTTTAGAATGTGTTGCACTTTTATAACAAATTCTCACTTGTGCGTCTTATTAAGGCTTGTGAGAGTGTGTGAAACAACAAGTAATATGCAATATTAAAACACTCAAATGGTATGGTATCTGAACTGTTTCTCAAACAAGATTAAGATTCCATTAGAGTTTTTAAATAGGTGTTCAAGGATTACTTTTAATGTTTCTTAAAAGAATAACCTTTGAGGAAAGATTACTTTTACCAAGTAAAAAGTATTCAAACTTAAATTTAATACTTTAAGGTTTCCTTATTAGCTAAGATTATTAAAAAGGAAGACATCACTACTTTAAACAACCATAGCATAAGTGGATACATTTACCTTTCTATTTTAAAATCAATGGTTATACTTAACAAGTAAATAATAGGTATTACTTTACTTACTTTGGAATTTGGGTTAAATCTCTAAGTGGTTTTCTCAAACTGGTGAAGGAATTAGTAAATAAAAGTTTGGTTATATTACAAGTGCATAGGATTCTTGTGATAAACAATATACTATTTTAGTTGATTTTATAATTGATAAGAATCTTTTCGAAAAATTAAAATACCCTCAATTTGAGATGATAGTTTTAGTAGATATATTTTAAAATGGTTTTACATATGTTACCTTCACTGAACATTAATTGACTTCTTATTACATTTGTTTAGACTTCAAACAAATAATGCTAAAGGCAATAGTAAGTATTTATACATCTTTAATGAATTAAAATAAAAAAGGGTTTAACTAAAATTTATTAGACCTTTACCTTTTATTTTACTTCAAAAGTATGAGTTCATATTTTTAGTGTGTATATTTCATTTTTTGTGATCATTTTGGTATATTATAAGTATTTTTGTGGATTTTAAATAATAAGATATGATTTTTATAAGTTTAATCACTTTATAAATACCTAATAAATAATAAATATTGGTCAAGTGATACTAAAATAATTGAAACAAGTTTGTAAATGTAGAATTTTGTTTTTATAAGAATTTTGGTATATTTCTTATATTTTACTTACTTACTAATATAGAAATATGAATTTTTAAAGTTTTATAACTTATAAATTTTTTATTAAATAATAAATAATTAACACAATAATATTTGATAATAAGGTTAAATTATAGATTTTTTTCTTAACATTTTGATATATAATATGTATTTTTCTGAATTATAAAACAAAAGATATTCAATTTTTAAGATTTAACTATTTTCATAAATTCCTGGAAAATACTTATAATTAAATTTAAGCAGAAAGATACTTTTTATAAAACACCTACACCTACCCAAGGTCACAGACAGATGGGCCATATGCCACGTCGACAGGCCACAGGGCAAGACTGGTCAAACTGGCTGGCTGGCTGGGCTGTGACGCGAGCGTGACGTCAGCTTCACGTCACCTCGCCGGCCACCACCAGATGGTCACCGGCGACAACCGATGCAAGCGCGCGCACGGCTACGGAAGGTGGCGTTGGAACGAGGAGACTGAGGCGGACCTGGGAGTGGTGTCGCCGCCCGCTATTGGTCACGGAAGTTGCTCCGGCGATAACCACAAGCGGCGACCGATGGCGAGCTACAGCGGCAGATCGATACTGGGTAAGATAGAGAGATTGGAGGGCACAGGAAGATGCAGAAACTCACCCTGGTTACGATGGTGATGACGGTGAGGCACGGGGAGGGCCGACGACGGTGAATTGCTAGTGATGGCTGCGGTGGCCGACGAGATACCGGGCTCAATTTCGGCCGATACGATGCGCGCCTGCTTGCGAGCCATGCTGGAGATGAACGAGGACAGTGGGGCGCTCCTAGTGGTGGTCTCGGTGAGGCCTGGGGTGACCGGAGACCGTGAGGATGGCGATCTAAAACGAACTAGGGTTTTGGCTCCTGGAGAGGAATAGGGAGAGATGGAGAACAAGCGAGAGTGGATGAGGATGAGCATGGAGAGGCGTCGGTGTGTCCTTCTTATCCTTGCGGATAGAGGCGGCGAGCATCTGGGCGGTTGATTCCTTCTGATGCCGGCGATACGCATCCAGCGGCGGCGCACTCCTCCAGCGAGCTGTATGTGTGTGTCGCTGTGACGACGACAAAGTTTTCCAGAAAACCCCCTAATGTTTCTGCAAATTAACCCGCGATCCAACATCTGTCCCACCTGTCAGTGAGAGAGAGAAGGCGAGACGGGCTACCCTTGGGCTTCTGCTGGGCCACGGCGAAGCGAGCGGGAAGTGCTGTCTGCTGTGCTCTTCTATTCCTTTTCTTTTTCAATTACATTTTCTGTTTTCTCTTCTTTTACAAAATCTTTTTAAATTTGATTTTCTTCTGGGATTTAAATATCCAGAGATTTTGTAAGTTATAAATATTATTGTATAAAATAACTATACTATTTCCCCTACATTTCTTATTGTGTATAAGATATTTATAACTATATGAAGGGTTCTTTTATTTAGTAAAGTAAATATAATTTAGGGTTTTAGGGTTTGTTTCTTTTAGTAAGATTTCTCAAAGATGATTCTGATTTTCATGATTCTCCATATTTGGGAATTTCTCTCATTCAAATCCTCCTTGATTTATAGTGTTTAGAATTACCATGTGCAACCATGGTGAAGTTAAGAAGCATAAATAACAATCATCAATAACTGCCATGGGTTTTAGGAAGGGTTTTTAATGGACTCATATTCTATTATGGATATGGATAAGGATCAAGGTTTAGGAATACTACTTCTAAATCTATGAGTGGTTTTGATATCTCCACATAGAGTGGAGTTTGGAATTACTTAGTAATGTGATCATGATAATTCTATCATTCTAGGTTTTTGGACAATGAGGTAGACATGGGTCTGTCATGGCTTGATAAGATCTTGGTTAAGGCTTCTAAAGAACCTTAATACCTCACTAAGGATATCTTGAGATAAGGAATTCCTTTTCTCAATATACTCTATAAATCTCTCTTATCTTATTCACAAAGATCACATCTTCCTGAATAAGACAATCATCTGACTCCACCATATCCATCATCATATGATGACATGGTCATGCCACTTCAACATTACTCCATCCTTACTCTTAGTATATAACTTCCCTTAATTAGCTACCATTGATGTACCAATCAATGCTGCTACTGCTAACTCCATCTATCAACTTCCTTAACTTCATCTTGCAACTACTTCCAAGGTTTGCAAGACTACAATCCTTACTATACATACAAAAGATATCAATCCTTTGAAATAGGTATAGTACTACTCCCATAATACCAGCTGCCCTTATATTAACTTGGTTAAGCTACTGCCTCCAACTACTCCATACAACTCATCAAATACTTCATCATACTCTAGCTTGACTTCTCATGTTCAACCTAGATGATTCAGCTTACTAGGCTTTACCTAATTTGGTATACTCACAAGTCTTCTTCAACACCTAGTCATCTATTCCCAAGTGACTTGAGAATAATGACCACCATCATCTGATCAAACCAAACTTAGGCTTCTAATTGTTTGATCAAAATCTATACTCAACGAAGTAGTAAACTTGTATTAGTCTCTCTGTAGACCCATCTTGTTAAGCAAGCTTATTCTAAGTCTATATCCACCTGTCCTAACAAGATTGTTATCTAATGTACTAATACTACTAGCTTTCTCATAGCTCCATGATCACTAGTTACTTCCTGGTTTAAATACTGCTTCTAGTTAACTCAGGAGTGAGTTAACTCCTCCAACATCAAATGTTTTGATCTCCACTAAGGATCACATTCCATTGATGATGGTACACTCAACCATATCTAGTTCTTCCTTCAGATTAACTTACTTAAGGTATTTGTAAGGTCAACACAATAAGCCAAAGTCTATGAGTCAATAAGTTCTAGGTCAAGAATAGATCACCCAATATTGATGATCAATTGATACTAGGACTTGGTTAAATATGATTGTCATATATTAATATTACACTAAGAGTATGTGATGGATGGTCTTGGCTTGACTCCCCTTTTTACTCTATTTGTGATAAGAGTTAATGTTTAAGAACTACCATGATACCCATGGTAGGAATAACTATAGCAAACAAGTGTTTCAAGTTTTTGTCATGAGTTTCTTTACTTAAGTTATATACTTAACTTGGTATTCAAAGTTTGTGGTAGATAATATCTTAATATCATCTTTAGAACATTAAGTATTCATCCTTGAGTTGTGGTATGGAATACCATGTAATGATTTGTAGAAGATCTAGTACTCCTTATTAAGTAGTGTGTTGTGACTTAGTTTTATTACATTTGATCTACCCTTAGATCAAATTATATTACCCAAAGATAAGGTTTTAGCAAAGGTCATATTGAAACTTATCGCAGTCAACTTGATGATCTACTTCAGTTCCACCAAGTTAAGAGAAGCTTCAATCACTTTAACATGTTTTATTTAAAAGCGCGAAAATTATCCGGATTTTCTATGCATGAACGCAATGCACACACCTGTGTTCAGCTTATTTCTAAGCTCTAATGCTAGGATGTTACAAACACCCATGAAAAACAATGCATGTTTGCAGGGTTTCCCATTGAGCCGCCATTCCCTGCAATGGCATGTCCTATCAACCAAACTCAGTGGATACCTCCATTGCCTATCTTTACTATTAATGTACGTTACCTCATCCTCCATTCCTCTTCTAATGCATTTCATCTTCAATTGTTTTGCCTTGGCATGCAAAGCCTTAATCAAATATGGGAGGATGAGATGTCTAGCATATACAGTTGATGCAATTCTTTGACGCAAATCGATCCTTATCATGATCATCTGCCTAATCTTATCAAATATTTGCCACATCATAAGCCCTTCCAATGAATTGGCCTTTGCATTGAAACTCTCTGCAAGGTTGCTTGTTGCAGAGTCTACCTTGCAAATTTCATTGAATTGGCTTCTTGACCACACCATTCCATGATGTGCATCTAAGTACTCTTTCACCGCAGGTTTTTGTTTGTACAACACTTCCAAATGATACAGATGCTTCCTCAAACTGCATGTGTATGAAGCTGGCCATAGGTTGTCAGTATAAACTTTACCCTTGAATTTCTTTGTAAAAATTCTACACTAAGTGTCGCATACATTCCCTATGCTCCACTCCGGGGGATACTGCTTCTACAGCTTTCTCCAAACCTTTGCAAGCGCCCGTGTGGATAGTAAGTCCTAGTCGATGACATATAAGGTCGCCCAAATTCTCCATAAACTAAGTCCAACTTTCCTCTGACTCAATCTCCAAAACTCCAAAAGCAACAGGAACATCCAATTGTGGCCATCAACTGCAATAGTAGTGATGTCTACGCACTTCTATTCTTGTAGACAGTTGCTGGGCCTCCAAGTGCAGAGGTTTGTAGAACAACTGCAAGTTTTTCCTTAAGTGGATCACCCAAGGTTTATCGAACTCAGGGAGGAAGTGGTCAAAGGTATTCCCTCTCAAGCAATCCTGCAATCAAGATACAAGAAGTCTCTTGTGTCCCCAACACACCCAATACACTTGTCAGGTGTATAGGTGGACTAGTTCGGCGAAGAGATAGTGAAATACAAGTGGTATGGATAACTATAAGTGGTAACGGTGATAGAAAATAGCTTGATGGTGTGGAAGATACTAAAGGCAAACTGAAATAAAGATGGAAGAAAGCAAACATGTAACAAATCTAATTGCAAACGGTGTATCAATGCTTAGAAACAAGGCATAGGGATCATACTTTCACTAGTGAACACTCTCATATAAATATATTATCTTCATGATACTACTCTGAACTACTCTCCGGTTGGATAGTCTAATCCATGGTAGGGCTATAACAGCACACCTCAAAGTTCGCTTTCCCCATCTAGATAACCCCACACTATCACCCTGAGCACTATATGGTTCCAACAAACACCACAATTTCATAGAGACATCCAACTCCAAATATAACTCATAACAAGTATTTGTAATCTCTAGCCTAAGTTCCACCATGGTGTGCACGCTGTCACTTTCACACACATGGGGAGAATAGAGATCTATTAAAGCACTTGAGTAGCAAGGTAGATCTACTTGATTACAAAGCTCATGATCACAATATGATCATGCATAGAGAGAGAGATGAACACATAGCTACCGGTAGAACCCTTAGCCTTGAGGAAGAACTACTCCCTCATCATCATGGGAATCAGCAACGGCGATGGAGATGGTTGTGGAGATCGATGGAGATGGCTCCGGGGGCACTTCCTCGTCCTGGCAGGGTGCCAGAATAGAGACTTTCTGTCCCCCGAATCTCCCCTTCAGTGGCAGCGGCGCTGTGGAACTTTTCATGGATTTCTGATTGACTCATTAGGGTTTTTGCATCGGGAGGCATCTTAGGCGAAGAGGCAAGGTTGGTGGGCGGCCAGGGGGCCCACACCACCTGGTGGCACGGCCAGGGCTAGCCCATGCCACCACATGGTGTGGCCGCCCTGTGGCCCCTCTCCGTCTCGTCTTCTGGCTCCGTGTGTCTTGTGGTAAAATATTAACTTTGGCTTTTGTCCCATCCAATTCTGAGAATATTCATTTTCTGACTTTCTAGAACTAAAAACAGCAGAAAACAGGTAGCTGGCACTGTGGCTCTTGTTAATTGGTTAGTCCAAGAAATCATATGAAAAGTACTCCAAAGTTGGAACAAAACATAAGAAAGTAGATAAAACCAAGCATGGAACATCAAAAATTATAGATACATTTGCAATGTATCAAGCAGCTACTAGTTGTCCTTTAAATATGCCATGAATAGTTTTTGCATCCACAGCCAAATAAGGCATGTAACCATCCAGAAACCCTTGCCAGCAAGCTTTGAAACAAACAAAATCCCTTCTAAAGCACTCCTTCTCCATTGTCTTCCCTCTTATTTTGTACTGAACTTTATGCCTATCTATATGTATAACACTACCTGGACTAGCCATCTCCACTTGATCTTTGAAGCTATAAAGTGATGACCCACAAGTATAGGGGGTGTATCGCAGTATTTTCGATAAGTAAGAGTGTCGAACCCAACGAGGAGCAGAAGGTGCTGGCTAGTGGTATGGATCAGGAATTCTCTGCAAATACTTAGCAAACGGATTTTTAGGGGTTTTCGATAAAGCAAGTAAACAAAGTACGAGTAAGTAAAAGACAGTAGGAATAAATGCAGCAAGTGGCCCAATCCTTTATGCAGCAAAGGACAAGCCAGTTGTATTTCTATAGATGATCAAACGTTCTCGAGGACACATGGGAAGACTGTCAAGTGCTTTCGCTTCATATAGTCGATTAATCTTCTCTACCTTGCTAAGTGTTGTGTGGGTGAACCTGTGCTATGTACCGTCCCATCCAAGACTTAATACATACTTGTGATTAAACCCCCTTGCAAACATCCGTAAGTACAAGAAAGTAATTAAGGTAGAAACCTAACCACATCTTTAAACTCTAAGACCCTTACGTCCCTTGTGCAATGGCTTCCTAACGGGGGTTCAGGTTTCTGTCACTCCGGCAACCCCTACGATTATTAGCCAAATACACAATGCATTCCCTAGGCCCATATAGGTGAAGTGTTATGTAGTCGACATTCACATGACACCACTAGAAGAAGTACACCACAACTTAAATAACAATCTATTGAATCTTTCTCAACGCAACTCCACTACTAACAACAAGACTTCTCCCATGTCCTCAAGAACAAAATGAACTACTCACAAGACATCATATGGATCATGATCAGAGATGGAATAATGATGTATAACAATCTGAACATAAACAATAATTCAACGGTTCACTCAATAGCATCAACTACAAAGAGTAATCAACACCGGGAAAGTTTCCCCTATGAACTATGCAAGATTCAACTCAATTGTTACAGCAATATGGAGATGGTGATGAGGGTGCTGATGGTGGTGATGGTGGTGATGATGATGATGATCCCGATGAAGTCCAGCTTGATGGTGGTGTTGATGGCGACGATCTCCCCTCTTCGGGAAGGAATTCTCCCGGCAGAAATCTATCTGCCGGAGAGATCTTTCTCTCTCGGTGTTTTCTGCCCCGCAGAGGCAGCAGAATCTTTCAGTGGTCGCTCCCCGATTCTTAGGGTTTTGGGAGGATGATACACGCCAGAGGGGAGAGGCTGGAGTGGGCCAGGGCGGCCACACCACCTCTAGGCACGGCCTAGGCCTGCCCGCGCCATGGGGTGGTGTGGGCCCCCTGTGGCCCACCTCCACTCCATCTTCTGGCATCCATAGTCTTCTGGAAAAATAGGATTTTCCGTATATTTTCCCGGATTTTCTGATCTTCGCGAATCTTGCCTCCAAACAGCACCTTTTCCATCAGAAAATCCTGACTGCAGCGGTCCATGCTCCAAAAGTCATCAACCATGCAAAAATAGATAAAATAACATAAGTATCACCTCTCAATACGAAATATATCAATGAATAATAGTGAATTAAGACATAGAATAGTGATGCAAAATGGATGTATCAACTCCCCCAAGCTTAGACTTTGCTTGTCCCCAAGCGAAACTGAGCTCAATAAACATGGCCTCAAGTTTATGGAGTGAAGAGTCGATAAAAGAATATGGACAAGAAGCATCATATTCATCAAAAGCATAGATCATAATAGAAGACAACTCACTATTATATAACTCAACTTGCAATGAGTAAAGGAAACACAATAAAGATACATGAAGTGAATCATAATTGGTAATGGAAAACTTAGCTCTTGGTCGAAGAATAGTTGATAATTTGCTGGAGTTCACAAATAGCTGGCTTTTCAATGATAGCTTTCAAAGTAGTAAACTTCAAGATAAGAGCAACGTGCAAAGCAAGGAACATAAGAAACATGATTGAATAAATCATCATATGAATGAATGAAACACATCAACTCAAAATACTTGCTGAGATAGAAGGGAGTAGGTTTACTGACTCAACTACAAAGTAAAAGAAAGACCCTTCGCAGAGGGAAGCAGGGATTGCAAGTCTCATAAAGAGCTCCCAAAAATTATGATACTTACTAGCTTTCAGCTCTCATTGCCCCTATCATAGGCATCTTTAGGTGATTAAGGTTAAAGTGATCAAAAATGAGGATATGCATTGACAAGTTGTAAGTTGAGAATCTCATGTCCCTTGAATACGAGGGCCGCTCCTCATGCTACTCAAGTTTAGTCACCGGTAAGTTCTTGTCATCGTAAGCATATGTGTATCATTGAGAACCGCCAACGGGGTACCCCTTGCCCGATGATACGGAAGAATCCCCATATCAAAATGACAAGGCAAGCAGACAACAAGTATCTCAACAATCTTCTTATTTACCATGGGAATATGGTGCTTTTTTTTCTCTCTTTCCTCTTTTCATAATATCTCTTTTTTTCTTTTTCTCTTTTTCTCAATATGGGACTCTTTTTTTATAAGAAGAATGCTTCATAGATACTCGTTATGGTTACGCTGTAGGTTTCCACCATATCAGCATGGATTAGACCAGCGGCCCAGGCATTTCTCTAACACACATGCATGACTCCATGGACTTACAAGCTCCCCTTTCATTTCACACCGACGACATCCATAGACAAAAGAGCATGATATCAACTTGGTACAAAGTACCAGTGCAATGTTGAAAGCGTTCCCCATGACATCATGGTTCTGCTAATCCACAACTTACAAAGCGCAAGCATATACGCAACATAGGTGAGCACAATGGTTCAAGTTTATTAAATGCAACAAAGTAAAGTGTGCCATCAAGTTCGTGAGAGCTTTAATCACTAATTTTCACATAACAAGTTTAATTTGGGATGTAGATAAAACAAGAATTTACTTGGAATAGCAATAGGGTAAATAATACCAGCATCAAGGAGTTTCAATACCTCATTCCTTACCACTTCTTTCATCCTAGGATTTAAACGTCGTTGGTGCTCCACTACCGGCTTCACATCTGGTTCTATGTTGATAGAGTGCTGACATATAGTAGGTGAAATCCCTTTTAAATCATCCAGAGTATAGCCCATAGCTCCTCGATGTTTCCTCAAAACTTCCAATAACCTTTCTTCTTCCTTCCCTGAAAGTTTAGCGCTAACAATAACATGATATATCTTTCTATCATCAATATAAGCATATTTAAGATCATCAGGGAGAGGTTTTATATCAAAAACATGATCCTTTTTAGGCGGCATCGTGGTACCCAAGTCTTCTACAGGCAAGTCGTGCTTAAGCATCATAGGTTGATCACGGAGAATCCTGTCAATCTCATTCCTCTCTTCCATGAAGATTTCACTTTCATGATCTTCCATAAATTGCTGCAAAGCATTGTTAGGAGCAAGAGAAATAGAAGAAAGTTGTTCAACCCTAAAATCCTCATTATGGGTTTCCTCTTCGCAAGGTTCTTTAGCAAATTTCGAAAAATTAAACTCATAAGATTCCCCATCAAACTTAGTCAAGATTTTCTCCCTCTTGCAATCAATAATAGCTCCACAAGTACTCAAGAAAGGTCTACCAAAAATGATAGGGTAGGTTTTACTAGCAGCCGAACCAAGTACTAGAAAATCAGTAGGGTACTTAATCTTACCACAAAGAACTTCCACGTCTCGTACAATACCAATTGGAGAGATGGTCTCTCTATTAGCAAGGTGAATAACCACATCAATCTCTTCCAACTCACAAGGACTGATTTCATGCATAATTTCTCTGTAAAGCTCATAAGGAATAGCACTAGAACTTGCACCAATATCACATAAACCATAATAGCAATGATCACCAATTCTAACAGAAAGCACATGAACACTAGCCTTTTTAGTTCTATTGGGATGTGAAACAATATTAGAAGCATCCTCACAAAAGACTATGTGCCCATCTTCTACGCTTTTAGTGACAAGATCTTTCACAATTGCTACCACAGGTTCAATGTTTATTTGTTCATCAGGTTTTACAGTTCTTTTTTCACTTTTGGTGATTACATTAGTTATCATAGGATGGTCCTTTACCTTTTTGGGGAAGGGAATCTTCTCGATATAAGGTTCGGGTAAGATGGGGTCAATAATGCAATATTCAGCACTTCCAATAGGAGCATAGTCAACAATATCTTTGTAAGGTGCATGGTATTTGTTCCATCCCCTTTTTGGAATTTCGATATAGGAAGCAAAATCTCTAAAGCAATTCGTAATAACTTGCAAATCAAGACCATAAATATTACTAACATTTTGAAAGTCATCAGTTCTCATAAAAGATTCAATGCATTCATAATCATAATTTATACCTGACTTTCTACCTTTTTCATTCTCCCAAGCTTCAGCATTGTCTTGAATACGGTCTAGAAGATCCCATTTAGCTTCTTCTTCCATACGAGTGAATGATCTAGCACAAGAAGCATCCAATAAATCTTTATCATGTAGAGGGAGCCTTGCATAAAAGTTATTGATAATAATATTGTTGGGGAGATCATGAATGGGACATTTGAGCATTAGTAACTTCAATCTCCCCCAAGCTTGAGCTGTACTCTCTCCATCAAGAGGCCAAAATTTGTATATTTGATTCCGATCTTTATGAATCTCACTAGGAGGATAAAACTTTGAATAAAAGAGATGCACTATTTCCTCCCATTCCAGAGCTTGACCATTCTTCAACAGCTTACACCATTCATCAGCTCTTCCTTTCAGTGATAATGAGAATAACTTCTTCTTAACTCGATCTCTAGTAATACATGCACACTTGAACAACCCGCATAGTTCGTGTATAAAGAGCAAATGATCACCGGGATGGACAGTGCCATCCCCAACATAGTAGTTATCCATAACACGATCAATAATTCTTGTAGGTATTTTGAAAACATCATTCTCAGCAGGTGGTGGCTTATCTACTACCTTAGCAATGGTAGTAGCATTACCAAATAAGAAACTTAGCGAATTATCCATAACGAAAATAAAGCAACTAGTAGAAGTAAACAATAATCACAGTAGAAGTTTCCTTTACTAGTCCACTCTCCAATAGCGCTTCACTCCCTGGCAACGGCGCTAGAAAATAGTCTTGATGACCCACAAGTATAGGGGGTGTATCGCAGTATTTTCGATAAGTAAGAGTGTCGAACCCAACGAGGAGCAGAAGGTGCTGGCTAGTGGTATGGATCATGAATTCTCTACAAATACTTAGCAAACGGATTTTTAGGGGTTTTCGATAAAGCAAGTAAACAAAGTACGAGTAAATAAAGCCAGTAGGAATAAATGCAGCAAGTGGCCCAATCATTTATGCAGCAAAGGACAAGCCGGTTGTATTACTTAAGATGACCAAACGTTCTCGAGGACACATGGGAAGACTGTCAAGTGCTTTCGCTTCATATAGTCGATTAATCTTCTTTAGCTTGCTAAGTGTTGCGTGGGTGAACCTGTGCTAATGTACCACCCCATCGAAGACTAATACATACTTGTGATTATACCCCTTGCAAACATCCGTAAGTACAAAAAAGTAATTAAGGTAGAAACCTAATCACATCTTTAAACTCTAAGACCCTTACGTCCCTTGTGCAATGGTTTCCTAACGGGGGTTCAAGTTTCTGTCCCTCCGGCAACCCCTACGATTAGTATCCAAATACACAATGCATTCCCCTAGGCCCATATAGGTGAAGTGTCATGTAGTCGACGTTCACATGACACCACTAGAAGAAGTACACCACAACTTAAATAACAATCTATTGAATCTTTCTCAACGCAACTCCACTACTAACAACAAGACTTCTCCCATGTCCTCAAGAACAAAACGAACTACTCACAAGACATCATATGGATCATGATCAGAGATGGAATAATGATATATAACAATCTTAACATAAACAATAATTCAACGGTTCACTCAATAGCATCAACTACAAAGAGTAATCGACACCGGGAAAGTTTCCCCTATAAACTATGCAAGATTCAACTCAATTGTTACAACAATATGGAGATGGTGATGAGGGTGCTGATGGTGCTGATGGTGGTGATGCCGATGAAGTCCAGCTTGATGGTGGTGTTGATGGCGACGATCTCTCCTCTCCGGGAAGGAATTCCCCTGGCAGAAATCTTTCTGCCGGAGAGATCTTTCTCTCTCGGTGTTTTCTGCCCCGCAGAGGCGGCGGAATCTTTCTGTGGTCGCTCCCCGAGTCTTAGGGTTTCGGGAGGATGATATACGCCAGAGGTGAGAGGCTGGAGTGGGCCAGGGCGGCCACACCACCTCCAGGCGGGGCCTAGGCCTACCCGCGCCATGGGGTGCAGTGGGCACCCTGTGGCCCACCTCCACTCCATCTTCTGGCATCCATAGTCTTCTGGAAAAATAGGATTTTCCGTATATTTTGTCGGATTTTCTGATCTTCGCGAATTTTGCCTCCAAACAACACATTTTCCATCAGAATCCTGACTGCAGCGGTCCATGCTCCAAAAGTCATCAACCATGCAAAAATAGATGAAATAACATAAGTATCACCTCTCCATACGAAATATACCAATGAATAATAGTGAATTAAGACATAGAATAGTGATGCAAAATGGACGTATCAGGATACCTTGCTAGATGGAATGAGGAAGATTCACCGGGCGACCTTGTCCGTCCCGCGAGAAAACGCATCCTCTCCCTCATCATCGTGATTTCCAAAGTTATCTTCTGATGTTGTGTTTGGGATACAAGTGTTGTCGTCGTAGACGTTTATTTCTGTAGTTGGTGCTGTAATAGTCTAATTAACTTCAAATAATAGCACTAGATTATTTCGGCTTAAACTGCTATCCACATTGTCCCGATTCTTTTTTTCCATGGGATGGAGGACGAAAATGAAACATGATGACGTTGCAACGGAGCCCTGCTAGGGGACTCGCTAGATTGTGAGGCGGGACCCACTATGGGCTAGGACCCCATGTACGGGTGTACCGCGTAGCGTTGTACCCTGCGTTGCCAGACAGTGGAACGCGCGAGCTCCATGAGACCATCGTCTATGAGAGGCATTCTAGGGGCGAAATGCTCTGCACCAGCCAGGGGTAGGGCCACCGAGAGCCGACGTGACGCGGTGAGCCCGTGCTGGCTGCGGACTCTCGTGGTCATGGGCCCGCCGAGAGCCAACATGGCGTCGTAAGCCCATACTGACCGTGGGTTCTCGCGTACTCGGTCCCATCGAGAGACGACGTGGCGCCGTGATCCCATAATGTATGGGGTTTCCGCGGATGCGGGGCCTGTCGAGAGCCGCCGTGGCCTCATGAGATCATGTTGATCTCGGTTTCTCGCAGACACCGGGGCCGTCGAGAGATGACGTAGCCTCATGAGCCCATGCTGGTCACGATTTCTCGCGTCCGATAGTCCCGTTCATTTTTCGAGCTGCCAATCTAAACGGCACACGTACGCCGCTGCTCTTCCCTTGCTCTTCCCTGAACGATGAGAGCATTTATGTTCATTGTCGATCTATCTTACAACGGCACTTTTTCCCGGAAGGATGAAAGCGTTCATGTTCATTGTAGCCGTATGCTTGTTGTCACGGGTTCTAGCTCGCTTCTCGGCATTATACCTCAAAGAGGTCGTGTGGTGGGTCCCGCTGACACAAGGATTTAGTGAGAGACACGTCCAATGTAAAACAGTTCTCTCGGTTATTTACTTACACATCGCGTTAGCTAGGTCCTCTTCTCCCCTATGCATGTCTTGCTTCCCCTCATCTTCGTTGTCATCCGCATGCGTCGGTACGGTGAGGACACGCTTAGCCGGCGATGCTGGTGCCAATGGCGGTGAGGCGAAACAAACTGTCAACGCGGGGAGACGGCGGGATATGCAACGAGAGCCGGGCATGCTTCACAGGACACGAAAGCACGACGTCTGCCGATGGTGGCGTAGTGGAGCATGCTAGAGAGATTCTTCTTGTCGCTGCCTTGCACGTACCACCGTCGATGAGCGGGAGTGAGCGATGCTCCGTGCAAGATGCTCCTTCTTTTGTTCTAGCGACCCATCTGTCACGAACGACGCCGCGAGGAATGGAGGTGTTGTGGGGAATGTAAGAACGCAGCGCGGAACTCGCGCATGCCTGTGGTGAGGCGTTACTCGATCGCACCGTCCATGTATCATGTACTCCCCTCTGACCTCTCTTTTTCCACAGAGCAAGTACTTATATGGCAGCGACGGCAGCACGAATCCGCTCTTTCTTGGTATGTCGCTGGACTCCCGCATAGCGGTTGTAGGCTGGTGGCAGTATCTCGGGGAGTAGGCGGATCTTCGCATGCAGTGGCGTATAGACGTGCGGAGGCGTATGACGGTTCTTTGCCAGCTACATCCTCGACCGCCCATAACGGGACAAGCACCAGCGGCACCAGGTAAGACGTTGTCCGGTGTTTCTTCTTCCGATTTAGCCATAAGAGCAGCAACTTCTTACCTCATGTGAGGAGAAGATCGATAAGAACAGACGTCAACGGCATCGTCGCCATGTGAGGCTGTCTCCCTATATCCGGCATACATCATAACCTTTATTTTTATTTTTCGTTTCTTATTCCTTTTTTAGCAGCGTTAACTTGGAAAGACGTCTTCAGGAGTAGCTGGATGCTGTGGGAGGAATGTGCTGATGCCCCGTCTCATCAGCGAGCACCTCCTCTCTCTCGCTCGACCCATCTTGGCACCTTCTATCATAAGCGCTAGTTTTGCAGACTATGGCGTGAACGATGCAGAAGTGTGATAATTGCTTTCGGACCGCGACAATGCCATGTTCCTACACTACCTACATGGCTAGGTATGAATTCTGTTTGGATATTGTAGTTTTTTCAGTATACTAGTTTTTGCTTTGCTTGGTAGCTGAATTTGAGCTGCAGCTAATTGTCACCTGGTTCAACCTGCAGTTTTACAGTGGCGATAAACAACAGCTGCAGCAAGCCCAATATCAGCGGTAGCGGTTGCCGACGCATCGTTGGTTCCACGTCTGACAACATATCCTTAGATTCACAACGGCTGGTGTGAATTCTGCTCCACGACAAGTGTGCGGAGCGTCCTCGACAACACGACGTATCACATTCTTACTTCATGATGGTACAACAAGCATCGTCGGATACAAGAGCAGGATACACGAGCAGGCCACGGGAAGGAGTGCCCGAGGCAATATGCAAGCAACTTCTAGCGTCGAGGGATTTTTGGCTGGTGTGCTAGATTAGTTATTAGCAGATCTACCCGTGTAAACCGTTGTGTTCGTAGCTCTTTTCTTTTCAGTGCTTTTCATTCTTGATATCATGTACTCTGTACTACTACGTTGCAATGAGACGCATATCAAACTGCAAATTTGTCAGCTTGTGTGCATAGTTTAGTGGTGATCTTTACCCGGAAGCCTAAACTAAATAACTCTACAAACAACTATTATTTTACCATTACGGTGACTTCTCTTGTAATTTTTAGGCATTTCAGATATTTGTAAAATTAAAATCGTTAGATCCCCATGGTCTCAGCATTTTGTTTTTTCATGCTAGCAGAGAAAAATACCAAACGACAGGTGTTTTTAGCCATAAGCCATAGAGTAGGCCATGACAATCAGATCTTAATAGCTATAGGCTGGTACGTATAATTTAACAGTGTGAGAGCCAATTTGTATGGTAAAGACATGGAGAGAATTCACACCAGCCCGTGCTGCAAGTGATGTGCTTTCCGAAATGCGCGTAGGATATGATGGTGTGTGAATAGATTGTGGTCACGGCGCACTCTGATGATCTGACGTCAAATACTTTTCTCATCAAACGCATTGCCTCATGGCCGCGCCGGGGGGTGGGGGGGGGGAGGGGGGTTGCTAAGCGAAGTCTATTTGTATAATGAACTACCTACATTTCACGTCTTACGTTATAAGAAAAACGTACATATAATCTTTATTCTTTCCTATCTTTTTCGAACCATGGTTTAGTAGACTTTTTAGGTATGTTATATCGTCAAATCACATGAATCTAAAAAGTAGGCCCGTCATAGATGTGTTGTCCACGGAGGGTGCAACTAAGATCCACATCATAAGAACGTGACATTGTTCCCCCAAAAAAGCTATAAGTTACCGTTCCGAGAATAGATATTTTCTCTTGCACATGAATGTAGTTCGATCGTATCATAATTAAGGCATTCTGCCTACCGTTGTTCGCGCCTAAGCAACGGAGATAGAAACTTTCAGGAAGAAAGTGAATATCATGAATAGCGAGATAGAACCGTTGATTAAATAACGGTTGACCAGCCATAGTGTTCATAGCAGGGTTTTTTCTGCCTGGCGTACCTCCGCCCGCACGTTGTGTACGACGCCCTCGCGTCGTACACTTATAGCTGAGATGTCCTCAGCGTGCCGACTACGAGTTGGACACCGCCGGATAGAAACGTCCTTATGCAACGATTATATCATGAAGCAGGGATGAGTCTAGTTGTAAAAGAAAAGTAGAAAGGAGAGGGTGCGAGAGGTTATCGAGTTCTCCATCGTCAAACTCTATTATCGTTCTGTTGTTCAAATCCCTTTCTCCATCCTTCTTGTCAATTTCATTTTAGATTGAAGAGTATTTCCACATGGCATTAGAGCAATCGCTCTGGGGGCGTGTCCCTAACACGGATTTGATCTGATTTGTGCTACATTTGTTTGCCAGGATCTGGGCGGTCGGCCGCCGTGGTCGTCGGCTCGTGGCTGCCTTTGTGTACCGAAGCTGTCTTCAAGGTCTTCGTCCTCCTCGTGCTGCGTCGCACGTCTCGCCTTTGTGCTGCGCCGCAGTCGCCATCATCTTTCTCTTGCGTTGATGTCGTCCTGGTGCTGTGTCGGCGTTGTGTTGTGCCGGTCTGAAGCCACTTCCCGCACTACAGGGAGCTGCAGCTAGCCGTGCTCGACCGTGACCATCTCAGACTATCAGGTACAAAGCTCTGTCCAAGAGGCCTTCTTGTGGATTTAATTTCTTGGCTTGTTGAAGTCTCATGAAGAGGAACTGTGTTGTTGGTGAATAGATTAATTGGAGTCTAGTTAATCTCTAAGTACTAGTGAACCATGGGAGACAACGATGGAGGTGTGGCAAAGCTGTGTGAAGCCATGCAGCAAATGTTGACTCAGTTGATTGAACTATATTATCAGGCTAAGACTAGTGGTGGTTCGGAGGCTCTCAAGACACTTGAACCAAATCCAGTCAAATTAACAGGCCCTAGGGACTTTTTTCAGATGGTCCAGAAATGCTCAAGTTATTTTAGAGTCGCACGGTTTGGAGAGATTTATTAAGGAAGATAGAGAAGAAACCGGCTGATGTCACTCAAGAACAGTGGGATCAGAACACTAGACGTGTTATGGTGTGGCTATTGGGCTCGATGGAAAATTCAGTCAGGGAACAAGTGGAAGGATTTGAACTGTAGCTAAAGTTTGGGTAAGTATTGAAAAACAATTTTCTAGAAAGTTGAACAAAATGCAAGTTAGCAGAATTCTTCACGGAGTTCAAACAATATAAGAAAACTGTGACAGAGTATGCAGATTGCAGGAGAGATAAAAACTTTGTAGGGAGATCTTGAGTATTTCAGTCCATTTAAGGCACATGATCCCCGAGATGCTCCTTTACTCCGAGAGTGGTTCCAATTCTAGTACAAGCATTTCTTGAAGGTTTGAATCCAGAATTTAATTTCAGAGCTGAGTTGATATTGTTTGGCCTACTCTTGAGCAGACAATTCAAAGTGTACTAGAGGAAGAAACCCGGCTAGCTAATCAGGATGTTGTGGCACCGGTTTTTGGCGAGAACCGAGTTGCACTTATGCACACACAGTCATCCAATGTTTGTGGCAGCGAATGATCAAGCAAATGCAATCAAGTTTGAACCGAAGAAGAAGCCCAGAGTAATATGTGATTACCGTAAGAAACCGGGGCATATTAAGAAGGATTTCTTCGACCTAGCGGGGTATTCACCTGGCTGGCAGCATAGGCAGGTTAATAGATTCAATTTAGGCAATACCAGGGAGAAGAAACAAGACCGTGTCCATCTAGTGACTTCATCAAAGGATCTCCCTCATGTGGCTGTACCAGGTTGGCAGCAGAAACAGGCTAACCATATTCAACCCAGGCAATAGCGGGGAGAAGAAACAAGACGGTGTCCATCTTGTGACTTCACCAAATGATCTCCCTCACGTGGTTGCACAAGCTCTTGAAGAATTCAAGGCAAAATTGATGGCGGCTACTGCAGATGGACCAAGTGAAGCCTCAAGCTTCCATAATGGTAAAGGTGAGGATGATCTACCCACTCTCTGGATTATTGATTCTGGGGAAACAAATCATATGAGAGGTTCTCCAAGGCATTTTTCATCTTATATACCTCGGTTGGGCAGAGATTGGGTTAGCATAGCTGATGGTTCATTTGCCCCTATAGTTGGATGTGCTTTCAACACTTCTTTGGTACTTGTACCTAGTTGATATCATGTTCTTTTGCTTATGGATCCTGGCGGTGTGAAATAAAAGTGGAACTCGTAAGATCATGGAGTTTATATGTGTGTTAGAGAAACGCCTGGGCTGCTAGCCTAAGCCATGCCTAATCATGGTGGAAACTTGCAGCATAACTATAGTGAGCATTCTATGAAACATCCTAAATAAAAACCTATGCAAATAGCAAATAAAAAGATCGCTGAGATGCTCACTGTCTGCTTGCCTTGTCATTTTGATTATGGGATAGCTCCTGTGTCATGTGCAAGGGGTACCCCGTTGGCGGTTCTCAATGATACGCATGTATTTACAATGACAAGAGCTTGCTCGTGACTGAAGTTGAGTAGCATGAGGATCAGTACTCATAAGTAAGGGGCTTGAGATTTCAACTTATAACTTGTCAAGCATATCCTCTTAGTTGTGTCACTTTAACCTTAATCACCTAAAGATGCCTATGATAGGGGCAATGAGAGCTGAAAGCTAGTAAGTATCATAATTTTTGGGAGCTCTTTATGAGACTTGTAATCCCTGCCTCCCTCTGCAAAGGGCCCTTTCTTTTACTTTGTAGTTGAGTCAGTAAACCTATTCCCTTCTACCTCAGCAAGTATTTTGAGTTGTTGTGTTTCATTCATTCATACGGTGATTTATGCATTCATGTTTCTTATGTTCCTTGCTTTGCATATTGCTCTTATCCTGATGTTTACTACTTTGAAAGCTATCATTGAAAAACCAGCTATTTGTGAACTCCAGCAAATTATCAACTATTCTTCGACCTAGAGCTAAGTTTGCCATTGCCAATATGATTCACTCTATGTATCTTTATTGTGTTTCCTTTACTCATTGCAAGTTGAGTTGTATAATAGTGAGTTGCCTTCTATTATGATCTATGTATTTGATGAATGTGATGCTTCTTGTCCGTATCCTTTTATCGACTCTTCACTCCATAAACTTGAGGTCATGTTTATTGAGCTCAGTTTCGCTTGGGGACAAGCGAAGTCTAAGCTTGGGGGGAGTTGATACGTCCATTTTGCATCACTATTCTATGTCTTAATTCACTATTATTCATTGATATATTTCGTATTGAGAGGTGATACTTATGTTATTTTATCTATTTTTGCATGGTTGGTGACTTTTGGAGCATGGACCACTAAAGATTCCGCCACCTCTGCGGGGCGGAAAACACCGAGAGAGAAAGATCTCTCCGGCAGATAGATTTCTGCCGGGGGAATTCCTTCCCGAAGAGGGGAGATCGTCGCCATCAACACCATCATCAAGCTGGACTTCATCGGGATCATCATCATCATCACCACCACCATCATCACCCTCATCACCATCTCCATATTGATGTAACAATTGAGTTGAATCTTGCATAGTTCATAGGGGAAACTTTCCTGGTGTTGATTACTCTTTGTAGTTGATGCTATTGAGTGAACCATTGAATTATTGTTTATGTTCAAATTGTTATACATCATTATTCCATCTCTGATGATGATCCATATGATGTCTTGTGAGTAGTTCGTTTTGTTCTTGAGGACACGGGAGAAGTCTTGTTGTTAGTAGTGGAGTTGCGTTGAGAAAGATTCAATAGATTGTTATTTAAGTTGTGGTGTACTTCTTCTAGTGGTGTCATGTGAACGTCGACTACATGACACTTCACCTATATGGGCCTAGGGGAATGCATTGTGTATTTGGCTAATAATCGTAGGGGTTGCCGGAGTGACAGAAACCTGAACCCCCGTTAGGAAGCCATTGCACAAGGGACGTAAGGGTCTTAGAGTTTAAAGATGTGGTTAGGTTTCTACCTTAATTACTTTCTTGTACTTACGGATGTTTGCAAGGGGTATAATCACAAGTATGTATTAGTCTTGGATGGGGCAGTACATTAGCATAGGTTCACCCACACAACATTTAGCAAGCTAAAGAAGATTAATCGACTATATGAAGCGAAAGCACTTGACAGTCTTCCCATGTGTCCTCGAGACCGTTTGGTCATCTTAAGTAATACAACTGGCTTGTCCTTTGCTGCATAAAGGATTGGGCCACTTGCTGCATTTATTCCTACTGTCTTTATTTACTCGTACTTTGTTTACTTGCTTTATCGAAAACCCCTAAAAATCCGTTTGCTAAGTATTTGCAGAGAATTCTTGATCCATACAAGGTATCCAGCACCTTCTGCTCCTCGTTGGGTTCGACACTCTTACTTATCGAAAATACTGCGATACACCCCCTATACTTGTGGGTCATCATATCCCAGCCTTCTAGATCCTTAGTCTTGCATAACAGTCTCCACAACTCCAGAAAAATGATTGATTTGAAAGTACAGTTAGCAGGTTGTTTTGGAAACTTATACTTGATAGGAAACTTGTTTCTGATATTCCAGAGTGCCCAACATTGTGCAGAGAAGAGGACCCAAATCAAATGTCTAGCTTAGGAGAAAACTAGAGTAACACTACAAGAAAATGGGCTAAGGTTCTAGGGTTCCAGGTCACTCTCAACATTTTTCTCATGCCACTCCAACAAAATTGAGCTAAGGTACATTGGAAGAACAGATGAGAAACTGTTTCTTCAGCCCCACATAGGCAACACTTGTCATTTTTAGCGCAATGTGGCTCCCGAAGTTGTTCATTAACTCACAAGCGCCCTCTGGCAAGATGCCAGGTGAACGCCTTAATTTTCAAAGGAAGGCTTGCCTTCCAAATAATCTTGTTCATAGGTTCAGGCATGCCCACCACTAGGCTCTGGTACATGGAAGCAACCGAGTATAGCCCAGAAGGTTAAAGGGCCTAGATATATATGTCGTCCTCCTCAGAAAACTGCACCTCTGCCAGTTCCTGAGTCAGCCGCCTCCACAGAGTTAACTCATTCTCTCTGAAAGTTCTTCTAAAGACCAAATTCCAGCGATTTAAGGTAAAATCTTGGGCCACCAGAATGTAGGGTTAGAACAAATGTTGGAAATCCTAGGGAATATAATGGCGAGAGGTTCATCCCCAAGCCAACGATCAGTCCAAAAGCGAGCCCTTAAGCCATTACCCAACTCAACCTTTGTTCCCATCCTAAAAAGGTGCTTAATTCTATTCAGGCTCCTCCAGAATTGAGACCCACTCTAGCTATTATGGTTCAGTAGGTTGTGGGCATTTGGGTATTTAGCTAAAAGTAGGTTGTGCCACAAGTTTTGGCTCTCAGGAGGGTTGTTTAATCTCCAAATCCATTTTAGCATTAGGGCCATGTTGAGGAATCTAGAGTTTAACACTCCAAGACCCCCAAGATCTTTAGGCCTACACACATATGGCCAGTTAACCCAGTGGAGCTTTCTTTTACCCCCACTCCCTCCCAGAAGAACCTAGAAGTATGCTTGTCAAAGCCTACATGCGTCCCATCCGCTAGTAGGAACAAACCCATAGAAAAGATGGCAGGCTCGAGAGGGAGGAGTTCACCAGCGTGAGCCAAGCTATCGAGGATAGGAAGCGCCCCTGCCAAGGATCCACCCTCTACCCCACCACAGCCACTAGATTTTCCCAGTCAGCCATCGTAAGGTTCCTTCCCACCATTGGGAAGCCAAGGTAGGTGAAGGGGAAGTTGCCTACCTTGCAGTTCAACATCATCCTGGCCACTCTTGTCTATTTGTCCTGGTCCACTCCCAGGAAGAAAACCTCACTCTTGAGGAAGTTAATTTTTAAACCATACGCAATTTCAAAGAAGATCAAGATTAGTTTCAAATTTGAAAGGTATTGCTCATTGAGATAAAGCAGTAGGATCGTGTCACCCGCGTACTAGAGATGCGAAACTCCCCTAGGGATCAAGTGGGATACTACTCCCTGAATATGCCCAGCTATTGCCGCCGAATCCAAAATGGCAGCCAAAGCATCCTCCATGAAGTCGAATAGGAGAGGGGAGATGGGGTCACCTGACGCACTCCCCTCTTATTCCTAAAATAGGGGCCAACTACCGCATTGATGTTGATCGCCGTCTGTCCACCAGTGACAAGTTGCATCAGATGATGGACCAATCCTGAATCAAAGCCCTTTCGACTCAGGACCTCACGGAGGAACGACCAACTCACAAGGTCATACGGCTTTTCAAAGTCTAGCTTAAGAATAACAGCGCTTGCTTTCTTGGAAACCAGTTCATGCAGGATCTCATGCAGCGCAAATGCTCCATCATGGATAAGACACCCTTTAACGAACGTCGTTTGAGACAGAGAGATTGTGCGATGCGCGATTGCATCAAGTCTAGAGGCTAATGCTTTGGAGATGAACTTTAAGATGACGTTAATGAGCGCGATGGGCCTAAAGAGCTTTATGTCATCTGCCCCAGTCACTTTGGGGATCAGGGAAAGAATACCAAAGTTCAAACGCAAAACATCAACACACCCTAGTATAAAATCATTAAGAATCGAAAGAATCAAGGGTTTAAGTAATGAGACAGGGAAGCCATCTGGCCAGGGGTTGTGTCTGCCTTACAATCGCTCAGAACGGTGTCCAGTTCCTCGGGTAGGAAGGTGAGCACCATCGATGCATTTTCCTGCGCTGACACTTGTTGAGCTCTCTCCACAGGTTCAGTTGGAGCGACAGCAGAGCGGGATCTTCCATGCATTTTACACTTACATATCAGCCCCTCTATCTTGAATAAATTTTACATTTGATACACACTACTCTACATAAAGAACTTACAAGCAATAAAAAGAGTTTGAAAGCCAAATACCAAGCAAAACAAACCTCAGTGACTTTCCAATTCCATGCTAGCTGCAAGCAACCAACCATACCACCAATAATACAATGATCAACCCAGTCGACCCGAAGTTCGGACCATTTCTATATTTCCAGAATCCCTCTTCGCATTTATGATGCCAGCCTCAGGTTAAACTTAGCGCGCACGCTTAACCCCTTGTATGATCATGATCGATAGACTTAGACCCAACTAATATTTCGTTTCTTCCGGTGTGCTAGCTCATTTGTTCTCACGTCAATCGGTAAGTCTGCTCTCTTTCCAAGTGGACCTAGTTTCTTTTCGACCAAACAAAAGCCAACCGTAGATCTTTATTTCAAGTACTTTATCCCATGCATGGTCATGACCATTAGACCTAACTAATTTGATTGATGTGCCTAGAGGCGCTTGCAGTCCTTGAGGTCTTGGTGAGCACCAAGAGTTGATGTGAGATGAGAGTGTCAAAATCATGATCCTCATACAATTGTTGTCGTGTTAAAGAGTAGGTGTGAGTTTGAAATGCGCGCGAGGGGTGATACGCCTAAAACATATATACTTTGTCAATCACTTTGGTTAGATTGTTGCCGTCTTCACTACTAAATTCCATGTTTAATTTTGTGCATCAATCCTTAAAACTTGCACTCACACTTGCGTAGAGAAGAAGATACTGAGTGGATTGTGGACTAACATATCAAACAATCATATTGTATTCATGCAAAAGCAATAAAATATTTTTTAATTATTTGTATGTCATTGGTTACTATTAGCAATGCCATTAACATACGAAGTACAATATGCACACATATCAACTTCACATTGTAGCTTTCACCACGTAATTAGGGGTAAAGAACCGTGGCGATGTTCAATTTATACTTTAGAAGTTTTGATAAATATGTTACCTTATTATACTCTAAAATTCCCTATTAAGATATTTTTTAGACCGTAACCTTTAGATACCTCTACTATAAATATGTATACAGTATATAGTTTATACAGTTATTGGAAATCAGCTTATGAAGCAAAACTATGATATAAAACATTTAAATCCAGCATAATGTAAATGTACTTTTCAACTATTTGCATTATGACTATATTACAAATAGCACTTAGCAATTTTATATGTAGTTAACAAGTCCAAATAGGAAATATACATATTGGTTTAGGCTGTACAAGACTAAACATAAGTATAAAATTTTATTACAAATTATATTAAATTGAATTCGCCATGCATCATATTTTGTTAATAAAACCACATCTCTCTTTTAATTAAGGGAAGTATAAACATGTTACGTCATTGATCATATTTGTCCAAAACATTAAGTTGTCAAATTAATGATACAGTATATGTGTTGTATCATAAAGAACATTCCTAACAATAAAAATGTATACACCTCAATTACCAAAATATATAGTGTCTGATTTCAAAAGGACCTTATTATGTTGCAAACACCTAAAATCATTTTTTAGCACATACGCATTATGAAGTCTTTAGACAAAAAATAGTTTAAGATGGTGATATATGGATGCATCTCCCGGAACAAAAAAATAATGAATGTCGTGCTTTATGCATATGTCCACTAAAAAAATGGACGCCATGGCCATGCCACTTTAACTTTAGATGAGCACAATTGAAATATATTTCTATTTTTAAAGGATTTTTTATTATCTATTTTTTCGAAATGGGGAACTGAGCCCCGGCCTCTGCATCGAAACGATGCACATAGCCGATATTTATTATTAGAACCACAATGTTTAGCGAAAGCCATTACAAAGGTCATACAAACCAGAACCACCAAAACAAAACACCGAGCAAAAACGATAACCATATCGCTAGCTCCCCAACGAGATCTATCAAACACCTATCTACCTGTTTCGACCCCGCCCAAAGTCACTCACACTATTGCCACTCGACAAGAGAAGCTGGAGCGCCTTGGCGCGGCGGCTCGAACTCAAGCAGAAGGAGTCCTAGAACCGCACAACATATCCACGGAGCGACACCCACGCACACGCTCCGGATGTCGCCGCCTTCACTATCTTCCACCAACCATCTTCAGCGTGTAGATCGATGTGCCGACTCATGCCACAATAGCCACCGACACCACCGCGATGCCAAGCAGCACCACCCCCCCCCCCCCCCCCGCGCGCGCTAGCCGCTCCACCTCTCCTGCCACTTCCATCCAACGCTGCTCCACAGACGATGCTCCCAGGAGAGAAAACAATACCGACAGCGCGGCACCGCCATCGCCCGACCCGAAGATCTTAGGGTTTCCCCCGGAGCAGCACGAATAAGGTCGACACAAGGTGCACATCGATGCCTTCATCAAGGTAACGACGTGGGTAACGCCGCCATTGCCTGCCAATGGCTCGGTTTTCACCGGCACCTAGGTCATCCCGCCTCGCTGCTGGGACTGGAAGACGGATCGCAAGATCTGCCAATCCAGCCGCAGGCTGGCCACCTCCGACGGAGAAGATGTCCACCTCCACCAAACCCAGGGCCTCCACCCCGGGCGCCCTCATGATGCGAAGATGGCCTGCAGAAAACCTCCGGACGACACCGGCTGACGTCGAGGAGAAGACGTCATCGATCTAGGAAAACCTAGATCTCGACACCCTCCGCCGCCTAAGGACCGCCGCCGTCAGAGCACTGGCCGCCGCCCTGGCCATCGTTGCTGAAGATCTGCTAGAGTGCCGCCACCGAAGCCTGGATCTCGAGCCGGAGGGAAACCGCCGCCGCCGCCGCCGTGTCCGTGGGCCTTTGCCCGGCGACGCCTATGGCGACGGCGGTGCCAGGGAGAGGAGGGGCGCGGGGAGGTCGGGGGTCGGAAGAGGAGGGGCACCCCGGGGGCGGCTGCGGCGCCGCCTCGGGGTTGGGGGGAGTCGGGGGGGAGGAGTCCGTGTGTTCTTTCTCCACCTCTCAACTAAGCTGGCTATGGAGTGCTTTCCTAAAGAAAATAAATAACACATGCCAACTTTTTCCCAAAGTTCTAAGAAGCCCAGATCTGAAAGGACAGGCCCGAGCCCACCCAAGTCATCCCGGATTGGATTCCTGGAAAATGTAACATCGGGTTGTAGTAAAGATTACAACTTTTAGGTGACTTAGATAGGAACAAAAACGTTTGGGTCAACTATATTAGATAAACCATATCTTGTTGGTGTATAATATATGTGATTTACGTTGCAAGACACAATAATCCCCGATGCCTCGTCTTTATTAAAACTGTGTTACCCAGTTAAATCAATAGTGTGGCTTAGAATATTTATATTCGCATTGTGACTTTACAACCGTCATGCTAGTGACACATGGATATTTTTTTGAGGCGATAGTGAGATTTGGATGATGACTATTTTTCTGTCCGAACCAGAAACATCCAAAAGTTTATGAACACAAAGGGCCTTGCCCCGTTGGAAGACCAAGTAAAATCAATGTCTCAGAAACTTTTAAAAAAAATCATGAAATGAACTTTAAGGTGATACATGGGAGTGGATTTGAAAATTTTAAGCACTACTATCTAAAAACCACTGGTCAAATAAAAACTCGGTTCGACAAGGACTCGAGAGCTGTAGCACATAGCCACCAGTTTCAGAACTGAGAAAAGGGTAGAAATGTGACGTGGCTGATGCGAGAGCTCATGTTCATGTCCAAGTCCCTCCTGGTAGCTCGTAGCCTAGGCTATGATATAGCACTCGTTCGTGGAGCATCACCATCGCTAATCGTCTCGTTCATAGACGTCGACCTGCTACTAGCTAGCCTTTGTCCACTATTCATGGTGTGCTTGATTTTCTCCGTAAACGACGACCTGTTGACGACGATGGATGGAATTCTGCCAATCATCATCTTCTCGCAGATATAACCAGAAAGATGAAGACTTCTTCTAGTTAGCCCTGCAAGATGAAGAGCACTAACCAGAAAGATGCGCATATATATGCTCTTTGTGCATTCAACTACAATACTAGTACTAATTCCCAGCACTACTTTAATCTGATCGAAACTTTGCCTCTGCTTTAGCCAGCAACTCATGTAAAAAAATTGTCAGAAGCAACACAATTAGTTTTATCTCTCCAATGTCAGAAGCAACACAATTAGTCCGAGCCTACTTGGCCTGCGGGGCAGTGGGTTGAGGCTATGCGTTGGCCGTGCACTACCTAGCTTGTTCTTCTGTATCAGTCATGGTCTACGCTTTTTCACGTGCACTACCTAGCTACGGATGCATACTCAATCGTCTTCTTTTAAGCATCAGCTGAAATTTTGCTTGCTTTATTGGTTATGTACGGTACCATTGTGAGTATAATCTACCGACTAAATGGAGTACCATACATACCAATACTTTGCCACTTTCTCTAGACATCAGCAACAGTGGATGGATTTGCCTCTTCCATGGATATTTGTTAGACCATAATCTTTAGATATATCCACCACAAATGTGTATACACTATATAGTTTATACAATTATTGGAAATCAGTTCATGAAGAAAAACTATGCTATATAACATTTTAAATACATCATAATGTAAATGTATTTTTCAACTATATGCATTACGACTATATTAAAAATGCTCCAGATTTTTTTTTTAGAAACGGGCGTTTTATTACTTAATATAAGTGTTGGTTTAGGCTGTACAAGACTAAACATAAGTATAAAATTTTATTACAAATTATATTAAATTGAATTCGCCATGCATCATATTTTGTTAATAAAACCACATCTCTCTTTTAATTAAGGGAAGTATAAACATGTTACGTCATTGATCATATTTGTCCAAAACATTAAGTTGTCAAATTAATGATACAGTATATGTGTTGTATCATAAAGAACATTCCTAACAATAAAAATGTATACACCTCAATACCAAAATATATAGTGTCTGATTTCAAAGGACCTTATTATGTTGCAAACACCTAAAATCATTTTTTAGCACATACGCATTATGAAGTCTTTAGACAAAAAATAGTTTAAGATGGTGATATATGGATGCATCTCCCGGAACAAAAAAATAATGACTGTCGTGCTTTATGCATATGTCCACTAAAAAAATGGACGCCATGGCCATGCCACTTTAACTTTAGATGAGCACAATTGAAATATATTTCTATTTTTAAAGGATTTTTTATTATCTATTTTTTCGAAATGGGGAACTGAGCCCCGGCCTCTGCATCGAAACGATGCACATAGCCGATATTTATTATTAGAACCACAATGTTTAGCGAAAGCCATTACAAAGGTCATACAAACCAGAACCACCAAAACAAACACCGAGCAAAAACGATAACCATATCGCTAGCTCCCCAACGAGATCTATCAAACACCTATCTACCTGTTTCGACCCCGCCCAAAGTCACTCACACTATTGCCACTCGACAAGAGAAGCTGGAGCGCCTTGGCGCGGCGGCTCGAACTCAAGCAGAAGGAGTCCTAGAACCGCACAACATATCCACGGAGCGACACCCACGCACACGCTCCGGATGTCGCCGCCTTCACTATCTTCCACCAACCATCTTCAGCGTGTAGATCGATGTGCCGACTCATGCCACAATAGCCACCGACACCACCGCGATGCCAAGCAGCACCACCCCCCCCCCCCCCCCCCGCGCGCGCTAGCCGCTCCACCTCTCCTGCCACTTCCATCCAACGCTGCTCCACAGACGATGCTCCCAGGAGAGAAAACAATACCGACAGCGCGGCACCGCCATCGCCCGACCCGAAGATCTTAGGGTTTCCCCCGGAGCAGCACGAATAAGGTCGACACAAGGTGCACATCGATGCCTTCATCAAGGTAACGACGTGGGTAACGCCGCCATTGCCTGCCAATGGCTCGGTTTTCACCGGCACCTAGGTCATCCCGCCTCGCTGCTGGGACTGGAAGACGGATCGCAAGATCTGCCAATCCAGCCGCAGGCTGGCCACCTCCGACGGAGAAGATGTCCACCTCCACCAAACCCAGGGCCTCCACCCCGGGCGCCCTCATGATGCGAAGATGGCCGCAGAAAACCTCCGGACGACACCGGCTGACGTCGAGGAGAAGACGTCATCGATCTAGGAAAACCTAGATCTCGACACCCTCCGCCGCCTAAGGACCGCCGCCGTCAGAGCACTGGCCGCCGCCCTGGCCATCGTTGCTGAAGATCTGCTAGAGTGCCGCCACCGAAGCCTGGATCTCGAGCCGGAGGGAAACCGCCGCCGCCGCCGCCGTGTCCGTGGGCCTTTGCCCGGCGACGCCTATGGCGACGGCGGTGCCAGGGAGAGGAGGGGCGCGGGGAGGTCGGGGGTCGGAAGAGGAGGGGCACCCCGGGGGCGGCTGCGGCGCCGCCTCGGGGTTGGGGGGAGTCGGGGGGGAGGAGTCCGTGTGTTCTTTCTCCACCTCTCAACTAAGCTGGCTATGGAGTGCTTTCCTAAAGAAAATAAATAACACATGCCAACTTTTTCCCAAAGTTCTAAGAAGCCCAGATCTGAAAGGACAGGCCCGAGCCCACCCAAGTCATCCCGGATTGGATTCCTGGAAAATGTAACATCGGGTTGTAGTAAAGATTACAACTTTTAGGTGACTTAGATAGGAACAAAAACGTTTGGGTCAACTATATTAGATAAACCATATCTTGTTGGTGTATAATATATGTGATTTACGTTGCAAGACACAATAATCCCCGATGCCTCGTCTTTATTAAAACTGTGTTACCCAGTTAAATCAATAGTGTGGCTTAGAATATTTATATTCGCATTGTGACTTTACAACCGTCATGCTAGTGACACATGGATATTTTTTTGAGGCGATAGTGAGATTTGGATGATGACTATTTTTCTGTCCGAACCAGAAACATCCAAAAGTTTATGAACACAAAGGGCCTTGCCCCGTTGGAAGACCAAGTAAAATCAATGTCTCAGAAACTTTTAAAAAAAATCATGAAATGAACTTTAAGGTGATACATGGGAGTGGATTTGAAAATTTTAAGCACTACTATCTAAAAACCACTGGTCAAATAAAAACTCGGTTCGACAAGGACTCGAGAGCTGTAGCACATAGCCACCAGTTTCAGAACTGAGAAAAGGGTAGAAATGTGACGTGGCTGATGCGAGAGCTCATGTTCATGTCCAAGTCCCTCCTGGTAGCTCGTAGCCTAGGCTATGATATAGCACTCGTTCGTGGAGCATCACCATCGCTAATCGTCTCGTTCATAGACGTCGACCTGCTACTAGCTAGCCTTTGTCCACTATTCATGGTGTGCTTGATTTTCTCCGTAAACGACGACCTGTTGACGACGATGGATGGAATTCTGCCAATCATCATCTTCTCGCAGATATAACCAGAAAGATGAAGACTTCTTCTAGTTAGCCCTGCAAGATGAAGAGCACTAACCAGAAAGATGCGCATATATATGCTCTTTGTGCATTCAACTACAATACTAGTACTAATTCCCAGCACTACTTTAATCTGATCGAAACTTTGCCTCTGCTTTAGCCAGCAACTCATGTAAAAAAATTGTCAGAAGCAACACAATTAGTTTTATCTCTCCAATGTCAGAAGCAACACAATTAGTCCGAGCCTACTTGGCCTGCGGGGCAGTGGGTTGAGGCTATGCGTTGGCCGTGCACTACCTAGCTTGTTCTTCTGTATCAGTCATGGTCTACGCTTTTTCACGTGCACTACCTAGCTACGGATGCATACTCAATCGTCTTCTTTTAAGCATCAGCTGAAATTTTGCTTGCTTTATTGGTTATGTACGGTACCATTGTGAGTATAATCTACCGACTAAATGGAGTACCATACATACCAATACTTTGCCACTTTCTCTAGACATCAGCAACAGTGGATGGATTTGCCTCTTCCATGGATATTTGTTAGACCATAATCTTTAGATATATCCACCACAAATGTGTATACACTATATAGTTTATACAATTATTGGAAATCAGTTCATGAAGAAAAACTATGCTATATAACATTTTAAATACATCATAATGTAAATGTATTTTTCAACTATATGCATTACGACTATACTATAAAAATGCTCCAGATTTTTTTTTTGGAAACGGGCGTTTTATTACTTAATATAAGTGTTTACACCCGGCCTCTGCATAACTAGAATGCACACAGCCAATCAACCACACAAGAAGTGACAAAAAGTACCGAAATTATAAAAAATGCTATGACGATAAACAAAGCCTCGAACTATGGCAGCTCTATCCGCAGGTCACGCTGCCATTCATGTCGGGAGAAAATATCCCTCGCCGTGTCCTCCAATCGCGTACACCCCTCCACAAACAAGTCGCGAAACTCCATACGTTGTAGAGTAGTCCAGTATCGAAGGATAACCGTGGCTCGATAGATAACCTGCATAGAAGAAGACACAATGTTATTAAAAATCTTGTCATTTCTACATAGCCAAAGCGACCAAATAATGGCAAGCGCTCCCACCCTAAACAAAGTCTCATATTTATCTAGTATCCCATGCAACCAGTTACCAAATACATTGGCAACTGAGCGTGGAAGAGATAAACCAGAGGCAATTTGGATGATTGACCATATAGCACAAGCAAATTTACACTGAAAGAATAAATGCCGAATTGTCTCATTATGATGACAGAAAACGCATTGTGTACTTCCATGCCAATTCCTCTTAAAAAGATTATCTTTTGTAAGAATTATCCCTTTATGTAGATACCATGCGAATATCTTCGTTTTAAGAGGTATTTTCATCGACCAAATTTTATTATTATCATCAACTGGGATATCAGGTTGGATCAGAGCTCTGTACATAGAGTCAATAGAAAATTTACCACTCTCATGTAATTTCCATTTAAACTCATCCATACCCTCCGACAGTTGTATAAAAATGCTCCAGATAACATTTATTAATTTTACATGTAGTTAACAATTTGAAATAAGAAATATATATAGTGGTTAAGGCCGTAAAGGCTAAACATAAGTATAAAATTTCAGTACAAATTATATTAAAGTGAATTCGCCATGCGTTCAAATTTTGTTGATAAAACATCTTTCTTTCAATCAAGGGAAACATAAAAATGATACATTACGAATTACATTATTTGTGTCCCAAAAATTGGATTGTCAAATTAGTGATAGAGTATATATGTTATACTATAAACAAAATTTATAACAGTGAAAATGTATGCACGTCAATAACCAAAATATATAGTGTATGGTTCCAAGACGACGTTATTATATTATACACGTCTAAAATAATTTTTTGGCACATGCACACGATAAAGTCTTTAGACAACAAATAGTTAGATATGCTGATATGTGGACACATCTCACAGAACAAAATAATCACGAATGCGTGCTTTATACATCCGCTTCAATAAAACAATGGTCACCATGGCCAAACCATTTTAACTTTAGACGAGCAAAATTTAAATATATTCTCTTTTTTAAGGATATTTTAATTATCACTTGGTTGATGAGTGCTTTCCTAGAGAAAATAAATAACACATGGAAACATTTTTCCCGAGTTCTAAGAAGCCCAGGATCCGAAAGGCAGTGGCGGATCTAGGACAAAATCGACGGGGGTGCCAAGCTTGAAAAACTCTCTATTAGGCTCTAATTTGAGCAAAAATTAGTCCAAAAATTACAAGCTAAAAGAGTTTTTATACTTTTGGAGGGGGTGCCATGGCACCTATGGCACCCCCACTAGATCCGCCACTACCGAAAGGATAGACCCAAGCCCGTCCAAATAAGATAAAAAAAAGGTTTAACTAATCTTAAGTCGTCTCGAATTAGATTCCTTAAAAATGTAACCTCGGTTTTAGTAAATATTACAACTTGTAGGTGACTTAGATAGACACAAAAACGTTTCGGTCAACAATATTGGATAAACCATATCCTGTTGGTGTATAATATATGTGCTTTACATTGCAAGACAACATAATCCCCGATGCCTCGCCTTTATCCAAACTGAGTTGTGGCTAAACCTTATTAAGAAAAAGTAAAACGTAACTAGCTACGGCTATTCACAGCTATCTGATGTGTTCGGCCGTCCGATCCAGCAAATCAACGTATCGAATCTTTTCTTCATTCCACACCGTTACTAGGCCTGTTCACTGTGTCGGCCCACGTGAAAGGGCTGCTACTCTGCAGGCCAATTTCGGTGCTTTCCTAAAAACCGGGCCGACATGGACAGGGGACTTAGTTTAACTGGCCTTGAGTCGCGAGAGTATCTTCTCCTCCATGTTGCATTCGTTTTCACTAGACCTGAAACTGGCGGCGGCGAAGTAATAATGGAGATGGAGCTTCGCCGTCCTGCTCTAGTAACCGTCCGTAGACACCCTGGCAGCCCTTTCGTTACTGCGGCTTTTATCTCCTCATCAGGTTTTACGTCCAATGTGTTTTCTTTCTTCCTCGCATCTGTTTTTTTTCTTCTATATCTCATCTGATTTACTGCTTCGCCGTCGCCTTCAGTCCGTCTCCCATCACGATTCACGCAGAGGAGAGGGGATGCGGCTTTCCGCCCAAAGATATATCTAGCCAGTATCCCGTGCTGTAACCGCCTTCTGAGCGGAACCCAGTGATGCGAGCTGTGAGGGACTCTCATACTTATCGTGTGAACGTCATGCCTGTGTCATCCGCACTCTAGATCTTGGGCTCCCCAACGCTGCAAACACCAAGGTGCCTTCCATCTCTGTTGCTCTTGATGCATATCGCCGTAGGTTGCAAAATGATATTACTCGTTTAGTTTGCACATTATAACTCGTGTTCTGAATTTGAAGGATTATTGATTTTTCCCAGCGGAGAGGTGTTGCATTTTAACTGGTACGTAATTTATAATTCTTATATTTAGCTTGTGCAAGTTGGAACAGTTGTAAGACAATTGGACTTTTGATGACCAGGTGGCGATTCAATTTACGTAACAGTCTCCAATTCTTTTTTTTGTCTCCATGGGCAGATTAGGAGACTGAATCCATCGATCAGGCCATTTTATGCTAGCACGGGGTATTCTTGATATCTTGATACAGTTTAGTCAATAATATATGTAGCCAAAAAAACCAACGATATCTCCACATGTATGTCTAATTCTATTTATGTTTTCATAAATTTCAGGGACTATTAAAGCAATGTGTATGTTATTACAAGGGAATTAGGTGTCTAACAACTTTAGGTACTGTGTTGTTCCCTTAATTTACTTTGGACTAATTTGGTGAATATATTGGCACCACATCTGTAGCATCGTATTACCAGGTAGCACACGCTATTTCTTGTTTGGCATACTTACTTTGTTTTCTGAGTCAAAAAAATCACGGGAGCACATTTTTCCATCCCATCTGGTTGTTTATACTGTTGTTTGACTCGAAGAAACTTCATACAGAAAAGGCAATGCTATTGGAGGAGGGCTTTTGAATGGTTCAGCAAGTGTAAGGTTGATTTCTGTTCATCGAGCAATATTACATTTTGAATGGTTCAGCAAGTGTAAGGTTGATTTCTGTTCATTGAGCAATATTACATAAGCTGTGCAATTTCTAAGATTTCTGTGCACCTTTATTTTCTGTTTGTGTATAGACAATGAAGGAGATGGAAAAAAGATTGCTCTATAATCAGTTTCAAGATCAACCTCTCTGGTTTTGATTAATAGTCGATTTTGAGGCGCGTATATTTCGTGTTATCTATTTGCTGATTTTAGAAACCATTGATTTGATGATTTATGGTTTCATGGTTATAGGTCAGTTGCTGATCTACATCCACTTGATGCAGGTTTGTCAAGCCACATTCCGTGCTTTTCAAAGATTCTGAGGATTAAGGTAAGATTTGTAATTCCATATCTGTGTGAGAATGCTAGGTTATTGTTACATTGGATTGTTAGGGTAAAGACATTTCTCGAAGGCAGCTGCATGGAGGATTTATCGGTTTTGGAACTCGGTGTTGCAAATTTATTCCTATAGTCCGAATGTTAGGATCATTGTGAATACAAGGTGTTCAATTGATTTTCGCAACCATAACAAATTGAATCAAGTTCAGTTTTCTTTAAATTTATGATAGTTTGTTATTTGATATTGATTTAACTAATTTGAACTAGGGAAAATTTATGATTTTGTTGCTTCCATTTCTTTCCTCCTATTGGTATATGGTTATAGAACTTTCTATGTTTGCTAATTCAGTACAGTAGCCAGATGCCTCCATCAGCTTTTCTTGGGGCTCAGGGAATGGCTCTATCTCTCAGTCACACCCTTGAACTTTGGTAAGCTTGTTCTAATGTATTTCTCGTTTCATTCTTACTAATAATAATTTGTATCTTGCAAATTCCATTTTCCATTGTCATTGTACATAATGGCCAATCAAGCCAGCCCTCCATGATCTCGGTGACAACACGGTTCAAAGTGTTCATCCATATGGGCGGAACGTATTTGATAAATACTGATTAATTACTAATGTTGATATCTCTTTGAACTGGAGCTTAGATGTGGATTCTTATAAGTGTCTTTTTTTGGAAACTGGATATCTCATATTTTCCTGTTAAGAATATGGTAGTAGTTAAGCCGATGATATGCATTAAGTCCTTGTAGACACAAAAATTCTACAATGTCTAATTGCTTGGTGTTTCGTGCTAAACCTCTGAGATTTGAAAGAGCTCAAGACGAGTTTCATGTATAGTATGTGCCCCACCTCTTTTACTTGATATTTTGATTAGATTGTTCTACTTTTGACACATATCGTCCAAACATTCTCAAATAATTATATTCTTAGAATGGATGGGCGCGGCAACGCGTGCCTTTAGGTTCTAGTGGAACCGTAAAGGACTGCCATATACCGAAGAATTAAGCCAATACAATGACGGTGAGAGGCGCTGAACCAATTAAATGAATAGTGTGGCTTAGAATATTTATGTTCACACCGTGGATTTCCAACCGTCGTGCTAGTGGCACATGGATATTTTTCTGAGACGATAGCGAGATTTGGATGATGACTATTTTTCTGTCCAAACCACAAACATCCAAAAGTTTATGAACGAGAGAGGGCCTTGCTCCGTTGGAAGACCAAGTAAAATCTAAGTTTCAGAAAACTCAAAAAAAAATCATGAAATGAACTTTAAGGTGATACATACGAGTGGATTTGAAAATTTTAAGCACAATCTGGAAACCACGGGTCAAATAAATACTCGGTTCGACAACGACCGCAGCCACCCGTTTCAGAACTGAGAAAATGTCCCCCGAAAAAGGAAGGAAATGGTAGAGATGTGACGTGGCGGATGTGTGAGCTCATGTTCATGTCCGAGTCTGTCCTGATAGCTCGTAGCCTAGCCTATGATATGGCACTCGTTCGTGGAGCATCACCGACGCTAACCGTCTCGTTCATAGACGTCGGCCTTTGTCCTCCACTATTCATGGCGTGACCTGTTGATGACGTTGATCGGCAGTGGCGAAGACGATGGATGGAAATCTGCCAAACATCATCTTCTCGCAGAACGTCGATGACCTGCCGGAGTCCTGGATGATGGATACATACATGTATGGTGAGACTTCTTCTAGTTAGCTCTGCAAGCTGAAGAGCACTAACCAGAAAGATGCGCATATGTATGATCTAAGTAAAGATGCTCCCTGTGCATTCCATTACACGACTAGTTCCCTCCCAACTCTGTTTTTTTTTTTGCGAAATTCTAGGATCTATTAATAATCATCAACAGCAGTACAAGAATGCCCAAAAGCAATAAAAATTACAAATAGGTCATTGAACCACCTAGCGATGACTACAAACACTAAAACAAGTCAAAGGCGCGCCACCGTCCTCGCCCCTTCATCACTGGAGCCGGGCAAAGCTTGTCGTAGTAGAGCTTGTTGTAGTAGACAGACGAAAAGTTTTCGTGCTAAGGCCACAAAGGACCAACGCACCAGAGCAGCAACCATGGCCAATGATGAAAATCATAGATTGAAAGAGACAGACCTGAGAACAAACCAACGAACACGAAAACATACTAGATCCTATGAGATCCAATTGACAGACTGATCGAAACTTTGTCTCTGCTTTACCCAGCAACCTAGTTAATATTCTTATTCTTCTGCATCACTCGCAGTCTTATGGTTCTCAGGTTGCACCACCTAGCTACGCATGCAGACTCAATCATCTTCTTTTAGGCATCGGACGGAATTTTGATTGCTTTGTTAGTTATGTACAATACCATTGTATAATCTACCGACAAAATAGAGTACTATACATACTAGTAATTTGCTACTCTCTATAGAGATCAGCGATAGTGGATGGATTTGCCCTTTTCCGTGGACCGAATGGAAAATCGACCTCATTCTGCAGAAACAATTTCGTTCAAAGGATTCTCCCGGTCGAGCGAAGAGTGGTGCCCGTTTTATGATAGGATGCAAAAGTTCTTGAGTGGATCGGGTGATCACCCAATCCCTGTGGGGACGAACCCAACAAAGTCCCTCAAAACCTCTAATACAAAACAAGGCCTTACGCATCGGCTGGAATTTCGTTTGCTTTATTGGTTATGTACAGTACCATTGTGAGTATAATCTACCGGCTAAAGAGAGTACTGTACAGATGGAAATCCGATTCAACCCACAAGTGCAAATGAACCCATTGTGTGAAAAAACATTTTAAAAGGTCAAAAAATAGAAAAAAAATATTTGCATCCATATCCAGACACTAAAATTTGGTACACAAGTTTGTGGGTGAAAAGAACGTTTTAGATGTCCCATGTAAAAAGGATAATTCAAGTTTTACCATGGTTTGCTATTTTAGGACCGCTCAACCAAGCTAATCCAATGGTGAAAAAATAGGTAGTACCGAAAGTACTAGAGAGATGCATTGGGAAGTACCAGAAATGATGATTTATTTTATGTATTAGAAGAAAAAATATGTCAATTTGAGCCTATAGCCCCACATGTCGTCCAACAACCTTGGAGGTGGCTATTCGTTTCACGGTTGCATTTGCACATATTGTGAGAAAACATATTTTGAAATGTCAAAAAAACCGAAAACAATTGTCTACATATACATTCGAACATTTTATGTCCGTTCACAAGTTTTCGGGATAAAAAAACATTCTATCTGTCCCGTGTAAAAAAGACAAAAAATGTTCTAAGAATAGTCCTATTCACGTGACATTTTTTCTCTTTTTTACACACTAGTAACGTGCCCGTGCGTTGCTACGGAAAATTTTAAAATATGCTTCCTCCGATTCAAAATAAGTCGAGTCCACAAATATGTCACCGATAAATAATGAAATGATTTTATCAGCAGAGGAGCAAAGCTGCAAACTTATCTTTTGTATGCTTGTTAGAAGGAATGGATTTAACATGATCTGGCACAATACATCCTCTAGGTGCAAATTTTTACTAAAGACAACATTTTTTTACAGACAAGTTCGTTTTAAGGATCCCACATTGTAAACATGGCACCTATAATTTTTCCATGGCTATTTCATGACATCCGGATACCAAAACACTACCATCAAGATATTAATATACTGCTCCCATCCAATCCATAGGTTTCAGTCTGCTCAAGATGTCTTGTATGACTTTGAGGACTCCATAAACCTATTAGAAAACTAAGACATACAATAACAGCTAGATGATGTTGTGTGAAACTAAGCTTGGCAATACCAGCAGTGGAAGCATACATATGCCAATGCCATGTATGACTCTAAACGAACGAGCATACTGTGTAGAAATGTTTTTAGAGACATAAGTTCTTTGTCAACAAATTAATTATATCATGCGCCAAAATAATAATCTTTGTCAAAAAAAAATAGGAAGTTGTATGCAGACATACTACTACACCTTAAAAATGGCTAAATTCTGTTTTGGCATGTTGTAAAATAATAATACATAAAAATGGTTAAATTCTGTTTTGGCATGTTGTAAAATAATAAGACAACACCGTCGGTCTCTACCTTGACAGCGATGTCGGAAGCAGGTAATAGGGAGGACTCCGATAGATGTATGGTAGCCTGCAACCTACATTACCAAACATAAACAACAGATCTGAGAATTTCTATCCTTCGATGAAAGATCCCGTGACCATTTAGTTTGTAAGAACATTACAAGACCTAGTGGAACACAACAAAAGTTACAATATGGAACAATGTAAATAAACTAAATCTGGGCTATATGGAGGTCTGCAAGTCTCAGGTCTCCCCTTATATAAAAAAATAGAAGACAACAATCAGGATAATAAGTCATGAAAGCACATATTTCCCCATCATCTGGAAAAAATAAAGAGCAAACATACTGCAAGAGGATAATGGCAAAATGATTCTTCTACTATCTAGGATCATATGAAGCACAAACATCTAAACAAGCTCACTTGTTGTGTACCTTGCAAAATCAGAATATAAATGAGATTTGACGATTTCCATGATGTTCTTGAGTTTCTCCACAAGCTCTGTTATTTTTTCACATACCGATATGCTTCAAATTGATTCCGCAACTGATTAAGGAGATTACTTGGATAACAAAACTAACAAATAAAATATGGAAGTTTTCCACTTATCTGTACACAAATTTCATTTCTCTATACACAAACTGACAACTAAACCTAGTAAGGAGAAGTCTCATGTTGTCACATAGACTTCAGCCTCATGATTCATGGATGGATAATTCAGTTCTAGTGACGGTGAGTATAACACTGAGTACTTATTCCCACATTAATTTTCTTTCTAAGATGTCTCATCCATGAAATGGATCAAACAACAACATGTTGCTGACGACCTGTCCTCGTTGCATACACTAAAAAATATCCATGACCATGAGCAATAGCAGATTCATTTTTTTTCTAAAACTTGGTTTGACATATGCATGTATGGTTTTCTAGGTGCATCTATTATTTGGTCTAGCCATCTTATATAGAAAATTAAAAATGTGACCAAATTTCCTTGCAACAAAAGGCATGTAAATCCATGCATCATCTTGACATAACCGTAAATTTTCCCACCAGCAAAACATGTACCTGAATAGTACACACCTCCAATCCAGACCAAATAAGGTGAAGTGGCATAACGATAGAGTGCAGATATATTCGCAAAAAAAAGAAGTGTCGATATACAACCAACTATAGTAACAAGAACTGGTTTCGATAGACTAAATGGATGAACAGTCAAATTATATTTGCCTTGCCAACAATTATGCGTCCGGTTGGAAAAACCAGGAGAAGCTAGTGGCAATGACAGATCCTACAAAACGATGGCCTAAGCCATGTGATCCCAAGGTCACACCGGCTAATATCGCCTCGATCTGACCACTCAGGCGTAAATTACGTGGCATGTAGAATTGTTGTGAGATGGTAATAGTGATTACCACCTGCAGCTTCAAATTTGAGTGGAAGTTATGTCCTCGACTCCTGGACATCATACAAGAGGACCATGGCCACGTGTCCCGAACCCTTGGCATATTATTCCTTTCACTTGCATTGCAATTTTGAAGGCATAGAACCAGCCAGTAAGAGAAGTTTCAGTGGGACGCTAAATAATGTAGGACAGAAGGCGCGCTTGCCAGTGCCAACATCACAACCTTTGTGAGGTAGGGTAGTACCGTGAGCTCCCCGTCGCCGCTCCCACACCGAGGAAGAGACAGAATCCAGGAAGAGAACTCGGTAGCCGAGAAGAGAACTCGGTAGAAGAGATAGTGACGGTATGCCATTTTTTACATGATGGGCATCTTCATCAACATCCTCTTCTAGAAACTAAATATACACGCATGAGAAAATAATTAACATATTCTAAGTCTAAATTCAGTATACTAACAAATAGCAACGCTAAGGCACAAGTCAAATTATAATTTTGGTGTCTCCTTTGATTAGGAAATATCTGATTAATCCATCTAAAGGTCCATAATGTGCATGAGAAATTTAACTGGATTAATAGATAAGGAACATGCATATCTCAAATAAAAAATATGCCTTCGAAGTGGCAAAGAGTGACACGCTAGTTCTGGCAAAGAGTAAAATTTTAGCCATCTTTGGAGTAAGGCAGCTATTGACACTGGTGGAAGCACATCAATAGTAAGAACAATTTCATTGATTTTGATCCTAAATCTAAATTGATTCTAAAAAATGCATGAATCTTAAACACGAACACTGAATGCAAAGCAGCGAGAAAGATATGAATGGACAATATTTATAGAAAGGTCTTATATAATATAAACAAAACTATATTGACAATTTGCTACATAAAATAGAATAACAACGTTTGAATGTTCCTCTTTTCAGTCCTCCTCTAAGTGCCCATTTGAATGTTCGTGCATTTATGGGTTCTCAATTTTCTTTTCTACACGCTGATGTTCTTTATAATCATCCCACTCCAACAACATTGTCACCCCACTCCAACAGTCCCTCGCCGTTGCGTGTTGTTCTAACAGTAGTCGTTCCCATGACTTAGACTTCGGATTGCTACAGGATAGCATAAGAGACAAATGAAACAACAGTGGGCATAACAGACAAAAGGTCTTATAGCAGTGGAGCCCTCGATCGAATGCCTTCTCCAAGAAAAAAAATCCTTCTTTCTCCACTTGTAGTCCAAGGCTCTAAGCTAACCTTAATTACTCACAGATTCCTCTTGTACCCCTATTGTTTATTCAACAAGCTGCCTGGCAAGTAGAAACAAGAACAAACAAAGATCTGTTCAATGCAGACGATATCATTGGTGTCAAACTTTAACTGAGATTCGACATTAACCCATGCATCGATTTTTTTACTTTTGAAGAATGACCGCAAATGTTAGATGAACATACAAACTCCTAGACATTTCACATTAATCCCTGAAAGTTAGAAATACACAAAGAACAGCAACATGGTAGAACCTCTGCATCATTGGCCCATGGCTGGTATGGCCTTTTTTCCTTTTCCTACGGACAAAGGGTAGCGGCATAGTGGAAAAAAGCGGAACGCAACATTCATTTTGGTAGTATAGTACAGGCAGAAAAGTAGAGATAGTACTCAACTATAACCAAACTGGATACTATAAAATTCTGAATCTTTTCCTAGTTGTTTTAAAGCTAATGTATAACTATCTTAAATCATGGCAAATCTATATGTCATACTGTGAAAAATAAACTATTGTGCAGAAGCATGAAATATCCTTCTGCATAAAATTTACCTTCTTAAACTTTCCCATTGAGTCATAGTATTGAACTACAATCAAACTGGTTCCTACATGAACTCTGGATTTTTTGTTGATATCCAGTGTTATCATCAATTCATCCCTGAAGTTGATCCAGAAATAAAACAATGTTAGAAGCAATGAAGAGATTGTGTCAAATACAACCCAATACATAAATACAAGAAATGACATTCAACCTGACTGCTTCCTAGATGACGTATTCCCATCACTTCCTCAAAGCATTAAAAGAATAGCACAAATTCAGGAGATGTTTTTTCTGCACCATTCTGAGCTTACAACATTCTGTAGAAACGTCAGAGTGCTGCTTGTTATTTAACTCAGAAGCTCCATTATTTTTAAGTGCTAAAACAAAGTGAGCTTTACAACATTCTGCAGCACGGTTTTCTTCATTCATTGGAAATCCATCAATGAGAAACTTTTCATTTCACTTTCTATCATTGTTTCTCGGTTGGAACAATTTCCCCTTTATCATGTTGTCAATCATTGTTCTGGAAAAAGTAAGGTGAAAAAATAGCCAAGTAAGCTTGTAATTAGTTAATAAGAAGCAATAGCCTGTGGGGTGCAATGGAATGTTCTGAGAATCAGACTTGATTTCTGCGCGCAATAGATCCAGCGCTAAGATGTGTAAACCCAGAATGGTACAAAATATTGCTACATTGTGTTCATTTTCCTTTTCCACAACCACCTGTGAACTTGCATGAAGTGAGAAACCATGAATTAAAATCAGCACAAGTATTAACTCGAAGCTCGTTTTTGTGCTAAGAAAAGAAAGTTGGAATCACTATAGAATACGAGATTTACCTAGAACAAATAAAACGGCAACTCTCTTTCCATCCAAGATGTTCTCCCAGCATCCTGTAATAGGAACAATCCAATCTAGCAAATAAACATGTAAGGATTTAATCCAAAATTGCCACATAATCCTTAGCATTATTTTCAAGGTACTGACTTGTATTAAGCATCAGGATATATGTTTACAACCAAGATCAGCAATAAAAGAAGGTGGGACAGGCCCTAGCTAGAAATTACTAAATCTAGACTCTAGGAAATATTAGTAAACTTATGAGCCAGACTATTACACACTCTACCAACAGTTTGAAAACGGGCATGGTCTTTTTCCTTCTCATACGAACAAAGGGTACCGGCGTCACGAGCATCCTCCATGGGGCACCTGCGCCTAAAAAGAATTGCGGCGTTCCTTTTCATTCTAACATGATCTTGACCAGAAACTTCTTCGTGCTAGTGCATATCCTATACATGTTCGAGAACATGCAGAGGTTAGTGAGAAAGACCATACAAATTCTTTTATCGAAGTGGTATATGCCTCTATTATCGTTTTATCTAAGTTTCTGACCATAACAGAATTGCAAATCAATCTATTTCCACGGCTTCAAGCTCAAGTTCTGTTGATTCAGTAAAAAGAGCAAGATCATGCGCATTCATTATATGCAGAGTCATTATCTGTCCTTTTAGCAGAAATTACAACTCAATCTATTTCCACTGCTTCAAGCTCAACTTCCAATGATTCACTAAAAAGAGCAAGATCATGCGCATTCATTATATCCAGAGTCATTATCTTTCCTTTTAGTCAGATTAAATAAGTCACACTCCATGCTAGCGTGGATCAGAAAAAATGCTCTCCACACTTCATTTCACTCACGTGATAATTTTTTCCTTGGACTACAACTCCTCACTGAATATTTATAAAATCAAAGGTATGCTCAAGTTAGTCTGCATCCAATATTGAATAATGGGGGCTAATTTGTACACATGGACCAGTACTGAAATGTGATCAAATACGATGAGGCTAAGTGAGCGCTCTTCAACTTGCACAATACACACTTATAGATAGGTGAAAGAAAAAGAAGGTAAATATTATATGGTAAGATGTAGCTCCCGATTACCAGGAAGTATACTATCCAGAACTGCTTGTCCTTCATATGGCTTGGCTCAGATGTACCGGATCTTGGCGAGTTCCTCACGAAGTACGCCTCATAGCTCAGAGCCATCTCTATAGAGAATTTCTTTTGGCTTTGGCTAACACGAGGACAACATGTTGCTGCCAGTCGCCCAGTCCTAGAGCTCGACCGCTACGGCCATAGCAACCTCCGCGGATCCACCTGCGACAAAACACCGTCAAAAACTCGAGACCGAGAGGTAGGGATCAACAATCTGCTTGGTATATAAGCTAATTAGGCCAATGGGGATGATCTAGTTAGCATGGTTGGTGAAGAAATCAAGGAAAAAAGAGGGACCTTGATGTTGAGCACAACTCCGAACTGGATGGAGTCGTTGTCCTTCGTGATGGCGGACTGCTCGGGAATTGGGATAGTCTCTTCGAGGGAGTGGACGTATGCGATTCAGTCGACGTCGGGCACGAGGAGGTGGATTCCAAAGCAGAGCTGCTGAGTCGCCGAAGAATTCCACCATGAATGCATTCTTCTCCGGCACGATGCCCGGCTTAGTCTCGACGGCCACCATCGCGGAGCGGTGCAGACATCTCCCTCCTCCCGTTCGTCCTCTCCATTCCCTCGGCCGACCCTCCGCGCATCTCGACGGCCACAACCGTGGAGCGACATGGCCGACTCGCCCCATCCTTTGGTGCGCGGCTCTCCACTTTACCAGGCACGGCGACCGGCCAGCGACCGTGTGGATCTGGGTGAGGCGGCGGTGTGGATGATGGTGAGTGCAGGTCGTGGATGTGGTGCCTGTGCTGTTTAGCAAGGGGTAAAATGAAAAATAGACATCAGACGAAGCCACGAAGCAAAACGCGAAGGAGGCTGAAGACGGAACAGTTATAGCCAGGTGGGAGGGCAAAATGGTCTTATTTAAAAAATGTTTGACGAAACCAGCGACCGGAGGAAACAAAGGAAATTCGTTCTTTTTAAGTAGTAGAGATTATACATAAAATGTTTTTCATCCCAAAAAATTATGAACAAACATAAAATGTTCGAATGTATATGTAGACATTTCTTTCGAATTTTTTGATATTTCTAAATATGTTTTCTCCCAATAGATGCAAATGCATCCGTGATCAAATGGGATTTCCGGCAACCTAGTTAATATTCTTATTCTTCTGCGTCAGTCATAGTCTACGCTTTTTCAGGTGCACTACCTAGCCGCATGCATATTTAATCATCTTCTTTTAGGCATCGGCCGGAATTTCGTTTGCTTTTTATTAGTTATGTACAGCACCATTGTGTAATCTACCGACATAACAGAGTACTATACACACTAATAATTCGCCACTTTCTATAGATATCAGCAATAGTGGATGAGTTTGCCTTTTCCATGGACCGGATGGAAAATCGACCTCATTTTGCAGAAACAACTTCGTTCAAAGGGTTGCAGTAAAGTCGCATGCATTTGATAAAATTTCCTCCAACATCTATGACCACACTCATCGTCTCCTTCTAGAACAAGAGTTGTCGGAAGAACCGACCAGATCATGGATGCATCCATCCAGACCTCTAGTCCTTTTCTTGGGAAACGGTTAGACCATCTCCCACGGGAGACACATCCGATTCGGCCGTCGTGGACAGCCAGACACCAAAACCACGATCCAACTGCGTGATCTAAGCGCATTTTACCGGGTCGACCCAACCCGTCCGAGCGCGTCCGAAGGTGTTCACGCGGACGCGCGGGACGTGCACGGCTTCCCAGCGGCATAACCTGATCGGACAAATGCGTCCCGCTCAACTCATCCGTGCATCAAATTTGGGCAACGGTCGTGTCGGCCCGGACAGCGCGCTTGTCCTCACGGTTGTCCGCCAGTCGGTCGCTCGGGCCCATATGTAAGTGAAACATTAGTATTTAAACTTATTTTACATTAGATTAGACCCTGCCCATTAAAAAAGGCACATTTGAACAAAATAAAAAAAAGGGAGCTACTGTTGCTGCTGGAGCCGTTATTGCCGCGACCAACGTTGTCGCGGCAGCCGTTGCCCCGGCCGTCGTTGCCGCTGCCACTGGCCACATCGATCGTCGCCCTAGCCGACCAGATGGCCTGCTGCTGGATGCGTTTGCGGTAGCTTTCGCGCGCTCGGCCACGAGCTTCCGCCTTGTCGGCCGCTTTCATGTGGTCCTCTGTCGCCCAACGCGCCAGGGCCTTCTCTATATCGGCGGCCCAGTGGTCCCTCGCCTCCTGGTCGGCCAGCTCCGTCGCCGCCCCGCAATCTCTAGGGGGACGGCGATCACCTCCGCCCCGGCCTCCGTCGCCATCAACGTCCCATCGTCGAGGGTGTCAGGCGGTGACAGCGAGGGAGGCGGACAGATGGGTCGGGCCACTGATCACGGTTGGCCGAACAGGCCAGACCATGACCCAAAAACGACCGAGATCCGACCCAAACGGACAGAATCGGACCGTTTGGGTCGGCCTCTCCAAGAGAGACACGCAAACAGACCAAAGGTGTCCACCGGACAAAAACCAGCCCTCAACAACGATAGCCCGCAAACAGACAATTCGTGGTCCGGCTGTCCATTTCAGCGCATTTACTCCCCATTTTTGGTCCGGATTTGCGGGGCACTGGACACGTTCGCCCGTCCATTCTATCCGTCTCTGTTTGCAGTTGGGCCACACGACAACCACCCACCGAAAATTTCTTCCCTTCCTCTCTCTCTCCTCCCACCACACATCTGGGTCCCGCCGCCGCCCTGCTCGTCGCCACCAACCGCCTCCGCTCTGACTAGCCGCGTAGGAGGTCGCCAGTGACCTCATGAGATCTCGTCGGCGGAGTCCTGCCCTTCCTCCTGGCCATTGTCGCCCAGCCCTGCCCTTTCTCCAAGCCATGGTCTCCGGGGTCCTCCCCAGCCTCCACCGCCGCGGGAGGTGCTGCTCCCGACGGCCTCGACGCCGTACACAGCATGGTCACCGTCTTCCTCCTTGAGCTTGTCCCCTTCACCGAGATCGACGCCGCCGTCCTCGCATGAATCCTAGCACCGGTTGTCGTAGGAGCCCGTCGCCGTAGCCGTGCGCGTCGAGAACCACGAAAGTTGCCCGCTCTGCTGCTGCCCCGAGCAGAAAGCGGCGGTTGCCGCTGCGACAGCCAAGGACACGCAGCTCCTGTGCGTGCTCCGTCCCTGAGGTAGGATGGGTGAAGCCAAGGAGAGAAGGCGAGGTCATCAGGGAAGAGGGTGGGGCGGCGGCGCTATGTGAGCTCCTGGCGGCGGGGTGGGGGCGAGGAGAGGATGGTGCTCGTCGGGAAAGAAGGTGGGGCGTATGTGCTCCGTGGTCCTGGTACTAGTATATGCGGCGTAAAAAATAGAAATAAAAGATGGGACGGACTAGTGTGTGGTGCCGTTGGGTGCACCGCCTGAGCCTACCCGGACATTTGTCCGCGGGCACCCGCAAACGGACCAAATTGGACATTTGGTGTGTCCGATTTGGGGTAGCACGTTGGAGAGTCTCTAAATGGACCGCACTCTCCGAATGAAGTCCAAATTTAGGCAGGGTTTGGCGGACAGCTAACTGACATCAGGCGTGTCCTCCCCGCGGCCACCAAGCGGCGAGACAAAGGCCACCAAAGGCCTTTTCATTAATTTTAATACTTCCTCCGTCTTAAAATAGATTTCTTAGATTTGTCAAATATTGGATGAATCTATATACTAAACAGTGTCTAGATTCATCCAATTTTGAAAAAGTTAAGACATTTATTTTGAGACGGAGGGAGTACTATTATTAGAAGACAACTGAATCTGCATCCTACATCAGCACGTTGCCATCTTCGGGCCCGGCGACGCCGGATGGGCCGCTGCTCTCGCCCTCCTCGTGGCCCTGGCTTCGAGCGCCCGACGGTGCTCCTCCGCGGCTGCCGTGCGGACTTGATGGGCGTGCCACCTTTCCGTCCTAGCCATCAACGCGGGTCGTGCGGAGCTCCAAGCGTGCAGCCCTCTCGGCGTCACTCTCGGAGCACCGCCCTTCCACACCGAACCTCTCGGCAGCCGGCCAAGGATGGCCTCGCCCATCTGGTGGATGGCGGCGCACACCCCATCCCCGCGTGTAGTATGGAAGAAATGACCATTCAAGAAGAACTGTTTTGAAAGAGCTGATAGGTTTCACAAGGCCCGCTGGTTGAGTGGCTCCTCTCATTGTCGAGGTCGTTGAAGCAATTCAGCTCTTTCTCCTCCACTTCTTTATCTGGCGCATGGTTGATAGGCTCCTCCGTCTGTAGCGAGGGTGGGTAGAGCTCCCACGTGGTCTAGGAGAGCTCAGACCAAAAGGAGGGGAGGTTGTTGATGTATGACATTGTTGCCCGTGTGTGGACACTCCCCCTCCGTGGCAAGCCTTTTGTAGGCCGATGGTGGAGCTTGGGAGGGAAAGGGTTGGATCACGTACTGATAACTGCCGTGTTGGGAGGGAAAGGGTTGGATCGCGCACTGAAAACTGTCGTGCACGTGGTCGTAGTTAATAAGGACGAAATCCCAACTCCACCCCTCTCTCTTCAATCGCCATGGATATGACCTCGCAGAATGGGTATGAGGCCTGGGAGTTTGCCCAGTACGACATCCTTGCGTCGACATGTGTGTCATTGCCACTGGGCTCTGGCATCAGCTACCACTGGGTGCCCATCACGCCAGTCCCTTGGAGTGGGGATCTGGCTAGAGAAGGCAATGGCTTGATGCTTTCCCGACATAGAGGACTCGCCGAAGCGCTTCGCTAATGAGTGGAAGGCAGCCCTGACCATGTTCGAGAGGCACCGGTAGAAGTTCCGATTGCATCTACGCAACCCGATGGACGGCGACGCTTCTGGTTGTGTGCCTGACCATGGCATATAGAACGCCATCGCCATGGCCTACCGCAAGGCCATTAGGAGGGAGGCAAACGAGGCAGGGATCATCGACATTGACTCCGGCGAAGAGCAGGACAACAGGGAAGACGAGGAGGACGGCAAAAACATAGTGGATTAGGGTTAGTTTAGGTTAATTCAGATTAATTATATATATCTTTCATTTTGATATACAAATTGTACCGACCCGTTTGGGTGCACTGCCAGACAAGGGGAGGACGACGCGTCCGTTCGTGCCCTCCCCACAACGCAAAAGGACAGAATCAGACCGAATTTGTATCTATTTTGCACCGTCCTGTTGGAGATGCCCTTACAACTTAGTGCATGCGCGGTTCTCCGTGAACCACATTGTATAGTCTAAATGCCTGTTTTGACAAGAGATACATATTATAGTTTTCTAAATATAATAAACTAGATTTGTTCATTGTGGCATCTCAATCTAGCAACGGTTATATATTTTCCGTTCTCCGGTGGTTAATTCACCTATTAGGGGGGGCGGTTATGGTAATGATTTAATCCCCATGGGGATGCCATTGGCGAAAAAACTATCCCCGTCAGGGCTTGTTGGGGTTGCTTGGGATTGAAGTGGATTGACATGGGTTGAGGGGGATTAAATCTCATCTAAGTCAAAATCCATGCCAATCCCTTTAATTCCACTCCAATCCACTTGTGGGGTGGATTAACCGAACAAGCACTTAGGTAAATTGGGTCCGGTGCAGCTGACCATTCCCCATACCTGGTACCCGTGAAATCTCCGCTACTAGCAATGACATGTGGAGACAAGGCATGGCCGGTCCTGAGATTTCGGGGGCCCGGGGCGAAACTAAAATTTAGGGCCCCTACTATAAATTTTTCTAACTACAATGATGAAAAATAAATAATTCAAGTGTGGCCAATTGCCATATTCATATAAAAATAACAAGGTTTAGATTCTAGTTTAAAAAATTCTCTCGAAATTCCTAGAAGCAAAGGAACTGGCAATAGAATCAATATCAATCGTTCAATAACTTCTTCTCGATGCATAGTGATGATGTCAATAGATACCATCTTCTAGTTCCAAATTACTCTGATCCCCCACAAGAACTAACACCAACTCGTCTGGATTCTTCATGGTGTTCCTGTTACTCTTCAAAAAATTATGAAGAGATCTTCTCTATGATTCGATCAACTTTTGTTCTTAATTTCTCTTTTTCCTTTTCTGGGCACCGTATTCAGGCGCCATTACCAGTTAATCACACTAGAAATAAAATACAGTTACTAATGAGAACTACAATTAGGACATCGGAAACAACAACCAAAATCTAGAGAGAAATGGTATTTGGGACAGTCGTTTGATACCTTCTATACAGGCGCAGGGTCGGGCGAGCCGTCATCCTTAATAATTGTGAAACAACGGAATGGCTTTGATTTTTGCTAGGGTCTAGGGACTTGCAATCGATCGACTAGAGGTCAGAGGCGACGGCATGGTGCAATGCCATTTCCTGTTTCCGATTAGGATTTCGAGAGTCAAGACAATGAGTTCTGAAGGACGAACCTCACACGATCGCTACTCGCTAGATTGATCTGGTATCCAGGTAGAACCTCACACGATCGCTACCTACACGTACGCGTCCACAAAAAAGGGCCTAATTTGGCCCAATTCAAAAAGCAAAGCGGTATTCTCATTTTTTCTACCATCTATATTGGTCCAAATGTACATCGCATACCTGAGCAGGGCCCCTAATTTTTCTGGGCCCGGGGCGTCCGCCCCTCCAGGGCCGGCCCTAGGTATGCATATAGGTCTGGAAACCCTAATTCCCCATCTATTCTCAGTTCCACTCTATTCTTCTCTTTCTACCTGCCACTGTGGCCCGCAAACCAGTGGATACCTTCCCCCTTCCCAGTCGTAGGCTCCATCGGTTGAGACGGGGTCCCTTGACCTCGTCATGGTGCCAGGTGCCACTGAGCTCCCGCTTGACCCGGAAGTTGATGTTGACCCTGTACCAGAGAATTGTTGTCTTTCTTTGGCTCGTAGTTGCTAGATAAGGCGGGAACGGGTAACCGTCTGTATTTGCTTATCCAATGGGGATATAGATGGTAGAAAAATTGTCCCCATGGTAGTTAATCAGGACGGAATTTTTTTGAGCTAATTACATCAGCCATCCTACAACTATCCCCGCGTGAGCAGATTGGTCCTACAACTGTCAGCGCGTGAAACTGCCATCCTAGAACTAATCGATCTGAAACTCGTTGGTCCATCTCTCTCTGAAACGTGCGACGGGGTGCCGTGTCAGACCGTATGCTTTGCATTTTAGTCCGTAGGAGAAGCACAAAACACAGGCCTGGTCTTTCCGCAGCGCTCAGTCGGGCATATATTATGGAATGGCACCCAGAATCACGTCGAATCAGTTTGTCTCCTCCATGTTTTGTTGCTCGGTTCCAACCTTGCTCGACGCACCGGCGGCGCGGTGATCGTGCTCGCGGTCGTCGTCGACGCCGTCGTTTGCACCGCGATGCCGCCGGAGCTGCACTACCGGATGTGGAACAAGGACCCGCCAGACTATGGTATGCCCTGAAATCTCTCCACGGTTCTGATCGTGGCAGGTGGATTTAGGTAGGGTTCATGGGAGGTTATGATCAGAAGCGAGCTATTCTGATTTTTTTAGTGGAGGCGGGTAGTACTGATCCACTGGTTCTAATGTAGCACTAATTGGCCTGTTTTTTTGTTGAATTGGTCGAATTAGGTGATGCCATGTTTTTTCATGTCGATGGTAGCAGTGGAACTGCACAAGAACCCTAAGATGAAGCCACTGGAAGAGGCAAGGGAAGAGGAAGATCCTACAATACAGGTCCTGGTAGTGCCTATTACATGTTTGGTGATGAACAACATCAAAGAGATCAAATCCCAGATTTGAATAATGAAGTTTTACCAGACTTGAATGCACAGGAGTTACCTGTCAGTCAAAATGCTCCCAATTTTGATGATATTTAGCTGTACTTTCTTGTTCTATGCCTGAAGCTATTTTGTCATGTAATGCACTGTGTTAAGCCACTGTAACTTATTTTTGGCCAGAGAGATTTGTTAGCTTTTGTTTCCGGGAGAAATAAAATGTACATTGTCTCCTAGAGAAAATAAGTACATTGTGTGAATTTATATTGTGTGAATTTTGCATTTTTTTAACTTGCTGTCACTATTGCTTTATTTTCTTCCTGTCACTATTGCATTATTTTCTTGCTGCCAATATTGCAAGCAACAACACAACAGAAGGAGCTAGCTGTTAACATTGTTTCTTTCTTACTGTCAACATATTACAATATACCAATAGATGTAGCTGTTGCAAATGTACCATCTATTTCAACTTTCTTACATATTTTGAATGCCACACTGATCAGTGAAGTAAATATTGATGTCACTAATTCAGTGCAAGCAACACAAACATCGAAGTACCTTTTATTTCAACTTTCTTACATAATTCAAACACTTCCAAATGTCACTCACACAAAGGCCCTGATCATGAAAGCATAAAAAAAATACAGTACCAACTAGTAAAATCTAAAACTAGCACACAAGCTACACTATGTGCTTTTAGCATTCTTTTCTTGTCGGCCTTCCATTTCTTCATCTCCATTTCCATGTGATCGATCTTCACAAACAGGTTCAGGTTTTCTTCCTCTGGTTCACAAAAAAATGCATTTCTGAAATACCTTCTTCTCATGTTATATCATTGAACAGCAGCATCCACTTGGAAATTTCCCTACAACAAATCACAACCTTGCACTTAATTTTACACTGCAATGACGTGAATCAACAACAGCCTTCTTCACTCGTTGAGAACATGGTGGATCTCCGCCGTGAACCTGTCCATGGCCTTCCTCGGCAGTGCAAGCTGCACGGCCACCGCGTCCGCGTCTACCCCGGCCCTGTTCTTGACTGCCACCAAGAAAGCGCTTCCAAACCTGACGTGAAAGGGCCCACCGTACAGCGGCTCACCCCACCCGAAATCCACGCGGTGGAACCCGATGTGCCGGAGGTCAGACAGGAGCAACATGCTCCCCCTCGCCATCGGCGGCCGGCCCCGTAGCACCAGATAGTCGATCATGGACCGCACGTACTCAGCGGTCACCGGGGCCTTGGCCTCTCGCACCCGCTCCACCACGTCTGCCATCGAGCAGCGGAGCAGCGTCCCGGCGGCCATCACCACCGTGGCGTTCGCGCAGGCGCAGCCATAGTATCCGGTGGGCAGCCCAAAGACCCTGTGCCTCTTCACGCTGACAACCGTCACGAATCGCACCTCCTCATCCGGCCGGAGCGCCAGGGCCACAGTTCGGGCACGCCACAGGACCGCCGCCAAGACCTCGTAGCTCGTCGCACCGTCCCGGAGATGAGGCGGGAGGCCGTTCTTCATCCGTCTGAGGTCCACGGGGCTGAACAAGAAGGAGCGCTTTATCATGTCGTCGTCGTCGGCGGCGGCTGGCGTCACCGGATGGACTGGATCATACTCGCGGTGCGGAAATTCGGGCGTCGGGGGGCTTCGTGCAGTAAGAAACTCACGAGACCATGCAGGGGCGACGGTCGGTGCAGGGAGGCCTCGAGTGAGATCGGCGACGGCGTCCATGAACTGGACAACCCCCATGGCATCACACATGGTGTGGTTGAAACGATGCAACAAGATGAAGCCGCCGCAGAGGAGCCGCGTCACCTGGTGATCAACAAGATTATATATAGTGCCAGTTTCAGACTCGCCAACAAAACCGATACATACATACATATTTATATATATACCTGAATGAGCACCAAAGGGCAGTTGAGCACAGCCCCGGCGCCTTCCGTCTCGAAGCCCAACTGCTCGATCCACGAGAATGGCGGCACCAGCCCTGGCCCGTCGGCCTCGAGATCCTCCAGCCGCACCTCGGCATCCGCCTCCACAAACGTCATCCCTTCGCCGGTGCAATCAACAACCAGCTTGCGATCCTCCACCTCTCGAAGCCGTCCGGCGAGCGGGTAGTAGTGCACCAGCGCATCCGACAAGGCTCGGCGGATGATTTCCACCGGGTCACCACCGGTCGCCGGCGGCCTACCTCGGTAGAAGAATATGCCATAAACATGCGACCGCAGGTTTTCTTGGTCATCCAGGTCGGAGAGGCGCTTCGTCTCCTGTGGCGCTGCTGAGGCTGGGCCAATGAGCACGGGCTCTCGCCGGTGCACGGCGAAGCTGAGTTTAGTCATGGCGGTTGTTTATGTTTATTCCTGACAAACGTGTGTGTATATATATATATACACACACACCCACACTGCATGGTCCAGACTCCAGACGCGTGGGTCATCTCTCACGTCGCCCGTCCCTGCACTACACAAGAACGCCGAGGCGCCGAGTGCCGGGCCCGGGATTCTACGCCCACAGCCAAATATTGGGGCCCTCGACGTAGCTCTCTCCACAGGCCAGTCCACCAAACCGGCCGGCCCTCGGCATAGAAATGCCCTCGGCATAGCTTAGCTGGGCCGAGGACGGCCGTCGGCCCACATAATATCCTCAGCGTAGGCACACGTCATCCTACGCCGACAGAATTGCCGCCGGCTCACGTCGCTCGTTCCTGGTCCATGCACAAGATATTACACCATATATCGGGTAATGCAAACGTCCTTTCACACCGCTCGTTCCTAAGACTAATAGGGTATCACGGGTAGTATCATGTATGCCATGTTGGCAAAATTCTGACGTGTCATGCTAATTAATGATCAAAGAGATTGTGTTGGTATCATAAATAAATACGATATCATAGCACGTGAAATTAGAAAAACTAATCATAAATAAATCTTGTACACAATTTTACATTTAGATTTACAAAACAATAAATATACTAAAACTAAGATATTATGCATAGTTGAAATGGAATACATTGCATATGTCAAACTTTTGCTAAGCATGGGTTCTGCAATATTTTAAGACTTTTATACAATTTTTAAAGATTATATGAAAAAAAGGTTGCAAACGATGTTGCATATATACATAGGAAATGTTGGATTATTAGGCATAATTTCAACAATTAATTTCAGAATATAAATCATGACTACAGTAGCTACGATCATGTTAACCTCTAACATACTAGATGTATTAATCAACACAAACAACAGCAGTGCAAATACAAAAACAGTCATAGTGTGACAACAGATCAGATCACGGTATACGTACTGATCAGTTGTCCACATGGCCTGGTTCAACATGGAGGCTTGCTCCACACCTTGCTGAATTCGGTACAGATCAAACAAGCAAATTCGTTAGGGACAGTAGACAACTTCCCCCCATAATTCTTCAGTCTTTTCGCCCATTCTAAACATTCCAAACTTAATAAAATAAATAATATTCAAGCCTTTTTTTGTTGGAAAGAATGATGCAACGTTGCTGAACTGGAGGGGGAGGAGGCCGGCCTGTACCGAAGGTTTCGGTAGCAGAAAAAAATCCTAACGACAAGAATAACATAGCCAAGATCTTTTCTGCAGATGTAAAGTAACGAAAGGGATTCGATGTTCATACCCTTGAAGACCGAAAGCGGGATTACGTTCTCGTTCAAACGTTGCCGATGTAGTCATATGGCGAAGCCGACCTCAAGGTCGTGCAAGCGTACAAGCGACGTTGCCGATGTAGAGACGTCTCCCGGGCTCTGGTCCAGCAAAGCACCAGAAGAAGAAGATCCAACCGAGATTCCAATAGCACGACGGTGTGCATATAGTGGAGAAATCCCCATCCTGTTGTGCATGTTCCAATCGTGGGAACCACAAGTGAGGGAGAGAGAGGGAGAGGGAGAAGGAGAGAGAGGAGGAGCAAGCCAATGGCATGGTTTGAGGAAGAGGGACCTCCCCGCTTATATAGGAGAGAGGGGAGCACCCCTACAAGGAGGCGACCGTGGTGGGACTAAAGAGCGATGGCCGGTGGGGAGAGCCCCACCCCCGCGCGCGTCTAGCCCTAGGGCCGGCCGCCTCCCCCTCCCCCCATTGCTCCCTTGGGGCGACACCCCTAAATGGGCCTCTCCCCGGAAGGGGCCTAAATGAGATTTCGGGGGCCCGGAGCGAAACTATAATTTTGGGCCCCTCATTATAATTTTTTTTAAGGATATATAAGATGATGAATAATAAATAGTGTAAGTATACTTCCAACTATAATATTCATATAAAAATAACAATGTTTATATGATACCTTAAAATTTCCTCCAAAAATTCCTAGAAGCAAAGTCCATGACGATGGAATGAATATTGATGAGCCACAAGTATAGGGGGTCACTACCAGAAACATGACTAACCCTGTGGGCTGTGAACCGACAGGAAAAAAAAACCACAGGAATAAACTTCCTGCCAGCTTACCATCAAGAACAACCGACAGAGATAGCTTGCCAGGAATGAACATCTATGTCTGACGGAGAACCTACAGGAATATTATCACTATCAGCTAGCACTGTCGGACAGCTAACATGAAAATGAATTTGCATCAGGTTTGAGCCTACCAGAAAATTTGTATTCCCGCCAGCTAAAGCCGTAAGAGAGGTATAAGCCTTTCAGATCTCATCCGACAGGAATATGAATCATACACAATCCAAAAAAAGTGATTTTCCGGTTGGTTCTAGCCTCCAGAGAAATATACTACAGTATTTGCTAGGTTTTCCATGACTTCCCGTTAGTTGTTCCTCTCTGGAAAACAACCTGATGTCTCACAGATGTTACAATTGTTGCATAATTTGCCAAAAGCAATTCTGATTATTCAAATCAACATGACAAAACATAGTTCATAGATTGCATAATCTGGTTACATACATAGTGCATCAAGTTTCATACAAAGCCATATCCATGTTTCAAAAGTACTCTACACAATAATAGATCAAGTTTCATGCAGCCATAATTTTAGACAGAAAGTAGTACCAGACTGCTATACTATTAGCAAAACAAGTCAGCTTGCAAGCATCACCATATAGCAGTTTTTCAGGCCCAAGTGGTTCCACAGAACAAGACCACAAAGTTCTAATGATGTTTCGGCCATGTGAATCTCCATTTGGCAATGTCAATGACATCATTATCGATGTTCCCAGTTGAGTTGCCTATGTCATTGTCCTCGAACGAGTCTCCACCATTGGTGTTGCCATCAACTACTTGGGAGGCGGCATGAGAGGAGTTAGGTGTCCCCTAGTTCAACCAATCAAAAGGGATTACATTGTTAATTAAATTAAACCGTATCAAGAAAAGAACATATGTTGGTGTAGTTCTTTCCTTAGAATTTCATAATGTTCACTCAAATACAATTTTTGGGAAGATTCACCACATGTTACTATCACAATATGTTTTCAAGACCAAGAAGTGTAAATATGTAAACATTCAAGTTCGTCCTATACTTGTTGCACACCAATTAGTTGGCCTAGTATGTCTGCTGGTACCTCTTTTCCTATCTCTTTGAGAAGTGTCTGCCAAAAAAGGGAAGTAATATTACTACAATTGTTGTTGAGACCCACTAATTTCAAATATGTGCATGAATTATATGTACAATTATGAGCTGCCCGTGCATCTCTTGTTTCTGCTGTAGAATCTCATTAGTACGTCTGAGTTGAGCATTTTCTTCATTTGCACGCCTAAGCTGTTCCTTTTCTCGAAGTGCCAGTGAAGAATATGTATACTGTCAATAGCAAATTTTAGTTTGTATATGTACACACAAATGATAACCTACACGGTTTGTTTCTGTAATACAAATACAAAGAAGAAGCATTGGATGAATTATCAAATCTTCTAGCAGATTATAAATATCCATGCTTCAATTAATCTGGGATAGCAGGAGTGATTTACAAAAATATAGGATCAGAAACAAGCATCAGTTTTTTTATAAAAATAAGAAACCATGCATATGGGACAACACAAAAAATAAAGCATGCTAGTAAAATAATAGCTTCACGATCTGGTAAGTAAATAGCAGGAGAGAAATAATGATATACAATACGTTCTTGCGCTTTCTTGCTGATGGTTGAAGTGTTGTTGCCACTACTACACACATTATCCATTCCACATTTCATTGCAACATAAGTATTCAGAGTAGTAGCCTTCTCAGGTCCAAACTTCTCGGCCTGGAAGAACAAATGAATTTAAGCTGAGGCATGGCATCATGTCATAGAGGAGCTGAGTATAAAATAATTCAAATTAGAAGCACAATATATCAAATATTTTTGTGTCTCCACAAATGGTCATGAACCTCCTCAGATTTTGAGCAACATCTGTAGATTTCAAGTGGGATTTCTGTCCCCTCTCCCTGCTGGTCTTGTATGCTCCTGATGTCCAATAACGACATAGTTCAGGCTATGCTTCTTCCTTACACCATGCTATCCTGCACTGCATGTACCGCCCATAATCAAGTTCTCGTACACACACCATCGAGTCATCAAGCTCCTCTCCTTGATTCTCATAGTACAGTTTCACAGCATCCACTACAGGATGAGCTAGTATTAATTTAACCTAGCAGGCCCTAAAAACTTCCCCTCTCATCTATCTTTAGTTCTTTCATGAAAAAGCCAACAATACTACCATAAAATTCACATCAGGGAACTATTTATCTCAGACAGGACCTACAAGAAATAATACTGCGAATTTGTGGCAGACTTTTTTACATAATATCATTATATAAACAAACCCTGACCAACAGACGATAAATTACATGACAAACTATAAAAAATACAAACTGGTGTAAATTGACTTGAGTGCCAGAATCTGTCTAAATCTATTGCATACTAATCAAATGCATAGTCAAATCAATATCGTGATGCAAAAGAGCACTAGTAAGTATTAACGTGACTCAACATGACTTGTAGGACTGGGGGACTTGCAGGACAACAGAACAAAATTTGCATATGATATTTGACATCGAGAGTAAGAGGTGTTTACCTCCTCATAAATTCAAATTAATTGCAACCAAGCTTAAAGTTGCACGAAATAGAGCAAGAAATCACATCTGGGGAATATGAGGTAGGGATGACTGCTATCTCACCTGAGACGGGCTTATTCTATTGGCTGGTAACGAGTAGCGGAACCAGGGGATCTCGATAGAAGGAGGTCAGAATCGGGGGGTGCTTAGCTGAAAGAAGAGAGGACCAAGGAAAACTGGAGATGGGGTGGGATTGGTGCTAGATCGGTCGATGAGTGGAGTCAGCAGCTAGATGCGGCCGAGGCGTCGGATTGGAGAAAGGATGTGGCGGCGACGAAGGGATGGCGACGAAGAGAAGGGAACGAGGGCTTCTAGTCTCTTCCTTTTCTACTGGGCTTTATTTCTATCGGCCCAAACTCACAGGCAAAAAAAAGGCGCGCAACAAAATGAATGGAGGGAAGCAGCAGCCCTCGCGCGGGTGAAGCGCTAAATAAAATCTCTGTGGGCTGTCGACCCACAGGAATACATGTTCAGGCCCGTCGGTTCCGGAGGCCACACAAGGATACATTAATCCCTGTCAGTTTTTTACAACCTACAGGAATACGTGTATTTTCTTGTGAGTTGCTCGGGGCCAACAGGAAAATACGCTTGCTCATAAAGTTAGTCGTGTTTCTGGTAGTGGGTATATCGCAGAATTTTCGAGGGAAGTGAAACTCAATTTATTGATTCGACACAAGGGGAGCCAAAGAATATTTATAAGCCTTAACAACTGAGTTGTCAATTCAGCTACACCTGGAAACAATCTTGCTCACAACAGTTTATCAGTAGCAACAGTTTTGTAGTAGCGATAGTAAAGTAATAGCAGTAGTAAAAATAAAGACAGTAGTAACAATTGCAGTAAATAGTAGGATTAAAGCGTGGTAGGCATAGGGATGGATGGACGGGCGTTGCATGAATAAGACAATTCATATAGCAATCAAAACATAGGGCATTTGCAGATAAATAAGATAAAGCATCCAAGTACTAGATAATCATAGGGATGTGTTCCATATATAGTCATACGTGCTCGCAATGAGAACTTGCATAGCATCTTTTGTCCTGCCAGCCCGTTTGCAGCGGAGCCTCAAGGGAACTACTGGCAATTAAGGTGCACTTTTTAATAGAGCACCGAAGCAAAGCATTAACACTTCGTGAACACATGTGATCCTCACATCAGAGCCATTCCCCCCGGTTATCCCGATTGCTGTCAATTCGGGGCCTTTGGTTTTGGTCAACAATATGTGTATACAACTTGCAGGTAAGACCATAAACAATACTATCATAATGAATCAATAACATGTTTAGATCTGAAATCATGGCACTCGGGCCCTAGTGACAAGCATTAAGCATAACAAGTTGCAACAAAGTGAAAAAGCACTAATAATAGATACTAGGCACTATGCCCTAACAATCTGATGCCATTACATGAACGATCTCATCCAATCCCTGCCATTGCCTATAGCGGGGGATTACTCACTCATAGATGGGAAAAACATGGATGGTCGATGGAGAAGCAATGGTGATGATGATGGTGATGATCTCCTCTAATTCCCCGTCCCGGTAGAGTGCCAGAACGGAGTTTCTGGTTCTGAATCGTGGAATCTGGTGGTGGCGGCTCAGCGGAACTCTTTCTGGAAAAACGTCGAACCCCCCTTTGTTTTTTAGGTCAAGAGGCAACTTATAAGCGAAGAGGGAGGCCGAGGGGGTGACCGAGGCGGCCACACCACCCCCAGGCGCGGCCTGGCCTAGCCCGCGCGGCCATATGGTGTGGGCCCCTCGTGGCCCTCCTCCGTTTCGTCTTCTGGCTCCGTGAATCTTCTAATGAAATAGGATTTTTGGCATATTTTCTGGAATTTTTCCTGATAGTTGATTTTCTGCACAAACACCAAGGTAATTCTGCTGAAAACAGCGTCAGTCCGTGTTAGTTGCATCCAAATCACACAAGTTTAGAGGAGAAACAATAGCAAAAGTTTTCGGGAAAGTAGATATGTTTTGGACGTATCAACTCTCCCCAAGCTTAGCTTATTGCTTGTCCTCAAGCAATTCAGTTGAAAATTGAGTGCAATAAAAGAAACTTTCACGAACACATTTGCTTCATAAGATGTATATATTCTCAGCATATGATCAAGTACTTAGTAAATTCATAATAAGGAGTATGAAAATAAGGTCACTCAATAGTCATGGCAAGCTATGAAGAGATTTCAACTCAAAAATAGTAAGTAGCATGAAACATAAACATAAGCAACATTGCAATGCTCATAAAAAGGTATGATAGAGTGGTATCTTGCTTGCCTTTGATTGTAGAGCAAATGCCAAGGCACCTCTGAAGTTCAAGTGAAGACTAGAAGTAAATATGTCAAAGATACATGCATTAAAGTCATGACACAATTAATCAAGTTTTGAGACAAGCATATTACACTAAGAATGACAACTATGCTCTCAAGAAACTGCTCAAAGAATATGTAATGACTCAACAAGGAAATGAAAAGGTTTTGAAAAGTTTAAAAGGCTTCCAAATGCTAAAAATATGGTACTCATTAGCTTTGAGCTCTCGTTGCCCCTATCATAAGCATCTTTAAATGGTTAAGGTGAAAGTGAGGTCCAATCTGAGTTATATGCTTGAGAGAACATAAACTGGAAATCTCATGTCCCTTGAGTACGAGGGCCGCTCCTCATGCTACTCAACTTTAGTTACCGGTAAGTTCTTGTCATAGTAAATACATGCATATCATATAGAACCACCAACGGGGTACCCCTTGCCCGATGATACGGAAGAATCCCCATATCAAAATGACAAGGCAAGCAAACAACAAGCAGCTCAGCAATCTTCTTATTTACCATGGGAAAATGGTGCTTTTTCTCTCTTTCCTCTTTTCTCATATCTTTTTTTCTTTTTCTCAATATCTGACTCTTTTTTATAAGAAGAATGCTTCATAGACAGCTCATTATGGTTATGCTGCAGGTTTCCACCATGATTAGGCATGGATTAGACCGGCGGCCTAGGCGTTTTTCTAACACACATACATAACTCCATGGACTTACAAGATCCCCTTTTATTTCACACCGATGACATCCATAAACAAAAGAGCATAATATAAACTGGGTATATATTTACAGGTGTTGAAAGTGTTCCCCGTGACAACACGGTTCTACTAATTCCCAGCCTATAATTTGCAAGCATATAACTTTCATGGACAGTCACTGGTTCAGGTTTATTATGTGCAAGAAATAAAGTGTGGCATCAAGTTCGTGAGAGCTTTACTAACTAACTTTCTCATAACAAGCAAAAAAATTTATTCGGAAGAAAACAAGGCATACTGAATATGCACGGAAAAGCAAATGATGCTAATGGGTAGGTATGGTGGACACTTTTGGCAATATTGGTTTTGGGGAATTGGAAACACGAGTAGAGCTTATACTCAGTGCAAGTGAAGGCTAGCAATAGTAAGGGAGCGACAAACGAGAGAGCAATAACTGTCATAATCATGCTTGCTACAAAACAGGATTGAACATGGCATGAAAGTGATTCAAGACCCCTGAGGCAAAATAATTCATCGAGGCTTAACTGATTATTGTTTCAGTCATATGCATGCATGAGCATGTGCCAAGTCAATTTGTCGTGGTGGTGTCACGGCAGATGCCATGTATAGGCTAAAGGTGGGGACTAATACTCGCTAGGGGAATCCAGGGAGGGATAGGGAAGTGATTCTCCACACAAGAGCTTGTATTGATTTACTTCCAAGGTTACAAGTGCTCCTAGAACTGTATTGGCGAGAGGAGGAAGAAGGAGCTCTCTTACTCTCACCCACAGATCTCACCTGAAACCCTTGACCAAAACAGAATCGTAGAGAGACCAACCCTTCAACAGAAGCCCTAGCCCCCCTTTTATAGGGGAGGCTCGGTTTCTGCCTAGGGCATACGTGGAGGCCTCCCAAAGTGGTAAGTCGACCGGGGTGCTTTTTTCCCCGCGTCACACATGCTTTAGCTACGTGAGCCTCTGACGGCGCCCTCGTCAGCCGACACGGGCGTCGTCACGCTTGTCGGCCACGCCCCGGTGGTCCTGTCCTTGCTCGCTTCGCTCAGGCAGTGCGTACCGGGGCTCCTTTTGACCAATGAGATTCCTTCCTTCTCCTAGAAGCTTGCCGTGACCCGGATGATGGTTCATCCGGCCACACCCTTTCCTGCATACAGGTAAAACATGCACTTCCGACTTACCGCTTAAGTCGGATGAGACCTAGTTAGGCGAACGCCCCCAGGTCCGGATTACCCCGTGATTCGGCCTGCCTTGAGGTGACCTGGCCAGCATCTGCTTTGGCCTTGCCGAACCTCGGCTAACTCGGCCTTTATACCCGGCGTGACCCTACCCGGGGGTATCTCCCCAACATTAGTCCCCGAAGCTGGTGCGGTCTTAGCTGCCTTGGCCGCTAAGGCCACACCAGGTTCAATTTTGTGCCCCGGTCGTTATTGCCGAGTTACCTTTGTACCTCATACTGCTTGGATTTACGTTCCCTTCGCATATTTCAAGTTTTCACTTGCCGGCCGGGTTACCACAGTTCCATCTGGGTCTTGCTTCCTTCTCTCGTACGCTAACCCATGTGAAGGGTAATCATTATGTCGTCTTATTTTAAGGGACGGTACAGTAACCGCCGCAGTAATTGTCAGTTATCACTGTGCGCGGGTCACGTCACACCTGCCTCCTCCTGTACCGCATCAGCGCGTCACGTCACAGGACTCTCTCCGCCCTGTGGCCCTCCGTGTGGCTCTTCACTGATTGGTCCGGACGGGTGATACACGGCCATAGCGTGTGGCCGGTCCACAGGGCGCGATCCCACTCACCCCTGATGGGAGTGGTTAAATAGCGGAGGGGTGCGTCCCTTAGGATTTTCCCCCTCCGCACCCCTCTGCCCGCTGCTATTCTTCTTCCTCTTCTTCGCGACCGCGCCGCCGCCAGCATCGCCAAATAGCAGCCGCCGCCGCCGCGCTTCTCCGTCGCACCTCCGCGTCGCCGCCACCGTGATGCAAATTTCTCGCCATGGGTCCGCACCAGTCCCGGCCACTGTCCCCCCCCCCGCCTCTAGTGCCAGCGAGGGCCTCGAGGACCAGATGACTGAAGAAGAACTCATTGTTGCTGAGCAGGAGATGGAAGAGGACGCCGCGGCGGCGGACCGCGGCGCGTGGGCTGGCTCCTGGGTCTGCCAAGATGACCTAGACTGGCTCTACCGGACCAGACGCATCCCTGCCGGCGTCGCCGCGCGCCTTCCTTCCAACGAACTGGCCCCCTCACCCAATCCGGGCGAGTTCGTCGTGTTCCTGTCCCATTTCCAACGGGGCTTCGGCTTGCCGGTGAGTGATTTTTTCTGGGACTGGCTTGGTACGTACCAACTCCAGCCACACCACCTTCCAGCCAACGCCATCACCTCTCTTTCTGCCTTTGCTTCTACGATCGAAGGCTACGCCGGACTATGGCCCACGAAAGAGCTATGGATCCGGTTCTTCGGCCTTCGTTGCAACGTCATTCCCAACATCCACGCTGATCCGGAGGACAAGCGGCTTACTCAATTTGGAGTGGCCTCCATTTCACCCCGGCGATTTTCCGTTTTTCCCCGGGTCACCGGGCTAGAGTCCTACAAAGGATGGGCCCGGACCTTCTTCTATGTCCGGAATACGGGCACCGAAGACTTGATCCGGTTGCTTCCCTACACTCCGGGTCCACCTAACCCGGACCTGTGGGATGTGATCCCCAAGAAGCCCACAGCCTTGGCCAATCAAGTGAGCAAAAGGTTCGCGGAACTGAAGGGGCTCGGGCTATGCAACGAGGATTCCATGATCACCTTTGTGCGTAACCGAATCTCACCCCTACAGAAGCGCACCCACAAGGTGTGCCACATGAGCTACGGCCGCGATCCTAACCGGACCTCATCCTTCGAGCTGACCAACTCAGAGATTTATCGCCGGGTTAAGGCTCTCTTCACCACTCACAAGGACTTTTCCACTGATTGGTCTTGGGGGATTGAGCATTTCTGCCGTGACTGGCTTCCTCCCACGGTAAGTTTCATGCTGCAAACTTAACCCAGACTAATTACATGTCAGTTATTATTGCAATTTTTTACTCTTTTTTCGCTCTTTTCCTCAGCAATTCCTTCAGCAGACCCTTGAGGACGGCACCGATCCGTCCCTTAAGTGGGCACCGGACCGGGAGACTCCGGATGAAGAAGAGCTGGACTAGGAGATGTTCCTCCCTATGACCGACGCCACGAAACGACCCATGGGTAAATCCTCTTCTATTAGAGATTGGCCCGATGATGAAGATGACTCGAAAATCGAGGTGATTGAACCTTTTGAGGCTGTCCCCCTTCCTTTTGCTTTTCCGCCATCAGCTCACCCCGGCGGTCATATTCACGAGGATCCCCCTCTCGCTACGGGCGAGCCTGTTCTGGTGGCAACGAAGAAGAAACGTGGGGCTTCTTCGAGTTCTTCCTCCGGACCCTCTCAGCCCGTTAAAAGGCGAAAGAAAGTCCGGGGACAAAACTGCCCCCAAACCAGCAGGCAAGGCCCCAACACGAAGGGCTCGGAAACCCAAAGCGGCCGAAACCTCGGATGCGTAAGTCCTTCTTTCTTCTGTAACTCGTTCTTCCTTACCTCGTCGTAATTTTTCTTCTGACGTTATTTGATTTCACAGGGCTCCGGTGGAGGTCCCTCAAAGTGGATCTAGCATCTCTTCTCCTCTCCGACCTAGCCCTTCTCCCCGTCATGACGACGAGTCACGCCCGCTGAGCCCTATCCCAGAGGGTTCTGCGGCCGCTCCGGGTTTAGCTCCACCTCGGCAAGAGGAGGGTAACCTTGGAGTGGGGGAGACCGGCCTAGCCGGAGCAACGGCATCCACCGCCTCGACAACACCTCAACCAACAACCACTGAGGCTACTTCGGCCCCATCACCAATTCCCGTACCAGCAAGCAGACAAGCACCAACTCCAACCTCGGCATCAGCATCAACTCCGGCAGCGAGAACTTCAGCACCGGCACCAAGCCCAGCCGCAAGAGTACCGGCACCTAGTTCCTCTGCATCTTCCGAGTCCTCTCAACCTCGGCAGGGGAAAACCGCTACTACAGCTTCCTCTACCCAGCAAGCCAAAGGCAAGAAAGCTCCAGACACTACCAAGCCCACTCCTGTCGAGTCTGGGCAGCGCACCCTTGTGTCAATGCTTCCCTAGAAGACATCAGCGGCAAAGGACGCGCCTGCCGAGCCAACCGAAGCCCAGCAGTTGGTTCTGCACACCAGCCCCGCCCTTGCCTTGGTGGAGAGGAAGGAAGCACATGCAAAGGGCTTGGTGACGCCCCATATGCCCACCGAAGAACGGTACCCCCCGAGCCTGATGGAATTTGTTATGAATTGGAACAAGGCCGAGGTAGTCCAGGAATCTGATCTCCCGGAAAAGTTTGGTCCTGCCAAGTTTTCCGCTCAGATGAACACGGCCGCAAAAGCTATTAACCTTGCTGGGCGAATGATGGAGGTACGTTGCTTCTCCTTGACAAGTTGTAGATAATAACCATTAGTCCCCAAGCCTCCGGGGGAGTGACTTGTTACTCGGCCGGATGCTCTTGTAGAACACTAACGTAGCTCCGTGAGAACTTCGAACATGCACACACCTAGAGCCGGGTTAAGTTCCACTTGGCCCGGATTTTAGTACACTTCGAACATGCACACACCTAGAGCCGGGTTAAGTTCCACTTGGCCTGGATTTTAGTACACTTCGAACATGCACACACCTAGAGCCAGGTTAAGTTCCACTTGGCCCGGATTTCAGTACACTTGGAACATGCACACACCTAGAGCCGGGTTAAGTTCCACTTGGCCCGGATTTTAGTACACTTCAAACATGCACACACCTAGAGCCGGGTTAAGTTCCACTTGGCCCAGATTTTAGTACACTTCGAACATGCACACACCTAGAGCCGGGTTAAGTTCCACTTGGCCCGGATTTTAGTACACTTCAAACATGCACACACCTAGAGCCAGGTTAAGTTCCACTTGGCCCGGATTTTTAGTACGCTTCAAACATGCACTAGGCTGACTTAAGTTTCTGTATCTCTTTTAGGTGACCACCAACCGCCGGAGTGCTGAATTCCAACGCTTGCTGGATACGCACAAGAATCTTCGCGCAAAACAGGCTGCACTCATCACGGAGTACGAGAAAAGGGGTAAATTTCTTCCTTATCCTTTCCTCAATTTTCTTAATCTTCGCTTGTCGAACCAATCTGATTGTTCAGTTTCCGCAGCTGGGGTGGAAGCTGAAAACAAGATAATGCAGAAGAACTTGGAGTAGATCAAGGGTATGTCCTTCTTGTCTGCCTTTACCGTGGTCTCCATCGGCTTTCCTCCTTGGCTCGGCAAACATTCATTCCTCGGCACTGCCGGGCCAACGCACTATTTCAGCATCGCTTGAAGATAGTGTGCCTGTGCCTGATGTGATGCTACATTTTCTCGAACAAGCAGGGCAGCACCAAGCCGAACTAAAGAAGAAAGATGATGAGCTCGCCCTCCTCTGGACCAAAGACGATGAGATAGCCAAGCTCAAGGCTGAAATGGCTAAAATGAAGGCGCAGCACCAAACCGAGCTAAAAAGGGCTGGCCAGGACTACACCGAAGAACGTGAGCGCCTCAAGCTCCAAAATGATAAGGACCGTGAGCTTCTTCAGGAAGCCGAGGTCAAACTTGAGTCGGCAAATGCTGAGCTCGAGCAGCTTCGGAAGAGGCGTGATGCTTGCACCAAGGAATTGACCCGGATTCACAGTCACATCTCACGTAATTTGTTTTCCTTTATCCGCCTTATATCTCCGGGTTACTTGGTATGTCTTGTTTTCTCAACTTTGTCCTTTGCCTTGTTTCTCAGGCCACTTTCCAGAGGGTACCACTATTGCAAGTGCTGCTGTTGCCAATTTCCGCCGCGAAAGGGGTACTCCGGTCGCTCCTGAGGGTGAGAGCATTCCCTTCGACATGGAGGACCTGTTGGTCAGCCTGTCGTCTCGCGTGGAAATCATTAAGAACTACGGCAAGGACCTCCTCAATGTTTTAGTCCGAGTCTTCAACGCCTTCTGGCCCGCCGATGATGCTCCGGAGAGAGTCACACAGCTCGCTGAAAAGCTTTCCGAGATTGAGACCCAGCTCGACCTCTGGCGAGAGTCCGTTGGACGTGCTGCAGCCGATACCATCCTTCACCACATTCTGACGTGGTATGAGAAGATAGATCTCAGCGTCCTCACACGCCTGCGCACCGGATCCAAATGGACGAATGACTCGGAGTGGGTAGCTCGGCGCCAGGCTTGCGCCCACAGCCTCATCGAATATGCCCCCATTCATGAATGGACTGAGGGTCCGAGCTTCCTGGAAGTCATAGGCGAAGACGAAGTTGGGAACGTTGAAGGTGACTCGGGTGAAGACGAAGAGGACACTGCCTCGGATATCGAAGAGGGCGACGATGATGCCGAACTTCCTCCCGCTGCTCCTTAAGTAAAAACACTTGAAAGTTTATGAGATCCCCGGTATGCCGGGTGGAATTGTATTCCAAACACATGTGATGTTTTTCTACTGAGTACTTATGCCGGATTAACTTGGGCATAGTCCCCGAGTTTCTTTTTCTTGTTCGTTCAATTTTTGGCTCAGATCGTGTCTACCTTGATTCGGTTTTACAACTTACGAATCCGAGCTTGAAAAATTGTCTTAACAATACTGGGAAACTTTTAGACTTAGCTCATAAATAAAACTGTATAACAATTTGAAAATGAGTACGGGGTTAGTCAGAAACACAAACGTCAGCTCGAATAAATTCTTTTCCTTAGTCGTTTTTCATGTGCTACGCAATTCCAAACTTGGTCTCTTGCTTGCCATGAAGCCAATTCTTGTTGGACAGCAGCAAGTCGAAGAGTTGGGTTTTTGGTGCTCACACACTAGTAATCCGAGTTAAGTAAAATAACTTACTCCAGCTGACGCGTAGAAAATAACAAACATTATTAAGGCAGTCCCCGAGTTACTGCTCGAGGTGCCAACATTTCATTGATAAGCTCATTGCCGACATACATACCGACATATGAGATAACCCGGATACATACACTTCTTAGCTAGGTGTAGAAAGGCCGAAGTAGAGCTATGTTCCATGGTCGCTTGGATTCCTCTCCGGACCTGTCCGCCTTGTTATTTTCCTGTGGCTTTGCATCTATAAGATAGTAAGAATCGTTGTGCAATGCTTTTCTCACGATGAATGGCCCTTCCCATGGGGGGGATAGTTTATGCATTCCAGTAGTACATTGTACCAACCGGAGCACCAGATCGCCTTCCCGAAAGACTCGGGGGCACACTTTCCGGCTATGATAGCGTCGGAGATTTTGCTGATATATGGCGGATCTGGACAGTGCCAGTTCTCTCGCTTCTTCCAGCAGATCAACATCATTTTGCCGGGCTTCTTGCACTTCGGCTTCTGTGTATTGGGTGACCCTAGGCGAATTATGCTCTATGTCGGCTGGTAATACAGCTTCTGCCCCATATACCAGAAAAAATAGCGTATAGCCTGTTAATTGATTCGGAGTTGTTCTTAAACTCCACAGTACCGCTGGTAGTTCTTCTATCCAGCACCCCGCTGATCTTTGCAGCGGCTCAATGAGCCGGGGTTTTATCCCGGATAATTCTAATCCGTTGGATCTTTCCACTTGTCTGTTTGATGCGGGTGGGCTACCGAAGCTACGTCCAGCCGGATCCTCTTATGCCGGCAGAAACGAGCAAAAGCTCCTTCCGCAAAATTTGTGCCATTATCAGTTATGATACTGTGTGGATAACCGTACCTCAAGATGATATCTTTTAGAAACGTTACGGCCGTAGCTCCATCCCATTTTCTTATAGGCTTTACCTCAATCCACTTCGTAAACTTGTCCACCATTACCAGAATGTGAGTCATATTTCCCCTTGCTGAACGGGCCAACCATATCCAAGCACCATACGGCAAATGGCCAAGTGATTGGGATGGTCTTGAGTTCCGACATTGGCATATGTGTCTTTGTAGCGTACCTCTGACAACCATTACATTTTCTCACCAGATCTTCAGCTTGCTCCAAGGCATTTGGCCAGTAGAATCCGTGTCGGAAAGCTTTTGCTACCAAGGCTCGGGATGAGGCGTGATGCCCGCATTCCCCCTGATGTATATCTCGGATGATTTCAAGCCCTTCTTCCGGGTCAACACACCGCTAGAGGACATTGGTCACACTTCTTTTGTATAACTCGGAATTGATGATCGTGTAGGCCTTTGCCCTCCTCTGTGTTTGCCTGGACAGCACCTCCTCAGTGGGTAACGTTCCATCCTTCAGGAATTGAAATATAGGCAGTGCCCAAGCCGGTATTGGCCGCATGGGGAACACGTCCTCGTCTATCTCCATCTGATCCACCGGCATAACTTCAACCGGACCATGCTGAGCGGTCCCCGGGTCTTGCGAGGCAGTCCCCGGGTTTGCCGAAGCAGTCCCCGGGTTTTGCGCACCACTTCCCGTGTCAACGTCCATGGGCACAGCTCCGGATTCAGTGTCTTCCGGGACATAGATTGACTCGGATTCCGGGGATGGCCTGATGGATGGTTTCTTGAGGTGCTCTAATGCTACACCCAGTGGAATTGCTTGTCTGGTTGACCCGAGCTTCGACAGCATGTCGGCAGCCTCATTTTCCACCCGGGGTACGTGATGAAATTCGCATCCCTCAAAGTAACCAGAAATCTTCTGCACATGAAATCTATATAGTGCCATGTTTGGATCAAGGGCGTCCCACACTCCGGACACTTGCTGCACCACCAAATCCGAGTCGCCAAAGCATACGATCCGACGTATACCAATTTCTTTTGCTACCTTGAGCCCATGCGCAAGTGCTTCATACTCAGCGACATTGTTTGATGCGGTGAAGTGGATCTCCAACACATATTTCAACTGGTCCTTCTTCGGCGACGTGAGTACAACTCCGGCACCTAGCCCGGTTTTGGTCTTGGATCCGTCAAAGTGCATTCGCCAATAGTTCGGATTTGGAAGTGGTGGTTCGTACTGCACCTCGGTCCAGTCCACGAGAAAGTCCGCCACAGCTTGAGATTTGATGGCTTCTCGCCTATCTTATTGCGGAGCATAAGGAGCTAGCTCAATTGCCTATTTTGCAATTCTGCCGCTTGCATCCTTGTTACTCATTATCTCGGATATGGGGGCCTCACATATGACCTGGATGGGATGCTCCTCAAAGTGGTGCTTCAGTTTCTTGGCGGCCATGTACACGCCATATGCCACTTTCTGATAATGTGGGTAGTTCTGCTTTGAGGTTGACAACACTTCACTCAAATAATACACCGTCCTTTGCACCGACTTACCTTCCTCATCGCGCTCCACCACTATCACTGCACTTACAACTCGGTTGGTTGCGGCTATATAGAGTAACATTGGCTCCTTTGATAGTGGTGAGGCCAGCACTGGTGCCGTGGCTAACATTTTCTTTAGGTGGGAAAAGGCTTCACCAGCCTGTGGTGTCCAAATGAACTTATCTGACTTTTTCATGAGTTGGTAAAGAGGCAACGCCTTTTCTCCCAACTGACATACAAACTGACTTAACGAGGCCAGGCAACCTGTGAACTTCTGGACATCGTTAAGACACTTCGGCAGTTCCATTCGCTCGATGGCTCGAATTTTGGTTGGATTAACCTCGATACCTCGGCTGGAGATGAGAAAACCGAGCAATTTTCCAGCCGGGACAACAAAAGTGCATTTTTCCGGGTTAAGTTTCATCCGGAACCTTCTTAGGTTTGCAAACGTTTGCCTGATATCGTTAAGGAGCGTTTTGCTTTCCTTGGTCTTGATAACCACATCATCCACGTACACCTGTACATTTTGACCTGTTTGGTCGTGCAAACATTTTTGCATACACCTCTGGTACGTTGCCCCTGCATTACGTAAACCAAATGGCATGATGCGATAGCAATAAGCCCCATACGGGGTAATAAACACAGTCTTTATTTGATCATCCGGATTCATAGGTATCTGGTGGAAACCAGAATAAGCATCAATGAATGACAACAGTTCACATCCAGCAGTTGAGTCTATGACTTGATCTATTCTTGGCAGCGGAAATGGGTCTTTTGGACACGCCTTGTTCAGGTTCGTGTAATCGATACACATAGGCCAAACCACTGCCACGTTCGGGTCACCCTTCTTCTTTTCCACCAGCACCGGATTAGACAGCCAATCCGGGTAAAGAACTTCCATGATAAATCCTGCAGCTAGCAACCGAGCTATCTCATCTCCAATGACTTTCCTCCTATCTTCCGCGAAGCGGCGGAGAGGTTGCTTCACCGGCTTGGCTCTGGGTCTCACATTCAAAGAGTGCTCGGCCAACTCCCTCGGAACACCTTGCAAGTCCTGTGTGGACCAAGCAAAAATGTCCCGATTCTCACGGAGGAAGCTGACGAGCTCGCTTTCCTATTTATCACTTAGCCCGGCACCAATTGTTACGGTGCGCTCTAGGAACATGTCGTCAACGGGAACCTTCTTGGTATCTTTTGTGGCCTGGAAAGAGACAGTTCCATGCGGGTTACTCAGCGCCGGCATATACTGCTGCGCGGACTGAGCCAATGCCGCCACCTCTTGAATTTTTCTTTTTTCCTACGCGATCACAAGTGGCTCGGCTAAGTTTGATCCGGCCGACGCACACTCCATGGAACGTCAGAAGTCCCCAGCAATGGTAATCACTCCGTTTGGTCCGGGCAATTTCATCTTCAGGTAGCTGATATGACAACTTGCCATGAATTTGTTCAGCGCTGGCCTTCCGAGCAACGCATGATACGCGCTTTCTAAGTTCACCACTTCGAATTCCAGATTTTTAGTTCGGCAATTATCCCTCGTGCCGAACAAGACGTCAACCCGGACCTTGCCTATGGGCTCGCAAGAAATGCCGGGTACAATGCCATGGAAAGTTGTCCTCGTGGCCTGAAGCATGTTCTCCGAGATGCCCAACTTGCGCATTGTGTCCGTATACATGATATTTATGCTACTGCCATTGTGGATCAGTACCTTGGAGAACCTTACATTAATGCTAGGTCCAATGAACGTAGGATCCAGCACCAACGCATACGAACCAGGGCTCGGCATGAGCTTGGGATGATCCCTAATGCTCCAGGTGATTTCCTGATCGGACCAAGCCATGTACCTCGTCACTGCAGGCATTACTGCATTCACCTCCATATGCCTACGCTGCAAGCTTTTTCTATCAGTTTCTTCTGTGGTGAATACACAGTAGCTCTAGTGATGCTCCCTATACTCGTTTCTCCCCTCATTTCCGGGGTGCCTCTGATCCGGCTGATGCTGATTTTCTACCTGATGCACCGCATCCCTTCTTTCATTGCTATCATACCTCGGCGGAGGGGGAGGCAACATTAGCTGTTGCGTGTTTGCTCCGGATAGCAATTGCTGCCGGGGTAACTCCTGCCGAGGCTGATCATTCCGGGGTGCCTGAGCATTCCCCGAACCACCTTGCTCGATCTTGCGCATCCACTCGCATTGCCTCGTCGTATGACCCGCTGGGTTGTTCGGATTTGGCGTGTGAAACTTACACGGCTGGTCCAACATCGACTCATAAGTATACCTCGGACGGTCTTTCCTTTCTTGCCACTACTTCTTTTGTTCCGGTGTCCAAGTTTTCTTCCCATCGTTCCTTGGAGTCCATTGACCTCCAGTTTTCTGACGCTGGCTACCCCCTGCTCCGGGTTGATCTTGATTCACAACTGCAACTTGGTGTGAACCGTACCGGTGGTCTGGTCTATCATCTCTCCTTTTTCCTCTGTAATCATTCCTCCATGATGATCCGGATCCATCCCTCTGATAGTACTCATCGCTTGACTCGTTTGACGCGAGCCTTGGTTGCGTTGGGTCACCCAACGCATACGAATCTGCAATCCGGATCATTTCTGCCAACGTAGCCGGCATTTTCCATTGCAACTTCATCCACAGCTCGCTTCCATATCTGCACCCCTGTGCAAACCATGCTATGACCTGTGATTCTATCACGCCCTCGCATGAATTTCTCACGGTACACCACCGGGTCAAAAACTCCCGGTCTGTCTCATTGGGTCTTTGCTTGCACATAGCTAGGGTCTGTGGCCTATTTGGCCTTTGATACGTACTCGAAAAATTGCTGATGAACATCTCCTTGATATCTATCCAGCAGTTGATGCTTCCTGGTGGCAAATTGTTCAACCACACCCTTGCCGGGCCTTCCAACATCTGGGGTACATACCGTACAGCCCATCTCAGGTTGCCTGTGGCAATTTTTACAGCCCTAGCATAGTTTATCAGCCAATCCTCTGGCTTGGTACTACCGTCATAGGTCTTGGTGCCCCTGGGCAGCTGAAAGTTTGGTACTGGTGGCTCTTCCATGATCCGGGGTCCAAAACACGCTAGACCCGGTGGACCTTGACATTCAATCTGTTCCGACCTATACAGTCGATCTAGTTTCAACCTTGCATCATCCGGCATCAAATCCCTACTTCCCAATCTCAACCCTATCACATGATAGTCCGGTCTTGGATATCCCGCATTTTCCATCTCCGAATCACCGTCATTGTACCTGTTTTGCTCTTGCGGCGCACCTTTCTGTTGCACACCTCGGCCGACACTGTGCTCTTGCCTTGGCATGTTCCGCTGCTGCGGTTGTCTTGCTCCAGCTGAGTTTTTCTGCCCGGCATTGCCGTTGACAACGTTCCCTTGACCGGCATTGCCTTGGTCGCGGTTACCTCGGCCAGCTTCGCCTCGGCTCACACTCCGTCGATCATTATTTTTCTGCGCTTCTTTTTCTTTCCCTGCCCATGTCGGGTCATACGGGACGATCTATTTGTTCCGTCTGGCCGAGGTTACCACCTCCTCTCTCCTTGGACCACCATGAGGGGACGATGCGGCTCCAGCGGATTTCTCCGGGTTACCCACCGCCGAATGGACGATCTTGGAGGCTCCAGCTCTCTCCGGGTTTGCCCTGAGCAGTTCCTCATTCTGCCTATTTGCAATCCGAACCAGCTCGTTTACCCGATCTTGCTGCCTTTGCCGGGCTTCACCCGTCAGTCCCTCTAACTCGGAAGCAGCTGCATCCGCTGCTCTGAGGTTTTTGGCCGGGGTACTATACCTCGGCAGCCCCACGGACAAACAGTTTTCTGATTCCTCGATCCCATCATCACCTTCTCTGTTCATCTCGCTCATGAGATTTCTCCCTTTGACTTTTACATTATCAACCTTGTTCGCCTTAGCGTACTCACGCAGCGTCATGTTCAACGACTGCTGGGCCGCGGCTATTTTCTTTGCGCCCTCTAGTATTTTCTGCCTATTTTCTTCCAGCTCGGCCTGTGCACGAGCCGGATCTACCGCTGCTACTACTGGGTTTGCCAAGCTATCCATTGCCTCTCTCAACACGTTTTCCGGCCTCTCTAGCGGAGGACCTCTACCTTTCCTTGGTGCTTTGGGCGTTACCTCCGGATCTGGCGCCGGATCTTTGCTCGCACCCGCACCTGGCGCTGTCATCATTACCTCTGCATGGTTCGGGGAACGAGCGATACGCTCCCCGCGAGCCACAGTGAGGGGCGGTTCGCCTGCTTCGACGACGTGGCGCGGATGAACGCTAGACACGTCCACCGCAACGTAGACCTTGTGCGCGCCGAGCTTGACAAAGATGCCGTTGCGCGGGAGAGGGCGTGTGCCGAAGTAGCCTGCGTTGTCGCTGACGAAGTCCCGTGCTCCAAAGCGCTGAACGAGCCCGGAGACGATGCGTTCGCCGGTGGCGATGAAGTTTCCCGTCCGGATTTTGACCCCTGCTAGCGCCGCTAGCCCCACGGTGGGCGCCAACTGTCGTGGTGGTGTCACGGCAGATGCCATGTATAGGCTAAAGGTGGGGACTAATACTCGCTAGGGGAATCCAGGGAGGGATAGTGAAGTGATTCTCCACACAAGAGCTTGTATTGATTTACTTCCAAGGTTACAAGTGCTCCTAGAGCTGTATTAGCGAGAGGAGGAAGAAGGAGCTCTCTTACTCTCACCCACAGATCTCACCTGAAACCCTTGACCAAAACAGAATCGTAGAGAGACCAACCCTTCAACAGAAGCCCTAGCCCCCCTTTTATAGAGGAGGCTCGGTTTCTGCCTAGGGCATACGTGGAGGCATATCCTCCTCCCAAAGTGGTAAGCCGACCGGGGTGCTTTTTCCCCCGCGTCACACATGCTTTAGCTACGTGAGCCTCTGACGGCGCCCTCGTCAGCCGACACGGGCGTCGTCACGCTTGTCGGCCACGCCCCGGTGGTCCTGTCCTTGCTCGCTTCGCTCAGGCAGTGCGTACCGGGGCTCCTTTTGACCAGCGAGATTCCTTCCTTCTCCTAGAATCTTGCCGTGACCCGGATGATGGTTCATCTGGCCACACCCTTTTCTGCATACAGGTAAAACATGCACTTCCGACTTACCGCTTAAGTCGGATGAGACCTAGTTAGGCGAACGCCACCAGGTCCGGATTACCCCATGATTCGGCCTGCCTTGAGGTGACCGGGCCAACATCTGCTTTGGCCTTGCCGAACCTCGGCTAACTCGGCCTTTATACCCCGGCGTGACCCTACCCGGGGGTATCCCCCCAACACAATTCAAGTGAAACATTCAGAGGAGGATACCACAGTGTCATACCAAGTTAAGAATAGAGCAATGCAAGCGAACATTCATGTGACATGCTACAAACTATTAGCAAGCTGGAGCAAATTATAAAAAAGCAAGATCTACTAAGCATCCATAAATAACATATGCCCTACATGAATAGACTAAGCATGCTCACAATGATGAGTATATGTATAAAAAAAAATAGAGTTCGTGTGGCATCCTGATAAAACCACTACCAGAAAATCGCTCGTTGTTTCTACTTTGTGCATCATCATGACATCATCATGCATGTTTGTTCATAAAAGTACTTTGCAAAAACCCTATTTTGTTTTCTAATTAGCCCTCCTTTATTTTGAAATCATAAAACCAGGTCTTCCTGGATATTTTATTTGTCTAATAAACTTTTTTTAATTATTTTAAAAGTTAAATAAAAATAAAATATTTTCAGTGGGGGAGGCAGCCGCTGGCCAGGCCCAAAAGCCCAGCCACAGCCACCTACTACCCCAAAAGCAAATCCTAACCCTAGCTCTCCCCAAATCCCCTACCTATCCCCACCTAGCCACTAACCGTTCCCTCCCTCTCGTTTTCAGCCCCTGCCACCTGCATGTGCTACTGCCTAGCCCCACTCCCTAGTCGCGCGCGCGCGTCACACACAGCCGCTCCACTCCGCGTCTGCCCCGCGTGCGTGACGCGCACACACACGTCCCCATGCCGACCAACCCCCTCAGGGTCGACGCCTGCTCCTGGCCCACCCCATCGCGACCCGCTCTCGCACGCACTCCCGGCCACCCTGTTGTCGCCTTCCTCCTCCACCCACGCACCTGTCCTCCCTCTCCCCGGGATACCAATTCCACCGCCCGCGAGCTCCTTCACCCGACCCCGCCCCTCGGCCGTAGCCTCGAGCTCCTTCCCCGATCGTCCTTCCCCGCCTCGATGACCGGCCGGCTCAAGCTCTACAGGCACCGCGGGCCCCCGCCTCGGCAACCTTCCTCGCCGCCGCCAGCGTCCTCTGCCCGCGCGTGCACCGCCGACCGAGCCTCGCCTCCACCGTCCTGCTCCGACCGCCGAGCGCCGCCGTCGACCACCGTCGTCCCCGGGCTCCTCTTCTCGTCCCCACGCCTTCCTGCGCCTCTTGCACCATCCCCGCTTCTGTGGCCGCCTGCCTCGGCCACGACGGCCTCCCTCTGGCTTCCTCCCTCTCGCCCCCCTGTCGCTCCGTCGCCCCTGTTCGAGTACATCGCCGCCGGCCGCACCGCCTTCCCTTGTGGTCTTCGTCCTCGCCTCTCCCGCTGGCCCTACACCAACCGCGAGCGGTTGCCTCTGCTAGTACCGCTACCGCCTCTTCCTCTGCGCGAGCGCCGCCTCCTCACGCCCCTCGTCATCGGCAGCAAGCCCTGCCCTGGCGCCCTCCCTCGCAGCCACGTGCTCCCCCGGCCTCGCCCCGTCGGCCTCCACCACTCGCAGCATCAGGCCCCGCTGCCTATGTCCGTGGGCCAGCGCATCCAGTCGCAAGGAAGTGCCACCGTCCTGCTCCGCCGCGGCCTCGACCCTTGTGCGCATCGCCAAGGTGTCTTGGTGTCTCCATCCGAGCCCCTGCATGTCAGCCCCTGCTTCTCTTTCTGCCACGAGTTCCTCGTGTCTTCTGTGGGTAAGGATACAGTGGCAACCAGAAGAGTATGGTACATGGCCACATGAAAAACACCAACATTCGTGAATTTCTGTTCTATCTGATGCCGTTGTGCAAGTTTCTCCTTATCTTCTTGTGGATCAAGTTCCTCTTGACAAGATCTTCCGGCGCCGAACCCAAGACCGACAACGTCACCCGAGAACTCTGACAAGGACACCAAGTTCTCCGTCACGGAACACCATGATCTTCGACACAGACGCCGAAGACTGATCCCGGAGTTCGAAGACTGATCCCGCCGAAGACCAAACCCTGGCACGCCAAGTGCTTCGACCCCGAGGACCAATCCATCGGAATGACAAGACATCCTTCCTGCACTGATGCCCGAGGACCGGACGCCAAGGTCGCCTACACGGAATGCCGAGTTCTCCACCTTGGACGCCATGACCGTCTACACGGACCCGAAGGCCACGGATGCGACAAGATCTACTCCATTGTCCGAGAACGTTCCCGCCGAGACCGATCCCTGTCGAACCCCGAATCCCCGGAACCAAGATCTTCCGAACCCAGATGTGTGACCGTAAGCCTCTATTTTATAATATGACATATACCTGTCGCATCATTAAATCATCATGCTTGCATACATGTCATCTGGTGGGTTGGGTTAAATAGTGATTCACCTAAATTAAATATGGAGTCTATATGCGGGCTATTCTAGTCTTATTCCGGACTGCATTTAAATTGGTGTAGCGAACCGATGCCATGTTTTGTCTTGTTAATACAACATTTAATTTCCGGGGTAGCTCAATAACTAGAACCGCCTAATTAATTATTGGGACCCTACTTCCGCTTAATATTGCCTAATTGCACCGCATCTGTGCCATGCCATGCATCATACCATGAACATGCTGATTCTTCTGCCGTAGCATTAAATATTGCATCCGATGTTTCTTCTAGTGTTTGCTTCTTCGTGGACTAGGCCGATGAGTGGATGCGAATATCGACAAGTTCTCCGGATGAATCTTCAGTAGTGTTTTCTCAGGCGAGCATCTCTCCCCCTTCTACCTATTTTCAATTTATAGTCTTTATTTCCTCCCGCGGATCTATTGCTATCCGTGTCGCGATGCTTTAGTGTTCCGTACCAGATATATTCCATGCAGCCTTTATATTGCCTTGGACACATCCTATTGCCTGTTGTTTGAGAGACAGTCGGCCTTGCGAGTCGTAGTTGCTTGCTCAGGTGCTGCTTCGCGTCGTTGTTGTTCCACCGTTATTGGAAGGTTGACACATGCTTAATTGGTGGAGATGCTTAATGGTGGAGATGATCATGACTTTAAATACAACTATTAAATTGCTGGGATAACTAATGAAAGAGGCACCGGTGGGCAATATATGCTATTTGGTTTTTCATGTCCACTTGTGTCCCGTAGGCCCCGAGTACTTGATACCTGTTCCTTGACTATTAGCACTATCCACATACGGGAGAGTCTATGAATTCCCCTTAGCCAGAGCTTGATTCATTTCTTATTTCTTGGGGCCACAAGTTAGTTTGGGTTTTCATTGCTATCCTGTACTTATGCCATGCTTTACTGATTTATTTAAGATTGTGCATGGAGCACCTGTACTGTTTTGGATCGTGCCACGTTTTCGCGGTATCGACAAGGCCAGTCACACTTTCGGGTTCCCAGTCGTTTGCAGCCGTCGTCACAAACCCTGGGTCCGTTCCGGAGCCGGCCAACTTCGTTGCGGGTAGCTTAGTGGGGTGGCCCCCAAAAATATTTTATGAATCCTGTGATTGCTTTGTCGTGAAAGCCTCGTTGGGTTTTGGTTTGGTTTTTCCGAGGTTGATCGTGTGTGTGTTGCTATTTGTGCACCCCTGCAGGGTAAAACTTTCTGAAAGCCGTGTCCACGGTTATGGATGACTTGGAGCACAGTATCTCGATCATAGACAAGCATAAGTAAAGTAGTGTTATAAATTTGACTTAATATGTGACTAGTAATCAGCTTCACTACAATGGAATGGATAATAAAAGTGCCAACAACTGGTGGAACTGGGTTGTATCGTGTCATGTTATACCTGCCTAGTAAGTATCGTAACTCCAATGGAATGAAATAAAAGTGCCAACAACTGCTGGGTTTGGGATGTCACATGCTAAGTGTATCTGACTAGTAAGTACTACAACTACAACTGAATGGTTAACTAAAACTTCCTACTACTTATGCTATCAGGATGACTCATGCTATCTACATCTGACCAGTAAGTGCTGCAACTATAACGAAATGAGTAAAACTGCCAACTGTGTGAGTTCCTTGGTCTGACTTCCTCGTTTGGTCTCGAGGGGGAAATACCAGGATGGGTATGTTTGGTGTTAGTATCAGGTGGATCCGAATAGGTCTTTCTTATCCAACTCTAATAGCCGCCAGTTTTACTGAGTCTCTATAGGTTGTTTAGTGCTGCTGCGCTGCCGCTTCAGTCCACCATACCTATGTAGGCGAGGACCGCCGAATTCTAGCCTCGCCATGTACTGGCCTCAATACTGACGCTCCTCTTTTTCCTTTGCCCTTTGTCGGCACCCCTTTTGTTTTAGCAGGTTTGAGATCGACGTCGTTAGCAGGGTTACCCTTCCGGCTTGGCCTGGGCAGGGTTATGGACGCCATTGGTTATTCTTCAGGGCTCTTAGCCCCATTTGCATCTTGTCCGTACTCGAATGGTGTAACGTTTTCAAGGTGATTTGGATCTTTGTATAGTATATCTGTATTCTTGACTCATGGAGTCGTGGTTGTATATATATGTTCTGTGGGTTCCATCGTGGACTAATGTGTAATGGTATTACTTCGTTTTCCACCCGCACGCAAGTGCCTGGTGGGCGTCCTTGAATCGTTTCTATGCGGGTTTGGCAAGAAGCGCTAAAACTTGCATAGGGCCGATTCGAGGGTGTTACAGAGTGGTATCAGAGCTCAGCAGTTACAATACCCCACTGGTCCAGCCTGTAGGATAACCTAGCTAACGGCCGATGTAGAGTGTCAAGACTATTTTGCAAAATCGGTTGGATAGATCTGATTAGGTCTGATTTTACTCCTTACCTCTATGTTTTTCTCCTCTTACCTCTGCGTGTTTTGAATATGCTCTCTTATCTTTTCTTCGAGTCTAGGAATTCTCGTGGTTGGGTTTCCGTCGTACCTTCAGGGTTTCGCTTCCTCCTTTGGCAACGGTGTTTCTACCTCCGGACTTCATGCTATCTGAGTGATCCTTTATCTGTGGTACCATTCTTTATTCCTTGTTTGTGCCTTCCGGTGTTTTCCGACGCGACCACATCATCTACTCCAGATCTGGTGCAGAGTCTGCATCACTCTTTTATTTCTGAACCTCGCTCGTCGAGATCTTCAGTCTGATTCCGAGAATGGTCACACACTTTTCTGCTGATTGTGCGGAGTAATAGTTTGGGTGCGTGATGGACTGGCCCCCATGCCGACTACTCACTCTATTTGCTCGTGTACATTGAAGTGGATGAGAATGCATCGGTTCTCTCTTTCTATCGAAGTTAGAGGTGGCTTTATTTGTTGATACCTTTACCTTCGCCTTTGTTCCCGGAGTGTTCTCTCGACGATCACGGACAACGAGCTCTTGTTAGTGGTGTCGCGAGGATCTACATGAAGCGAGAAGACCTAGATTGTCGGCCTTGTTCCCCGTACCATGAGGCGGATCTCGAGGGCGAGATCCCTTGTTAGTGGTGTCGAATTGTGGCATCCCGATAAAACCACGACCAGAAAATCGCTCGTTGTTTCTACTTTGTGCATCATCATGACATCATCATGCATGTTTGTTCATAAAAGTACTTTGCAAAAACCCTATTTTGTTTTCTAATTAGCCCTCCTTTATTTTCAAATCATAAAACCAGGTCTTCCTGGAAATTTTATTTCTCTAAAAAACTATTTATAAAATATTTTAAAAGTTAAATAAAAATAAAATATTTTCAGTGGGGGAGGCAGCCGCCGGCCAGGCCCAAAAGCCCAGCCGCAGCCACCTACTACCCCAAAAGCAAATCCTAACCCTAGCTCTCCCCAAATCCCCTACCTATCCCCACCTAGCCACCAACCGTTCCCTCCCTCTCGTTTTCAGTCGCCGCCACCTGCATGTGTTGCTGCCTGGCCCCACTCCCCAGTCGCGCGTGCGTCACACACAGCCGCTCCACTCCGCTTCTTCCCCGCATGCGTGACGCGCACACACATGTCCCCGTGCCGACCAACCCCCTCAGGGTCGACGCCTGCTCCTGGACCACCCCATCGCGACCCGCTCCCGCACGCACTCCCGGCCACCCCGTTGTCGCCTTCCTCCTCCACCCATGCACCCGTCCTCCCTCTCCCCGGGATCCCGATTCCACCGCCCGCGAGCTCCTTCGCCCGACCCCGCCCCTCGGCCGCGGCCTCGAGCTCCTTCCCCTGCCGTCCTTCCCCGCCTTGACGACCGGCCGCCTCAAGCTCTGTAGGCACCGGGGGCCCCCGCCTCGGGAACCTTCCCCGCTGCCGCCAGCGTCCTCTGCCCGCGCGTGCAGCGCCGACCGAGCCTCGCCTCCACCGTCCTGCTCCGACCGCCGAGCGCCGCCGTCGACCACCGTCGTCCCCGGGCTCCTCTTCTTGTCCCCGCGCCTTCCTGCGCCTCTCGAGCCATCCCCGCTTCCGCGGCCGCCTGCCTCGGCCACGACGGCCTCCCTCCGGCTTCCTCCCTCTCACCCCCCTCTCGCCCTGTCGCCCCTGTTCGAGTACATCGCCGCCGGCCGCACCGCCTTCCCTTGTGGTCATCGTCCTCGCCTCTCCCGCTGGCCCTGCACCAACCGCGAGCGGCCGCCTCTGCTAGTACCGCTGCCGCCTCTTCCTCTGCGCGAGCGCCGCCTCCTCATGCCCCTCGTCGTTGGCAGCAAGCCCTGACCTGGCGCCCTCCCTCGCAGCCACGTGCTCCCTCGGCCTCGCCCCGTCGACCTCCACCACTCGCAGCGTCAGGCCCCGCTGCCTATGTCCGCGGGCTAGCGCATCCAGTCGCAAGGAAGTGCCGCCGTCCTGCTCCGCCGTGGCCTCGACCCTTGTGCTCGTCGCCAAGGTGTCCTGGTGTCTCCATCCGAGCCCCTGCATGTCAGGCCCTGCTTCTCTGTCTGCCACGAGTTCCTCGTGTCTTTTGTGGGTAAGGATATAGTGGCAACCAGAAGAGTATGGTACAGGGCCACATGAAGAACACCAACATCCGTGAATTTCTATTCTATCTGATGCCGTTATGCAAGTTTCACCTTATCTTCCTGTGGATCAAGTTCCTCTCGACAAGATCTTCTAGCGCCGAACCCAAGACCGACAACGTCACCCGAGAACTCCGACAAGGACACCAAGTTCTCCGTCACGTAACACCATGATCTTCGACACAGACGCCGAAGACCGATCCCGCCAAAGACCGAACCCTGGCGTGCCAAGTTCTTCGACCCCGAGGATCGATCCATCGGAACGACAAGACCTCCTTCCCGCACCGATGCCCGAGGACCGGACGCCAAGGTCGCCTACACAGAACGCCGAGTTCTCCACCTTGGACGCCATGACCGTCTACACTGACCCGAAGGCCACGGATGCGACAAGATCTACTCCATTGTCCGAGAACGTTCCCGCCGAGACCGATCCCTGTCGAACCCCGAACCCCCGGAACCAAGATCTTCCGAACCCAGATGTGTGACCCTAAGCCTCTATTTTATAATATGACATATACCCGTCGCATCATTAAATCATCATGCTTGCATACATGTCATCTGGTGGGTTGGGTTAAATAGTCGATTCACCTAAATTAAATATGGAGTCTATATGCGGGCTATTCTAGTCTTATTCCGGACTCCATTTAAATTGGTGTAGCGAACCGATGCCATGTTTTGTCTTGTTAATACAACATTTAATTTGCGGGGTAGCTAAATAACTGGAACCGCCTAATTAATTGTCGGGACCCTGGTTCCGCTTAATATTGCCTAATTGCACCGCATCTGTGCCATGCCATGCATCATACCATGAACATGCGGATTCTTCTGCCATAGCATTAAATATTGCATCCGGTGTTTCTTCTAGTGTTTGCTTCTTTGTGGTCTAGGCTGATGAGTGGATGCGAGTATCGACAAGTTCTCCGGATGAATCTTCAGTAGTGTTTTCTTAGGCGAGCATCTCTCCCCCTTCTACCTATTTTCAATTTATAGTCTTTATTTCCTCCTGTGGATCTATTGCTATCCGTGTCGCGATGCTGTAGTGTTCCGTACTAGATATATTCCGTGCAGCCTTTATATTGCCTTGGACACATCCTATTGCCTGTTGTTTGAGAGATAGTCGGCCTTGCGACTCATAGTTGCTTGCTCAGGTGCTGCTTCGCGTCGTTGTTGTTCCACCGTTATTGGAAGGTTGACACATGCTTAATTGGTGGAGATGCTTAATGGTGGAGATGATCATGACTTTAAATACAACTATTAAATTGCTGGGATAACTAATGAAAGAGGCACCGGTGGGCAATATATGCTATTTGGTTTTTCATGTCCACTTGTGTCCCGTAGGCCCCGAGTACTTGATACCTGTTCCTTGACTAATAGCACTATCCACATACGGGAGAGTCTATGAATCCCCCTTAGCCAGAGCTTGATTCATTTCTTATTTCTTGGGGCCACAAGTTAGTTTGGGTTTTCATTGCTATCCTGTACTTATGCCATGCTTTACTGCTTTATTTAAGATTGTGCGTGGAGCACCTGTACTATTTTGGATCGTGCTACGTTTTCGCGGTATCGACAAGGCCAGTCACACTTTCGGGTTCCCAGTCGTTTACAGCCGTCGTCACAAACCCTGGGTCCGTTCCGGAGCCGGCCAACTTCGTTGTGGGTAGCTTAGTGGGGTGGCCCCCAAAAATATTTTATGAATCCTGTGATTGCTTTGTCGTGAAAGCCTCGTTGGGTTTTGGTTTGGTTTTTCCGAGGTTGATCGTGTGTGTGTTGCTATTTGTGCACCCCTGCAGGGTAAAACTTTCTGAAAGCCGTGTCCACGGTTATGGATGACTTGGAGCACAGTATCTCGATCATAGACAAGCATAAGTAAAGTAGTGTTATAAATTTGACTTAATATGTGACTAGTAATCAGCTTCACTACAATGGAATGGATAATAAAAGTGCCAACAACTGGTGGAACTGGGTTGTATCGTGTCATGTTATACCTGCCTAGTAAGTATCGTAACTCCAATGGAATGAAATAAAAGTGCCAACAACTGCTGGGTTTGGGATGTCACATGCTAAGTGTATCTGACTAGTAAGTACTACAACTACAACTGAATGGTTAACTAAAACTTCCTACTACTTATGCTATCAGGATGACTCATGCTATCTACATCTGACCAGTAAGTGCTGCAACTATAACGGAATGAGTAAAACTGCCAACTGTGTGAGTTCCTTGGTCTGACTTCCTCGTTTGGTCTCGAGGGGGAAATACCAGGATGGGAATGTTTGGTGTTAGTATCAGGTAGGATCCGAATAGGTCTTTCTTATCCAACTCTAATAGCCGCCAGTTTTACTGAGTCTCTATAGGTTGTTTAGTGCTGCTGCGCTGCCGCTTCAGTCCACCATACCTATGTAGGCGAGGACCGCCGAATTCTAGCCTCGCCATGTACTGGCCTCAATACTGACGCTCCTCTTTTTCCTTTGCCCTTTGTCGGCACCCCTTTTGTTTTAGCAGGTTTGAGATCGACGTCGTTAGCAGGGTTACCCTTCCGGCTTGGCCTGGGCAGGGTTATGTACGCCATTGGTTATTCTTTAGGGCTCTTAGCCCCATTTGCATCTTGTCCGTACTCAGACGCTGTAACGTTTTCAAGGTGATTTGGATCTTTGTATAGTATATCTGTATTCTTGACTCATGGAGTCGTGGTTGTATATATATGTTCTGTGGGTTCCATCGTGGACTAATGTGTAATGGTATTACTTCGTTTTCCACCCGCACGCAAGTTCCTGGTGGGCGTCCTTGAATCGTTTCTATGCGGGTTTGGCGGGAAGCGCTAAAACTTGCATAGGGCCGATTCGAGGGTGTTACAGTTCGTTACCAGCCTCTTACCACACCTCAACTTGTCATTAATCCTCATTATTGACCTTCACTTGTGTGGCTTGAATGATAACATAAAACCCAAATTCCACTAAGGACTGCTGAACCCTGCAACAAACTTCACAAAACCAAAGAAGAACAACAAATATTTTTGGGTTTTTCGAATAATTAAGACAAAGCCAAAAGGAAGAAGCAAACCAAGGAAAAAAGAAAAAGAAGCAAACAAAGAGAAACAAAGAAAATATTTTTGGTATTTTTGTGTTTTAGAAAGCAAAAGTAAAGAAAGAACGAAAACTAAAAAAAGAACGAAGCATGGATATATAGAGTATCGACTAAACATGATAGTAGATGAGTGTGATGTCGGTGTACCTCCCCCAAGCTTAGGCTTTTGGCCTAAGTGGGTATCAACCCCAATGGGGGTAGGGGTTCCAAGCATGCGGGTCATTGTAAGAATGATCGTGATTAGGCCCTTGAGAAGAAGAAGCTCCCGAATCATAGGTAGGCTGCTGATATGAAGACTCCCCCTCATTTGAGGGCTGGACCGAATCATCTGTAACCTCTCTTCCAGTATCCTGCTCCTATTGGGAGAGCTCTCCCAAGTATGCATCGAGTTCTTCCTCGGTGAGTGACCATCCTACCCTGATATCAAGGTTAAACAAAACAGGTGCATGCAAAAGAACAACTCGCTTGGACTTACTCCTTCTCCAACCATCCTTGAGAAAGGTTATTTCATAAGACAAATCACTCAAATTAGCCCAAGAAGAAACAAACTTATGTTGTATCATGGAATTAAGGCCAAGCCTCTCTATGGGAAACAGTACGTCTAGATGATGAGGCACTACACCATGCAAAGCTAATAAACGAGAGGCAATGAGGCCTCCACAAATTCCACCTTTCTCGCGGTTAGGAGCAAGACGGAAAGCTATCAAGGCACCCAAATTATAAGTCCTATCTCGTTTTAAAGTAGCTGAGATGAATGCTAGATCATATGAGAATAACTTATTAGCAGTTTTCCTAGCGAGAACACACTTGGCAATAAAGTAAGCAAAGTGGCGAATAGACGGGAGATGAATGTTACAGATTTTCCCACTCTCCTTTGAGAAGCTGCTCCCTTGGCAAATCTCCGCATACAAGTCCATGAGTGGTGCAAGTCGCTCTTTAATCCTTCCACACGATCCCCACTGAGGTATCTTAAGATCTGCACAAAAGTCATCAAGAGGAAGGTCGACAGCTATATTGTAGATTTTGTAGTGAACCATGGGGTTAGGCAAAGATCAACTAAATCGAAAGTCCTGCACCACAGACATGGTTAGTTTCACAAATTGATAAGGTTCATCTTCCACAAAATGCTCCAATCCTGCATTAGCAATTAAAGTATGGAAATCCTGAGAAATTCCTGCAGCCCTCATGAATTCGGGGCACGGATAGATGGAAGGAAAAACTTCCTCCTCACGGTGAACCTTCATAACCTCAGGTACCCTTAGTTCATGCTGGTTGAGTTGGTATTCATTCATCTTCTTTTCTGAAATTTATGACAACCATCATACAAGTGATTGCAAAGTGATTACATAATGAAGGGAACTACTCATAGGGACTTGTAAGAGGCCTAAACATGCATCAAAACAATATCTATAAGCATTGAACAAGCTTACAAGCTCTCAAACCTGTCACCTATAGCAGCAAAATACTCAAGATATAAACCACTAAACACAAATCTACTTGGACAAGCGGAGGAGTCACATACCGGAGAACAAATGCTCCAAATTTCAGCAGCAAAGGTGGGCTGAGCAAGGAGATCGAAAAATCATGGACAAGAACAGCAAGAACGCGATTTCGAGCAATGAGCTAGTGTTTTCTTGGGGGAGAGAAGGCAGTGGGAAGTGAGAGAGTGAATGGAGGGCCAGGGGTGGCCCACACCATAGCCAGGCGCGCCCCAGGGCTAGCCGCACCACCAGGTGGTGTGCCTGCCTGGTGGCCCCCCTGGTACTCTCCAGGCACTTCTCTGCCCTTTTTTTCACGTAAAAATTTAATATGAATTTTCTAGAATTTTTCGAGACACTTTATTTTTGAGCAATTTTTAGGTATAGACGAATGATTTTCTAACAGAAAGGTTTTTTCGGAAAGGTGCAAAAGCAAAACAAAACTAAAACTTCAGAAGTTCTAAGTCACTCTAATATGCAAGCAACTAGCAAAAGAAAAGTAAACTAAACGAAAGAAAAAACTAAAATGGATAAAATAAAAGTAAGCGGAGATAATCATGGTGAAAACATTGTTTTGTTCATTAAAATCCCTTTGTTAACAAGGTTGATCAGATCTTGTTACCAAAGCAATTTTATATGAAACAAAACTTTGTATTCCACTAATGATTATGTTACCTCAACCTTGATAGCAATGGTCCCAATCATAATAGTTTCATATTTTTCTCGTGGTATGGGACAATATATTTCTCCAACTTGGATGCCCTCAACATGTTCAATTGAATTTAAGCCATAAGTCCTATCAATCTTCTTGGGGAAATAGATAGTATGCTCCTTGTCATTAACATTAAAAGTCATCTTTCCTTGATTACAATTAATAACAGCTCCTGCAGTATTAAGAAAAGGTCTCCCAAGAATAATACACATATTGTCATCTTCAGGCATTTCAAGCACAAAAAAATCAGTTAGCATCAAGAAATTATGAGCCACTTGAACAGGTACATCCTCACATATACCAACAGGAATAGTAGCAGATTTATCAGCCATTTGCAAAGATATATCAGTTGGTATTAGTTTTTCCAGTTGAAGTCTCTTATAGAGGGAAAAAGGCATAACACTAACTCCTGCTCCCAAATCACACAAAGTAGTTCTCACATAACTATTTTTAATAGAGCAAGGAATAGTTGGAATCCCTGGGTCTCCAAGTTTCTTTGGAACCTTACCATTAAAGGAATAATTAGCAAGCAAAGTAGAAATCTCTTCATTAGGGATCTTCATTTTATTAGAGACAATATCCTTCATATACTTTGAATAAGGAGGCAATTTAATATCATCAGTCAAAGGAATTTGTAAGAATAAAGGTTTCATCCACTCACAAAACTTGTTATAGTGTTCATCTTCCTTTGACTTGTGTTTCTTATCAAGGAAAGGCATAGGTTTTTGGACCCAATACTCTCTTTCACTACCATGTTTCTTAGTAACAAAATCTTCTTTAGTGTATTTAGTATTCTTAGTGTGCCTTTCAGGTTCTTCTTCAACTTTTTCTTTATCAAGGGAATCATTTTCTTCATTACCACTTTCAGTTTCAACATTAGAGACAGATATACTATTAGGATCTTTAGCAGGTTCTGAAGGTTCTACAATAGTTTTATGTTTCTTTTTCCTTTTCTTAGGAGAAGTACCACTATTTTTAGTTTGTTGAGAATCCTGCTCAATTCTTTTAGGATTCCCCTCGGGATATAGAGGATCCTGGGTAGTAGCATTACTTCTAGTTCTAATTTCATAAGCATGTTTTTCTTTAGCAGCATTAACTAGCAAGTCTTTTTGTACTTTAATAAGTTGATCAATTTGAGTTTGAACCATTTAAAAATGTTTAACAAGCATTTTAACATCATTAGAGGTTCTTTCCACAATATCCTTCAACTCAACAATAGCTCTAGAGTTTTCCATTAGATGATTTTGCACCGTTTTATTAAAATTATCTTGCTTAACAATAAAAATATCAAATTCTTCTAAGCATTGATCAGCAGATTTAGAGTAAGGGATATCACCTTCATCAAAATGTTGGAGAGAGTGTACCTCAATAGTGGATGAGTGGGATATTGGCTTACATAATTCTTCTATAGGAGGTAAATTCTTGACGTCTGTAGCTTTAATTCCCTTCTCCTTAAGACATTTCTTAGCTTCCTTCATCACTTCATCATTTATTTTAATAGCTCCCCTCTTATTTGATGTTGGTATAGGCGCAGGAATAGTTGGTTCAGTATAGTTGTCTCAGGTATAGCTGGTTCAGGAGGAGTCCAGTCTTCATAATTCTTGTTTATTTTAGCCATTAATTCCTCAGCTTCCTTGGGAGTCCTATTCTTGAAAACACAATCAGCACAACTATCCAGGTATGTCCTAGATTCTTCAGTCGGTCCATTATAAAATATATCAAGAAGCTCATTCTTAGGTAATGGACATCCAGCCTGTGCATGAATCAAGGCACAAAACCTTGCCCATGATTCATGCAATATCTCCTTTTCTCCCTGTTTAAAATCGAAAAGTTCCTGCAAAATAGCATGTCTAGAACTTGGAGGGAAATATTTCTGAAAGGAAGGTACTAATCAAGCAATCAGGGCTATCAATAGATCGAGGAGGTAAATTATTAAACCAAGTTTTAGCTTCTCCTTTCAATGAAAAAGGGAAAAATTTAGCAACAAAGTAGGTGCGCATCTTAATATCATTAGAAAACAGGCCACTCATGGTAGAAAGCTCAGTCGTATGCGCTACATCACTTTCATTCTTTGTCCCACAAAAATGTTCTTTCTCAACAATAGTTATGTAAGATATATCGAGAGAGAAATCATAATCCTTATCTTTAATATTTATGGGAGATGTAGCAAACTTAGCATTAGGAGACAATTTGGGTTTTATAGTACGCCTCTCAAGGAGACTCCTAATAGAACTCCTATCATGGGTGTTTTGACATTCTTTAATAAATTCATCGGTCATCTCTATATAACCGTCTTTAATATCATAGCTCTCTATAGACTCAGGTGAACTGACAGGTGTAGTAGTGTCTTCATTAGAAGTTTCAGTATTTCCAGCTATAGTTCTAGCAATCGTAGCATCTAGGAAATGACCTAATGAACCACTTTTATCAAGCACAGTAGAAGCAGCATCATAAGTATCAGAAGTTTCAGATTTAGCAGTAGTAGTAGTATGTGTAGCATGTGTATGTGGTGGTGTAAGGAACTTACTCATAACAAACGGTGAATCAAGAGCAACAGATGTGTTCAGAACCATACCTCTTCTTGTAGTGGATGGTAATATATGAACTTTTCCATCATGAGACGTACCCATGATGAATGGAAGGCCGCGAACAATAGTGATTCCAAGTGAACTTGATAAATAGAGCTATTCTCCCTGGCAACGGTGCCAGAAAATAGTCTTGATGACCCACAAGTATAGGGGGTATATCGCAGTATTTTCGAGGGAAGTGAAACCCAATTTATTGATTCGACACAACGGGAGCCAAAGAATATTTATAAGCCTTAACAACTGAGTTGTCAATTCAGCTGCACCTGGAAACAATCTTGCTCACAACAGTTTATTAGTAGCAACAGTTTTGTAGTAGCGATAGTAAAGTAATAGCAGTAGTAAAAATAAAGACAGTAATAACAATTGCAGTAACAGTAGGATTAAAGCGCGGTAGGCATAGGGATGGATGGACGGGCGTTGCATGGACAAGACAATTCATATAGCAATCAAAACATAGGGCATTTGCAGATAAATAAGATAAAGCATCCAAGTACTAGATAATCATAGGCATGTGTTCCATATATAGTCATACGTGCTCGCAATGAGAACTTTTTTTGTCCTGCCAGCCTGTTTGCAGCGGGGCCTCAAGGGAACTACTGGCAACTAAGGTGCTCCTTTTAATAGAGAAGCATTAACACTCTGTGAACACATGTGATCCTCACATCAAAGTTATTCCCTCCGGTTATCCCGATTGCTATCACTTCGGGGCCTTTGGTTCCGGACAACAATATGTGTATACAACTTGCAGGTAAGACCATAAACAATACTATCATAATGAATCAATAACATGTTCAGATCTGAAATCATGGCACTCGGGCCCTAGTGACAAGCATTAAGCATAACACGTTGCAACAAAGTCAAAAAGCACTATAGTAGATACTAGGCACCATGCCCTAACAATCTGATGCCATTACATGAACGATATCATCCAATCCCTACCATCCCCATAGCCTACAGCAGGGGATTACTCACTCATAGATGGGAGAAACATGGATGGTCGATTGAGAAGCAATGGTGATGATGATGGCGATGATCTCCTCCAATTCCCTGTCCCGACAGAGTGCCAGAACGGAGTTTCTGGTTCCGAATCGCGGAATCTGGTGGTGGCGGCGCAACAGAACTCTTTCTGGAAAACCGTCGACCCCCTTTGTTTTTAGGTTAAGAGGCAATTTATAAGCGAAGAGGGAGGCCGAGGGGGTGACCGAGGCGGCCACACCACCATCAGGTGCGGCCTGGCCTGGCCCACGCGGCCAGGTGGTGTGGGCCCCTCGTGGCCCTCCTCCGTCTAGTCTTCTGGCAACATGAATCTTCTGGTGAAATAGGATTTTTGGCATATTTTCCGGGATTTGCCTAATAGTTGATTTTCTGCACAAAAACTAGACACCAAGGTAATTCTGCTGAAAACAACATCAGTCCGTGTTAGTTGCATCCAAATCACACAAGTTTAAAGGAGAAACAATAGCAAAAGTGTTCGGGAAAGTAGATACGTTTTGGACGTATCAAATATCAATCTCGTACACTAACTTCTTCTTGATGCATAGAGTCGCCAAACATTTCACCTCTCCTGAGACATTATAGATCTTAAATAGTTCTTTAATAATTTCAACTTTGAAAAGCTTCTTTCAGCTGATGCAACAGTGACATGCATAGTAAATAAGATCCGATAAGTGATACATATATTAGGATAACAATCCGCTTTCCTGATAAACTCAAAAAGCTCCATAACAGATATTGATGTATTTGGCAAAGTGAACTTCGTAACACTTAACTCAGAAATAAGTGCATTTTAATCAACATCACATATATCAGGTTTACCATTTGTACCAGGCCGAGTAATTTTTTTACAAATGTAGTGCAATGTTCTTTCAGTTGAGAACCATCTAATGCCTTCAAGGATGTCAAACTTATTAATAACCCAAATATACTTTTGAATGACTAGAGTTCTTCAAATCCGTGCTAAGAATTCTAATTAGAATTAAGATTTCAGAACTAAGAATTAGGGCGTAATCAGCAGATACATGGGCGGGAGCAGACCACTAGACAAGCAGCCAGACGGTCGATTGTCTCGTCGATGGTCTGGACTTCGCGCCTTGCGTCGATCGTCGAGGGCCTCGAGGCTCCCCGCTTCCGTCTCCCGATCCGATATTCCGATCCAGTGGAAGCGACAGGACTCGAGAAGGAGGTGTACGATCAATTGTTGGTTCCGTTTGCTTGGGACCGACGCCGTCTAGAACTAGGAGTCGAGCGGTTGGCCTCCGCCTTGGCCTCGCCTTGTACCTATATCAATCGCCTCAGCTCAGAGCCTATGACAGCAGAAAAAAGGCCCAATCAATCCACAAGCCAAATAAATAAATCTTTTTTTACGATGTATACTAGGCCTGCCTATATAGCATATTTCTAGGAGGGTCTCTACTTTTTTGGGGCCCGGGGCGCCCCCCCCCCCCCCAAGGGCCGGCCCTGGATACCGATATACCACGTGTTAGCCTAAATTATAGCACTTCAATGTAGTTTCACTGATATATGAGGCATTAGTCTGAATTACTCCGGTGAGTTATAGAGATTTATGTAATCACTCTTAGTGTACGTTTTGGTTCATGGAATACAATGTTAGATTCAGAAAATCAAGTAGTCCCTCTAGAGTAACCACCGCAAGTATTTTGGACCGGAGGGAGTAACTAAATTATTTTTACCACTGCTAAGAAAATTAACTGCATGTGGGCTGAAGTGCTTGACGTTGCCATGTGAACTTATTTTGTTCTATTTGCTATACAAATCTTTATGTGTACTCAGATTATGGTCTTTGCTATTTATTCATGTTGATTCATTTGCTGATTTGTCTAAAGATATAAGGCACTGTTGCATGTAAACATGTTGTAGTAGACAAACCAACTTTTAGAATATGCATATCTTTTTATACATCAATATCGAATCATTATACGGATTACCCAGTAATTTTCATGAGTCATTTGTGATGCTCTTATTTGCAATGGTCTTACATGTAATACACTTTCACCCCAAATAAATGGATCTACCATATCTTTGAACGAAAATGCCCAACTACATTCACTGAGGCACTACATGATCTTTTCATTTTAATTATATATTCAAAAGCTATTTTACAGTGATTGGGGAGTACCATCCGGTACTAGTCAGTACCATTAATTAGCTGAATTTTTGTAGCCAGTCTCCGCAGAGCTCCGTGCCAGGACCTGGTCATTCGCCCGCATACTGTGTGTGCAAGCAAGCGACGTGGCTGACCGGGCTGGGCACAAACCTCCCCAAGCGTGGCTGGCACCAACATGTGGATCACCGTGCGTGTTGCCGAAGTAGTCCTGTAGAAGCGACAGGTCCAGCCGAGAGCGTAGTCGACCACGCAGTAGAGCCAAGCCTCGGCGGCCTCCGGCGGCAGCGCGCAAGCACGACATACGCAATGCCACTGCTCATTGTGGGATGGCCATTGCGGCTGCCAGCCAGTGCCGATCTATAAGAGTTCTGAACTTCTGAAGGTTGAAATCCGATCTAGCTGCAGACAAGGTCTCAACCATGGTGGGAGGTCGTTGTAGAGCTATACATCCAGAATAGCACCATGCGCATCAAGGGCAAATTAACACCGGAATTTGGCGCGCCTGCCCATATATCTTTGGTACATCGACTCTCGCCCTGCTATGGTTCTCTCTGTTCCTGGTGTCCGTGTACACTCATGGAGCCACGGCGCAGATCGACGATCGCTTGATAAACTGTGGCGAACGAATACTCCAAGCGCCCGTGTTACTATGGTATGAGCACGAACCTCGTCAACATCATGAAGGACCGACAGGAGTGGAGGCCGCATTGGACGTACACGTGCAGAGGAGGATCGAGTTGGACTATGGCGGACTTGAGGACTATGGCGGCGGTGGCACACGCTGCTGGTACTGGTGCCGCAAACATCACCCAGTTGAGGCTCTCCCGAGAGTCGTCGTAAGCTACAAGGAATTGGTGCCCCGGCGGGAGGCGGTACTCCTGAGGCACCGCAAGAGATCTGCAGCTGTAGCCGCGTCATCTTTAACAACGAAGAGGTCGTCTCCTGATTCAGGGAGTTCGATCGCCCGCGAGGTTGTTGTAGCCGGCGCTGGGCAAATGATTTTAGTGCTGGTCCCACATGATTTTAGTACCGGTCCCACTTTTTTGGTACCATCAAGTACCATCAGTTTAGTACCACCTATTTTACTACCGTAAGATTGAGACAGATGGACGGTTTATAAAAACACCAATCATCCTAAAATTTGTATATATTCAATAGTCTAGAATAGACGGGCGCGACAACGTGCGTTTCAATGATCTAGTTATTTGCTTATTATCCGATGGAATGGAGATGGTAGAAAATTTGGCCCCGTGGTAGTTAACTAGGACGGAGACGGGGAGATTTTTTTCCGCACAAGATGGCTATGGTTAAGCAATAACCAGTGGTTAGTCTCCCCCTTGCCATATTGAGTGGCGTCTGTCTGATCTAGTATAGTACTCTAACTACTCACACGGACGTAGCCACTGATCACATGGAGATCGAAGCAGGTAGTGACAAATCTGGTGACGACGAGGATTTGGAGTTGGGAAGAAATCTCCACAAGCACACATATAACGATGCCGACCGTTGTTTACTGCAGGAAGGGGGAGGAGCTGTCTCTGGTCATGCACACGCTTTTTAAATCGCAAGGTCAGCTCCTAGAGGTATATAACAAGTGAAGTTTGAAAACCATATCCCAAGCAAGTGAAACCTTAATTATTTATTGTCTTTCCCGGCTGCAAAGCAACCCCCTGTTATACAATGGTCAACCCAGGCAGCCCTAAGTAACTTAACAAAGTATAGTTTTGGGGCACAAATATGAGAATATTTATATTCCACACTAAATATATATCACTGATGTGTGCTTTCCAACCTTCGTGCTAGTGACACATGGATATTTTTGTGATCCGACAGCGAGACTTGAATGATGCTTATTTTTCTCTTCAAACCACATATAGAGACTTGGCCCGTTGAAAGGCGATAGCGAGATTTGAATGATGCATCCGAAAAGTTATGAACAACATAATACACAGACTTGCCCCATTGAAAAGAAAAATGTAATCCAAGTCTCGGTAAACTCAAAAACATTTATGAAGATGAACTTTAAAGTGGAATGAGTGAACTTGAAAATTTTACACATCCTGGAAACAACTAGCCAAGACAAAAAATGGCTTCGACAAGGATTCAAGAGTAGTAGCACCGAAGTTTAAGCGGCCCCTCGCTTTCGTAATTGAAAAGGGGTGGATGTGTCATGTGACGTGGCTGATGTGGGAGCGCTCATGTTCATGGCCCGGTCTCTCCCGGTAACTCGTAGCCTAGCCTACAATGTAGCACTCGATCGTAGACTGTCACCGACCCCTATTAATTGTACTGTTCGTAGATGTCGACCGGCTACTAACCTTTCTCCTTCACTATTCGTGTGGTCTCATGCCATGCTCGATTTTTTCCGTCTCTTGATAGACGCCGACCTGTTGACGACGACGTTGATCGGATGGATGCTGACCTGTTGACGCCACTGATCACAGTGGCGAAGACGATGGATGGAATTCTGTGAATCATCATCTTCTGCAGAGCACGCAGGTTTCGTCGATAATACGTTCCGGATGATGCATTTCATTGCATGTATATGGTGAGCCTAACCATAAAGAACACTAACCAGAAAGATGCGTGTATATATGCTCTAAGTAAAGGTGCATTTCATTAGCAGACTAGTTCCCAACTCTGCTTTAATCTGATCGACACGTTGCCTCTGCTTTACTCTTTTTTTTTTTGGAAATGAGCGCTTTATTACTCAAGAGTAAGGTTACACATGGCCTCTGCATAACTAGGATGCACACAGCCGATCGATCACAAGACGAACCAAACTTAAGTACGAAAATTACAGTCCGTAAAATAAAATAAAACTGCGTCCATCTAAGGTAGTTCAATCCGCAAATCACGCTGACATCCATGTCGGGAGAAAATATTCCTCGCCGCATCCTCCAAGCGCGTACACCCCTCCGCAAACAAATCGCGGAACTCCATACGCTGAAGCGGAATCCATGATCGTAGGATAGCCATTGCACGATAAACCACCTGCAAGGAAGAAGAAATTATATTATTAAAAATCTTGTCAATTCTACATAGCTAAAGCGACCAAATAATGGCAAACGCTCCCACCCTAAATAAAGTCTCATATTTATCCCGAATCTCATATAACCAATTGCCGAATACATTGGCAACCGATCGCGAAGGAGATAAACCCGAGGCTACTTGGATGATTGACCATATAACACGAGCAAATTTACATTGAAAGAATAAATGCCGTATTGTCTCATGATGATGACAAAATACACATTGTGTACTTCCATGCCAATTCCTCTTAACAAGATTGTCTTTAGTAAGAATTACCCCTTTACGAAGGTACCAAGCAAAAATCTTCGTCTTAAGGGGTAACTTCATTTTCCAAATTTTACTACTGTTATCGACAGGAATATTAGGTTGGATCAAAGCCCTATACATAGAGTCAACCGAAAATTTACCACTCTGCTTTACTCAGCAAACCTAATTAATATTCTTCTTCTTCTTCATCGGTCATAGTCTCCGCTTTTTCTAGCTACGCATGCATACTCAATCATGTTCTTTGCGATTATGTAACTAGCTATATTCCTAATTTTATAACCCAAAATTTCAAAATTTATAACTTCATCATTTTTTCCTAAGCTACGCATATTCGAGTTTCGGTACGCGAAAATCATGCACACACGTACGTGTTGCTCTATCTGCAAACATTTTTTTTGACTTTGTTTACTAGTACAATTTTGAGTTTACTGTTACACGAGCGAGTTGATGAGTATTCTAGTTTCATGACGTAATTTCGGTAGCCCCATTTGTCTTTTTTTCTCCTTCCCTTTCTCAACAGCTAATATGGAAATTATAGTTTTTGAAAGATAATAAACTGGATTTGCCCATACATACTCCCTCTGTTTCATAATATAAGATGTTTGTGCTTTATGAAAAGAGTATATCTAGACCTCTTTAACGTATAGGTTCGGAGTATACACTAAAAGATGTATCTAGACCTCTTAGACGTGACGAAGAGTCCAAGTGGGCTCAACGTGCTAAGCTTAAACATGTTCAGGAGGATGGTAATAATACTAAATATTTCCATCTTATTGCGAATGGAAAACATAGAAAGAAGAAAAAATTTCAACTAGAACAAGAAGAAGGTACTATTGTAGGGATGACAATTTGAAAGTCTTTATTACTGAATACTATAAGCGCTTGTTTGGGGAGCCGACTCCCAACGATTTCTCTCTTAGGGAAGACATAAATCATGACATTCCACAGGTGTCTTTAGAGGAGCATGAGATTTTAGCTAGTATGTTTTCCGAACAGGAAGTGTATGATGCTATTTTCTCGATGGAGCGTAACAAGGCACCGGGTCCAGATGGATTCCCTGCGGAATTCTATCAAACCTTTTGGAGCATTATTAAGCATGATTTGTTGGCTTTATTTGCATAGTTGCATAAAGACAACCTATCTCTGTTTAAGCTTAACTTTGGGGTGGTCATCCTGCTGCCCAAAAAAGAAAATGCAGTGCAAATACAACAATATAGACCTATATGCTTACTTAATGCTAGTTTCAAAATCTTCACTAAGGTTGCTACAAACCGAATTACTGTGATTGCTCACAAAATTGTTAGACCTACCCAGACAGCTTTTATGCCTGGACGACATATACTTGAAGGAGTAGTTGTCTTACATGAAACTATTCATGAGATCCACAAAAAGAAATTAGATGGGTTCTTTTCAAAATTGATTTTGAAAAGGCTTATGATAAAGTAAGGTGGCCTTTCTTACTACAGGCCCTCCGTATGAAAGGTTTCGATCCTCTTTAGTGTAAGTGGATTGATAATTTCGTACGAGATGGTAGTGTGGCTATTCGTGTCAATGATGACATTGGCCATTATTTCCAGACTAGAAAAGGACTCAGGCAAGGGGACCCCCTCTCCCCAATGTTGTTCAATATCATTGATGATATGCTTGCTATTCTTATTGCAAGGGCTAAAGAGAATGGTCAGGTGACTGGACTTATACCACATATGGTGGAGGGGGTGTGTCTATTTTACAGTATGCTGATGATATGATCTTATTCATGGAACATGATTTCCAAAAAGCGGTTTATATGAAACTTATTCTTTGCATTTTTGAGCAATTGTCGGGCTTAAAAATCAATTTCCACAAGAGTGAGGTTTACTGCTTTGGGAAAGATGTTGAACAAACACAAACTTACAAGGAGATTTTGGCTGCGAATCGGGGTCCCTACCGTTTAGGTACCTAGGGGTACCTATTCACTACCGAAGACTACGGAATTATGAATGGAACCCAGTTGAAACTAGATGTGAAGGGAAACTTGGCAAGGGAAGCTTCTGTCCTATGGGGATAGGCTGGTTTAATCAATTCGGTCCTAACTAGTTTGCCTATGTTCATGCTATCGTTTCTAGAACTACCGAAGGGTGTAAAAAACTATTAGATTTCTACCGCTCATGTTTGTTTTGGCAAAGTGATGAGCACAAGAAGAAATATAGACTATCTAGATGGAATATTCTATGTAGACCCAAAGACCAGGGTGGATTAGGTATTGAGGTGCTAGAGCTTAAGAACAAGAGTTTACTGAGTAAATGGTTGAATAAGCTATTAACGGAGGAGGGAGTGTGGCAAGAGTTGCTACACAACAAATACCTCGCAAATAAAACACTAGCACAAGTGGAAGTCAAACCAACTGATTCACCTTTTTGGAAGGGATTAATGGGAGTGAAAGGTGAGTTCTTTGCCCGTGGCTCTTTCAAAATTGGTAATTGGAAAGGTGTTAGATTCTGGGAGGATGTTTGGTTAGGGGAGACGTCTCTTGCCCAACAATATCCTATCTTGTACTCTATAGTCCACAGAAAACATGTTCTGGTTCACGACGTCCTATCTCACTATCCATTACATATTACCTTTCGACGGAACTTGAATGGAAACAAATGGAATGCATGGCTGCATCTATGTGAGAGGTTGATGGAAGTAAACCTAACGAATGAACATGATAAGTTTATTTGGAATCTCTCTGAAAATGAGATTTTTTCTGTTAAATCTATGTATGAAGACCTTATAAATGATCATCCAAATTTTCCAACCAAATATTTGTGGAAATTGAAAATACCTTTGAAAGTAAAGATCTTTATGTGATTTCTGAATAGCAAAGTTCTCTTAACTAAGGATAACCTTGCCAAGCGAAATTGGAATGGGTGTAAAAAATGTTGCTTTTGTAACGAAGACGAAACAATCAAACATTTATTTCTTTCATGTCCATTCGCAAAAATAATTTGGCGTATGGTTTTTTGTACTTATAATCTTCCTTCACCAACCAATATTACTAATATGTTTAGGAATTGGCTAAATGGAGTAGATAAAGTGAGTAAGGGTAGAATTCGCATTGGCATCTCGGCCATTTGTTGGTCTATTTGGAAATGCCGCAACAATTATATTTTTAACAAGACTGGAGTTCCTTCTTTTTTACAGGTTATCATTATGGCGGCACATTGGATTTAGATCTGGGCTTTCCTACTCCCAGAACATCAACGACAACCCATGGTCACTGGGTGCACCCGTCTTGTGGCGGTTACCTCGGATTTTTTCAGCCAGGCTTCATGGCGTCATTCTAGTAGATTGACTAAGGTCTAGTATTTTTCTACAAGCTCTCTTGTGAGACCCATTTGTTCTATCGGATGTTTAGGCTGCGTACCATAGCATTCTGATATATGCCTCTGTAATACTTTGGAGATATTTTCTGGGACATATTTTTAATAAAAGGTTGTGTGCATCCTTGAATACAGAGGCGGGGGCAATCCCCATTTCGAAAAAAAACTAAAAGATGTCTAGATACATTCATATCACAAAGCTAAAACATATTATATTATAAAACGGAGGGAGTGCATATGTGTTGCATCTATCTATCTGCAAATTATAGTTTTTCCAAAGATAATAAAGTGGATTTGTCCATTGTGGCATCTATCTGATCCTAGTCTAGTATACTCTTAACTACTCACACAGGGAGCTGTTCAATCTGTAGCCACTCATCACACGGATATAAGCAGATATCAACAAATCTGGTGACGACGAGGGTTTGGAGTTCGGAACAAATCTCCACACGCACAAACATGACGGTGCCGACCGACCATTGTTTGTTTACTGCAGGAAGGAGGAGGAGCTGTCTCCGGTCATGAACATGATTTTATTTTGAATTGCAAAGTCGCCTCTTAGAGGAGCGGTAAATACTAGTAATAAACAAGCAAAGTTCGAAATCATATCCCAAGCAAGTGAAACCTTAGAGACTAAGCAACCCCCAATACAATGGTCAACCCTAAGTTCAGACCAATAATACACTTCCAAATTTTTTTTCCCTTCGTACTAGCATTCATGGACAACCCCAATTATATCAGTCGCATGATGCCAAGTGCTAACTAGAAATCTTTTATTTATTTTCCTTAGCTATTGCAGAAAACAGACAGCTCTGCTTTTCATGTCCATACACGCTTTGACAAGTTTGTCCAATGTGACATCTATCTCTGTCCTAATCTGTGTCTAGTAGTCTAATAATTAACGGAGCTAGCATCACCACACACTGTCGCAATCACTGGTCAATCAGTCAATCCAACGACAAACCTAGCTATATTTTTCTCTATTTTTTTCAGTTGTAACCGCGGATTCGTTACAACTTACAAAAATCACATGTGCAACAAAAGATTTAGGTCGGTGCCGACGGATCCCAAAAGCAAAACAAAACAAGCATGCACATCGTACTTAATGCATGGCCACACGCACAGTTTAAACAATCTTCTCTTTTATGTTTAATTAAAGGATGCATTAGTTATCCGAGGGGGCTCTTTAACAGAAAAACATATGGAAAACATTTGACGAGTTTTAAGAAGCCCAAAACAAGATTAAATAACGGGTTTTTCCAGTTCCAACTCTTCTATAAAATCTATTTTCACATGTCTAAATCCATTACTAAAAGAACTGCAGTTTCAATTTGTCTCATTTTTTTAAAGCCACGCGACGGTGAGTGTACTACGTTTTTCCGTCTGTCCAGTCACAAATCAATATGTAGGCCTTGCTTGTAATTTGGTTCTTCTTCGCACATAGTCAGCACTTTTCAGGTGCACTACCTAGTTCTTTTTTTTGAGAATAGGATTTTGGCATTAAAAGAAACAATGGACAATACAAAATACCCCAACAAAAACGAAAATTAATCGAAATCCTTGAGATTCACTTCATCTTCAACCTCCGGACCGTGTCGATAACGCGCCACCGCTGCCGCTCCTCCTAGAGTTGTCCTGCCGTTGTTGGTCGCGGATGGAAAGTCGACGAACGGGCCCAGAAGGCCACACCCGTCCCAAGGACGAAGAAGGATGAACCGCCAATGGACCCCCTTGACGATCCGAAGATCCCCACAGCTAGAAGAAGTCGTTGAGGATCACATCACTGCCACAAGCTTTTCGACGTCGCTGTCGAGATGGGACTGAAGCCAGAGAGACTTTATTGGAGAAGATATCGCAACAAAAGATTTAGGTTGGTGTGGGCGGATCCCAAAAGCAAAACAAAACAAGCATGCACATCATGCTTAATGCATGTCCACACCCCTAAAACAAGAGTAGCCAACCAATTCTAACTTTGGACACGCGCATATTTTAAATAATATTCTCTTTTATGTTTAATTAATAGACGCATTAGTTATCTGAGGGGGCTCTTTAGCAGAAAACATATGGGAAACATTTAGCGAGTTTTAAGAAGCCAAGATCTGTGAGGCTGGGCCCAAACCCATCCAAAACAAAATTAAATAACGGTTCTTTCCGGTTCCAACTCTTCCGAAATTTATTTTCACATGTCTAAATCCATTACTAAAAGAACTGCAGTTTCAATTTGTCTCATTTTTTCTAAAAAGCCACGCGGCGGTGAGTGTACTACGTTTTTTCATCTGTTCAGTCACAGATCAATATGTAGGCCTGCTTGTAGTTCAGTTCTTCTTCGGTCATAGTCTGCGCTTTTGAGGCGATAGTGAGATTTGGATGATGACTATTTCTCTGTCCGAACCGCAAACATCCAAAAGTTTATAATGATAGAGGGCCTTGTCCCATTGGAAAACCAAATAAAATCTAAGTCTCAGAAAACTCAAAAAAATCATGAAATGAACTTGAAAGTGATACATACCAGTGGATTTGAAAATTCTAAGCACAGTCTGAAAACCACGGGTCAAATAAAACTCGGTTCGGCAAGGACTCGAGAGAAGTAGCATGCAAAAAGCTGTTTCAAAAACTATCATGGGATGAACTTAAGGTGATACGAGTAAATATTTGAAAATTTTAAGCACATTCTAAAAACCATCGGCCACATGCAATGAATCTGGTGGATCCTTATGTGGTCTGTGAAAAGAACAGACATGCAATGAACTCTGGTGGATCCATATGTGGTTTGTGAGAAGATAAACACTGGGTTCGACAATGACTTTGTGAGCAGTAGCAGTAGATGGTAAAAAAAGGAATTGAGAAAACGGTAGAGATGTCCCCCGCAAAAAAGAAAATAAAATAAAATGGTAGAGATGTTATTGATTACTATTAGCTATGTTATTTAAATACTAAGTATAGTATGCACCAATTATTAACTTTATTGTACCCATCGTAACTTTCACCACTGAATTAGGGGTAAAGAATCATGCCAAGATTCAATTTATACTCTAGAAGTTTCGATAAATATGTCTACCTTATTATACTCTAAAATTCCATATTTCAATATTGTTGGACCATAATCTTTCGATACCTCTACCATAATTAGCTACAAATCGGAAATCAGTTGATGAAGATAAACCATGCTATAGAACATTTTAAATCTAGCATAATGTAAATGATTTTTCAATTGTATGCATTATGAATATATTACAGAACAAATGCTAAGATACTGGTTACGGTCGTATAAGGCTCAACATAAGTATAAAATTTTATTACAAATTATATTAAAGTGCAGTCGGGTTCACTAACCATCCCTAAGAAAACGACACTAGCAGATGTGTCTCCCTTGCACTATTTTGAGGAAAAATTGAATCATTTGGGCTCAGTAAGGAATAGAGATGTAATGTTATATGCATGTTGTATATCGAAATCAACACTCAACTAACAAACTCAACTAGATGGCATATGAGCAGATTGAGGTCTTGTGACTAGACGGATTGGGGTTTTGTGACTAGATGACAGATGCATCAATCGACCGTTCGAACTATATATATATATACTACCCTACTTCAAGAGCAAAAGAATATATACACGATTAAGCAAATCCTATGTATAAATAGTGAAATCTGCGGCTGCGACTAGAGAAGCTAGCAATGTAGTACCTCAGACTCCTCATCGGGGACCTCCTCCTCGAACTCGTCATTCTCTGCAATTACGTCGATGATTTCTTGGACGACGATGGGGTCGTTGATGTAGAGCACCGGATTGCCTTCGCCTGCCGCCTGCCCCCCCATCCAGATCTGCCGCTAGCACCACGACATTGTCGGCCACCTGCTGCTTGACAGCGACGGCTACTGGCTGGACGGATGAGCTCGAACCCTCGACGGCGCGGTGACGACCGGCGTTCGTGCCCGGAGAAGACGCCTCCGCCTGCTTGGCGACGACCAAGTCATCCGCTGCTGCGCCTTCAACAGTCTTCACCTCCGGCTCGTCTCCACGCGTATGCTTCATGGCGCACCTAGGGCGGGAGGTGGTGCAAGCGAACGAGCTTCGGCGCGTGCGGTAGGTGCAGGTTTGGGTTTTGGGACTAGAAGGATTGGGAAAAATGACATGAGCTCGTGGAAGAAGAAGTCCAAGCGGGTTTATAAACACTGGACCATTCGTAGTCCTCGAGTGGACACGTGTGGTGGGCGGGGGGATGGGGCTACCACAATCTCCACCTTTTTTGGTTTCCCTTTTTTTGAAACAACCGCGATCTCCACTTTAGAACTGCATTCAAAACACGCTCATGGCAGACCTCGATTCCAATGCATCCAAGTGGCACGGAACCAATTTCTAGCAATGTTAGATCTACTCGAGGGCCCCCCCTTGACGCATGGAAGTTACTTGCGGTAGGGTCCAGTTGGAAGTGAGATTGAGAGCACTACATAAAAATGGAAGATGTCTTACTAAAATCAAGTGGCAATAAATTGTAGCATCCCATCGACAACCGTTCACTCGATGACCCCATTGCCATGTGCATGTGTTGTAGTAGCAGTAGTAGGCTTTTCAGACTTGATTAAACATGGTGTGATCAGTCGACGACTTTTTCCATGGACGGCTTCGTGTTCCTTCTTGTAAAGTTCTCGCTGAGGGAGACGTCCATGCTGTTTCACGCTGTACTGTGAAGGGCACGACGTGTGCAACAATCCTCGTTGGATCACACATGATCAACGGTTGGTGCGCACGATCCGCGTGACAACTGTGACAACCAATCAAGGTGTAGCAGACAAAGTGAGCACAAGTTTGGGCTTCTACGAAAGAGAGAGAGGGCAAAACTGAGTAGTATCAAAAAACCAAGGGAAAAACTGAGTAGTATAAAAATGGAAACTAAGCGTCTTGTATAGTCAAATACATCGTGGCATACATGAAATTATATGTCTATTCTTTCACAAACCACACATGGATCCACTAGTGTCACTACATGTGTGTTCTTTTGCAAACCACGCATGGATCCACCAGTGTCATTACATGCATGTTCTTTTCATAAACCACAGTTAGAGTCATTGCATGTGTGTTCTTTTCATTAACCACAGCTAGAGTCAGTGCATGTCTGTTGTTTTCACAAACCACATATGGATCCACCAGAGTCATTGCATGTCTGTTCTTCTTAGAAACCATATATGGACCCACCAGTGTCATTGAATTGTGTTCTTTTCATGAACCACATATGGAACAACTAGAGTTAGTGCATGTGTGTTCTTTTCACAAACCACATATGGATCCACCAGTGTCATTACATGTGTGTTCTTTTCATTAACCACATATGGATCCCGTAGTGTCATTGCATGGGTGTTCTTTTCATTAACCAGAACTAGAGTCACCAGATGTGTGTTATTGTCATAAACCACATGGATCCTCTAGTGGCATTGCATGTCTGTTCTTCTCACAAACCACATATGGATCCACGAGAGTTCATTGCATGTCTGTTATTTTCACAAACCACATGGATCCACTAGTCTCATTGCATGTGTGTTCATTTCACAAACCACATGTGGATCGACCAGAGTCATTGCATGTTTTTTCTTCTCACAAACCACATGTGGATCCACCAGTGTTATTGCATGTGTGTTCTTTTCATGAACCACATATGGATCCACCAGTGTCATTCCATGTTTGTTCTTCTCACAAACCACATATGGATCCACCAGTGTCATTACATGTTTATTCTTCTCACAAACCACACATGGATCCACCAGTGTCATTGCATGTGTCTTCTTTTCACAAACCACATGTGGATCCACTAGAGTCATTGCATGTGTGTTCTTTTCATGAACCACATATGGATCCACCAGAGTCATTGCATGTGTGTTCTTTTCATGAACCACATATGGATCCACCAGTGTCATTGAATGTGTGTTCTTTTCATGAACCACATATGGATCCCCTAGTGTCATTGCATGTATGTTCTTCTCACAAACCACATATAGATCCACCAGAGTCACTACATGTGTGTTCTTTTCACAAACCACATATGGACCCCCTAGTGTTATTGCATGTTTTTTTCATTAACCATAGATAGAGTCATTGCATGTCTGTTCTTCTCACCAACCACATATGGATCCACCAGAGTCATTGAAATGTGTGTCCTTTTCACAAACCACATATGGATCCACCAGAGTTCATTGCATGTCTGTTATTTTCACAAACCACATGGATCCACCAGTGTCATTGCATGTGGGTTCTTTTCACAAACCACATGTGGATCCACTAGAGTCATTGCATGTGTGTTCTTTTCATTAACCACAGCTAGAGTCATTGCATGTATGTTCTTTTCACAAACCACATATGGATCCACCAGAGTCATTGCATGTCTGTTCTTCTCACAAGCCACATATGGATCTACCAGTGTCACTGCATGTGTGTTCTTTCATGAACCACATATGGATCCACCAGAGTCATTGCATGTGTGTTCTTTTCACAAACCACATGTGGACCCATGAGTGTCATGGAATATGTGTTATTTTCATGAACCGCATATGGAACAAGTAGAGTCACTACATGTGTGTTCTTTTCACAAACGACATATAGATCCTCCATAGTTCATTGCATGTCTGTACTTTTCATTAACCACATATGGAACCACCAATGTCATTGCATGTGTGTTCTTTTCATTAACCACATATGGATCCCCTAGTGTCATTGCATGGGTGTTCTTTTCATTAACCGCAACTGGAGTCACTACATGTGTGTTATTGTCATAAACCACATGGATCCACCGGTGTCATTGCATGTTTGTTCTTCTCACAAAACACATGGATCCACGAGTGTTCATTGCATGTCTGTTATTGTCACAAACCACATGGATCCACTAGTGTCATTGCATGTGTATTATTTTCACAAACCACATGTGGATCCACCAGAGTCATTGCATGTCTATTCTTCTCACAAACCACATGTGGGTCCAACAGTGTCATTGAATGTGTGTTCTTTTCATGAATCACATATGGATCCACCAATGCAATTGCATGTCTGTTCTTCTCACAAACCACATATGGATCCACCAGAGTTCATTGCATGTCTGTTATTTTCATAAACCACATGGATCCACCAATGTCATTGCATGTGTGTTCTTTTAATAAACCATAGCTAGAGTCACTTGATGTGTGTTATTGTCATAAAACACATGTATCCACCAGTGTCATTCCATGTCTGTTATTCTCGCAAACCGCATATGGATCCACCAGAGTTCATTGAATGTCTGTTATTTTCACAAACCACATGGATCCACTAGTGTCATTGCATGTGTGTTCTTTTCACAAACCACATGTGGATCCACCAGAGTCATTGCATGTGTGTTCTTTTCACGAACCACATATGGATCCACCCGTGTCATTGAATCTGTGTTATTTTCATGAACCACATAAGGATCCCCTAGTGTCGTTGCATGTCCGTTCTTCTCACAAACCACATATGGATCCACCAGAGTCACTTCATATGTGTTCTTTTCACAAACGACATATGGACCCCCTAGTGGCATTGCATGTGTGTTCTTTTTATTAACCATAGCTAGAGTCATTGCATGTCTGTTCTTCTCACAAACCACATACGGATCCACTAGAGTCATTAAAATGTGTGTTTTTCACACAAACCACATATGGATCCACCAGTGTCATTGCATGTGTGTTCTTTTCACAAACCACATGTGGATCCACTAGAGTCATTGCATGTGCATTCTTTTCATTAACCACAACTAGAGTCATTGCATGTCTGTTGATACGTTGCTAACATATCCATAATTTTTGATGTTCCATGCTTGGTTTTATCTACTTTCTTATGTTTTGTTCCAACTTCGGAGTACTTTTTATACAATTTCTTGGACTGACCTATTAACAAGAGCCACAGTGCCATCTGTCTGTTTTCTGCTATTTTTGGTTCCAAGAAAGTCAAATGAATATTCTCAGAATTGGACGGGACAAAAGCCAAAGTCAGTTTTTCACCGAGGGACACACAGAGCCAGAATACGAGACGGAGAGGGGCTAGGGGCCGCCACACCACCTGGCCGGACGGCCCAGCCTAGCCCGCGCCAGGGGGTGGTCTGGCTGCCTTCGGCACCCCCTCGACCTCCCCTTTCTCCTATAAGATGCCTCCGATATAGAAACCCTAAGTACCCGATCAAAATTCCACGAAAGAGTCTGTAGCCGCCGTCATCTCCATCCCTAGATCGGGAGGGATCTGAAGCTCTTCCCGGCACCCTACCGGAGGGGAGAATTCAGCCTGCAGGCCTTCTTCATCACCATGCAAGCCTTCGGTGTGATGTGTGAGTAGTTCATCTCTGGACTACGGGTCCATGTAGTAGCTAGATGGCTGGTTCTCCTCCTTTGTGCTATCATGTTTAGATCTTGTGAGCTCCGTTCATGATCAAGATCATCTATTTGTAATCCTACATGTTGTGTTTGTGGGGATCCGATGGATATTGAGATGCTATTTCAGATTGATTATTGATTCTATCATGTCTTTGTTATTTGTGATCTTGGATGCTTTCCGTTGTTAGTAGCTATCTTGGCCAAGTAGATGTTAGCAACTCCAAGAGTTAGTATTTATGCTCGATAGTGGGTTCATGCCTCTAGTAATCTGGGGAAGTGACATAAATCTCTAAGGTACTAGATGTGTTGTTGCTACTAGGGAGAAAACAACAATCATTTGTTCATAAAACAATCGTATTGTTTACTTTACATGCAATGTGTAATGCAATTATCTGTTGCTTGCAACTTAATACTGGAGGGGGTTCGGATGATAACCTGAAGGTGGATTATTAGTCATAGATGCAGTTGGACTACGGTCTATGTATAATGTTGTAATGCCCAATCAAGTCTCAAAGGAGTCAAGATGAGTAGTATATGCATGATTGTTTTCTCGATGTTTGTCAATTGCCCCGCTGTAATTTGTTCACCCAACATGTCATCTATCATAAGGAGAGCCACCACTGGTGAACTATGGACCCCGGTCCTTTCTTTTATCATCAATCTACAACTGTTTACTGCTTTCTGATTACTTTCTGCAAACTATTACTTTCTTCCACACAATACGTTTAATCCTTTGATTTCAGCAAAACTGGTGAGATTGACAACCTCACTTTAAGTTGGGGGCAGAGTTCAGCTAGCAACACCTTGGAGGTGTTTCCTTGCTCCTACTAGATTGATAACCTTGGTTTCATAACTGAGGGAAAACTTACTACTATGCTCATCATACCTTCCTCTTGGGGTTCCCCAACGAGCTCGATATATTTTGGGCCATCAAGCACTTTTTTTGGCGCTGTTGCTAGGGAGTCAAGGTCATCTTCACATGGAGAGTCCCTCATAACCAATCTCTTTACTTTGTTATTTTTGTTTTGCTTAGTTTATTTTTGCTTTGTTTGCTTGTTTCTTTATCAAAAACACAATAAAATAGTTTTACTAGTTTGCTTTATTTATTAAAAACACAAAAAATGACTACTCTTGAAAACACTAAGTTGTGTGACTTCATTAGCACCAACAATAATGATTTCATGTGCACACCTATTGCTCCACCTATTCCTGAAGCTACTTTCTTTAAAATAAAACCTGCTTTACTCAATCTTGTTATGAGAGAACAATTTTCTGGTATTGGTAATGAAGATGCTGCTGCTCATCTAAATAACTTTGTTGAACTTTGTGAGGTGCAAAAGCATAGGGATATAGATGGAGATATCATTAAGCTTAAATTGTTTCCTTTCTGTTTGAGAGGAAAAGCTAAAGAATGGTTGAATTCCTTAACTAGGAATAGTGTTGATTCTTGGACTAAATGCAAAGATGCTTTCATTGGAAAATATTATCCTCCTTCTAAGATTATATCTATGAGAAGTGAAATAATGAAGTTTAAACAATCTGATAATGAACATTTTGCTCAAGCTTGGGAAAGAATTGTCCCACTCATGGACTGACTGCAAGGATGATTATCCAAACCTTGTATGCAGGATTGAACTATTCTTCAAGAAATCTACTGGACTTTGTTGCTGGAGGTACCTTTATGACCATTACTTTGGGTGCTGCAACAAAGCTTCTGGATAATATGATGGTTAACTATTCTGAATGGCACACTAAAAGAGCTCCACAAGGTAAGAAGGTAAATTCTGTTGAGGAAACCTCTTCCTTGAGTGATAAAATTGATGTTATTATGTCTATGCTTGTTAATGGGAAAGCTCATATTGATCCAAATCATGTTCCTTTAGCCTCTTTGGTTGCTCAAGAAGAGCAAGTTGATGTGAACTTTATAAGGAATAACAATTTTAGCAACAATTCCTACATGAATAATTTTGGTAACAACAATTATAGGTCATATCCTCCCAACAATGGTAATGCTTATGGATATTCCTACAACAATAATAAGAGTGCACCCTCTGAACTTGAAGTTATGCTTAAAGATTTTATTAGTAAACAAACTACTTTCAATAAAACTATTGAGGAAAAACTCTCTAATGCTGAAAGAAATATAACATCTTTGTCTGAAGCACAATCCTCTTTGATTAATAAAATGGCTGCTAAACCTGAAACTATTGATAATCCCTTTGCTACCACTAATGCCATACAAGTTAGAATTTATGAAAATGTTAGACTATTAGGTGAATTGCATGCTAAGTGGGAAATAGAAGATGAAATTGCTAGAAAGATTAGTGTTTCTACTATCACTACCACTACTGTTGAGGCTAGTAATAGCTCTACTACTTTGAAGATAATTATGATTTTGATCTTGATGGTTGCAACATCTCTGAAGTTATTAAGTTCCTACAAAAGCTTGCTAAAATTCCTAATGCTAGTGCTATGAATATGGCCTTTACAAAACACATTACTAATGCTCTAATAAAAATTAAAGAAGAAAAGATTTAACATAAAGCTTCTATTCCTATAAAACAAGAAGATGGTTGGGAACCCATCATTAATATGAAAGTGAATGATTTTGATTTCAAGGCTTTATGTGATCTTGATAGTAGTGTTTCTATTATGCCTAGAAGGATTTATGATGTGCTTGATTTGCCACCATTGGAAGATTGTTATTTGAATGTCCCACTTGATGATAATGCTCAAAATAAACTCATGGGGAGTATTAATGATATTATTATTATGGTTAACAATACCTATGTCCCCGTTTATTTCTATGTTTTGGATGTTGAATGCAATGCTTCTTGTCCTATTACATTGGGAAGACCTTATCTTAGAACGGTTAGTGCCATTATTGATATGAAAGAAGGCACCATTAAATATCAAATCCTACTCAAGAAAGGTATAGAACATTTCCCTAAGAATAGAGAGAAGATTTTTTTGCCTCTCCTATGAAAACAAAATTTTCTCTTAATGCTTCTTCATTTGAGAACACTTGATTCTTTTTCTTGCTTCTTATGCCTAACTTAAAGGCGTTAAAGAAAAGTACTTATTAGGAGATAACCCAAAAGTTTTAGATGAGTCTTGGAAGTTATTAATTCAGTAATAACCACTCCTTATCCTTTTTATTTGCTTTTTGTGCCAAGAGTAACCTCTAATGAGAGAGAAGTAATGATTGGGAAAGTTGCTGTCCCAAAACAGATTTCTGTTCTTCACCGTAAAATATCGTGTAACATCTCTGTACGTCGTTTTGAGGTGTGAATTTTTGTGCTTCTGCCCCAGGTTGTTAACTCACTTTCGTTAGTTCAATACTTTTCGAGTTGAGCAACAGAAGGTCTTCGAAAAAATTCGTCTTTACCTACTGGTCTGTTTTGACAGATTTGTGCCATTATTTGCATTTGCTTCTTGTTGGTTCCTTTTTGAGTTTTTTGGGGAATTGAGATTTTTGAGGGAAGTTCTACAGTAGCTTGTTTTTTAATGGAAGTTTTATTGGTGTTGAAACTGAACCCAAAGACTTATTATCTTGAGTGCACTAATATTGTTCATAAAGATCGTGTGAAGTTTTGTATGAAGGAAAATTTTCATTTGTATGGAGAGAATGATGTAATGAGATGAAAATGGACTAAACCTCAAGCTTGGGTATGCCACGCGTGTCAACCCAAGAAATATCCAAGAAGTCCAAGCGTCAAATCTTGGGGATGCCCAAGGCATCCCCTTCTTCATCAATAAAAATCACAAGTTTCTTCCAAACACTTCATTTTTATTGTTTCTTGCACAATTGTGTTATTCTTGGAGCGTCTTCTTTTTCATTTTCATTTTGGTTTTTCGTTTTCTTGGTTTTCTTAGTTTTCTGAATAAATTGGTTGGACCCCCTCTTTCATACATTGGTTTTCAAAATAGTTTGGTTTGGATTGGAAAAGAGTAGAAAGTTCATGCTTAAGTGGTAAAGAGAGCTTGTTTTTGACTGTGGCCTATGTTTTTTCATGCCATGCTTGATATTGTTTTGGCCTTATGCTTAGTATTCTTTGTTGTAGCATGACTTGTTATAAACAATTGAGATTGCTTAATGTGCCTTGGAAGAATCATGCGTTGTTTTAGCATATTAAAGCAAAGTATTGCGATATTCTCCTTTGATGCTTTATTTGGGTTGACTTGGCACATGCTCACACCATGTTATGACTATCCCAAGTCACCATAAGCCTTTATGATCCTTTTGTTTTCAACTTGTAGTATCACTTTATTCTTTGATTAATGATGTTTTGTCGCTCTGCATGATTATGGCCATTATTGCTCTCTTAGTTGGTCTCTCCCAGTTGCTAGCCTCCATAACCAAGTATGACTTCCACTCATGCATCCAACTGCTAAAACCAAGTTATTCCAAAGAGTCCACCATACCTACCTATTAGCATATGCTACTCCAAGTATATTCATGTTTTTATCTACCTTCCGAATTAAACTTGTTATGAGAAAACTAGTTATTAAAGCTCTCACGAACTTGATGGCACACTTTACGTTTCTTGCCCTTAATAAACTTGAACAATTGTGTCGCCTATGTTGTATATGCTTGCACTTATATGTTGGAGATTAGCAGAAGCATGTTGTCATGGGGTACGCTTTCAACATTGCACGTATACTTTGTACCTAGTTGATATCATGCTCTTTTGTCTATGTATGTCGTCGGTGTGAAATGAAAGGGGAGATTGTAAGTCCATGGAGTTATGTATGTGTGTTAGAGAAACACGTGGGCCGCTGGTCTAATCCATGCTGTCATGGTGGAAACCTGCAGCGTAGCCATAATGAGCTCTCTATGCAGCATTTTTCTTATAAAAAAAGAGTCAGATATTGAGAAAAAAAAAGAGAAAAAGAAAAAGAGATATGACAAAAGAGGAAAGAGAGAAAAAGCACCATTTTCCCATGGTAAATAAGAAGATTGCTGAGATGCTCGTTGTCTGCTTGCCTTGTCATTTTGATATGGGGATTCTTTCGTATCATCGGGCAAGGGGTACCTCGTTGGCGGTTCTCTATGATACACATGTACTTACTATGACAAGAACTTACCGGTAACTAAACTTGAGTAGCATGAGGAGCGGCCCTCGTATTCAAGGGACATGAGATTTCCAACTTATACTTCGTCAAGCATATACACCATAGTTTGTTCACTTTAACCTTAATCACTTCAAGATGCTTATGATAGGGGCAATGAGAGCTGAAAGCTAACAAGTACCATAATTTTTTGAAGCTCTTTATGAAACTTGAATCCCTACTTCCTTCTATGAAGGACTTTCTTTTACTCTTATGTTGAGTCTCCACCTTCTACCTTTATGCACCTACTTTGAGAGCATAGTGACCATTCTTAGTTCTATGTGAATTGTCCCAAGACTTGTTGATTGATTCATAACTTTGATATTGCTTGTTTTAAACTATTTGTATCTAGTCACTCTTATGAACTTTGAAGGTGTCCTATGCATTTATGTTTGCTACTCTATGAGGCACAAGCTGAATTCCACTATGCTATGTTTTCTTTATGTGAAAAAAACAAACATCTTGCAAAGTATTGTTATTCATGAATCTTTTGTTTGTGCCTTTTCATGTTGCAACATAGTTGCTTTGTCTAATTGTTAGAACTTTATCTTTCATGTTATGATTGAAGTACTATGATCCCAGCTATCATTGTTTTACAAATACTTTGATCAAGTTTAGAATGGTGCATGCATGTCACCCCAAAAATTATTCTTTCTTTTTATCACTTACCTACTCGAGGACGAGCAGGAGTTAAGCTTGGGGATGTTGATACGTTGCTAACGTATCCATAATTTTTGATGTTCCATGCTTGGTTTTATCTACTTTCTAATGTTTTGTTCCAACTTTGGAGTACTTTTTATACACTTTCTTGGACTAACCTATTAACAAGAGCCACAGTGCCAGTTGCCTATTTTCTGCTATTTTTGGTTCCACGAAAGTCAGAAAATGAATATTCTCGGAATTGGACGGGACAAAAGCAAAAGTCAGTTTTTCACCGAGGGACACACGGACCCAGAATACGAGACGGAGAGGGACCGGGGGCCGCCACACTGATACATTGCAAATGTATTTATAATTTCTGATGCTCCATGCTTGGTTTTGTGCACTTTCTTGTGTTTTGTCCACACTTTGGAGTACTTTTCATATGATTTCTTGGGCTAACCTATTAACAAGAGCCACAATGCCAGCTGCCTGTTTTCTGTTATTTTTGGTTCTAGGAAAGTCATAAAATGAATATTCTCGGAATTGGATGGACAAAAGCCAAAGTGCCTATTTTTTCAGAAGACTGCAGGAGCCAGAATATGAGACGGAGGAGGGCCAGGGGCTGGCCAAACCACTCCAGGCGCGGGCTGGGCCTGGCCACGGCAGGGCATGGTGTGGTGGCCCTAGGCACCCCCTCGGTCTCCCTCTTCGCCTATAAGTTGCCTTCTTACCTAAAAACTCCGGGAGAGTCAACGTTTTTCCAGAAGGAGTTCCGCTCCACCGCCACCACAAGATTCCACGAAACAGCACCAGAAGCTCCGTTTTGGCACCCTCCTGGGACAGGGAATTGGAGGAGATCATCGCCATCATCATCACCATCGCTTCTCCATCGACCATCCATGTTTCCCCCATCTATGAGTGAGTAATTCCCCGCTGTAGGCTATGGGGATGGTAGGGATTGGATGAGATCGTTCATGTAATGGCATCAGATTGTTAGGGCATGGTGCCTAGTATCTTTTATTAGTGCTTTATAACTTTGTTGCGACTTGGTGTGTTTAATGCTTGTCACTAGGGCCCGAGTGCCATGATTTCAGATCTGAACATGTTATTGATTCATTATGATAGTATTGTTTTTGGTCTTATCTACAAGTTGTATACACACATTGTTGTCCGGAACTAATGGCCCCGAAGTGACAAAAATCGGGATAACCGCAGGGAATGGCTTTGATGTGAGGATCACATGTGTTCACGGAGTGTTAATGCTTTGCTCCGGTGCTCTATTAAAAGGAGAACCTTAATTGCCAATAGTTCCCGAGAGGCTCCGCTGCAAACGTACTAGCAGGACAAAAGATGTTGTGCAAGTTCTCATTGCGAGCACATATGACTATATATGGAACACATGCCTAGGATTGTCTAGTACTTGGATGCTTTATCTGATTTATCTGCAATTGCCCTATGTTCTGATTGCTATGTGAATTTTCTTGTCCATGCAACGCCCGTCCATCCATCCCTATGCCTACCGCACTCGAATCCTACTGTTTACTGCTAATGTTATTGCTGTCTCTAGTTTACTACTGCTGCTGCTTTACTATTTCTACTACAAAACTGTTGCTACTGATAAACTGCTGTGAGCAAGATTGTTTCCAGGTGGAGCTGAATTGACAACTCAGTTGTTAAGGCTTATAAATATTCTTTGGCTCCCCTTGTGTCGAATCAATAAATTGGGTTTCACTTCCCTCGAAAATACTGCGATACACCCCCTATACTTGTGGGTCATCAAGACTATTTTCTGGCGCCGTTGCCGGGGAGCATAGCTTTATTTATCAAGTTTACTTGGATTCACTATTGTTCAAGCTAAGTTTATTTCTGCCTTGTTTGCTTCTTTCTTTATCGAAAATACAAAAAAAAGTTCCTACTCTAGTTGTTATTTTCGTTGGTCTGTTATTGTCTTGCCTTATCATGCTTGTTGTCAATGGTTGGTTTCTTTGAAACTGAAGCTTATTGGCAAGGTGGGTTCATGAAAGATCAAAAATATTATTATAAGGAACACCGCTTCTCACAAAAAGGGAAACACTTATGTGAACAAATTGATAGATTGTATACTATTGCTAGAAACGTGTGCTCTACTTATAATGTTACTTATTGTTGTGATGAATCTTGTTGCAGAAAGAGGTATAAACACCTCCCTTTTCAATGTGAGTATAATAATAATGATACCATATCTTCCTATGCTAAAGGAATTTATGACTTTTATGATGCGCAACAAATTGAAGAATTTATTGCGTGGAAGGGTGCTTTTGAACTTGCTAGTTTGCTTGAAAATATTGATGATTCACCTTACAAATATGAGGTTTATGGTATACTTAAATTTTGCTTTGATAATTTACAAGGATGAAAATGGCTATATTCTTGAATATTTTAATAGATTCTTTCCACAAATGGAAGAGACTAATGCCTTGCAGGATCCTATGGAAGAAGAAATTGATGAACCTAAAATCTCATTAGATGAAAAAGAGGAGGAGAGTGATGAACAAAAGGAGGAAGCATGGATTAGCTACCCATGCCTACCTTCTAATGAGAGTAACTCTTTATCCCTTACATTATTTGATTGTCCTCCATGCTTACTAAAGGAGGATGAATGTTATGTTCCTAAGGATTTGTTTGAAAATGTTTATAATAAAGCTCTAGTGCTTGCAGATCATGAAAAGCATGCTTTATGTGATAGTTATATTGTTGAGTTTATTCATGAGGCCACTGAAAATTATTATGAGAGAGGAAAATATGGTTGTAGAAGTTTTCATGGTATTGAAACACCTCTCTATGTGCTGAAAGTTTTGAAGTTACTCTTGTTTTATCTTCCTATGACTGTCACTTTGTTATTTGCTTACACGATTCCTATGCATAGGAAGTGGGTTAGACTTAAATGTGTTTTGAATTTGCTCCTTGATGCTCTCTTTTACTTCAACTCATATTTCTTATGAGAGCATCCTCTCAAACTTTTATGCCTGAAGATGATAATATGTCTATTATTCTTGGGAGACCTTTTCTTAAATACTGCAGGAGCTATTATTAATTGTAATCAAGGGAAGGTGACCTTCAATGTTAATGACAAGGAACATACTGTCTATTTCCCCAAGAAGATTGAAAGGACTTATGGTTTGAATTCAATTGAACAAGTTGAGGGCATTCAAGTTGGAGAAATATATTGTCCCATACCAAGAGAAAAATTTCAAATTATTATGATTGGGACCATTGCTATCAAGGTTGAGGTAACATAATCATTAGTGGAATGCAAAGTTTTGTATCATATGAAATTGTTTTGGTAACAAGACCTGATCAACCTTGTTAACAAAAGGATTTCATTGAACAAAACAATGTTTTCACCATGATTATCTCCGCTTACTTCTATTATATCCATTTTAGTTTTTGCCTATGCCTAACTTAAAAGGCGTTAAAGAAAAGTATTTATTGGGAGATAACCCAAAAGTTTTAGATGAGTCTTGGAAGTTATTACTTCTGTAATAACCGCTCATTATCCTTTTATTTGCTTTTTGTGCCAAGAGTAACCTCTAATGAGAGAGAGGTAATGATTGGGAAAGTTGCTGTCCCGAAACAGATTTCTATGCTTCACCGTAAAAATTCGTGTAAAATCTCTGAATTTCTTTTTGAGGCGTGAATTTTTGTGCTTCTGACCCAGGTTGTTATCTAACTTTCGTTAGCTCAACACTTTTTGATTTGAGCAACAGAAGGTCTTCGCAAAAATTCGTCTTTACCTGCTGGTCTGTTTTGACAAATTTCTGCCATTTTCTGCATTTGCTTCTTGTTGGTTCCTTTTTGAGTTTTTTTTGGGGAATTGAGCTTTTTAAGGGAAGTGCTACAGTAGTTAGTGTTCTAATGGGAGTTTATTTGGTGTTATAACTTAACCTTAAAGACCTTTTATCTTGAGTGCACTAATGTTGCTAATAAAGATTGTGTGAAGTTTTGTATGAAGGAAAAATTCCAGGTGTATGGAAGGAATAAGTAATGAGATGAAGGATGGACTAAAGCTCAAGCTTGGGGATGCCACACGTGTCACCCCAAGAAATATCCAAGAAGTACAAGCGTCAAAGCTTGGGGATGCCCAAGGCATCCCCTTCTTCATCAATAAAAATCCCAGGTTTCTTCCAAACGCTTCATTTTTATTGTATCATGCACATTTTTGTTGTCCTTGGAGAGTCTTATTTTTCGTTTTCGTTTTGGTTTTAGTTTGCCTGGTTTTCTTAGTTTGCTGAATAAATTGGTTGGACCTCCTCTTTCATGCATTGGTTTTCAAATGGTTTGGTTTGAATTGGAAAAGAGTAGGAAAAGCTCACGCTTAAGTGGTAAAGAGAGTTTGTTCTTGAATGTGGCCTATGCTTTGTCATGCCATGCTTGATTTTTTTTGGCTTTATTCTTAGAATTATTTGCTATAGCATGACTTGTTATAAACAATTGAGATTGCTTAATGTGCCTTGGGTGAATCATGCGTTGTTTTAGCACATTAAAGCATAGTATAGTGGTATTCTCCTTTGATGCTTTATTTGGGTTGACTTGGCACATGCTCACACCATGTTATGACTATCTCAAGTCACCATAAGCCTTTATGATCCTTTAGTTTTCAAATTGTAGTATCACTTTATGCTTTGATCAATGATGTTTTGTCGCTCTCCGTGATTATGGCCATTATTGCTCTCTCGTTTGTCGCTCCCTTACTATTCCTAGCCTTCACTTTCACTGAGTATGTTTTACTCATGTTTCCAACTCTCTAAAACCAAATATTGCCAAAGTGTCCACCATACCTACCTATTAGCCTCATTTGCTACTTCCGTGCATATTCAATATGCTTTGTTTTCTTCCGAATAAAATGTTTGCTTGCTATGAGAAAGTTAGTTAGTAAAGCTCTCACGAACTTGATGGCACACTTTATTTTCTTGCATTTAATAAACCAGAACCATTGCGTCCTTATTTTTTGTGTATATGCTTGCGCTTTATAAGTTGAAGTTAGCAGAACCATGTTTCATGGGGAACGTTTTCAACTTTCGTTGGTACTTAGTACCTCGTTGATATCATGTTCTTTTACATATGGATCCCGGCGGTGTGAAATAAAAGTGGAACTTGTAAGATCATGTGGTTTGTATGTATGTTAGATAAACGTCTGGGCCGCTAGCCTAAGCCATGCCTAATCATGGTGGAAACTTGCAGCATAACCGTAATGAGCATTCTATGAAGCATCCTCAATAAAAATCTATGCACATAGTAAATAAAAAGATCGCTGAGATGCTCATTGTCTGCTTACCTTGTCATTTTGATTATGGGATAACTCATGTATCATGTGCAAGGGGTACCCCATTGGCGGTTCTCTATGATACGTATATAATTACAATGACAAGAGCTTACTCGTGACTGAAGTTGAGTAGCATGAGGATTGGTCTTCATAAGTAAGGGGCATGAGACTTCGATTTATAACTTGTCAAGCATATCCTCTTAGTTGTGTCACTTTAACCTTAACCACTTAAAGATGCTTATGATAGGGCAATGAGAGCTCAAAGCTAATGAGTACCATACTTTCAGCATTTGGAAGCCTTTCAAACTTTTCAAAACCTATTCATTTCCTTGTTGAGTCTCCACACATTCTATGAGCACTTTCTTGAGAGCATAGTGGCCATTCTTAGTTCTATGTGCATTGTCCCAAGACTTGTTTATTGATGCATACCTTGATATTGCTTGTTTTAAACTATTTTTATCTAGTCACTCTTGTAAACTTTGAAGGTGTCCTATGCCTTTATGTTTGCTACTCTATGAGGGACAAGCTGAATACTACTATGCTATGTTTTCTTTATGTGAAACAAACAAACGTCTTGCAAAGCATTGTTATTCTTGAATATTTTGTTTGTGCCTTTTCATGTTGCATCATAGTTTCTTTGTCTTATTGCTAGAACTTTGTCTTTCATGTTATTATTGAAGTACTATGATCCCAGCTTTGAATGTTTACAAATACTTTGGTCAAGTCTTTGATGGTGCATGTCACCTAAAAAATTATTCTTTCTTTTTATCACTTACCTACTCGAGGACGAGCAGGAGTTAAGCTTGGGGATGTTGATACATTGCAAATGTATCTATAATTTTTGATGCTCCATGCTTGGTTTTGTCCACTTTCTTGTGTTTTGTCCACACTTTGGAGTACTTTTCATACGATTTCTTGGGATAACCTATTAACAAGAGTCATAGTGCCAGCTGCCTGTTTTTTGCTGTTTTTGGTTCCAGGAAAGTCAGAAAATGAATATTCTCGGAATTGGACGGGACAAAAGCCAAAGTGCCTATTTTTCTAGAAGACTCCAGGAGCCAGAATACGAGACGGAGGAGGGCCAGGGGCTGGCCACACCCCCCAGGCGCGGGCTGGGCCTGGCCGCGCCAGGGCATGGTGTGGTGGCCCCAGGCACCCCCTCGGTCTCCCTATTCGCCTATAGGTTGCCTTATGACCTAAAAACTCCGGGGGGTCGATGTTTTCCAGAAGGAGTTCCGCTCCGCCGCCACCACCATATTCCACGAAACAGCACTAGAAACTCCGTTCTGGCACCCTGCCGGGACGGGGAATTGGAGGAGATCATCGCCATCATCTTCACCATCGCTTCTCCATCGACCATCCATGTTTCCCCATCTATGAGTGAGTAATCCCCCGCTGTAGTCTATGGGGATGGTAGGGATTGGATGAGATCGTTCATGTAATGGCATCAGATTGTTAGGGCATGGTGCCTAGTATCTTTTATTAGTGCTTTATGACTTTTTTGCGACTTGTTGTGCTTAATGCTTGTCACTAGGGCCCGAGTGCCATGATTTCAGATCTGAACATGTTATTGATTCATTATGATAGTATTGTTTTTGGTCTTATCTACAAGTTGTATACACACGTTGTTGTCCGGAACAAATGGCCCCGAAGTGACAGAAATCGGGATAACCAGAGGGAATGGCTTTGATGTGAGGATCACATGTGTTCACGGAGTGTTAATGCTTTGCTCCGGTGCTCTATTAAAAGGAGCACCTTAATTGCCAGTAGTTCCCTAGAGGCCCCGCTACAAACGGGCTGGCAGGACAAAAGATGTTGTGCAAGTTCTCATTGCGAGCACGTATGACTATATATGGAACACATGCCTAGGATTGTCTAGTACTTGGATCCTTTATCTTATTTATCTGCAATTGCCCTATGTTCTGATTGCTATGTGAATTGTCTTGTCCATGCATCACCCGTCCATCCATCCCTATGCCTACCGCACTCGAATCCTACTGTTTACTGCTATTGTTATTATTGTCTCTACTTTACTACTGCTGCTACTTTACTATTTCTACTACAAAACTGTTGCTACTGATAAACTGCTGTGAGCAAGATGGTTTCCAGGTGCTGCTGAATTGACAACTCAGTTGTTAAGGCTTATAAATATTCTTTGGCTCCCCTTGTGTCGAATCAATAAATTGGGTTTCACTTCCCTCGAAAATACTGCGATACACCCCCTATACTTGTGGGTCATCAAGACTATTTTCTGGCGTCGTTGCCGGGGAGCATAGCTTTATTTATCAAGTTTACTTGGATTCACTATTGTTCAAGCTAAGTTTATTTCTGCCTTGTTTGCTTCTTTCTTTATCGAAAATACAAAAAAAAGTTCCTACTCTAGTTGTTATTTTCGTTGGTCTGTTATTGTCTTGCCTTATCATGCTTGTTGTCAATGGTTGGTTTCTTTGAAACTGAAGCTTATTGGCAAGGTGGGTTCATGAAAGATCAAAAATATTATTATAAGGAACACCGCTTCTCACAAAAAGGGAAACACTTATGGGAACAAATTGATAGATTGTATACTATTGCTAGAAACGTGTGCTCTACTTATAATGTTACTTATTGTTGTGATGAATCTTGTTGCAGAAAGAGGTATAAACACCTCCCTTTTCAATGTGAGTATAATAATAATGATACCATATCTTCCTATGCTAAAGGAATTTATGACTTTTATGATGCGCAACAAATTGAAGAATTTATTGCGTGGAAGGGTGCTTTTGAACTTGCTAGTTTGCTTGAAAATATTGATGATTCACCTTACAAATATGAGGTTTATGGTATACTTAAATTTTGCTTTGATAATTTACAAGGATGAAAATGGCTATATTCTTGAATATTTTAATAGATTCTTTCCACAAATGGAAGAGACTAATGCCTTGCAGGATCCTATGGAAGAAGAAATTGATGAACCTAAAATCTCATTAGATGAAAAAGAGGAGGAGAGTGATGAACAAAAGGAGGAAGCATGGATTAGCTACTCATGCCTACCTTCTAATGAGAGTAACTCTTTATCCCTTACATTATTTGATTGTCCTCCATGCTTACTAAAGGAGGATGAATGTTATGTTCCTAAGGATTTGTTTGAAAATGTTTATAATAAAGCTCTAGTGCTTGCAGATCATGAAAAGCATGCTTTATGTGATAGTTATATTGTTGAGTTTATTCATGAGGCCACTGAAAATTATTATGAGAGAGGAAAATATGGTTGTAGAAGTTTTCATGGTATTGAAACACCTCTCTATGTGCTGAAAGTTTTGAAGTTACTCTTGTTTTATCTTCCTATGACTGTCACTTTGTTATTTGCTTACACGATTCCTATGCATAGGAAGTGGGTTAGACTTAAATGTGTTTTGAATTTGCTCCTTGATGCTCTCTTTTACTTCAACTCATATTTCTTATGAGAGCATCCTCTCAAACTTTTATGCCTGAAGATGATAATATGTCTATTATTCTTGGGAGACCTTTTCTTAAATACTGCAGGAGCTATTATTAATTGTAATCAAGGGAAGGTGACCTTCAATGTTAATGACAAGGAACATACTGTCTATTTCCCCAAGAAGATTGAAAGGACTTATGGTTTGAATTCAATTGAACAAGTTGAGGGCATTCAAGTTGGAGAAATATATTGTCCCATACCAAGAGAAAAATTTCAAATTATTATGATTGGGACCATTGCTATCAAGGTTGAGGTAACATAATCATTAGTGGAATGCAAAGTTTTGTATCATATGAAATTGTTTTGGTAACAAGACCTGATCAACCTTGTTAACAAAAGGATTTCATTGAACAAAACAATGTTTTCACCATGATTATCTCCGCTTACTTCTATTATATCCATTTTAGTTTTTGCCTATGCCTAACTTAAAAGGCGTTAAAGAAAAGTATTTATTGGGAGATAACCCAAAAGTTTTAGATGAGTCTTGGAAGTTATTACTTCTGTAATAACCGCTCATTATCCTTTTTATTTGCTTTTTGTGCCAAGAGTAACCTCTAATGAGAGAGAGGTAATGATTGGGAAAGTTGCTGTCCCGAAACAGATTTCTATGCTTCACCGTAAAAATTCGTGTAAAATCTCTGAATTTCTTTTTGAGGCGTGAATTTTTGTGCTTCTGACCCAGGTTGTTATCTAACTTTCGTTAGCTCAACACTTTTTGATTTGAGCAACAGAAGGTCTTCGCAAAAATTCGTCTTTACCTGCTGGTCTGTTTTGACAAATTTCTGCCATTTTCTGCATTTGCTTCTTGTTGGTTCCTTTTTGAGTTTTTTTTGGGGAATTGAGCTTTTTAAGGGAAGTGCTACAGTAGTTAGTGTTCTAATGGGAGTTTATTTGGTGTTATAACTGAACCTTAAAGACCTTTTATCTTGAGTGCACTAATGTTGCTAATAAAGATTGTGTGAAGTTTTGTATGAAGGAAAAATTCCAGGTGTATGGAAGGAATAAGTAATGAGATGAAGGATGGACTAAAGCTCAAGCTTGGGGATGCCACACGTGTCACCCCAAGAAATATCCAAGAAGTACAAGCGTCAAAGCTTGGGGATGCCCAAGGCATCCCCTTCTTCATCAATAAAAATCCCAGGTTTCTTCCAAACGCTTCATTTTTATTGTATCATGCACATTTGTGTTGTCCTTGGAGAGTCTTATTTTTCGTTTTCGTTTTGGTTTTTAGTTTGCCTGGTTTTCTTAGTTTGCTGAATAAATTGGTTGGACCTCCTCTTTCATGCATTGGTTTTCAAATGGTTTGGTTTGAATTGGAAAAGAGTAGGAAAAGCTCACGCTTAAGTGGTAAAGAGAGTTTGTTCTTGAATGTGGCCTATGCTTTGTCATGCCATGCTTGATTTTTTTTGGCTTTATTCTTAGAATTATTTGCTATAGCATGACTTGTTATAAACAATTGAGATTGCTTAATGTGCCTTGGGTGAATCATGCGTTGTTTTAGCACATTAAAGCATAGTATAGTGGTATTCTCCTTTGATGCTTTATTTGGGTTGACTTGGCACATGCTCACACCATGTTATGACTATCTCAAGTCACCATAAGCCTTTATGATCCTTTAGTTTTCAAATTGTAGTATCACTTTATGCTTTGATCAATGATGTTTTGTCGCTCTCCGTGATTATGGCCATTATTGCTCTCTCGTTTGTCGCTCCCTTACTATTCCTAGCCTTCACTTTCACTGAGTATGTTTTACTCATGTTTCCAACTCTCTAAAACCAAATATTGCCAAAGTGTCCACCATACCTACCTATTAGCCTCATTTGCTACTTCCGTGCATATTCAATATGCTTTGTTTTCTTCCGAATAAAATGTTTGCTTGCTATGAGAAAGTTAGTTAGTAAAGCTCTCACGAACTTGATGGCACACTTTATTTTCTTGCATTTAATAAACCAGAACCATTGCGTCCTTATTTTTTGTGTATATGCTTGCGCTTTATAAGTTGAAGTTAGCAGAACCATGTTTCATGGGGAACGTTTTCAACTTTCGTTGGTACTTAGTACCTCGTTGATATCATGTTCTTTTACATATGGATCCCGGCGGTGTGAAATAAAAGTGGAACTTGTAAGATCATGGGGTTTGTATGTATGTTAGATAAACGTCTGGGCCGCTAGCCTAAGCCATGCCTAATCATGGTGGAAACTTGCAGCATAACCGTAATGAGCATTCTATGAAGCATCCTCAATAAAAATCTATGCACATAGTAAATAAAAAGATCGCTGAGATGCTCATTGTCTGCTTACCTTGTCATTTTGATTATGGGATAACTCAGGTATCATGTGCAAGGGGTACCCCATTGGCGGTTCTCTATGATACGTATATAATTACAATGACAAGAGCTTACTCGTGACTGAAGTTGAGTAGCATGAGGATTGGTCTTCATAAGTAAGGGGCATGAGACTTCGATTTATAACTTGTCAAGCATATCCTCTTAGTTGTGTCACTTTAACCTTAACCACTTAAAGATGCTTATGATAGGGCAATGAGAGCTCAAAGCTAATGAGTACCATACTTTCAGCATTTGGAAGCCTTTCAAACTTTTCAAAACCTATTCATTTCCTTGTTGAGTCTCCACACATTCTATGAGCACTTTCTTGAGAGCATAGTGGCCATTCTTAGTTCTATGTGCATTGTCCCAAGACTTGTTGATTGATGCATACCTTGATATTGCTTGTTTTAAACTATTTTTATCTAGTCACTCTTGTAAACTTTGAAGGTGTCCTATGCCTTTATGTTTGCTACTCTATGAGGGACAAGCTGAATACTACTATGCTATGTTTTCTTTATGTGAAACAAACAAACGTCTTGCAAAGCATTGTTATTCTTGAATATTTTGTTTGTGCCTTTTCATGTTGCATCATAGTTTCTTTGTCTTATTGCTAGAACTTTGTCTTTCATGTTATTATTGAAGTACTATGATCCCAGCTTTGAATGTTTACAAATACTTTGGTCAAGTCTTTGATGGTGCATGTCACCTAAAAAATTATTCTTTCTTTTTATCACTTACCTACTCGAGGACGAGCAGGAGTTAAGCTTGGGGATGTTGATACATTGCAAATGTATCTATAATTTTTGATGCTCCATGCTTGGTTTTGTCCACTTTCTTGTGTTTTGTCCACACTTTGGAGTACTTTTCATACGATTTCTTGGGATAACCTATTAACAAGAGTCATAGTGCCAGCTGCCTGTTTTTTGCTGTTTTTGGTTCCAGGAAAGTCAGAAAATGAATATTCTCGGAATTGGACGGGACAAAAGCCAAAGTGCCTATTTTTCTAGAAGACTCCAGGAGCCAGAATACGAGACGGAGGAGGGCCAGGGGCTGGCCACACCCCCCAGGCGCGGGCTGGGCCTGGCCGCGCCAGGGCATGGTGTGGTGGCCCCAGGCACCCCCTCGGTCTCCCTATTCGCCTATAGGTTGCCTTATGACCTAAAAACTCCGGGGGGTCGATGTTTTCCAGAAGGAGTTCCGCTCCGCCGCCACCACCATATTCCACGAAACAGCACTAGAAACTCCGTTCTGGCACCCTGCCGGGACGGGGAATTGGAGGAGATCATCGCCATCATCTTCACCATCGCTTCTCCATCGACCATCCATGTTTCCCCATCTATGAGTGAGTAATCCCCCGCTGTAGTCTATGGGGATGGTAGGGATTGGATGAGATCGTTCATGTAATGGCATCAGATTGTTAGGGCATGGTGCCTAGTATCTTTTATTAGTGCTTTATGACTTTTTTGCGACTTGTTGTGCTTAATGCTTGTCACTAGGGCCCGAGTGCCATGATTTCAGATCTGAACATGTTATTGATTCATTATGATAGTATTGTTTTTGGTCTTATCTACAAGTTGTATACACACGTTGTTGTCCGGAACAAATGGCCCCGAAGTGACAGAAATCGGGATAACCAGAGGGAATGGCTTTGATGTGAGGATCACATGTGTTCACGGAGTGTTAATGCTTTGCTCCGGTGCTCTATTAAAAGGAGCACCTTAATTGCCAGTAGTTCCCTAGAGGCCCCGCTACAAACGGGCTGGCAGGACAAAAGATGTTGTGCAAGTTCTCATTGCGAGCACGTATGACTATATATGGAACACATGCCTAGGATTGTCTAGTACTTGGATCCTTTATCTTATTTATCTGCAATTGCCCTATGTTCTGATTGCTATGTGAATTGTCTTGTCCATGCATCACCCGTCCATCCATCCCTATGCCTACCGCACTCGAATCCTACTGTTTACTGCTATTGTTATTATTGTCTCTACTTTACTACTGCTGCTACTTTACTATTTCTACTACAAAACTGTTGCTACTGATAAACTGCTGTGAGCAAGATGGTTTCCAGGTGCTGCTGAATTGACAACTCAGTTGTTAAGGCTTATAAATATTCTTTGGCTCCCCTTGTGTCGAATCAATAAATTGGGTTTCACTTCCCTCGAAAATACTGCGATACACCCCCTATACTTGTGGGTCATCAAGACTATTTTCTGGCGTCGTTGCCGGGGAGCATAGCTTTATTTATCAAGTTTACTTGGATTCACTATTGTTCAAGCTAAGTTTATTTCTGCCTTGTTTGCTTCTTTCTTTATCGAAAATACAAAAAAAAGTTCCTACTCTAGTTGTTATTTTCGTTGGTCTGTTATTGTCTTGCCTTATCATGCTTGTTGTCAATGGTTGGTTTCTTTGAAACTGAAGCTTATTGGCAAGGTGGGTTCATGAAAGATCAAAAATATTATTATAAGGAACACCGCTTCTCACAAAAAGGGAAACACTTATGGGAACAAATTGATAGATTGTATACTATTGCTAGAAACGTGTGCTCTACTTATAATGTTACTTATTGTTGTGATGAATCTTGTTGCAGAAAGAGGTATAAACACCTCCCTTTTCAATGTGAGTATAATAATAATGATACCATATCTTCCTATGCTAAAGGAATTTATGACTTTTATGATGCGCAACAAATTGAAGAATTTATTGCGTGGAAGGGTGCTTTTGAACTTGCTAGTTTGCTTGAAAATATTGATGATTCACCTTACAAATATGAGGTTTATGGTATACTTAAATTTTGCTTTGATAATTTACAAGGATTAAAATGGCTATATTCTTGAATATTTTAATAGATTCTTTCCACAAATGGAAGAGACTAATGCCTTGCAGGATCCTATGGAAGAAGAAATTGATGAACCTAAAATCTCATTAGATGAAAAAGAGGAGGAGAGTGATGAACAAAAGGAGGAAGCATGGATTAGCTACTCATGCCTACCTTCTAATGAGAGTAACTCTTTATCCCTTACATTATTTGATTGTCCTCCATGCTTACTAAAGGAGGATGAATGTTATGTTCCTAAGGATTTGTTTGAAAATGTTTATAATAAAGCTCTAGTGCTTGCAGATCATGAAAAGCATGCTTTATGTGATAGTTATATTGTTGAGTTTATTCATGAGGCCACTGAAAATTATTATGAGAGAGGAAAATATGGTTGTAGAAGTTTTCATGGTATTGAAACACCTCTCTATGTGCTGAAAGTTTTGAAGTTACTCTTGTTTTATCTTCCTATGACTGTCACTTTGTTATTTGCTTACACGATTCCTATGCATAGGAAGTGGGTTAGACTTAAATGTGTTTTGAATTTGCTCCTTGATGCTCTCTTTTACTTCAACTCATATTTCTTATGAGAGCATCCTCTCAAACTTTTATGCCTGAAGATGATAATATGTCTATTATTCTTGGGAGACCTTTTCTTAAATACTGCAGGAGCTATTATTAATTGTAATCAAGGGAAGGTGACCTTCAATGTTAATGACAAGGAACATACTGTCTATTTCCCCAAGAAGATTGAAAGGACTTATGGTTTGAATTCAATTGAACAAGTTGAGGGCATTCAAGTTGGAGAAATATATTGTCCCATACCAAGAGAAAAATTTCAAATTATTATGATTGGGACCATTGCTATCAAGGTTGAGGTAACATAATCATTAGTGGAATGCAAAGTTTTGTATCATATGAAATTGTTTTGGTAACAAGACCTGATCAACCTTGTTAACAAAAGGATTTCATTGAACAAAACAATGTTTTCACCATGATTATCTCCGCTTACTTCTATTATATCCATTTTAGTTTTTGCCTATGCCTAACTTAAAAGGCGTTAAAGAAAAGTATTTATTGGGAGATAACCCAAAAGTTTTAGATGAGTCTTGGAAGTTATTACTTCTGTAATAACCGCTCATTATCCTTTTTATTTGCTTTTTGTGCCAAGAGTAACCTCTAATGAGAGAGAGGTAATGATTGGGAAAGTTGCTGTCCCGAAACAGATTTCTATGCTTCACCGTAAAAATTCGTGTAAAATCTCTGAATTTCTTTTTGAGGCGTGAATTTTTGTGCTTCTGACCCAGGTTGTTATCTAACTTTCGTTAGCTCAACACTTTTTGATTTGAGCAACAGAAGGTCTTCGCAAAAATTCGTCTTTACCTGCTGGTCTGTTTTGACAAATTTCTGCCATTTTCTGCATTTGCTTCTTGTTGGTTCCTTTTTGAGTTTTTTTTGGGGAATTGAGCTTTTTAAGGGAAGTGCTACAGTAGTTAGTGTTCTAATGGGAGTTTATTTGGTGTTATAACTGAACCTTAAAGACCTTTTATCTTGAGTGCACTAATGTTGCTAATAAAGATTGTGTGAAGTTTTGTATGAAGGAAAAATTCCAGGTGTATGGAAGGAATAAGTAATGAGATGAAGGATGGACTAAAGCTCAAGCTTGGGGATGCCACACGTGTCACCCCAAGAAATATCCAAGAAGTACAAGCGTCAAAGCTTGGGGATGCCCAAGGCATCCCCTTCTTCATCAATAAAAATCCCAGGTTTCTTCCAAACGCTTCATTTTTATTGTATCATGCACATTTGTGTTGTCCTTGGAGAGTCTTATTTTTCGTTTTCGTTTTGGTTTTTAGTTTGCCTGGTTTTCTTAGTTTGCTGAATAAATTGGTTGGACCTCCTCTTTCATGCATTGGTTTTCAAATGGTTTGGTTTGAATTGGAAAAGAGTAGGAAAAGCTCACGCTTAAGTGGTAAAGAGAGTTTGTTCTTGAATGTGGCCTATGCTTTGTCATGCCATGCTTGATTTTTTTTGGCTTTATTCTTAGAATTATTTGCTATAGCATGACTTGTTATAAACAATTGAGATTGCTTAATGTGCCTTGGGTGAATCATGCGTTGTTTTAGCACATTAAAGCATAGTATAGTGGTATTCTCCTTTGATGCTTTATTTGGGTTGACTTGGCACATGCTCACACCATGTTATGACTATCTCAAGTCACCATAAGCCTTTATGATCCTTTAGTTTTCAAATTGTAGTATCACTTTATGCTTTGATCAATGATGTTTTGTCGCTCTCCGTGATTATGGCCATTATTGCTCTCTCGTTTGTCGCTCCCTTACTATTCCTAGCCTTCACTTTCACTGAGTATGTTTTACTCATGTTTCCAACTCTCTAAAACCAAATATTGCCAAAGTGTCCACCATACCTACCTATTAGCCTCATTTGCTACTTCCGTGCATATTCAATATGCTTTGTTTTCTTCCGAATAAAATGTTTGCTTGCTATGAGAAAGTTAGTTAGTAAAGCTCTCACGAACTTGATGGCACACTTTATTTTCTTGCATTTAATAAACCAGAACCATTGCGTCCTTATTTTTTGTGTATATGCTTGCGCTTTATAAGTTGAAGTTAGCAGAACCATGTTTCATGGGGAACGTTTTCAACTTTCGTTGGTACTTAGTACCTCGTTGATATCATGTTCTTTTACATATGGATCCCGGCGGTGTGAAATAAAAGTGGAACTTGTAAGATCATGGGGTTTGTATGTATGTTAGATAAACGTCTGGGCCGCTAGCCTAAGCCATGCCTAATCATGGTGGAAACTTGCAGCATAACCGTAATGAGCATTCTATGAAGCATCCTCAATAAAAATCTATGCACATAGTAAATAAAAAGATCGCTGAGATGCTCATTGTCTGCTTACCTTGTCATTTTGATTATGGGATAACTCAGGTATCATGTGCAAGGGGTACCCCATTGGCGGTTCTCTATGATACGTATATAATTACAATGACAAGAGCTTACTCGTGACTGAAGTTGAGTAGCATGAGGATTGGTCTTCATAAGTAAGGGGCATGAGACTTCGATTTATAACTTGTCAAGCATATCCTCTTAGTTGTGTCACTTTAACCTTAACCACTTAAAGATGCTTATGATAGGGCAATGAGAGCTCAAAGCTAATGAGTACCATACTTTCAGCATTTGGAAGCCTTTCAAACTTTTCAAAACCTATTCATTTCCTTGTTGAGTCTCCACACATTCTATGAGCACTTTCTTGAGAGCATAGTGGCCATTCTTAGTTCTATGTGCATTGTCCCAAGACTTGTTGATTGATGCATACCTTGATATTGCTTGTTTTAAACTATTTTTATCTAGTCACTCTTGTAAACTTTGAAGGTGTCCTATGCCTTTATGTTTGCTACTCTATGAGGGACAAGCTGAATACTACTATGCTATGTTTTCTTTATGTGAAACAAACAAACGTCTTGCAAAGCATTGTTATTCTTGAATATTTTGTTTGTGCCTTTTCATGTTGCATCATAGTTTCTTTGTCTTATTGCTAGAACTTTGTCTTTCATGTTATTATTGAAGTACTATGATCCCAGCTTTGAATGTTTACAAATACTTTGGTCAAGTCTTTGATGGTGCATGTCACCTAAAAAATTATTCTTTCTTTTTATCACTTACCTACTCGAGGACGAGCAGGAGTTAAGCTTGGGGATGTTGATACATTGCAAATGTATCTATAATTTTTGATGCTCCATGCTTGGTTTTGTCCACTTTCTTGTGTTTTGTCCACACTTTGGAGTACTTTTCATACGATTTCTTGGGATAACCTATTAACAAGAGTCATAGTGCCAGCTGCCTGTTTTTTGCTGTTTTTGGTTCCAGGAAAGTCAGAAAATGAATATTCTCGGAATTGGACGGGACAAAAGCCAAAGTGCCTATTTTTCTAGAAGACTCCAGGAGCCAGAATACGAGACGGAGGAGGGCCAGGGGCTGGCCACACCCCCCAGGCGCGGGCTGGGCCTGGCCGCGCCAGGGCATGGTGTGGTGGCCCCAGGCACCCCCTCGGTCTCCCTATTCGCCTATAGGTTGCCTTATGACCTAAAAACTCCGGGGGGTCGATGTTTTCCAGAAGGAGTTCCGCTCCGCCGCCACCACCATATTCCACGAAACAGCACTAGAAACTCCGTTCTGGCACCCTGCCGGGACGGGGAATTGGAGGAGATCATCGCCATCATCTTCACCATCGCTTCTCCATCGACCATCCATGTTTCCCCATCTATGAGTGAGTAATCCCCCGCTGTAGTCTATGGGGATGGTAGGGATTGGATGAGATCGTTCATGTAATGGCATCAGATTGTTAGGGCATGGTGCCTAGTATCTTTTATTAGTGCTTTATGACTTTTTTGCGACTTGTTGTGCTTAATGCTTGTCACTAGGGCCCGAGTGCCATGATTTCAGATCTGAACATGTTATTGATTCATTATGATAGTATTGTTTTTGGTCTTATCTACAAGTTGTATACACACGTTGTTGTCCGGAACAAATGGCCCCGAAGTGACAGAAATCGGGATAACCAGAGGGAATGGCTTTGATGTGAGGATCACATGTGTTCACGGAGTGTTAATGCTTTGCTCCGGTGCTCTATTAAAAGGAGCACCTTAATTGCCAGTAGTTCCCTAGAGGCCCCGCTACAAACGGGCTGGCAGGACAAAAGATGTTGTGCAAGTTCTCATTGCGAGCACGTATGACTATATATGGAACACATGCCTAGGATTGTCTAGTACTTGGATGCTTTATCTTATTTATCTGCAATTGCCCTATGTTCTGATTGCTATGTGAATTGTCTTGTCCATGCAACGCCCGTCCATCCATCCCTATGCCTACCGCACTCGAATCCTACTGTTTACTGCTAATGTTATTGCTGTCTCTAGTTTACTACTACTGCTGCTTTACTATTTCTACTACAAAACTGTTGCTACTGATAAACTGCTGTGAGCAAGATTGTTTCCAGGTGGAGCTGAATTGACAACTCGGTTTTTAAGGCTTATAAATATTCTTTGGCTCCCCTTGTGTCGAATCAATAAATTGGGTTTCACTTCCCTCGAAAATACTGCGATACACCCCCTATACTTGTGGGTCATCACACACCACCTGGCCATGCATTCCAGCCTGGCTCGCGCCAGGGGGTGGTCTGGCCGCCTCTAGCACCCCCTCGGCCTCCCCTTTTGCCTATAAGATGCCTCCGATACAGAAACCATAAGTACCTGATCAAAATTCCAGGAAAGAGTCTATAGCCACCGTCATCTCCATCCCTAGATCGGAGGGGATCTGAAGCTCTTCCCGGCACCCTGTCGGAGATGGAATTCACCCTAGAGGCCTTCTTCATCAACATGCAAGCCTTTGGTGTGATGCGTGAGTAGTTCATCTGTGGACTACGGGTCCATGTAGTAGCTAGATGGCTGGTTCTCCTCCTTTGTGCTATCGTGTTTAGATCTTGTGACCTCTGTTCATGATCAAGATCATCTATTTGAATCCTACATGTTGTGTTTGCGAGGATCCGATGGATATTGAGACGCTATTTCAGATTGATTGTTGATTCTATCATGTCTTTGTTATTTGTGATATTGCATGCTTTCCGTTGTTAGTAGCTATCTTGGCCAAGTAGATGCTAGCAACTCCAAGAGTTAGTATTTATGCTTGATAGTGGGTTCATGCCTCTAGTAATCTAGGGAAGTGACAGAAATCTCTAAGGTACTAGATGTGATGTTGCTACTAGGGAGAAAACAACAATCCTTTGTTATAGAACAATTGTATTGTTTACTTTACATGCAATGCGTAATGCAATTATCTGTTGCTTGCAACTTAATACTGGAGGGGGGTTGGATGATAACCTGAAGGTGGAATATTAGTCATAGATGAAGTTGGCTTACAGTCTATGTATAATGTTATAATGCCCAATCAAGTCTCAAAGGAGTTAAGATGAGTAGTATATGCATGATTGCTTTCTCGATGTTTGTCAATTGCCCCGCTGTAATTTGTTCGCCCAACATGTCATCTATCTTAAGGAGAGCCACCACCAGTGAACTATGGACCCCAGTCCTTTCCTTTATCATCAATCTACAACTATTTACTGCTTTCTATTTACTTTCTGCAAACTATTACTTTCTTCCACACAATGCGTTTAATCCTTTGTTTTCAGCAAAACCGGTTAGATTGACAACCTCACTGTAAGTTGGGGGCAGAGTTCTGTGTTTGTGTTGTGTAGGTTTCCACGTTGCTACTGGCACCGGTAGTGTGCCCTGCCAAAGTTCAGCTAGCAACACCTTGGAGGTGTTTCCTTGCTCCTACTGGATTGATAACCTTGGTTTCATAACTGAGGGAAAACCTGCTGCTATGCTCATCATACCTTCCTCTTGGAGTTCCCCAACGAGCTCGATATATTTTGGGCCATCATCTATTCTTTTCACAAACCACATATGGATCCACCAGAGTCATTGCATGTCTGTTCTTCTCACAAACCACATATGTATCCACCAGTGTCACTGCGTGTGTGTTCTTTTCATGAACCGCATATGGATCCACCAGAGTCATTACATGTGTGTTCTTTTCACAAACCACATGTGTATCCACCAGTGTCATTGAATGTGTGTTCTTTTCATGAACCACATATGGAACAACTAGAGTCACTACATGTGTGTTCTTTTCACAAACCACATATGGATCCACCAGAGCTCATTGCATGTCTGTTCTTTTCATTAACCACCTATGGATCCACCAGTGTCATTAAATGTGTGTTGTTTTCATTAACCACATATGGATCCCGTAGTGTCATTGTGTGCGTTCTTTTCATTAACCACAACTAGAGTCACTGGATGTGTGTTATTGTCATAAACCACATGTATCCACCGATGTCATTCCGTGTCTGTTCTTCTCACAAACCACATATGGATCCACCAGAGTTCATTGCATGTTTGTTATTTTCACAAACCACATGGATCCACCAGTGTGATTGCATGTGTGTTATTTTCACAAACACATGTGGACCCACCAGAGTCATTGCATGTCTGTTCTTCTCACAAACCACATATGGATCCACTAGTGTCATTGAATGTGTGTTATTTTCATGAACCACATATGGATCCATCAGTGTCTTTGAATGTATGTTCTTCTCACAAACCACATATGGATCCACCAGAGTTCATTGCATGTCTGTTATTTTCATAAACCACATGGATCCACCAATGTCATTGCATGTGTGTTCTTTTAATAAACCACAGCTAGAGTCACTGGATGTGTGTTATTGTCATAAACCACATGTATCCACCAGTGTCGTTGCATGTCTTTTCTTCTCACAAACCACATATGGATCCACCAGAGTCATTGCATGTCTGTTCTTCTCACAAACCACATGTGGATCCACCAGTGTCATTGAATGTGTGTTCTTTTCATGAACCACATATGGATCCACCAGTGTCATTGCATGTCTATTCTTCTCACAAACAACATATGGATCCACTAGAGTTCATTGCATGTCTGTTATTTTCATAAACCACATGGATCCACCAATGTCATTGCATGTGTGTTCTTTTAATAAACCTCATCTAGAGTCACTAGATGTTTGTTATTGTCATAAACCACATGTATCCACCAGTGTCATTGCATGTATATTCTTCTCAGAAACCACATATGGTTCCTATAGAGTTCATTGCATGTCTGTTATTTTCACAAACCACATGGATCCACCAGTGTCATTGCATGTGTGTTCTTTTCACAAACCACATCTGGATCCACCAGAGTTATTGCATGTGTGTTCTTTTCATGAACCACGTATGGACCCCGTAGTACTTTGCATGTGTGTTATTTTGATTAACCACAGCTAGAGTCATTGCATGTCTGTTCTTCTGACAAACCACATATGGATCCATTAGAGTCATTAAAATATGTGTTCTTTTCACAAACCACATATGGATCCACCAGAGTTCATTGCATGTCTGTTATTTTCACAAACCACATGGATCCACGAGTGTCATTGCATGTGTGTTCTTTTCACAAACCACATGTGGATCCACCAGAGTCATTGCATGTGTGTTCTTTTCATTAACCACAACTAGCATCATTGCATCTATGTTCTTTTCACAAACCACATATGGATCCACCAGAGTCATTGCATGTCTGTTCTTCTCACATGGATCCACCAGTGTGACTACATGTCTGTTCTTTTCATGAACCACATATGGATCCACCGGAGTCATTGCATGTGTGTTCTTTTCACAAGCTACATGTGGATCCACCAGTGTCTTTGAATGTGTGTTCTTTTCACCAGTGTCATTGCATGTGTGTTCTTTTCATTAACCACATATGGATCCCCTAGTGTCATTACATGTGTGTTCTTCTCATTAACCACAACTAGAGTCACTGGATGTGTGTTATTGTCATAAACCACATGGATCCACCAGTGTCATTGCATGTCTCTTCTTCTCACAAACCACATATGGATCCACCAGAGTTCATTGCATGTCTGTTATTTTCACAAGCCACATGGATCCACCAGTGTCATTGCATGTGTGTTCTTTTCACAAACCACATGTGGATCCAGAAGAGTCATTGCATGTCTGTTCTTCTCACAAACCACATGTGGATCCACCAGTGTAACTGCATGTGTGTTCTTCTCACAAACCACATATTGATGCACCAACATCACTACATGTCTATTCTTCTCACAAACCACATATCGATCCACCAGAGTTCATTGCATGTCTGTTATTTTCATAAAACACATATGGAACAACTAGAGTCACCGCATGTGTGTTCTTTTCACAAACCACATATGGATCCACCAGTGTTCATTGCATGTCTGTTCTTTTCATTAACAACATATGCATCCCCTAGTGTCACTGCATGTGTTTTCTTCTCATGAACCACATATGGATCCCCTAGTGTCATTGCATGTGTGTTCTTTTCATTAACCACAAGTAGAGTCACTATATGTGTGTTCTCACAAACCACATATGGATCCACCCGTGTCATTGCATGTGTGTTCGTTTCATGAACAACATATGGATCCACCAGTGTCATTCAATATGTGTTCTTTTCATGAACCACATATTGATCCACGAGAGTTCATTGCATGTCTGTTATTTTCAAAAACCACATGGATCCACCAGTGTCATTGCATGTGTATTCTTTTCACAAACCACATGTGGATCCACCATAGTCATTGCATGTCTGTTCTTCTCACAAACCACATGTGGATCCACCAGTGTCATTGAATGTGTGTTCTTTTCATGAACCACATATGTATGCACCAATGTCATTGCATGTATGTTCTTATCACAAACCACATATGGATCCACCAGAGTTCATTGCATGTCTGTTATTTTCATAAACCACATGGATCCACCAATGTCATTGCATGTGTGTTCTTTTAATAAACCACAGCTAGAGTCACTGGATGTGTGTTATTTTCATAAACCACATGTATCCACCAGTGTCATTGCATGTCTGTTCTTCTCACAAAGCACATATGGATCCACCATAGTTCATTGAATGTATGTTATTTTCATAAACCACATGGATCCACCAGTGTCATTGCATGTGTGTTCTTTTCACAAACCACATGTGGATCCACAAGAGTCATTGCATGTGTGTTCTTTTGATGAACCACATATGGATCCACCCGTGTCATTGAATGTGTGTTATTTTCATGAACCACATAAGGATCCCCTAGTGTCGTTGCATGTCTGTTCTTCTCACAAACCACATATGGATCCACCAGAGTCACTCCATGTGTGTTCTTTTCACAAACCACATATGGACCCCCTAGTGTCAATGCATGTGTTCTTTTCATTAACCACAGCTAGAGTCACTACATGTCTGTTCTTCTCACAAACAACATACGGATCCACCAGGGTCATTAAAATGTGTGTTCTTTTCACAAACCACATGTGGATCCACCAGAGTTCATTGCATGTCTGTTAGTTTCACAAACCACATGGATCCACCAGTGTCATTGTATGTGTGTTCTTTTCATTAACCACAGCTAGAGTCATTGCATGCCTTTTCTTTTCACAAACCACATATGGATCCACCAGAGTAATTGCATGTCTGTTCTTCTCACAAACCACATATGGATCCACTAGTGTGACTGCATGTGTCATTACATGTGTGTTCTTTTCATTAACCACAACTAGAGTCACTAGATGTGTGTGATTGTCAGAAACCACATGGATCCACCAGTGTCATTGCATCTCTATTCTTCTCACAAACCACATATGGATCGACCAGAGTTCATTGCATGTCTGTTATTTTCACAAACCACATGGATCCACCAGTGTCCTTGCATGTGTGTTCTTTTCACAAACCACATGTGGATCCACCAGAGTCATTGCATGTCTGTTCTTCTCACAAAACACATGTGGATCCACCAGTGTCACTGCATGTGTGTTCTTCTCACAAACCACATATGGATGCACCAGTGTCACTACATGTCTATTCTTCTCACAAACCACATATGGATCCACCAGAGTTCATTGCATGTCTATTATTTTCATAAAACACATATGGAACAACTAGAGTCACTACATGTGTGTTCTTTTCACAAACCACATATGGATCCACCAGTGTTCATTGCATGTGTGTTCTTTTCATTAACCACATATGGATCCCCTAGTGTCACTGCATGTGTTTTCTTCTCATGAACCACATATGGATCCCCTAGTGTCATTGCATGTGTGTTCTTTTAATTAACCACAACTAGAGTCACTACATGTGTGTTCTTCTCACAAACCACATATGGATCCCCTAATGTCATTGCATGTGTGTTCTTTTAATTAACCACAACTAGAGTCACTACATGTGTGTTCTTCTCACAAACCACATATGGATCCACCAGTGTCATTGCATGTGTGTTCTTTTCATGAACGACATATGGATCCACCAGTGTCATTGAATGTGTGTTCTTTTCATGAACCACATATGGATCCACGAGAGTTCATTGCATGTATGTTGTTTTCACAAACCTCATGGATCCACTAGTGTCATTGCATGTGTGTTCTTTTCACAAACCACATGTGGATCCACCAGAGTCATTGCATGTCTGTTCTTCTCACAAACCACATGTTGATCCACTAGTGTCATTGAATGTGTGTTCTTTTCATGAACCACATATGGATCCACCAGTGTCATTGCATGTCTGTTCTTCTCACAAACCACATATGGATCCACTAGAGTTCATTGCATGTCTGTTATTTTCATAAACCAGATGGATCCACCAATGTCATTGCATGTGTGTTCTTTTAATAAACCACAGCTAGAGTCACTAGATGTGTGTTATTGTCATAGACCACATGTATCCACCAGTGTCATTGCATGCCTGTTCTTCTCACAAACCACATATGGATCCACCAGAGTTCATTGAATGTCTGTTATTTTCACAAACCACATGGATCCACCAGTGTCATTGCATGTGTGTTCTTTTCACAAACCACATGTGGATCCACCAGAGTCATTGCATGTGTGTTCTTTTCATGAACCACATATGGATCCACCCATGTCATTGAATGTGTGTTATTTTAATGAACCACATAAGGATCCCCTACTGTCGTTGCATGTCTGTTCTTATCACTGAAGGGAATATGCCCGAGAGGCAATAATAAAGAGGTTATTATCTTATTCCATGTTTATGATAAATGTTTATTTTGCGTGTTATAATTGTATTAATTGGAAACGTTAATACATGTGTGTTTAATAAACAAAATACAAAGTTCCTAGTAATGCCTCTCACATAAACTAGCTCGTTGATTAACAAGATGATCAAGGTTTCCTGATCATGGACATTGGATGTTGGTAATAACGAGGTCATAACATTGGTGGAATGATGTGATGAACATTCATCCTAAGTATAGCATTACGATTAGAGTCATTATGTTTATATTGCTATAACATCATACGAAGTAATCTTAGTCCTTAGACCATGAGATCATGTTAATTGCTAACACCGGAAGAGTATCTTGATAACATCAAACGTCACACTGTAACAGGGTGACTATAAAAGTGGGTTTAGTGCTATGAAGGTGTTATGTTGAGGATCATGGATCAAGAGTGGGATTTGTCCATCCTGATGACGGATAGATATACTCTGGGCCCTCTCGGTGATATCACATTGAAATAGCTTGCAAGCAAGTGATGTGATCACTAGAATGTTATATCATGGGAACGAGAAAAGAGTGCATGCCTCTAGTTATTCCCCATGGTCTCGCATTAGCGAGATACATGTTCCCGGTGGCTTTATCTGGAAAGGAGTTGCTGCTTCCGCTGCATCGCTGGAGCAAGGAGGCGGAGGTTGTTTGGTGGACCGAACGTGTGTGCGATCACGGATGCACCGATACTTTGCGGTGCTGGACCTGATGGTGCTAGAACAGCTGGACCTGAAGGACTTCATCACGATCTTGAGATCGGAAAGTGTACGACTACATCATCCACGAGTTCCATCTCGTTAACAAAGCTTTGTTGTCTTCGAGGGTAAGTTCTCTATGGATGTATATCCACCCGTTGCTTGTATCTAGTAGATAGATCTTGGCGTATAGTTCCCATCGTAGGAATTTTTTGTTTTCTATGCTGTGAACCCAACAGTGGTATTAGAGCCTGATCTATGCGTAGGTGCTTTGGACGGGTAGTACACATATGCTTATATGTGGGCGATGATGATCATGTTATTGCATCTTCTATGTATTTTGGATATTGGTGGCATGGTGGGATGAAGTGGCCCGGACCAACCTTACATGTCATCGTACATGAGACCAGTTCCACGACTGACATGCAACTAGTTTTGCATAAGTGGCTAGCGGGTGTCTGTCTCTCCTACTATAGTCAATATCTAATTTACAACGAGTTGCTAATAACTTGGTTATCCTCGTTGTGGTTCATGTTCGTTGGAAAGACTAGTTCTATCTCTGAAAGCCCTAAGCCACGTAAAACTTGCAATTGATAAATTAGAGGCGTCTAGTTTAGATTGTTGCTGGGCTAGTGTCTTGATATGGTATTGTTGTAAGTAGATGTATAATAGATACTCTTACAACACACTTAACGTGTAAGTTCCATAGACCTTGGCCTTACACACAAAGGAATGATAGAGATCATACCACGATGCAAATGATGGAGATCAAATGCATGGATCATATCATTTCACTTTACACATTAGAAGTTTGCATCTTATACTGCTAGTTTGGCGCTTTTGGTAGCATTATAAGATGTTCCCTCATTTAGATATCAAGATAAAATGTGTTCTTCCTTGAGTATGCACCGTTCTGTGGATTGTGTTCCGAGACATCACGTGATGATCAGGTGTACTCAACTCCGCGCTTTCATACAACGGGTGTAAGATAGTTTTACACACGTAGATACTAAGGTTCTTACTTGGCGAGCCTAGCATGTACAGACATGGCCTCGGAACACGGACCGAAAGGTTAAGCATGAGTCATATAGTTGTTGTGATGCCCATATTGATGCTCGCCTTTGAAGATAGACCGACCCACGTGATGATCGGACTTGGTGTAGTGGATTTGGTTCATGTAATCACCAAAAAGGCACGAGGGATATCGTTTTTGAGTGGGAGTTCATTTCTAATTTGGATTAGTCGAACTCAATTTGTCATAAACTAAATCGAAGTGAATTTGCATTATTTGTTGTAGTCATTAACATCTGTTCACTACCTTATGCTTAGTTTTAATTGAGACAATAGAACTATAGAATTCTGGATATTTACTTTACGAACTGGTATCATATTGTTTTGAATGTCAATTTAAAGTTTAGAAGTCCTATTGCAAACTTTCAGCAAACTCTATTTACTCCATGAAGTTTAATAAGTAGTATTAAATCAAGAGTAAGAATTCCAATGTTAGTATCTAAAGTATCATGTTTGCCTCCATGATTATTGATATTCAAAAGTTGGTTTAATATCAAGATTATCGAGGAGCTAAAAAATTGTTTCAGAAACCATCATGTATGGAAGATATTGTGATATCTGAAACAATGTTTTTGGTTGCATTATGATAGAGTATAATTTAGCAAAATACATGTTCTCATATTGTATGAGAATTTGTTTAGGATGGAGATGCTAGGCATCTGGATCTCCCAAAAAGGTTTTGGGAACTAACATTATACTCGTGATTCTTCCTTATAGGCTATAGTAGCTTGATCATGAAAGTTGTCATGATAAGGATGAATAGAAGATGTAGGTAAAATGTTTACTACATTAATAGATTACTAAAGAATGGATTTTGAAAGAACACCAAACATTTGATGATGGTGATCCACTTCAAAGTGCAAGTCCAATGGTATTAGTATTTGACTATATACACTTTGTACTATGTGTCATGTGAATGACACCACTATTGATGTTGATAGATTCTTTTAAAAGAAAAGGAATTGTTGAAAGGGAATCTATAAAATATTTGGCAGAAAAGAAAAGGTTGGAGATTTCCAACTTAGGTATATGGAAGATATACATGTTATGGCTGTATTCCTTGCTTGTTAAACAATGTGGTTCTGAGGTATTGGATACCGGTATTGGATACCAAATTGGTTGGTGTGAAGTGTCATACAGAACAACACAATTCATGAACTACAACGGCCTAAGTAATTGGCAAAAGAATAAGTGATGATGTTCATCGAAAACAAATAAAGTGTTATTGTGTTTTTCGTTGTCATCAAACCTAGCCTTTAAGATTTGTTTTAATAATTGTTATTTTTTTCCGATTTTACGAGAACAATGGTTGTTCAAATAATTACCGTATTCCATAAAGGATGGATGAACTTTTACAAGTTTAGTTGGAAAAATCACATCCATAAATAGTATTGCTAAAATGTCGTAAGACAAATGATTGGAAGATCACTTATGAAGTGACATTGCTGTTTAAATTATACTGAAAGTAAACATGAAGAAACTCCATGTTGATGGATTTTTGGAGTCTTTTGATTTTGATGAATTGACGCTTGTGAAACTTTCCTCGAGATAATTGAAACTTCGTCCATAGGCCAAAGAGGAACGGATGACTAACTTATTGGATATTGTGCATGTTGATGTATATACTCCATTATGTGTAGCCATATGCGATGGATCTTTTTGCTTCATATGCTTTCTCCAGAAATTTGAGTGAATATATCTATATATTCACTTAATAAGGAAGAAGTATGAAACATTTGAAAATTGTTCAAAGACTTTCAAGATGAAGTGAAAAATCATTGTAACAAGAAAATAAAAGAGTTTATGATTTGATCATAAAGGAAGATATTTGAGTTACAGGTTTAGCAAAACACCTAAGATTTTAGGAATTGTTCCATGAATTTGCATTTCCCGATAAACCACAGGAGTATGGTATGTTCGAGAGATCAAATCAAACCTTGTTTAACATGGTAAGACCAAAGGTGTCATTTATAAAATTGCCATTATGTTTTAAGGATTAAAGCTTTAGAGACTACCACTTTTACACTGAAAAGAGCACCATCGTGATCCGTTGAAATGACACCATATGAGTTATGGTTTGGGATAAAACCTGAATTTTCTTTTCTTAAATTTTGGTATGCTATGCATAAGTAAAATGTTTACAACCAAAGTCGGATAAGCACGTCTTTGTAGGTTATCCCAAAGAATTTGTTGGGAATTCCTCCATAACACCGAGGACAAAAGAGTTTGTCGCTTGGAACGTTGAGTTTCTTGAGAAGGAATTTTTCACGAAAGTTAAGTGGGAGGACAATAGAACTTTGATAAGGTTGTTGAACCTTAGCTATATGTGCTAAGTAGCGCAGCGCCAGAAAGTGTCCCGATGGCGGCCACAATGCTCATGGCTCCCGTGATTACAAAGGGTGTGATCTTGGAGATTAGAGTTCCTATTGAACCATGTGGGTTGGTAAGAATCAAATAGTAAGATTTGAAACATCAGTCATTATTGTTTTGACAATGATGAACCGACTACATGCAAAGAAGCGATGATGGGCCCTGACTCCATAAAATGACTAGAAGTCATAGAATCCGTGATAGTATCCATACACTAGAAATCAAGTTTCTGAACTTGGAAGACCCTCTAGAAAGGCGTGAAGCCTATTGGTCATGTTTGGATCTATAAAGAAATAGACATGGATGTTTAACATCTATGAAATAGTCGACATGTCGGAAACAAGTTTATGGCAATGTTCAAGGAGTTGACTATGACAAGATTTGATCTTTCATAGCGATATTTAGTCTTGACAGATTAATGTAGCAACCACTACATATAATTTGGTATATGGTAATTGAATAAACAAAACATGGTTCTTCTAATAGAATGGTTACCTAGGACGTGTACATGACACGGTCCGAAGGGTTTTGTTAATTCAAAGGATGCTAAAAGGGCATGCAAACTTCAATAGTTGAAGTGAGCATAGCGGAGTTGGAATCTTCACCATGATGAAAATGTTAAAGGAGTTTAATTTCATCGGAGATGATGAAGATGCTTGCATTTGCAAGAAATTAAGTGGGAGCACTGAGACAAATTTTCAATACATTATGCAGAGTACATATTGTTGATTGGAAATGATGTATCTTTTATTGACACAAGTTAAGACTTTCATTAAAATAGGATTTCGATGAAAGACTTGGGAAAGACCGGAATATTTGGCATCAATGTCTATATGGATAGATTGAGGCGCTGATATGGTTATGCCAGACGTACATATATGAGATATTGAAAGAGTTCAATATTGAAACAACAAGAAAGGTTCTTGCTGCATGGAAAGGATTGTATCAAGATTCAAGTGTTTCAACACTTGGTGAGTAAAATCATATAAATATTTTGATCAATTATACTGTGATATGTATATATATCCAGATATGTCCTATGCTCTAAATGTTATGAGCACATACCAGAATGATTCATAAGGTGATCATTGGACGATAGTAAAGATATTCTTATGAGCTTTGGAAGAACTAATAATATATCATGTATAAGTGACAAATAGTTAAATGTAGTTCATTGAAAAGTATTACATTGATACTAGTTTTTTCACAAGATACAAATTAAATTTATCTCAATTTAGACTATGGGTGGCACAATGTAATGGAAAGGATGTTCCATGAAGGATTTGGATGAGTTCCAAAGTTGAGACATTGTGACGGATACTACAACAAAAGGCTAAGTATATGACTGCTATAGTAGCAGCAAAGGAGGGCATTTGTGTTAAGTAGTTTGTTATAAAACTAGGTGTGGTTCAAACTGGGCTAATACTATGAAGATATATTGTATGGAAATAATATCAACATATTTTAACCCGAACAAACTAAAGGTCTCACCAAAGGACCAAATTTATACAATGCCATCTCATTTGAGAATGAGTAATGCGTAGAGACGCAAAGACATGCAAATACACACGGACCTGAAACTATCAGATCCAAAAATTATGTTAACCACTAGCAATCGCGTATATGTAACACCAGAAAGCCATAGGTGTTCAATACGCAAAGTTTTTCATGCTAGATTATTGACTCTAGTGCAAGTGGGAGACTGAAGGGAATATGCCCGAGAGGCAATAATAAAGAGGTTATTATCTTATTCCATGTTTATGATAAATGTTTATTTTGCATGCTATAATTGTATTAATTGGATACGTTAATACATGTGTGTTTAAGAAACAAAATACAAAGTTCCTAGTAATGCCTCTCATATAAACTAGCTCGTTGATTAACAAGATGATCAAGGTTTCCTGATCATGGACATTGGATGTTGTTAATAACGAGGTCACAACATTGGTGGAATGATGTGATGAACATTCATCCGGAGTATAGCATTACAATCAGAGTCATTATGTTTATATTGCTATAACATCATATGAAGTAATCTTAGTCTTAGACCATGAGATCATGTTAATTGCTAACACCAGAAGAGTATCTTGATAACATCAAACGTCACACCGTAACATGGTGACTATAAAAGTGGGTTTAGTGCTACGAAGGTGTTATGTTGAGGATCATGGATCAAGAGTTGGATTTGTCCATCTCGATGACGGATAGATATACTCTGGGCCCTCTCGGTGATATCACATTGAAATAGCTTGCAAGCAAGTGATGTGATCACTAGAATGTTATATCACGGGAAAGAGAAAAGAGTGCATGTCGATAACGAGATCAAACTAGGTATTTGGATGCCTATGATCGAATCTCGAACATGTAATATATCATGAGACAAAGGGATTTAGTTACAATGTTAAAGATTCACACGATCACAAGAGTCATCATTGAATATATGGGAGTCAGTACGGATCTCCAGGTCCCGCTGCTGATTATTGATCGCAGAGGGGTCTCGATCATGTCTGCATTATTCACAAATGGTAGGGTGACACACTTAAGGGATACCGACACCATTTAGGAGCAAATATGTTTCAGATAAAGATTAAGAAAGCACTGGAATCATTTCGATGGAAACCGGAATAGTTTCGGGTGAAATTGCTAAAACTGGTTCTGCATGTGATATTGAAATGTTGCAGGGAGTTTTATGTGAATGTTTTTTAATTAAAGTAATTAACAAAATTCTGAATAAAATAAATAAAAGTGTTTTATTTAATGAGAGCTTGCATTAAATTTGGTGGAAATTTAATGCATGTGAGTGGACATGAGTGGAGGTGTGTGTTTATGTGAGTGGGAGCTCCACCCACATGAATGAGGGAGAGGTGGGGGCACCCACCATGGCTGGTGCCATGCCCCCTTGGGCTGCCCCCTCCCCTATATAAGGAGCACCTCCTCCTCTCCTCTTGCACCACCTTGTCGTGAAGGTTCTCTTCTCCCTCTAGTTATTCCCCGTGGTCTCAGATTAGCGAGATACATGTTCCTAGTGGCTTTGTCTGGAAAGGAGTTGCTGCTTCCGCTGCATCGTTGGAGCGAGGAGGCGGAGGTTGTTCGGTGGACCGAACGTGTGTGCGATCATGGATGCACCGCTACTTTGCGGTGCTGGACTTGATGGTGCTGGACCTGATGGTGTTGGAACTGCTACTCCTGAAGGACTTCATCACGGTCTTGAGATCGGCAAGTGTACGACTACATCATCCATGAGTTCCATCTCGTTAACAAAGCTTTTTTTCTTCGAGGGTAAGTTCTCTATGGATGTATATCCACCCATTGCTTGTATCTAGTAGATAGATCTTGGCGTATAGTTCCCATCATAGGATTTTTTTTGTTTTCTATGCTGCGAACCCAACACTCACAAACCACAAATGGATCCGCCCGAGTCACTACATGTGTGTTCTTTTCACAAACCACATATGGATCGACCATAGTTCATTGCATGTCTGTTATTTTCACAAACCACATAGATCCACCAGTGTCATTGCATGTGTGTTCTTTTCACAAACCACATGTGGATCCACTAGAGTCATTGCATGTGCGTTATTTTCGTTAACCACAGCTAGAGTCATTGCATGTCTATTCTTTTCACAAACCACATATGGATCCACCAGCGTCATTGCATGTCTATTCTTCTCACAAACCACATATGGATCCACCAGTGTGACTGCATGTCTGTTCTTTTCATGAACCACGTACGGATCCACCGGAGTCATTGCATGTGTGTTCTTTTCACAAACTACATGTGGATCCACCAGTGTCTTTGAATGTGTGTTCTTTTCATGAACCACATATGGAACAACTAGAGTCACTACAAGTGTGTTCTTTTCACAAACCACATATGTATCCACCAGAGTTTATTGCATGTATGTTCTTTTCATTAACCACATATGGATCCACCAGTGTCATTGCATGTGTGTTCTTTTCATTAACCACATATGGATCCCCTAGTGTCATTACATGTGTGTTCTTTTCATTAACCACAACTAGATTCACTGGATGTGTGTTATTGTCATAAACCACATGGATCCACCAGTGTCATTGCATGTATGTTCTTCTCACAACCACATATCGATCCACCAGAGTTTGTTGCATGTCTGTTATTTTCACAAACCACATGGATCCACCAGTGTCATTGCATGTGTGTTCTTTTCACAAACCACATGTGGATCCACCAGAGTCATTGCATGTCTGTTCTTCTCACAAACCACATGTGGATCCACCAGTGTCACTTCATGTGTGTTCGTCTCACAAACCACATATGGATGCACCGGTGTCACTACATGTCTATTCTTCTCACAAACCACATATGGATCCACCAGTGTTCATTGCATGTCTGTTCTTTTCATTAACCACATATAGATCCCCTAGTGTCACTGCATGTGTTTGCTTCTCATGAACCACATATGGACCCCCTAGTGTCATTGCATGTGTGTTCTTTTCATTAACCACAACTAGAGTTACTACATGTGTGTTCTTCTCACAAACCTCATATGGATCCACCAGTGTCATTGCATGTGTGTTCTTTTCATGAACCACATATGGATCCACTAGAGTCAGTGTATATCTGTTCTTTTCATTAACCACAGCTAGAGTCATTGCATGTCTGTTCTTCTCACAAACCACATATGGATCCACCAGAGTCATTGAAATGTGTGTTCTTTTCACAAACCACATATGGATCCACCATTGTCATTGAAATGTGTGTTCTTTTCACAAACCACAACTAGAGTCACTGGATATCTTTTCTTTTCTTTTCACAAACCACATATGGATCCACAAGTTTCATTGCATGTGTGTTCTTTTCATTAACAACAGCTAGAGTCATTCCTTCTTTGTTCTTCTCCCAAACCACATGTGGATCCACCAGTGTCATTGAATGTGTCTTATTTTCATGAACCACATATGGATCCACCAGAGTCATTGCATGTGTGTTCTTTTCATTAACCACAACTAGAGTCCCCGCATGTGTGTTCTTTTCACAAACCACATATTGATCCACCAGTGTTCATTGCATGTATTCTCTTTTCATTAACATCCCCTAGTGTCATTGCATGTGTGTTCTTCTCATGGACCACATATGAATCCCCTAGTGTCATTGCATGTGTGTTCTTTTAATTAACCACAACTAGAGTCATTGATGTGTGTTCTTCTCAGAAAGCACATATGGATCCACCAGTGTCATTGCATGTGTGTTCTTTTCATAAACCACATATGGATCCAAGTGTCATTGAATGTGTGTTGTTTTCATGAACCACATATGGATCCACTACAGTCATTGCATGTCTGTTATTTTCATTAACCACAGCTAGTCAGCATATTTGTTCTTCTCACAAACCACAAATGGATCCACCAGAGTCATTGAAATGAGTGTTCTTTTCACAAACCACATATGGATCCACCAGTGTCATTGAAATGTGTGGTATTTTCACAAACCACACCTAGAGTCACTGGATCTCTGTTCTTTTCACAAACCACATATGGATTTACCAGTTCCATTGCATGTGTGTTCTTTTCATTCACAGCAGCTAGAGTCATTGCATGTCTGTTCTTCTCACAAACCACATGTTGATCCACCAGAGTCATTGCATGTGTGTTCTTTTCATGAACCACATATGGATCCACCAGTGTCATTGCATGTCCGTTCTTCTCACAAACCACATATGGATCCACCAGAGTCATTGAAATGTGTGTTCTTTTCACAAACCACATATGGACCCCCTAGTGTCATTACATGTGTATTCTTTTCATTAACCAAAGCTAGAGTATTTGCATGTCTGTTCTTCTCACAAACCACATATGGATCCACCAGAGTAATTGAAATGTGCGTTATTTTCACAAACCACATATGGATCCACCAGAGGTCATTGCATGATTGTCATTTGCACAAACCACATGGATCCACCAGTGTCATTGCATGTGTGTTCTTTTCACAACCCACATGTGGATCCACCAGAGTCATTGCATGTGTGTTATTTTCATTAACCATACCTAGAGTCATAGCATGTCTGTTCTTTTCACAAACCACATATGGATCCACCAGAGTCATTGCATGTGTGTTCTTTTCACAAACCACGTATGGATCCACCAGTGTCACTTCATGTGTGTTCTTTTCACAAACCACATATGGATCCACCAGAGTCATTGCATGTGTGGTCTTTTCACAAACCACATATGGATCCACCAGTGTTATTGAATGTGTGTTATTTTCATGGACCACATATGGAACAACTATAGTCAATGCATGTGTGTTATTTTCACAAACCACATATGGATCCACCAGAGTTCATTGCATGTCTGTTCTTTTCATTAACCACATATGGATCCACCAGTGTCATTGCATGTGTGTTCTTTTCATTAACCACATATGGATCCCCTAGTGTCATTGCATGTGTGTTCTTTTCATTTACCACAACTAGAGTCACTGGATGTGTGTTATTGTCATAAACCACATGGATCCACCAGTGTCATTACTTGTTTATTCTTCTCACAAACCACATATGGATCCACCAGAGTTCATTGCATGTCTGTTATTTTCACAAACCACATGGATCCACTAGTGTCATTGCATGTCTGTTATTTTCACAAACCACATGGATCCACCAGTGTCATTGCATGTGTGTTCTTTTCGCAAACCACATGTTGATCCACTAGAGTCGTTGCATGTCTGTTCTTCTCACAAACCACATGTGGATCCACCAGTGTCATTGAATGTGTGTTCTTTTCATGAACCACATATGGATCCACTAGTGTCATTACATGTCTGTTCTTCTCACAAACCACAGCTAGAGTCATTGGATCTTAGTTCTTTTCATTAACCACAACTAGATTCATTGCATGCATGTTCTTCTCACAAACCACATATGGATCCACCAGAGTCATTCAAGGGTGTGTTCTTTTCACAAACCACATGTGGATCCACTAGAGTCATTGGATGCATGTTCTTCGCACAAACCACATATGGATCCACCAGAGTTATTGAATGTGTGTTCTTTTCATGAACCACATATGGATCCACCAGAGTCATTGCATGTGTGTTCTTTTCACAAACCACATATGGATCCACCAGAGTCACTGCATGTGCGTTATTTTCACAAACCACATATGGATCCCCTAGTGTCATTGCATGTGTTTTCTTTTCATTAACCACACCTAGAGTCACTGCATGTGTGTTCTTTTCACAAACCACGTATGGATCCACCAGAGTTCATTGCGTGTCTGTTCTTTTCATTAACCACATATGGATCCACCAGTGTCATTGCATGTGTGTTCTTTTCATTAACCACATATGGATCCCCTAGTGCCATTGCATGTGTGTTCTTTTCATTAACCACAACTAGAGTCACTGCATGTGTGTTCTTCTCACGAACCACATATGGATCCACCAGTGTTCATTGCATGTGTGTTATTTTCATGAACCACATATGGATCCACCAGTGTCATTGAATGTGTGTTCTTCTCATGAACCACATATGGATCCTAACCTTAGGAGAGCCCTAACCCCTCAATGGTGGCCGTTAGACCGAGTCTTCTAGAAGGCACGCCCTAACATAGTTGTTCTGCATGACGATTGTTACATACTGTTCGATCGGGGTGCTTGGATGATTGGGATGGTCTTCGTAAGAGCGATCCGCGAGTAGGCTGTTCTGTGACATGATTGGCCATGCTTACTCCCTGCTTGCTTTGGACAAACTAGCAACACCGGGCACTCCCCTTCTTTGAGTGTCAGGACTCACGAGTTCCGTGGGCCATATGGCAGTGTCATGTCCCCTTCACTTCTCTTCCTCCCCGTACTTCTCTTCCTTCCCCTTGAAACCACTTTCCACACTTCTCTCCCATCCTGCCATAGCCGCAAGCTGACGGCGCCTCCAGGTATCTCTCCCGCAGCCACCCCAGTCCCCCACCATCCACCCCCCTCCTCGCCATGGGTTCAAGGGGAGACAGTGAGGAAACGCGTCGTGATGATAGGGACGGTGATTTCGATGTGAGTAGTCTCATCTCTATCTCTATCATTTCTGGCCAATTATCTATTTTGAGCTAGATCTACTATGTTTACTCATGTGCGTATGATGTGTTAGGCCAACCAGACGCTATACGACTCCGACTATCACGGTTTAGCGGATGAAGACATTCCTCCGCTATGTAAACATCGATATGTGCCCGCTAAATTTGTAGTGTTCGAAGGACGAAACGCAGACATGAGGTTTTTACGGTGTCAAGGACATTGTGCAATGATGTAAGGCAGAAGTTGCGGTGTTGTCAAATGGGTAGATCCAGAGTGGCCTAAATCGATGCAGAAAACGCTGGACAAACTATGGGATATGAATGTCGCGTTGAAATAATCCATAGTCAGCTCACTTCTCGATAGTGCTGAGATGAAGCTATGGGACCCAGTTGACACAACGAAGCTTAACCGAGATCTCACGAGGGTGCAAGACAATGTTAGCAAACTCGAGAAGGAGAGGGATGTGGCGTTGGACCTGAAGAAGAAAAGCAGAGCAAGAACTGACTCAAGCAAGGAATGATCTTCACCAGGCCAAAGTCCCGTAGTTCACAACTTAGAGTATTGACAAGTGCATGAGGATAAATGCAAAGAAACAATTGAATCTGTGCAAGGAAGATGCTAAAAGGAAGGAGCAGACGATTCGATCCTTGCTCTTGCAGGAAGATGCGGATTGGGCTAAGATTAGGAAGATCAAGGAGATGTGTGATAACTAGTTCTATTTAGCTTGAGCTCCATACTTTTTTAAGTTGTAATAGTATACTTTTACATACTAGCGGTCTGAACTAGTGGTCCCAGTGTCTTGGGAGAAAAAATTGGTCGCCCGTTAATCTGTCTTAACCCTGCATCACTTCCTTTTGTCTGATGATGGTGGTACTCTGACATTGGTGGTTTTTTTAAACGTAATCTACGTGGATTGTGCCGCATGCAAATGGCACAAACACAATTTATAAAGTGGAAGCACGTGCAGTAGTTTAAATAAGTTGCTTCTTCGTGGAGTGTAGCAGCTTAAATATTTTTTCTATGCCATCGAATTTGGAGACCTCGTGCCCCTAGGCAATCGTGGAACCGGTGCTGCGTGTTTTGAGATAGTAGTTACACAATCACAATTTCGGATTCAACTATTGACTCGGGCGTTTCCAAATCCTAAGTCGTGGTAATTTTACTTCGAAAACGTGTGTAGATTGTTTCGCCCGACAAGTTCCATGCACAGAGCTCCAGAATTGAACCGAATTACATATATATAGGTTCAAGCTCAACATATTACTATGCATCTTTATTGCCAGTGGCCTTCTTCCCCAGCTTGGGTGCCAAGACTTCACGTCCACTGACTTCTTCATTTCCTTCCTTCTTCCTCTTCCTTGGTGCCAATTTTCTTAGCTTCACGTACTCCGCATCGCCGGGACAGTTAGCACCAGAATCGTGTCTAGCATCATCTTTCGACTCGTTTTTATTTTCTTCGGGCAGCAAAATGACTGACCCGGCAGTCATGTTTCTAACCTTGCGGCGCTTCCTGTCAAAGAAAATGGAATGTTGCATAACTTCCTAATATCTATAGATTAAATAAAACAAAAATTACAATTCAGCACAAACATAGGAACCCCAAGAGACTTTCGATTACTAGGAGCTAATTGGATTCGAGCGACCACCCTATCCAAGAATAGAAGGGCGACTCCTAGTTGCAGCAGCTTCCACATCCAGTACATCACAATTCAGCTCAAACATGCAAGCCGAAGTATACCTTTTCATCAACCCAATTAGCTGACTATCACACGTTAGAGGAACCATGATGCCTCGTTCATCCATGAAGCTGAACTTTGTAGTCTGCTTCGGCCATATTTCATCAGGATAGTGCAGATTTGCGCATGCGCTTCTTTCATCGTGGTATAATGGTGTCCATACCACTTGCCCTTCACCCTTGTGATTTAGAGTCGTACCTGAAGAGGGCTACCGTAACCAGGTAAGGATGGTCCGCGGAGATCCCACTTGACAGAAAACTATGGACAAAATATGTTTGTCAGGGTTGGGCTAACAAACAATTTTAGGTTCAGTAGCCAGATAGCAGTTATAGTTAGTGCGAATAGCAAAGATAAGGGTAGCTCACCCGCATGTAGCCATAACTTCTTCTTCCCCGGTAGTAGGATCTGCCATCCTCCGAGCTGCTCAGCTCGTCAGCAGGGGAGGCGGGCTAGAGCCTCGCAATGGTGGCTACGGCATGCGCCATTGGAGCTCGGGATCAGCGAATGGGCGCAGCAACTTGGCGCCGAAATTCATATGTCCGAAGGGATCGTTCTGCCTGGAGGGTGGATTTCGACGCCGCCGGAGCTAGGGGAAAGGAGGGAATGGATTTGTGAAATTGGTCAACACATCCAAGTCACTTAGTTTCTCGATTTGGCTAAGAGGTTACCGCGTTGATGCTCGCATCACGGATAGATGACCGAAATGTGGGTCCCGACCGTCTACTTCACGGGGCAGTTTAACGGAATGTTTGAATTTGGTAGGGGTGAGATGAGTTTGCTTCGAAATGGCCCCTCTCGGTACTTGGCAGACCAACTTTTCGAAACGCGGCAATTTCAGGCAAATTAGGTACCGCGATGCACTTGCCCGGGAACTTTGGTACCGCAAACGAACAATTTATGGCCACCTAGTCACGGAAATGATGGTTGATGTAGTCAAAGCAATCCTTTGGTAATAGTGATTAATATGATCTCACGGTCTAAGGATTAGGACACTCTGTTTCTGACAATTGTAATGTGAACTAAGTGACATGATCGTGTTGCAACAATCATCTGTAGAAAATGTCCATCACATCATTTTAGATGATATGACTTCATTGTCAGTTGGCTCTCATAGCACCATGATCAGGAAACCTTGATCACCAGCTGCCAATGAATTAGTTGAATAGAGGCTACTAGGGACCTAGTTTGTTTACATACCACACATGTATCAATGTTTTCGCTTGATATAGTTATAGCATGATATACAACTATTATGAACTAATGATATATGACAATAAACCCCTTTATTATTTGCCACTAGGCATATCTCCTTCAGTGTCTAGAGGCGTTTACAGTCCTTGAGGTCTTGGTGAGCATCGAGTGCTCCAAGCCGGAGAGTCGTATTTCTTCTGGTGAGCCGAGAGTATTAGAATCACGATTCTCGTACAATTGTTGTCATGTTAAAGAGTATGTGTGAGTTTGAAATGCGCCCAGGGGTTGATATGCCTAAAACGTATCTACTTTATCAATCACTTTGGTTAGGCGTTTGTCGTCTTCGGCACTAAATTTCCATGTTTAATTTTGTGCATCAATCTTTATCTCAGAAACTTGCATAATCACTTGTGTAGAACATACAATATTGAGTGAATGTGGACGAGCAGATAAAAACAATCAAAGCACATTCATGCGAAAGAAGTAAACCATATTATAATTATTTATATGTCATTGATTACTATTAGCGGTGATGTTTGCATATGAAGTACATTATGCACACGTTATCAACTCTAATGTACCCATTGTAATCACCACAGAAATAGGGGTAAAGAATCATGACAATGTTCAATTTTTACTCTAGAAGTTTTGATTAAAGATGTATACCTCATTATACTCTAAATTCACTATTAAGATATTTGTTAGACCATAATCTTTGGATATCTCTAAGATAAATATAGATAGACTACACCGTTTATATAGTTATTGGAAATCAGCCAATGAAGAAAAAACTATGCTATAAAACATTTAAATCCAGCATAATGTAAATGTATTTAGCTGACCTTTCCATTTGGGATCTGACTTATCGATTTGGAATTCCTCCATTTCAACTATATGTATTATGACTATATTACAAAAAATTCTACAATAACATTTAGCAATTTTACATGTAGTTAACAAATCCAAATAAGAAATATACATATTCGTTATGGCTAAAGAAGACTAAATATAAGTATAAAATTTTATTATAAATTATATAAAAGTGAATTCGCCCCGCGTCTAAATTTTGTTAATGAAACAACATATTTCTATTAATCAAGGTAAGCATAAAAAATGTTACATTATAGATCTTATTGCTGGTGTCCAGAACATTGAGTTATCAAATTTATGATATAGACATATGTTGTATCATATGTACATACCTTATGATTAAAATGTATTCAAGTTAATTAAGAAACACATATAATCTCTGATTCCAAGAGGATGTTATTTTATTGTACACACCTAAAATTATTTTTTGGTACATGCACGATAAAGTCTTAAAACAACAAACAATTTAAGATGGTGGCATGTGGATGCATCTGCCGGAACAAAACAATCATAAATGTCGTACTTTATGCATCCGCTCTAGTAAAACCATTGCAAGGCCACTCTAACTTTAGAATAACACAATTTAAATATATTTTCTTTTTTAGAGGATCTTTTTAATCATATCTAGAGTGATGGGTGTTTTCTAGAGAAAATAAATAATACATGGAAATATTTTCCCAGGTTCTAAGAAGCCCGAATCCGAAAGGACATGCCAAATCCCACCCAAATAAGATAAAAAGAGTTCAATTAGTCCTAAGTCGCCCAGGATTGGATTCCTGAAAAATGCAACCTCAGTTTTAGTCAGGGGCGGAGCTATACTAATTCAAGGGCATGCGGCGCATACTCAATAAATTTTTACAAAAAATTAGACTATATGTTTATATATGCATGTATATTATGTATGGAAGTATTTCTACGCGTTGAACTCCACGTCCTCGCTTGTTCACCTGGGCTAAAGTGTTATTTTGGGCTGCAATCGGGCATCGAACTTTGTTGTTTGGACAACCCCGGTGACTAAATTCAGTTCAGGAGAAAGAGGTTAAGAGACACCCCAGGAACAACTTCTGTGCTTCCCCATGCACGCACGACTAGGGCGGCCTCCAATCAGGAGTGTTCTTTTATTCGTCTCGATTTTCTATTTTCTTCAACTCTTAATTGAGAATGGATGATTATTCTTACTTCTCAAATCTTCCATAGCAACAATTCACATTGGTTATTTTTTAGGGCGTTTATTCTTGTTGATAGTAAAAGATTTGAGCATTGTACTCCATCTGATCCATATAACTTGTCCCTGAAATAGATGTATCTAGCACTAAAACATGTCTAGATACATCTATTTCTACGACAATTAATATGGATCGGAGAGAGTATTATATATGTACTAGTGAATAACTATTTGGAGACGTACTCACTACTATGGATATATTTTATTACGATTGTCGTTATTACGAGCTGAGATGTCTTTCATCGTGTGCCGTAAAACATATCTCACATACCCAGTCTAAAAATCCTGGCTCCGCCACTGATTTTAGTAAAGATTACAAATTTATAGGTGATTTAGGAAGACACAAAAAAGTTTCGGTCAACTAGATTAGATAAACCATATCTTGTTGGTGTATAATATATGTGCTTTACATCACAAGACTACATAATCTCCGATGCCTCGTCTTTATCAAAACAACATTGTGGCTTGACCTTTTGGAACCGTAAAGAACCACAATATATCGAAGAATTAAGCCAATGCAATGATGTTGAGAGGCGTTGAACCGATTAAATCAGTAGTGTGGCTTAGAATATTTATATTCACATTGTGGCTTTGCAACCGTCATGCTAGTGACACATGGATATTTTTTTGAGGCGACAGTGAGATTTGGATGATAACTATTTTTCTATCCGAACCACAAACATCCAAAAGTTTATGAACAATAGAGGCCCTTGCCCCATTGGAAAACCAAATAAAATCAATGTCTCAAAAAACTCAAAATAAAAAATCATGAAATGAACTTTAAGGTGATACAGACGAGTGGATTTGAAAATTTTAAGCACAGTCTGAAAACCACGGGTCAACTAAAACTCGGTTCGGCAAGGACTCGGAGAGCAGTAGCACGCAGCCACCAGTTTCAAAACTGAGAAAAAGGTAGAGATGTGACGTGCCAGAAGCGAGAGCTCATGTTCATGACCGAGTCTCTTCCGGTAGCTCGTATCCTAGGCTATGACCTAGCACTCGTTCGTGGAGCCTCACCGATGCTAATCGTCTTGTTTTGTAGACGTGGACCTGCTACTAGTTGTTAGATTGACCTCTCCCGATCGACCCCAACGGGTCGATCGAGCCCCTTATCCACGCCCTGATCGGGGGCGCCCAACCGTGCAATGGTTGGTGGGTCCCTGTGACAGCGCTATAAAAAGGAGGTTGGGGCTGGGGCACACGTTAAGAGGTTCGGCGCTGCCGCCGCTCCCCCACCTACATCCCTACCGATCTAGGGTTCCTAGCGCGAGCCACGGGAAGCACCGCCGCCGCCGCCGCTTAGCCACCCTAGCCTCGCCCTCGCCGTCGCCCTCCCCATGGACAACGTCCTGGGTTCGTCCAGCACTGGAGAAGGATTGGTTCCCATCTTCTCTCTCTCTCCTTGTCTAGTTCTATTCTAGCAAGGCATCTACCCTAGCAGATCCTAGTGCTTCTAACAATGGTATCAGAGTAGTGAGTACTAGGCTGTGTAGATCTTTTTTTGGGTAGAAAAAGGAAAAAAGCAAAGTCAAAACCCCTAACCATACACAGTGCACCGCCGCGAGGCCGCGCCGTTCCTCTCTATCATGACGAGCATCGGCTTGCCGAGTCGTCGGAAGAAGAAGCAGCCCTTTCGGGGGCAATGAAAAGCAAACAAAAATCCCCATTTATCCCGACCCCAAATCAAATCGATCTCGAATCGTGAACAGAAAAGAAAAGGTCACACCGGCCATCACCGGCAAAGGGAACCGCCTCCACCTCGACCACTTGACAGCGGCGCGCCCACCCTCGGGTGGATGCGCGCGTCAGCAAGGAGTCAAGGGAGGGCGCCGCTGTTGTCCACTCTCTGCCCGATGCGGGTGTTTTTGGGGGAAGTGGACGGGGAAGAGAAAGAAAGGGGAAGGGGGCTCGCCTCTGGAGAGAGGGAGGGTCTCGCCGTCGGCGGTGCACCGGGCGGCACGGCCGCCTCGCCTCGCTCGCAGAGAGCAATACCGCCGCTAGAGCTGTGTGCTCACGGGACGAGCGGGGGGGGGGGGGAGGGGGTTATTGGGCTAGGGTAACAGGGGAGCGAGCGGCCTCGGTTTTGTTCCCGCGAGGAGGGAGGCCAACCTTCGGATGGTGGCGAACGGCCACGATCCGGCGGCGCGTCGGGTGCAGTTTGGTGGCGGGCCTTGGGCCGTTTTCCGCGACACCGACGGGCGGAAGATAGGGCAAGCGGTGCTGGGCCCTAGGCCGCTTCTGGGCGAGCGGCTGAGCGGCTCTCAGCGCGCACGGGGCCAGTAAAGGCCCAAAAAGATGGCTAACAACACAGTTTTTGATGTTTTATTTTACAGAAGCTTTTTTACATAGGTTTATTATCTGTTTTTAATAGTTTTTTGCACATTTTTTTCTACATAAAATTATCCAACGAAATTTTGTCTAGAAAATAGAAAAGTAATAGTAAAAAGTTTCTGTAAATTTTAAAATTGATGAATTTTTTTAATTCATTTCTTCCACTGCAAATGGTTAGATCTGTTCTTTTTTAAAATTTAATAAAAGTAAAAGAGAGTATTAAATTTTTTAAGAGCATGTTAAAGTTATATTCTAATCATGTTAATGTTATTTTTCTAACCAACGTTGTAAATAGCATGATTATGATTAGTATCTTATTATCAAAGTAATTAAAGTTATGTGCTTTTGATTCTATGTTCTGCCCAATGGTGATGTAGAATTATTTGCACAAGCATTTGTATGTCTTAATTTTGACCAACGTTGGATTAATATATGCAATTGTTACTGTTCTCACTTCTTTGCGGTTTTCAGGAGGGTTCTACCTGATGAACTGCATCAAGGAGGTCCCCACACTGAGAGGTGACAATTACTCCGAGTGGAGAAAGAAGGTGGATTTCGCGTTCATCTGCGCTGAGGTGGATTGGGTCCTTGAGACCAAGCCTCCCACCAAGCCGACAGAGCCCATCAGATATGCTGCTGATGATTATGCTGCATGGGACAGAAAGAAAAGGGACTATGCTCCAGTAGGGTTGGCATACTCCATAGAGAACCAAAAGTGGCAGAACGCCAACAAAAAATGCATGGTATTTATAAAGAACACAGTTGAGCCAGCAATTGTTGGTTCAATCACAGAGTGTGCTTTCGCAGGGAAGTACGTGGAAAGATAAAGAGCCAGTTCACTGGCTCTTCAAAGACATATGCAACCCAGCTGCTGAAGCAGTTGGTGACAGAGAACTATACAGGAGGTGAGCATGGCATCAGGGAGCATATCCTCCGGATGAGCAACATGGCTGCCAAATTGAAGGCCGTGGAAGCTGATCTGGATATAAAGTCTGCTCTCCTCGTCCACATGATCATGGTGTCATTGCCTCAACAGTTTGATAATTTCATTATCAACTACAATATGGCCCCAAAAAGATGGGATATAGAAAAGACGATTGCCATGTGTGCCCAAGAAGAGGAGAGTCTCACAGCACAGAATGGAGGTTCCTTGAACTTTGTCAAGGACAACAAGAAAAGGAACTTCAACCATGGCTCCCCTACTAATCCATATGGTAAAGCTCCCATGCACTATCAGGATCAGTGGGGTCTGCTCTCCTAGTGGACAAAGACGCCTGTCCCCACTGTGGCAAGAAAGGGAATTTCAAGAAAAATTGCTCTGTTTGGTTAAAGGAACTAATGGCAAGAAAAGGTAATAACATAGTTTCTTTTGTAAATGAATCCCTGTATACACAGTTTTCAAAATCTACTTGGTAGATTGACTCAGGTGCAACTATTCATGTTACAAATTCATCACAGGGATCCCATTCGACGAGGACTATGAGAAGAAGCGAAGGATGCGTTGAAGCCGCAAATGGAGTCCTAGCGGACGTTGAGGCCGTTGGCGACATCTCTTTGGAGCTTGTTGATGGATCAACGATCTTGCTTATGGATGTCCTCTATATTCCTTCTTTTGCATAGAAATTTTGATAAGTGTATCATGTTTTGAACAAAGTAAACTATTAATGTCATTTTGGACATGGCCAGTGTGCCAATTATTGTAATAAAGATTGTGTGGGTGTTGCTTTCCTTCACAATGAGCTTCATTTGATTATCTACTCATGAAAGAGGTTATTCTGTGTGTAATGTGAAAAAGCATGTTTCCTCGTCGAATAAAGATCCAAAGAAAAGAAAGAGAACTCATGACTCGTCAAAATTATGCCACTATCGTTTAAGCTATATTTCGAGGGGGAGAATTGAAAGACTAGTTGTGAACATGAAGAGTTTCCTCGCTACAACACCTAAGGGTGTGGGGGAGCCCATGTGAACAGGAAGAGTTCCCTCGCTACAATACCTAAGGGTTAGGGGAGCCCAGCCGAGGCCAAAGTATTTAATCGAAATCGAAATATAGCAAAGTTTGACCCCAAAAATTCAGTTGCCATTTCATTGGCTATCCTGAAAAGTCAAAAGGTTTTCGTTTGTACTATCAAGACAGATACACAAAGTTTGTAGAAACGAGACATGTTGTTTTTGAAGAGGATGAAATGACGAGGGGGAGCATCGTAACTCGGAAAATTGATTTTGAGGAGAAGAGGGTGCATGCACCTAATCCGATGACTCAGGAACCATTCTTCGAGCTACCTGTTGTTCCTGCATCGATAACCCTAGAGGTTGTGGTGCAAGCACCTGTGGTAACTTCACCCATGACAATAGTGAGTGAAGATCTGAAACATGTCTGTCAGGAGCCGATTGAACCCACTGTTGAGCATGAAAGGGAGTAGCAGCAGCCACCTCCAGAAGATGCATCGCATGATGAGAAATTTGGATTTAGAGGGAATGTTGAGGACGACTGCGTTTACGCAAAGTTTAATAGTGGGAGATACATCTTCCTAATTCTATATGTGGACGATATCTTGCTTGCTAGCAGCGATGTCAGTCTACTACTAGAAACAAAGAAGTCCTTGTCCTCAAACGTTGATATGAAAGACCTAGGTGAAGCTTCATATGTTTTGGACATAGAAATTCACCGAGATAGGACAAATGGGGTTCTAGGATTGTCGCAGAAGGCATACCTAGAGAAGATTCTAAATAAATACAGTATGCATGCATGCAATACCACACCTGCTCCTATAGTCAAGGCCGACAGTTTTGGGAAATTTCAATGTCCCAAGAGTCAATATGAGATCGATCAAAATGAAAGTGGTACCATATGCTTCGATCGTTGGAAGTTTATAGTATGCACAAGCGTGCACTCGCCCTGACTTAGCTTTCATCACCGAGGTACTCGACAGATATCAAGAGAATCCACGCATAGAGCACTGGAAGATGGTAAAGAAAGCTTTGTGTTATGCGCAAGGCACAAAAGACCTCATGCTAACATATAGAAGGTCTGATTCCCTAGAAATAAGAGGGTATTCAGAAACTGATTTTGCGGGAAACAGAGATGATCGAAAGTCCACAATAGGATACGTCTTCACTCCCGTGGAAGGGGCTATTTCGTGGAGAATATACAAACAGTCAATTAGTGCATCATCCACCATGTATGCAATAGCATGTTATGAGGCAATAGGGCAGGCGATATGATTAAATAAATTTATAACCGACTTGAAAGTGGTAGATTGCATTGGCAAACCACTAAAGATGTACTGTGACAACGATCCCGCATGATTCCATGCTCACAACAACAGGTCGAGTAATGCCTCCAAACCAATGGAGATAAAATATTATGTTGTGAGATATAAGATCCAGGATCACACTATAAGACAAAAGCATATAAGGACAAAGGATATGCTTGCGGATCCGCTAACGAAATGCTTACCACCCAATGTGTTCAAGGAGCACTTAGCCAGCATGGGTTTAAGGGAAAGCCTATGATTCCTGGATCAAAGCGGCCCAAAAGCAACAGAATTTGTTTCAAAACAAGAGGTATATTGTAGCTGTCACATCCCAAAATTTTCTAATTTTGGAATGTGAAATAGATAAAATAAGTTTGGTTGATTTTTTGACTTTGTTGAAAATTCTCAAGGAAAAAAAACCTTTTGAGTTGGAAACAACTCACTTTGTTATGACCTAAGTAGCCATATAGGCAAAGAGGCGTGAATTGAGTTTTAGTTTTAATATTTGTGTTAACGTTTGCAAAAATGAAAATCATGAAGCATTCATAAGCATTGCATTGCATCCATGCAAGGTTCCTAAAAATTGAATCCAAATCCTAGTATCTAAATTCGATAGTTGTTTTGCCCAAATATTCCTATAAGGAATATATAGACATTTATGAAGCAACCATCTTCAAACTAGTGAAAATGCTACAAATATGATACTATAATGATCTACTGAATTTTATAAATTTATAAACAAGAATCATATCATTTGGAGTTCGTATGCAAAAGATATAAAGAAAATACCAAAATAGAAAAAGAAAAAGAAAAAGAAAAGAAAAAGGAAAAAAGAAAACAAAATGAAATGGGCCACCCGGCCGGCCCACTCAGCCGACCGAACCAGCCAGCAGGGCACGGGAGGGATCCATCCCACCGATTGCTTTAAAAAACGTGCGAAAATCTGTTTTCTAAATCTATGGATATTCAAATCCCTATAATTTTTTATCTATAACTTTGAATTGGCTTCCGTTTGTTTCTACTTGTTCCCTACTCCAAGATCTATCTACCCACCATCCTAAAAGTCTATATAATCCTCTAGATCCACAGCTGTATCACTTTCCCTTTTCGAAATCCCGAATCTCCATCCTACCGAATCGTATTTCGCTTTTAAACCCATCTAAACTTCGTCCGATGCCTTTGGCTACAACATGAAAGTTTTAGATCTCGTCGAAATCTTTCAATTTCGACAAACCTCACCTCTGTTCATCTACCACAGACGAAGAATTTCACCACACAATATTTCAGATCTGACGGTGTAATACCAAGATTTACTCGCGCTCGTTTCTTCAAATCCAAATTCCTTTAGTGAAAAGGTAGATCTAATTATTCTCCACAACTTTCATGTTCGAAGTTTTTCGATTTGATCTACGGATTTGTCTCTCTAACATAGATCTGTTTCTAATATTTTCCGAGACAAAATCGAGCCGTTTTGGAGCCAACTTCTCTCCTAGCCACTGGATCTTATCTCGACGGTCCAGATTCAATCGTCCCGATCAGCCGTCTCGTCACCCCCACGTCATCGCCAGGTTAGCGTCTAGTCCCGGTCAGCCTGCACGGTCAACCTGTCTAGTCAGCGGAATATTCCCTAGAATATACCGTTCGAATTTAAAATTACAAATTATAGATCTAACTTGTAAAAATTATAGAAAATTCATACTATGTTCAAAAATTACATATAATATATCAAATTGAAGATAATTTCATGTAGTTTGATAATATATATTTAGATTTGGGTTTTGATGTATAGATTACTGGCGAATAATTAATTAGTATTATTAGCCTTTTAAAACATTAAATTCATAGTAAATAATCTACATATCTGAAAAATATGAGTAATATGTCCCTGAGTTGATAATATTGCGTAGTTTTCAGATCTGTACTCAGTTTTGTTCGTTGTCACTACGATCTATTTAGATTAATTAAACTCAATTAAACACTAAATAAATCCTAGAAAAAGATCTATAACTCCGATTAGGGTGAATCCAATTGCTACTAGTTCGTATTAAAGCCCTCTATCCAGTACAGTTCAGATACAAATTTAATTCGACAACTAGTACAGAAGCTACAATAGTTATTATAAAACCCCTTTATTGACAATTGAATTTGGATAACAAATACTATATTGCATTAAAACACTTCTATATGCATCATGTGATCTAATAACATTTAGATAACTAATTACAACCAATGTGACATATTAAATCACCATGCATGCATTGGATTATCACTGTTTTATTGTATTGTTGCATGATTGCAATGTTTGAATGATATGTTGTTGTGCTTTTGCTTTTGAACGATAGATTGCGAGGAGAACTATTATGATCGCAACAACTATGATTGCGAGCATTGTGATTGCAAGTATTTTGAGTGCGACGAGTGCAACCATTATATTTGTGAGGATTATCTAATCGACTACATCTACAACAAAGGCAAGTAGATGCTATTTTGATCATGAATTGTCCTACTATTTTCCTACTACATGTGTAGTGTATTTCTTGTAGATGCATGAGTAGAAATTACTATCGCTATACTATGTCCTGTGTATCTTGATAGGAGCCACTTATAGTTGAGCCGTCGTATGCTAGTTGAGCTTAGCCATGCTATCTAGACGAGGGAAGGTTCTACACAATGCTATGGTATAGTGTATGTTTTGCTCAACTAAAGCAACTTGATCAATGAACTCTCTGGGTGGAATTGGTAATTGCTTGGTTCGTGAATGCCGGGCCCATGTCTATGGTTTACCCGAGTTGCTCACTTGTGGATGGCCACCCAGGTTTCAGAGAAATGATTAGTGTCTTGATTTGGTAGCTTCCGTGTGCAACCATATGCCAGTGAGTTATGGGTGGCTGGATGGACTTAGTAGGTCATCGTGACCCGAGCTCTTCGTATCCAAAGATGTAGTGGATGTGATAGGTTGGTACGGTGCGTGGATGGGCTTGGGGAGCTACTTCCCGAACTGTTTCTTCTTGGGATTCTCCCTATCATGAATCAATATGCGTGTCCTGGTACGGGCGAGTCGACTAAGTCATATGGGTAAAGTGTGCAACCCCTGCATGGTGTAAAACTAAGTGCTTAGCCGTGTCCCCGGTAATGGACGATTGAGTTGCTGGATTATGGGTGCTATGACATGTTCTTGTTCATTCCAATTTGAGAATTACTAAAACTTGATGGGTGAACTTAATGGGTTGTTGTGATCAAACTTGATTTAAAAGTAGGGTAAAACTGTTTAAGAAAATGCAAGCTAGCCAAAGCATCCACTTAGCCAAAATAAGCATGTAGTTGCTAGGTATACTGTCTCCTTAGTTAGCTCTACTTGCCATACATTCCAAGTATTGACCCTTCGGGGCTGCTACGTTTTATGTTGCAGGTTATATCGTTTTGAGTGATCGTTTTAGGTCGCGAGACTCCACTCAACAATTGTTCGCCTGTGACACATTTAAAGGACGAAGATCTACCTTGTATTGTTTCCGCTGTAATATAATATAAATTCTGGATCATATTCATTATATTCATGATGCACGGTTATATTTGGTATCATTTTATACTGTGTGTGCTAGTGAACCGATCCAGGGATTAGCACTATACACAGGAACTCAGCCTTATCAGGCGAGGGTGTTACAAGATGGTATCAGAGCTGTGTCTTGACTGTAGGATCGTGACCTAGGAATGGAATAGGAAAGCCATATGAATTATAGAATCTGTTCTATCTTCTTCTCTTCATACACTTCTTTCTAGTATCCTCTTACCACTTCAATTCTCATACTTCTACTATTAGAAGTAGTCTAACACAAATATCCTTATCCCTAAATGGTACTTGGCCTATAAGTAAAAGAACTAATAAGATGACACAATGAATGTCTCACCAAGTTTGAGTAAATATAAACCACCATGTTCATCTCTTTAGGAGATCATCGCTATCGTGTTAGCTAATACTAGTTGCTTGCTTGCTTGATTGAATTGTTTGTGTTCTTGTTGCTTTGAGTGTTGTGTGATTATGTTAGCATAGGGATAACGTTTCCCCTAGACCTCTAACTTGTCTATGATAGATGCCCTAAGACTCTAAAAGATTTTTAGGATAACCCATTAGAAATCACAACCCACTTTCGCTTAGTTAGAAACATTTGATGTGGAGATTTGTTAGTTGTCATTCCTTCCTTGCTTTCTTGATAGCTAGGAATTGAACTTATTTCTAGTTTGTATGGGTATCTTTAGCTTCTTTCCTCTAGACTCTATTCTTTTCTATCTTAAACCCTTAGAGTTAGAATGATGTGATCAATACATGAAGAAGGATTTAGTGGAAATGTTTCGATGATGATGCCCCAATGAAGGTGAATAGTTCATCTAATGCAACAAAAAGGATGTGGAAGTAAGAAGTGTTGTAAAGGATGTTATGTAGTTGATTACGCAACCTGAATGTTTTGGAGCATTGATAGACTAGTTTTATAGTATCTTTGTCGATTGAATACATGGGAGTCTACATCGAGCATTGTTTCGTGCCCATGGAAACCATCTACAAGGAAAGTGAGGATGCCCGAGTGGTAGAAAAACGCGATTCACCTATCCTCATGCAGGGTAATGATTTGGGTGAAGGATGGATTGATCACCATTCCTACTACTCTTATTATTTGCTCTTGTACTGTTGGCTTTGTGAATCTTGAGTGCGTTTCCAACCTTAGAAAAGTGATGGTGTTAAGCCTAGACCTTAGGATGGTATGAGTTTGAACCTTTACAAAAGCATTCATCGCTAAGTGTAGGAATGTACGGTAAGGATGAATCTCAACCGTGTATAATGGGTATCCTGAAGCAAACGTTCCCTAATTGCCTACCATGAGAGTTTCGCTAGTTCAAGTAGTGTTAGCCTAGAATCTATAAATCATGGAGTTTAGAAAATGTAGGGACATTGTACCAATAAATGTCCAAGGGAAAATCAATAGGAGCCATGTGAATTCCCAATAAACAATCTAGTCAATTTCCTTTTAAGGGTGGAAGCGCCTAGAGGATCCTTAACCCATATCTCCTTCTAGCCTTCCCGAATCTCACGACGAGATTCCTTTCAAGGGTGGTAGTATGTCACATCCCAAAATTTTCTAATTTTGGAATGTGAAATAGATAAAATAAGTTTGGTTGATTGTTTGACTTTGTTGAAAATTCTCAAGGAAAAAAGCCTTTTCAATTGGAAACAACTCACTTTGTTATGACCTAAGTAGCCATATAGGCAAAGAGGCGTGAATTGAGTTTTAGTTTTAGTATTTGTGTGAATGTTTGCAGAAATGAAAATCATGAAGCATTCATAAGCATTGCATTGCATCCATGAAAGGTTCCTAAAAATTGAATCCAAATCCTAGTATCTAAATCCGATAGTTGTTTTGCCCAAATGTTCCTAGAAGGAATATATAGACATTTATGAAGCAACCATCTTTAAACTAGGGAAAATGTTACAAATATAATACTATAATGATCTACTAAATTTTATATAAATTAAGAAACAAGAATCATATCATTTGGAGTTTGTATGCAAAAGATATAAAGAAAATACCAAAATAGAAAAAGAAAAAGAAAAAAAAACGGAAAAAAACGAAATGGGCCACCCAGCCGGCCCACTCAGCCGACCGAGTCAGCCAGCAGGGCACCTGAGGAATCCATCCCACCGATTGCTTTAAAAAACGTGCAAAAATCTGTTTTCTAAATCTATGGGTATTTAAGTCCCTATAATTTTTTATCTATAACTCCGAATTGACTTCCGTTTTTTCTACTTGTTCCCTACTCTAAGATCTATCTACCCGCCATCCTAAAAGTCTATATAATCCTCTGGAGCCACAACTGTATCACTTACCGAATCCTATTTCGCTTTTAAACCCATCTAAACTTCGTCCGATACCTTTGGCTACAACACGAAAGTTATAGATCTCCTCAAAATCTTTCAATTCCAACAAACCTCACCTCTGTTCATCTACCACAGACAAAGAATTTAACCACACAATATTTCAGATCTGACGGTGTAATACCAAGATTTACTCGCGCTCGTTTCTTCAAAATCAAATTCCTTTAGTGAAAAGGTAGATCTAATTATTCTCCACAACTTTCATGTTCGAAGTTTTTCGATTTAATCTACGGATTTGTCTCTCTAACACAGATCTGTTTCTAATATTTTCTGAGACAAAATCGAGCCGTTTTGGAGCCAACTTCTCTCCTAACCACCGGATCTTATCTCGACGGTCCAGATTCAATCGTCCCGATCAGCCGTCTCGTCACCACCACGTCATCGCCAGGTTAGCGTCTAGTCCCGGTCAGCCTGCACGGTCAACCTGTCCAGTCAGCGGAATATTCCCTAGAATATACTGTTCGAATTTAAAATTACAAATTATAGATCTAACTTGTAAAATTTGTAGAAAATTTATACTATGTTCAAAAATTACATATAATATATCAAATTGAAGATAATTTCATGTAGTTTGATAATATATATTTAGATTTGGGTTTTGTCGTATAGATTACTGGCGAATCATTAATTAGTATTATTGGCCTTTTAAAACATTAAATTCATAGTAAATAATCTACAGATCTGAAAAATATGAGTAATATGTCCCTGAGTTCATAATATTGCGTAGTTTTCATATCTGTACTCAGTTTTGTTCGTTGTCACAACGATCTATTTAGATTAATTAAACTCCTATAAACACTAAATAAATCCTAAAAAAAGATCTATAACTCCGATTAGGGTGAATCCAATTGCTACTGGTTCGTATTAAAGCCCTCTATCCAGTACAGTTCAGATACAAATTTAATTCTACAACTAGTAAAGAAGCTACACTAGTTATTGTAAAACCCCTTTATTGACAATTGAATTTGGATAACAAATACTATATTGCATTAAAACACTTCTATATGCATCATGTGATCTAATAATGTTTAGATAACTAATTACAACCAATGTGGCATATTAAATCACCATGCATGCATTGGATTATCATTGTTTTACTGTATTGTTGCATGATTGCAATGTTTGAATGATATGTTGTTGTGCTTTTGCTTTTGAACGATAGATTGCGAGGAGTGTAACTATTATGATCGCAACAACTATGATTGCGAGCATTGTGATTGCAAGTATTTTGAGTGCGACGAGTGCAACCATTATATTTGTGAGGATTATCTAATCGACTATATCTACAACAAAGGCAAGTAGATACTATTTTGATCATGAATTGTCCTACTATTTTCCTACTACATGTGTAGTGTATTTCTTGTAGATGCATGAGTAGAAATTACTATCCCTATACTATGTCCTGTGTATCTTGGTAGGAGCCACTTATAGGTGAGCCGTCGTATGCTAGTTGAGCTTAGCCATGCTATCTAGACGAGGGAAGGTTCTACACAATGCTATGGTATAGTGTATGTTTTTCTCAACTAAAGCAACTTGATCAATGAACTCTCTGGGTGGAATTGGTAATTGCTCGGTTCGTGAATGCCGGGCCCATGTCTATGGTTTACCCGAGTAGCTCACTTGTGGATGGCCACCCAGGTTTTAGAGAAATAACTAGTGTCTTGATTTGGTAGCTTCCGTGTGCAGCCATATGCCAGTGAGTTATGGGTGGCTGGATGGACTAAGTAGGTCGTCGTGACCCGAGCTCTTTGTATCCAGAGATGTAGTGAATGTGATAGGTTGGTACGGTGCATGGATGGGCTTGGGGAGCTACTTCCCTAATTGTCTCTTCTTGGGATTCTCCCAATCATGACGGTCATGGTACGAGCGGGTCGACCAAGTCGTATGGGTAAAGTGTGCAACCCCTGCAGGGTGTAAAACTAAGTGCTTAGCCGTGTCCCCGGTAATGGACGATTGAGTTGCTGGATTATGGGTGCTATGACATGTTCTCATTCATTCCAATTTGAGAATTAGTAAAACTTGATGGGTGAACTTTAATGGGTTGTTGTGATCAAACTTGATTTAAAAGTAGGGTAAAACTGTTTAAGAAAATGCAAGCTAGCCAAAGTCTCCACTTAGCCAAAATAAGCATGTAGTTGCTAGGTATACTGTCTCCTTACTTAGCTCTACTTGCCATACATTCCAAGTATTGACCCTTCGGGGGTGGTACGTTTTATGTTGTAGGTTATATCGTTTCTAAGTGATCGTTTTAGGTCGCGAGACTCCACTCAACAATTGTTCGCCTGTGGCACATTTAAAGGATGGTGATCTACCTAGTATTGTTTCTGATGTAATATAATATAAATTATGGATCATATTCGTTATATTCAGGATACACGATTATATTTGGTATTATTTTGTACTGTGTGTGCTAGTGAACCGATCCAGGGATTAGCACTATACACAGGAACTCAGCCTTATCAGGCGAGGGTGTTACAGTAGCTATCTAATTCTATCAGAAATTGAGCTGTGACGATGAAACATGCTCTATGTACCGAACCGTGATGAAACGAGTAAAGTGTAAAGTATAAAGTAAAGTCGAGATTAAGAGGGAGAATGTTAGATTGACCTCTCCCTATCGACCCCAACGGGTCGATCGAGCCCCTTATCCACGCCCTGATTGGGGGCGCCCAACCCTGCAATGGTTGGAGGGCCCCTATGGCAGCGCTATAAAGAGGAGGTGGGGGCTGGGGCACCCGTTAAGAGGTTCGACGCTGCCCCTGCTCCCCCCACCTACATCCCTACCGATCTAGGGTTCCTGGCGCGAGCCACGGGAAGCACCGCCGCCGCCGCTTAGCCACCCTAGCCTCGCCCTCGCCCTCGCCCTCTCCCTCCCCATGCCAACACCCTCGGGTTCGTCCAGTACTGGAGAAGGTTTGGTTCCCATCTTCTCTCTCTTTCTCTGTCTAGTTCTATTCTAGCAAGGCATCTACCCTAGCAGATCCTAGTGCTTCTAACACTAGCTAGCCTTTCTCCTCCACTATTCATGGCGTGTGTCTCGTGGCGTGCTTGATTTTCTCCGTCGACAGCGACCTGTTGACGACGTTGATCGGCAGTGGGGAAGACGATGGAGTTATGATCTAACCAGAAAGATGCGCATATGTATGTATGCTCTAAGTAAAGATGTTCCCTGTGCATTCCATTACAAGGTTCTGCTTTAATCTGATCGAAACTTTGCCTTTGCTTTAGCCAACAACCTACTAAGTTAATATTCTTATTCTTCTGCATCAGTCATAGTCTACGCCTTTTCAGGTGCACCACCTAGCTTCTCAATCATCTTCTTTTAGGCAACGGCCGGAATTTCGATTGCTTCATCACTCTTGCTTTGGTACCCCCCCCCCCCCCCACCGGGGAATCGCTCAGGGAATAACCGGTCTTTCGGTGGTTACGGGTTTGTTTCGGATCCGGTCAGTTTGTTTTAATCCGTATGCGTGACCCCATATGCGTACTTTGCTGAGTAAAATAGGGAGACCGAACGGTCGGTCCACATGAAGGAACCGTCGGTCCCGTCGCCTCCGTCCCCATCCTCTTTCTCGTCCAAATCTTCTCCGATCTACTGCGGCTACACGAGAGGAGGCCACCTCTTGTTCTCCTTCCGTCTGCGTCTTAGGGTTTGTCCAGGAGATGTGGTTCGATCAAGATCGGAGTCGCACGCCGCAGGCGGTATCGGCAACGATCGAGATGTGACGTGGAAGGGCATTTGCTTCAGAACCGCACGTGGGAGTGACAAATCTTTTTTCACTATCCATGACATGTACATAACACCTTAGATACGCATACGGTACAAAAAAATGACGGCCTAGAACGGTTCCTAATCTAACCCGGAAACCACCCTCGAACCCGAAAGCTGGTTTTCCCATCAAAATTTTCCTGGGGGGTTTATTTATTATGTACAGTACGATTGTGAGTATAATCTACCGGATAAACAGAGTACTATACAGCCTTTTCCATGACCCGGATGGAAAATCAAACTCATTCTGAAGAAACAACTTCGTTCGAAGGGTTGCGGTAAAGTCGCATGCATCTATGACCACACTCATCGGCGGTTCATTCTAGAACAAGAGTTGTCGGAAGTACCGACCAGCTCATGGATGCATCCATCCAGACCTCTAGTAGCCCCATTTGTCCTATTCTTGTCCTTTCGGTCAGGCCATCTCCCACGGGAGACGCATCCGATCGTGGACAGCCATACACCAAAATCAGGATCCAACGACGCAACCCAAATGGACCGCACTGTGCAAATGAGGTCCAAATTTGGGCAAGGTTTGCGTCCTCGCAAGCAGCTGACGAACAACAAGCGCGTTCTATCTGGCTGCTTCCCTGCGCAAGCCATTGTAAGCATTTGTTATTATAGCTTATGGTGAACTGTTAGGAGGTGCATATTTTTTGCATGGTACTGAGTATTTTTCTTCTATTTGCAATGATTCAGATTATCTATTTATTTTGGTTTTATATTTACAGGAATACTAACTTGTCTCATTCATACAGACTCTAACGAGAAAAATAGGCAGATAGAGAGGGAGCAATATAAAAAAAAAAGAGATGGTATATTAAACAAACGATGTCTAGAACACGAGGAGAAAAGTGCTGCAGCTGGTCTTGTTAATGGCAAACTGTGTAACTATATCCCATGTTAGTGATGTCCAGCATATGCATACATCCAACAAATAATCGGTTTAGAGTACAAATTGAACTATTGTGCGTATGCATGTCAACTGTTTCATATATGCAGATGCTATAGAATTAATTAAAGAGCCAAAGGGAAATGGAAGGATATTCAGAAAATAAGGACAGTATTTTGAAGAATTAGCATCAAAGCCGTGAACATATTTTTTTTTTGCCAACTGATAACCCCTCGACCATCTTGCAAGGCATGCCCATTTAGCTTTGGGAATATTGTATGTCCATTGTTAATCTATACTTCGAGCTGCGCTGGTACTGCAGTATTTCGTAGCCTCACAAACTGAGTACCGAAATAGAGATGATGTGTATTTTCGTCTGTAGCTTTTATCAGTACTTGTCCATATCGGAGCAAGTTCAATAAACATTTTTTCTGTTGCTATATCATGTATGGTGATGCTCTCCTTGATGGAAAGATTCTCATCAACCTTTATATATGTTTCCTATTAGAGTAGGCTAAGCATTTAAATTATCTCATGGAGTTTTGTTTTGGCTCCCGAGTGTAGATGGTCTCGGCTGGTGGACCATTGGATCGTGTCTCGTGATTGCTGTTGAAGACAGAATTGAATGACATACAGTTCGGTAAGGGACGAATACCTTGGTGGGCGGCGTGTACGTGCGTAGATTTTGGGACGTTACTGCAACGTTGCCGTGTCCGGGACTAACGGAGCTGTTGGGCGAGCGATCTGGACCCACGGTATATGATAGTGGACTAACGTTGCCGTGTCCGGGACAAATTGAACTATCTCATGGATCCAATGAGCAGGTAAGCGACTGCAGCTTTTGCCCCATAGTACGAGCCGGAGGGTGTTGTTTTGGAATATTAAATCGGGGAGCTTCAATTGCAGTTTGGCAATACGAAGGAGCGCGGGAACAGGGAAAGAATTGCAGCGGAGCGGACGACGGGTGCAGCCAAGCCATGTGGGGTTGGTCAAGCCGCATCAATCAGTGATTGACATTGTCAAAGTTGCAGCATGTGCGGTGGAGGAAGAAGTTCACAGGCAAGCAGATTCCGCCCAGTAGACTGTCAATATGGATCCAATAGCTCCATCTTGGACAGATAGGTAAACTAACCTGCCTAATTTTGCAGTACAAAATGTGCATTTTCAGTAACTAGAAAAAAACACCTGAATCGCTGCGCGTGGTGACTCCAGAGGGTCCAAAAAACCCTAGGTCTAGCCGCCGCCGGCCGCTGCCGCATTGGCGCCGGCGGTGACGACCTCGCCCTGGCTGCCGAAGGCGGGGCGGGGGGGGGGGGGGGCTTCCTTTGTGTGCCTTGTCAGACTCCTGCGTGCGGGAGGTCGGATCGATTATGGGCGGGCGGAGGCCGTGCGGCAGGGCGGCGGCGGCCGCGACGGTGGGGAGGCAGCGCCTTCTCCGGCAGGGTGGCGGCTCGCAGCGATGCACGACGGGGAGGCGCGGAGGAGGACAAAGAAGGCTGCAGAGATGGTGGGGAGCGCGGCGGTCCTGGCTTGATCTGCGGGCCGGATCTTGGGATTCCTCGAGCTCGTCTGGGCTAGAGGATGATCTGCTTGTTCTGATCGTCAGGAGCCAGCCGACGGTGTGGGGACTGCTGTTCTGGTTTGGCTTGCATAAAGATGGTCGTCCTTGGATTTGACTCTCGCCGTGATGAAGAACTACCTTTCGCCAGTCGTCATTGATCTTGGATGGACTACCGAGTTTCGGAAGACTCCGTCGGTGCATTCCAAATGGACGACATGCCTAGAGTTCGCCAATGCGGACGGTGTTTCAGCCACGCGCAATCATATTTTTTTGTGGCCGTTTGGTTTTAGAGGTGGTGTTGTGAAGCTCTGCGGTCTGTTGCCATTATGAACAGATTCCAAGGTGAAGTCATACGCGGAGAATGGCAAAGAAGCGGAAAACTTAAGACTAACAATGGAAGTTTGAGTGCTGAAGATGTAGGATTTCTAGCTTGGTGTTTTGTGATTTGGAGCAACGGAATTGGCAAGCGGGTTTGACAATACAGGAGAAATTCAGTGTCTAAACCTGCAAGGTGAAAACTCAAGGTCTGGCCTTAACTGGTTGTGTCTGGCAATGACTTTGTTGAACGCATTGTTTTGTGTGTGCGGATTTTCTTCAGGGTAAAAACATATGATCTTTGATCAGGGTAATGACGGCGCTTGAGCACAGTTGCCTTCTTGGAGGTATCGCTTTTGGCGTTGTTGGATTTCTGGTGTTGTTTTGTCCGCTATTTTAAGAATCTGATCACTGTAGCGGGACTTTTTTTATAATTCTTCTTTCTTTTGTTGGCTATGTGCATCTGTAATGCCAATAGGGTATTGCGTTGTTGTAGAGGCTGGGTGTAAATGGTATCTCATGATATTAATATATGCTCGTTACAAAAAAAAGTAAAATCCTGACAATGCGTGATTATCATGTCAAGAATCTCTGCAGCATATACATTTGCAGTGAGACATGGATGAGATGAATTTATTATCTTGTGAATGGTAGTTTTCTGTGTATGCTTCAGATAAGGTGTACTGAATTTTGGGGTTCTTAATTTCTGGGCTTAAATTTGGTTCCATGGTTTTTGTGGTATAAAAAATGTAAATGCAGAAGGGGAGGGGGCGGTGGTGTGGAGGAGAGGATTTTTGTAGTATAGTGTCATAGTGTGGTCTGCTGATGATGGAAATAGGGTACGTTAAGTCCGTGCGTCAATGCATGTGCGTGCCTGAATTGGTCACTTGGGGTTGATTTATGCAGGGTTTAGGTGGATCGAACACCACTGGACAACACCACCGGAAAGAAAACTATGTCCTTCGAGACATAGTGCACTTGAGAACATTGATCCTTGCCTCGAGACAACGTTCAGTTCGCTGGGTCAAGCGTACAACTTCTACAACCTGTGCTCATGGGAGCATGGCTTCGGAATAAGATACGGGAAGAGCCGTCTGAATGCGCAGAAGGAAAAAATGCATGCAAGAAATCGTGTGCAGATGCTCGGTGAGATGATATTAGCATGGTACTATGTGTGTGGATGATAGTCAATTGATTATCTCTGTGAATTGACCTAACAATGAATTGTCACACTGTCATTTTGTCCGGTGAAGGGGAAACCAAAGGCAGAGAATACTAAATCATGCTGCTGCGACTGCCCTACTATGACAAGATAGACGTGGGCGTGGGACAATGTGTGGTATATTATAGAGCACATGGTGAAGCACAACCACACGATGACTGAGAACTGTGGCGAGAAGATATTCTAGCCATCACACAAGCACAAAGACCTGTACACCAAGAACCTTGTCTGGCAGCTAAGAGACAACAACATAAACATTGGGAAAGTGTACAACATAATTGCTGCATTCTCTGGAAATGCAGGGAATGTGCCATTCACTTAACGGTCGCTAGGACCCTATGTGGTCGGCCGAGTAAAGAGAAAGCATACGGTGACGTCCAGGAAACCATGGATGCCTTTGATGACCCAGGAGCAAAGGACCCGGTGACGTGGGGTGACCTCGATTATGCCCATTATCATCCGGATTTCATGTTTAGAGTCTATGTAGACGGGGAGAGTAGAATCAAGAATCTAATGTGGACCAGAGGGGCAAGCAGAATGCAGTACAAGTGTTTTCGTGATGCTATTACTTTGACAGCACATAAAAGACAAACTTGTAGGATATGCTATTACTTTGACAGCACATAAAAGACAACCATTTCTAGAGCATCATACTCGGTGGGCTTAGGATTCGAGATGAGAAGGTGAATAGCTTTGAATGGGTGTTCTTGCGGTGTGGTGTAAGCGAACATCCAAAGAGCATGTACATGTAGTAAATCTCTAGGACTTCCGGACATGTTTGATGCCTGATTACGGCTTTGTTAGCTGACGGCCAGAAACTCACATATCCTAGATTGACACCTGGGCATATAGAGCAAAAATATGGCAAAAATAAAATGTAATGTGTTCCTTGCAGATATCTATAATTCAATTTTTGATGTGCTGCTGAGAAATTGTGAAAACTGTCCGGTTTTAGCCACTCAATATCCACAATTACTTGTGTGGGTGAAGAGTAGGCTACAAGAATCTGTATTTCAATTTTCGTTTTGCCAATGATGACTTGTGAAAAATATTTGCTTTAGCAACTCTGCATCTGCCTATAAAATCTATTTGCACACATGTATGCACAATTGCTTGTGTGGATGCATAGTAGGCTGCAAGAATCTGTGATTCAATTTTCGATTTGCTGATGATAACTTGTGAAAACTGTTTTTTAGCAACTCTCCATCTGCTTGCAAAAATCTATCTGCACACGGCCCTGAGCCAAATTATTTCATGTGGGTGCAGAGTAGGTTAGAAAAAAAAATCTGTAATTCAATTTTTCGATGAGCTGCATTTGCCCAGAGATTAATTTTCACACAAATTGCCTCTCTGAATGTACGTAGAGTAGTTTTGGAAAAATAAAATGGAGGGAGAGTCACGAGTGTGGTGTGGACAAGTGTAGCCTATGCTCACACATGAATGGCATGCTACGTGCAACTTTCAAAATTTTAAAACTGGGCAGAGGTGCGAATCGTGCAGTCCAGAACTCCACGCGTTTAGTCCAGGTCGTTTGGGCGTACGCTGTACCGGTGAGACGGAGTCAACCAGATCGTACTCCTCCGTGGTAGTGCATGTGGGCCAACAAAACTATTCAATCGAGGGGATATCAATGAAAATACACCGGACTATACATGTGTGGTCTGCCATGTGGAGTGTGCAGGTTGGTCCAGGAAACGGGAGCACTTGGACCGGGAGCCATATTGAATTTGTCTCATCATCTACTAGTTTTGGAGCTACAAGATAGAAGAGTACGAGTAAGAGAAGGGATTCATTTCTATCGGACCATCAAAATTCAGAACTGAAGCTACAAAGAAGGTTGCTTTCTTCTTGACGTGTTCGTTCGACATTTTGATTCACTGACATACATTCTTGTTGATCTATCATGCATGGCTATTTGAAATTTTGATTTTATATGTTGTTGGGGGGATACCACGGGTAGGGCAACACCGGGGTATAAGGGCCGAGTTAGCCGGGGTACGGCGCGGTCAAAGCAAAGTGCTGACCTGGTCACCTCAAGGCAGGTCGAATCACGGTGTGGCCCGGCCCATGGGCCATTTCCTTGACAATGGTCCGGCCGGCATACGATTTATGCCGGCCATGTCTATCTGTTTTGCAGGTAAAGGGGTAAACCGGATTAGCTATGTGCTAGCCGGATCATCTTAACTTCCAAGAGAAGGAATCCCCCGCTAGCTGAAGCATGTGCAAAGTAAAGTAAAAGAGAGGACCAACGGGTCAGTGGCGACCGAGATGACGCGGGATAAGACGGATGACGTAGCCCGTGCCCGGTGACGCCAAAAGACAAGGATGACGCTACGGGTTACATCCAAAGCTCGAACGAGCCGTTAAAGAGGAATAAAGAAGCATCTGCTTTAGGAAAGGAGCATATTCATAGAATATGCTGCCACCTGTTCCCTAGAATTGTAACCCGGGCTCTCCTATATAAGGAGCACCGGGGCCTCCATAGAGAGAGACGGCAAATAGAGGAATCACTCTCGGTCTAAGGTAGGACTCTAGGGCTAGTTAGTGGGGGTAAGAGATATTGTCTCCTTCTTGCTAAGGGCCTCAAGAGCACTTGTAAACACTATTGATAGAGAGAATATAAGAACTTTCGTGCGTGGAATCACCACGCTCTCCCTCCCTAGATTCCCCTAGCACTCATTGGCCCCATCTTTAGCCTATCCATGGCATCTGTCGTGCCACCACCACGACAGTTGGCGCCTACCGTGGGGCATGCGGTGCTAGCAGGGGTGAAAATCCAGACGGGAAACATCTCCAGCTCCGTCGAGCATATCATCTCTGGCTTGGTTCAGCGTTTTGGAGCGCTGGACTACGTCAGTGACAACGCGGGAAGCTTCGGCAGGAACCCTCCACCGCGCAACGGCGTCTTCATCAAGCTTGGCACGCACAAGATCTACGTCGGCATGGACGAGTCCTGCGTTCATCCGCAACACATCGTCGAGGGTAGCGAGCCACCTCTCAGCGCAGCTTGTGGAGTGCGTATCGCTCGCCCCACTAGCAGCGTTGGGGTCCTGATGATAGCGCCAGACGCGGGACCAAGCAAAGGTCCAGCGCCAGAGCCGCAGGTAACGCCTAAACAGACCAGGTCTAGGTTTCCTCCGCTAGAGAAGCCAGAGAATGTGCTCCAGCAAGCGATAGATAGCTTAGCAACACCAATTGCACATGTGGTAGATCTGGCTCAGGCGCAAGTTGAGTTAGAGGAAACTAGGCAGAAGATGTTAGCTGGAGCAAAGAAGGTAGCAGAGCTGCATCAGTCGTTGAACATCACCTTGAGAGAATGCGCTAAGGCAAACCGTATCGATGGAGTAAAAATCCGAGGCAGAAACCTAATCACTGAGATTGACAAGGAGTACGAGCCTAGGCCGGGTCAGACAGCTACGATAGTAACAGGAGGGTTGGATCGATACAGTACCCCGGCAAAGAACCTCAGAGTGGCAAATGCGGCCACATCCGAGTTAGAAGGCTTAACCGGTGAGGCTCGTCAAAGGCAGCAAGAGATGGTAAATCACTTGTTGAGAGTTGCATGCCAACAAAATGAAGAAATAAACAAAGCTAACCCGACACCACCAGGGGCCTCACAGGTGGTACATTCGGTCAGAAATAACCCGACAAGATCTAGAGGAGCCGCGTCGTCTCTAGGTCACGATCCCAGGAGAGAACAGGTAGTGGACTCCGGGAGAAGAAACAAGCAAATGGTCCCTTATGACCCGGAAAGGGCTGGGAAAGGAAAAGCAGTGCAAGTTGATGAGGACCTCCACAGTACCAGCCGAGGTGTGGCTGCCTGAGGTAACCATGACCAAGGCAATGCCGGTTAAAGAAACGCTGCCAACGGCAATGCCGGGCAGCGCAATCCCATGGGAGCGGGGCAAAATTTACCTCGAGCGCAACAACAACGCGTACCTCGGCAAGAAGGAAGTGCGGGACAAGCGGCACAACAGCATCATACACGTCCGGATCAGGAAAGATACAATGATGGTTATTCGGCTATGGTCAACGATGGATACCCCAGACCGGATCACCACGTAATTGGATCACGGTTGGGAAGCAGGAACTTGCAGCCAGATGATGCTAGGTTGAAATTGGATAGGATTTACAGGTCAGAGCAAATCGAGTTAAAAGGTCCACCGGGTCCAGCATGCTTTGGGCCCCGGATCATGAACGAGCCACCAATACCGAACTTTCAGCTGGCTAGAGGAACCCGAACGTATGATGGAAGTACCAGGTCAGAGGATTGGCTGATTGACTACGCCACAGTAGTCAAGATCACAACAGGAAATCTGAGATGGGCGGTAAGGTATGTGCCACAGATGCTGAAAGGACCGACACGAGTTTGGCTGAACAATTTGCCACCAGGGAGTGTCAACCGTTGGTTGGATTTCCAAGAACTGTTTGTTAGTAACTTCTCAAGCACTTACAAGAGACCCAACAGACCGCAGACCCTTGCATTATGCCGGCAGAGACCAAATGAGCCAGATAGAGATTTCCTAACTCGGTGGTGCAATGTGCGAAACTCGTGCGAGGGAGTAATTGAATCACAAGCTATTGCGTGGTTCGCTCAGGGATGCAGATATGGAAGTATGATGTCGCAAAGGTTACAGCGAGATATGCCTACTACCTTGGCTGATACGATCTGGATCGCAGATTCATATGCCTTGGGAGATCCAACGCAGCCCCGACTAATGTCTAGCGAAGCAAATGAGGAGTATTACAACCGAGATATCTCCGGGTCATCAAGGAGGAATGATTTCCGAGGAAAAATAAGGGACGAGCGTCCGGATTATCGGTATAACTTGCAACAGGTCGCAACAGTGGACCGGGATCAGCCCAATGCCGGAGCAAGCCAATGCCAGAAAACTGGAGGGCAAAACTGGCAGCAGAAAAACGAAGGGAGAAAGCCTTGGACCCCGGAGCAGAAAAAGCAATGGCAGGAACGAAAGGATAGGCCGAGGTATACATTTGAGTCTATGCTAGATCAACCTTGCAAATTTCATACGCCAAGTCCGAACAGTCCAGCGAATCATACGACCCGACAGTGTGAGTGGATGAGGAAATTAGAACAGGGGAGTTCGGGGAATGCTCAGGCACCTTGGAACGAAGCACCTAGAAATGAAACAGCCCGACCACCGCCACTACTGACAGGGGGAAATGGACAGCAACTGATGCTGCCACCACCTCTGCCGAGGTACAAGAATCCAGAAAGAAGGGATGGGGTACATCAGGTGGGCAACAACCAACGACAAGGCCAAGGTTACAACGAGAATGAAGGACGAAATGAGTACGGGGAACATCATCAAAGCTATTGTGTGTTCACCACGGAAGAGAATGACCGGAAAAGCTTGCAGCGCCGGCATATGGAGGTGAACGCAGTAATGCCGGCTGTGCCAAGATATATGCCTTGGGCGAATCAAGAAATCACATGGAGTGTCAAGGATCACCCAAAGATCATGCCAAGCCTAGGAACCTACGGTCTGGTCTTAGATCCGACGTTCATCGGGCCAAATCTCAACGTGAGATTTTCCAAGGTATTGATTGACAATGGTAGTAGTATCAACATTATGTACAAGGATACCATGCACAAGTTGGGGATAAGAGAACATGTTGCAAGCGACAAGGACCACCTTTCACGGCATTGTGCCGGGAATCTCTTGTGAACCAATTGGTAAGGTCTGGGTTGACGTGTTATTCGGCACAAGAGACAACTGCCGCACTGAGAACTTGGAATTCGAAGTAGTGAATCTGGAAAGTGCTTATCACGCGTTACTCGGCAGGCCTGTGCTGAGCAAATTCATGGCAACTACCCATGTCAGCTACCTTACGATGAAATTGCCCGGGTCAAGAGGCATCATAACTATATCAGGGGACTTCCGGCGTTCGATCGAGTGCGCATCAGCCGGATCCAATTTAGCCGAGTCACTCATGATAGCTCAAGAGAAAAGGAAGATACTAGAGGTGGCGGCATTGGCTCAATCCGCGCAACAACATATGTCGACCCTGACCAACCCGCACGGGAGCGTGTCGTTCCAGGCGACTAAGGATACGAAGAAAGTGCCAATTGATGATCTAAGCCCAGAGTGCATAGTCACCATAGGTGCCAGATTAAGCAGCAAATAGGAAAGTGAGCTCGTCAACTTCCTCTGGGAGAATCGGAATATCTTTGCTTGGTCTACGCAAGATCTGCAAGGTGTACCGAGGGAGTTGGCTGAGCACTCATTGAATGTCAGACCCGGGGCTACACCAGTAAAGTAGCCTCTCAAGCGTTTCGTAGAGGACAGAAGGAAAGTCATTGGAGATGAGATAGCAAGATTACTAGTGGCCGGGTTTATCATGGAGGTACTCTATCCGGATTGGCTCTCTAATCCGGTGCTAGTGGAGAAAAAGAAAGATGATCCGAACGTGGCAGTGGTATGGTGCATGTGTATTGACTACACGAACCTGAATAAGGCGTGTCCAAAAGATCCATTTCCACTCCCTGGAATAGATCAGGTCATAGACTCAACAGCCGGATGTGAGCTACTGTCATTCATTGATGCGTATTCTGGTTTCCATTAGATACCCCTGAATCCGGATGATCAAATAAGGATTGCGTTTATTACCCCGTACGGGGCTTATTGCTATCGGACTATGCCGTTTGGACTACGTAATGCAGGAGCAACGTACCAGCGATGTATGCAGAAGTGCTTGCATGACCAAATAGGTCGGAATGTGCAAGTGTACGTGGATGATGTGGTGATAAAAACCAAGGAAAGCAATACGCTCCTTGAGGATATCCGATAGACATTCGCGAACTTAAGAAGGTTCCGAATGAAACTGAACCTGGAGAAATGCACCTTTGGCGTACCAGCCAGAAAATTACTTAGTTTCTTGGTATCTAGCCGCGGCATTGAAGCTAACCCAACAAAAATCCGGGCCATAGAAAGAATGGAGTTGCCAAAGTATCTTAACGATGTCCAGAAGTTCACTAGTTGCCTAGCATCGTTAAGTCGGTTGGGAGAGAAGGCCTTGCCCCTCTATTAGCTAATGAAAAAGGCAGATAAGTTCACATGGACACCACAGGCGGATATTGCATTTCGAGACTTGAAAAAGATGTTGCTTTATGTTGCCACGACCAACCGAGTCGTAAGTGCAGTGATAGTAGTGGAACGCGAGGAGGAAGGAAAGTCGGTACAAAGGCCGGTGTATTATCTGAGCGAAGTATTGTCAGCATCAAAACAGAACTATCCTCATTATCAGAAGATGGCGTGCAACATATATATGTCGGCCAAGAAGATCAAGCACTATTTCGAGGAACACCCCATCAAGGTGATATGTGAGGCGCCTATTTCAGAGATCATGAGTAACAAGGACGCAAGCGGCAGAATAGCAAAGTGGGATATCAAATTAGCTCCATATGCGCCACAATTCGACAAAAGAGATGCAATCAAGTCACAATTTGTGGCGGATTTCTTTGTGGACTGGGCTGAAATGCAATACGAGCCACCCCTGCCGGACTCCAATTATTGGCAATGCACTTCGACGGATCAAAACTGAAAGACGGGTTAGGCGCTAGAGTAGTGCTTACCTCGCCCAAGAAGGATCAACTGAAGTACGTCCTTCAAATCCATTTCAGTGCCTCAAATAATGTGGCGGAATACGAAGCACTGGTACATGGTCTCAAAGTGGCAAAGCAAGCTGGGATACGTCGGATACAATGCTTTGGAGATTCGGATTTGGTGGTGCAACAAGTTTCTGGAAACTAGGATGCCCTAGATGCTAACATGGCCCTGTATAGGTTCCATGTTCAAAAAATAAGCGGGTTCTTCGAGGGACGTGAGTTCCATCACATACCTCAGATTGAAAAAAAGGCAGCAGATACACTATCCAAGCTAGGCTCATCCCGGCAACTAATCCCGCCAAATGTTGCCTTGGAGCACCTGAGAAAACCATCAATCACACCATCGCCCGAATCAGATTCCATTTACATCCCAGCACTCCCCGGATCAGGAGCTGCACCAATGGAGATAGAATGGGGAAGCACCTCAACAAACCCGGGGACTAATTCAGCAAACCCGGGGACTGTGCAGCTTGATCCGGCGGGAGTTATGTCGGTGGATGTAATAGAAGTGGATGAGGAACCATTTCCCATCCGACCTATACCAACTTGGGCCAAGCCAATTTTTGATTTCCTGAAAGAGGGAATACTGCCAGATGATGAAATAAGTTCAAGGAAAATTCAGAGAAGGGCAAAGGCCTATACCATAATCAACTCCGAGTTATACAAACGAAGTGTGACCGCGGTACTACAACGATGCGTTGATCCGGAGGAAGGACTCGACATACTCCGAGATATTCACCAAGGGGAATGTGGCCACCATGCCTCCTCAAGGGCCTTAGTAGCAAAGGCTTTCCGGCATGGGTTTTATTGGCCCAGTGCTTTGGAGCAAGCAGAGGACTTGGTGAGAAAATGCAATGGTTGTCAAAGATACGCCACAAAAACTCACCTACCAATGTTGGAGCTGAAAACTATCCCCATTACATGGCCATTTGCTGTATGATGCCTAGACATGGTAGGACCATTTAAGCCGGCCAAAGGAGGGATGGCCCATATTCTGGTCATGGTTGACAAGTTCACCAAGTGGATTGAGGTAAAACCAATTCAAAAATGTGATGGGGCAAGAGTAGTAAGATTCCTCAAGGATATAACCTTAAGGTACAGCTATCCCCATAGCATCATAACTGATAATGGGACGGATTTCACTGAAGGAGCGTTTGCGAAATTCTGCCAGGAAAAGAAGATCCGGTTAGATGTCGCTTCAGTCGCCCACCCCGCATCGAACGGACAAGTGGAAAGATCCAACGGACTGGTACTGTCCGGGATAAAACCCCGGCTCATAGAGCCGCTGCAAAGATCAGCGGGTTACTGGATAGAAGAGCTACCAGCGATACTATGGAGTTTAAGAACAACTTCGAATCGATCAATAGGCTATACGCCGTTCTTTCTGGTATATGGGGCAGAAGCTGTATTACTAGCCGACATAGAGCATGATTCGCCTAGGGTCACCCAATACACATAAGCCGAAGTGCGCGAAGCCTGGCAAAATGATGTTGATCTGCTGGAAGAAGCGAGAGAACTGGCCTTGTCCAGATTCGCAATATATCAGCAAAATCTCCGACGCTATCATAGCTGGAAAGTAAACCCCTGAGTTTTTTGGGAAGGTGATTTGGTGCTAAGACTAATACAGCGCACCGTTGGCATGCATAAGTTATCCCCCCATGGGAAGGGCCCTTCATTGTGAGCAAAGGTTTGCGCAATGATTCCTACTATCTGATTGATGCACAGCCCTAGCAAAAGAACACGGCGAACAGGTCCGGAGAGGAATCCAAAGGACCATGGAACGTAGCACTGCTGCGTCCTTTCTACTCCTAAGAGGTGAATGTATCTGAACTACTCGTATGTCGGTATGTATGTCGGCAATGATCTTATCAATAAAAACTTTGCCACCCTGAGCAGAGACTCGGGGACTGCTATAACACTTGTCTTTTGTTTTCATATTTTTTGTGTCGGCTGGGTTAAGTCGCTTATGTCTTAGTTGGATTAGTAATGTGTTAGCACCAAAAACCTAACTCTTCGACTTTGCTGTTGTCCAACAAGAATTGGCTTCATGGCAAGAAAGAGAGCAAGTTTGGAATGGCAAAGCACATGAAATACGACTAAGGGAAAGAACCTAAGCGGGCCGACACTGGTTTTTTGGCTAACCCTTAGGTTATTTTCTTCACTAAAGTGCCAAATCATTTTGAGCTAATATCAAGGTTTCAAGTATTGTTAAATCAATTTTTTGAACCTTGAACTCATAAGTCAAAAAACCGAATCAAGGTAGACGCGAGCCGAGCCAAAAATTGGAGGAACAAGAAAATGAAACTCGGGGACTTCGCCCACAATAATCCGGCAAAAAAAACTTAGTTTGGAACATAAAATTGTAGCACAAACAAACCAAGGTATTTAAGTACATCTGCGCCCGGCATTCCGGGGATCTGATAAATATGGTAAGTGTTTTTCAAGGGGCAGGAGCAGCAGAAGAATCATCTGTTGAGGAGGGAGGTACTCCGGAGTATGCGGGAGGAGCGCTAGCTTCGGCTTTATCCTCCGGGTCAACTTCGTTGTCCTCCGGGTCTTTAGCCTCGTCGCCTAGCTCGGAGCCCTCGCTCTCGCTCCCTTCCTCTTCAGCTCCATAAATAATCCCATCACCAACGACATCAAGATAACTCGGCCCCTTATTCCAGGCATGGTAGAAGGAGTATTGGATGAGCTTGTTGGCACAAACCTAGCGGCGCGCGATCCACTCCGGATCCTCGCACCACTTAGACCCGGTGCGCATATGACTGAGCAATGCCAAGTCAATCCCTTCATACCATGAGAGCGCAAACTTCAGAGCAATGTCAGCTCCAGCCCGTGCTGCAGATTCGCGCCACAAATGCAGTTGTTTGTCACATTCCATGAGTTTGGCTATAAAGTCCGAGGTTTTCTTGGGAATGGTCTCACTGGGCCAGAGGCAGCCAAACATCCGTGTTGCCGCAACATAGTAGTTATCCATTCTTGGGAATGATCACCGGGATGGACAGTTCCATTCCCAACATACTAGTTATCCATAACACGATCAATAATTCTTGTAGGTATTTTAAAAACATCATTCTCAGCAGGTGGTGGCTTATCTACTACCTTAGCAGTGGTAGTAGCATTACCAAATAAGAAACTCAGCGAATTATCCATAACAAAAATAAAGGAACTAGCAGAAGTAAACAATACTCACAGTAGAAGTTTCCTTTACCAGTTCCACTCTCCAATAGTGCTTCACTCCCCGGCAACGGCGCCAGAAAATAGTGTTGATGACCCACAAGTATAGGGGGTGTATCGCAGTATTTTCGATAAGTAAGAGTGTCGAACCCAACGAGGAGAAGAAGGTGCTGGCTAGTGGTATGGATCAGGAATTCTCTGCAAATACTTAGCAAACGGATTTTTAGGGGTTTTTGATAAAGCAAGTAAATAAAGTACGAGTAAACAAAAGACAGTAGGAATAAATGCAGCAAGTGGTCCAATCCTTTATGCAGCAAAGGACAAGCCAGTTGTATTACTTAAGATGACCAAACGTTCTCGAGGACACATGGGAAGACTGTCAAGTGCTTTCGCTTCATATAGTTGATTAATCCTCTCTAGCTTGCTAACTGTTGTGTGGGTGAACCTGTGCTAATGTACCGACCTTCCTAGGACTAATACATACTTGTGATTATACCCCTTGCAAACATCCGTAAGTACAAGAAAGTAATTAAGGTAGAAACCTAACCACCGGTTTAAACTCTAAGACCCTTACGTCCCTTGTGCAATGGTTTCCTAACGGGGGTTTAGGTTTCTGTCACTCTGGCAACCCCTACGATTAGTAGCCAAATACACAATGCATTCCCCTAGGCCCATATAGGTGAAGTGTCATGTAGTCGATGTTCACATGACACCACTAGAAGAAGTACACCACAACTTAAATATCAAACTATTGAATCTTTCTCAACACAAGTCCACTACTAACAACATGACTTCTCCCATGTCCTCAAGAACAAAACGAACTACTCACAAGACATCATATGGATCATGATCAGAGATGGAATAATGATGTATAACAATCAGAACATAAAGAATAATTCAATGGTTCACTCAGTAGCATCAACTACAAAGAGTAATCAACACCGAGAAAGTTTCCCCTATGAACTAAAGCAAGATAAAACTCAATTGTTACAGCAATACGGAGATGGTGATGAGGCTGCTACTGATGATGGTGGTGGTGGTGATGATGATGATGATGATCCCGATGAAGTCCAGCTTGATGGTGGTGTTGATGGCGACGATCTCCCCTCACTGGGAAGGAATTCCCCCGGCAGAAATCTGTCTGCCAGAGAGATCTTTCTCTCTCGGTGTTTTCCGCCCAGAGAGGCGGCGGAATCTTTCTGTGGTCGCTCCGCGAGTCTTAGGGTTTCGGGAGGATGATATACGCCAGAGGGGAGAGCCAGAGGTGGGCCAGGGCGGCCACACCACCTCTAGGCGCGGCCTGGGCCTACCCGCGCCAGGCGGTAGTGTGGGCCCCCTGTGACCCATCTCCACTCTGTCTTCTGGCATCCTTAGTCTTCTGGAAAAATAGGATTTTCCGTATATTTTCCTAGATATTCTGATCTTCGCGAATTTTTCCTCCAAACAGCACATTTTCCATCAAAATCCTGACTACAGCAGTCCATGCTCCAAAAGTCATCAACCATGCAAAAATAGATGAAATAACATAAGTATCACCTCTCAATACGAAATATATCAATGAATAATAGTGAATTAAGACCTAGAATAGTGACGCAAAATGGACGTATCACTAGCAAGGCTGGGTAGCAAGTATAAGAGTTGAAGGAAACAAACAAACATACAAGTGATAAAGACAAACATGCAATCTTCCTTGGAAGCACAAAAGAGCTTAACTAGAGCATACTAGACTTATGAGCAAATCAAGAAAGAAAGATGATGAAATTATATTTCTTTAGAGTACTTCTATCTTTTTCAATCAACTCTCAAAAATAGTGTTGCTACTGACCGAGCCAGGTTTGTCAAAACCAACTAAATTAACTCAATGATCCCAAAGTGATACCAATACTAACAACAAGATCAATCATATAACCACGAATTGAAAACTAACATAAGCTATGCAAAAGAGTAAATGATAGAACTTCTCATTAATATTCCATAACGACAACTCACACCAAGGGATACTGATGTGCTCGACTTTCAACGTAGAGCTTGTTGGGAACCCCAAGAGGAAGGTATGATGAGCACAGGAGTAAGTTTTACCTCAGTTATGAAACCAAGGTTTAATCGAACAAGTAGGAGCAAGGAAACACCCCAAAGGTGTTACTAGCTGAGCTTTGGCAGGGCGCACTACCGGTGCTAGTAGCAACGTGGAGACCTGCACAACACAACCACAGAACTTTGTCCCCAACTTGCGATGAGGTTGTCAATCTCACCGTGTTTTGCGGAAAACAAAGGATTAAACGTATCGAATGGAAAGAAGTAAAAGTTTGCAGAAAGTAAACACAAAGCAAAAACAGTTTATAGATTGTATGTAAAGAAAAAGGACCGGGATCGATAGTTCACTAGAGGTGGCTCTCCTTAGATAGAAAACATGCTGGGTGAACAAATTACGGCGGGGCAATTGACAAACACCGAGAAAGCAATACATGCATATACTAATCATCTTGACTCCTCTGAGACTTGATTGGGCATTACAACATAATACATAGACCGCCATCCAACTGCATCTATGACTAATAATCCACCTTCAGGTTATCATCCGAACCCCCTCCAGTATTAAGTTGCAAGCAACAGATTATTGCTTTACGATCTGCGTGTAAAGTAAACAATACGATTGTTCTATGAACAAAGGATTGTTGTTTTCTCCCTAGTAGCAACATCATATCTAGTACCTTAGAGATTTCTGTCACTTCCCCAGATTACCAGAGGCATGAACCCACTATCGAGCATAAATACTAACTCTTGGAGTTGCTAGCATCTACTTGACCAAGATAGCTACTAACAACGGAAAGCATGCAAGATCTCAAATAACAAAGACATGATAGAAATCAATAATCAATCTAAAATAGCATCTCAATATCCATCGGATCCCCGCAAACACAACATGTATGAATTACAAATAGATGATCTTGATCATGAACGGAGCTCACAAGATCTAAACATGAAAGCACAAAGGAGGAGAAACCTGCCATCTAGCTACTACATGGATCTGTAGTCCAAGGATGAACTACTCACGCATCACACCGGAGGCTTGCATGGTGATGAAGAAGGCCTCCAGGGTGAATTCCCCTCTCCGGCAGGGTGCCGGGAAGAGCTTCAGATCCCTCCCGATCTAGGGATGGAGATGACGGCAGCTACAGACTCTTTCGTGGATTTTTGATCGGGTACTTAGGGTTTACGTCCCGAGGGCATCTTATAGTCGGAAGGGGAGGCCGAGGGGGTGCCTGGGCTAGCCACACTACCCCCCGGGCGCGGGCCAGGCCTGGCCGCGCTGCGAGGTGGTGTGGCCGCCCTCTGGCCCCTCTCCGTCTTGTATTCTGGCACTTGATGACATACGGAAAAATAGGCACTTTAGCTTTTGTCCCGTCCAATTCCGAGAATATTCATTTTCTGACGTTCCTTGAACCAAAAACAGCAGAAAACAGGCAGCTGGCACTGTGGCTATTGTTAATAGGTTAGTCCAAGAAATCATATGAAAAGTACGCCAAAGTTGGAACAAAACACAAGAAAGTGGATAAAACCAAGCATGGAACATGAAAAATTATAGATACATTTGCAATGTATCAACATCCCCAAGCTTAACTCCTGCTCGTCCTCGAGTAGGTAAGTGATAAAAAGAAAGAATAATTTTTGAGGTGACATGCACCATCAAAGACATGATCAAAGTATTTGCAAAACATTCAAAGCTGGGATCAAAGTACTTCAATCATAACATGAAAGACAAAGTTCTAGCAATAAGCAAAGAGACTATGATGCAACATGAAAAGGCACAAACAAAAGATTCATGAATAACAATGCTTTGCAAGACGTTTGTTTGTTTCACATAAAGAAAACATAGCATAATAGTATTCAGCTTGTCCCTTAATGGAGTGGCAAATATAAATGCATAGGACACCTTCAAAGTTCATAAGAGTGACTAGATACAATAGTTTAAAACAAGCAATAACAAGTTAAGCATCAATCAACTAGTCTTGGGACAATGCACATAGAACTAAGAATGGCCACTATGCTCTCAAAGTAGGTGCATAAAGATAGAAGGTGGAGACTCAATATAATGGTGATAGAAAATCCTTTTGTAAAAGGAAGTAGGGATTCAAGTCTCATAAAGAGCTTCCAAAAATTATGGTACTTGTAGCTTTCAGCTCTCATTGCCCCTATCATAAGCATCTTGAAGTGATTAAGGTTAAAGTGAACAAACTATGGTGTACATGCTTGACGAAGTATAAGTCAGAAATCTGATGTCCCTTGTATACGAGGGCCACTCCTCATGCTACTCAAGTTTAGTCACCGGTAAGTTCTTGTCATCGTAAGTACATGTGTATCATTGAGAACCGCCAACGGGGTACCCCTTGCCCGATGATACGGAAGAATCCCCATATCAAAATGATAAGGCAAGAAGACAACAAGCATCTCAACATTCTTCTTATTTACCATGGGAATATGGTGCTTTTTTCTCTCTTTCCTCTTTTCATAGTATCTCTTTTTTTCTTTTTCTCTTTTTTTCTCAATATAGGACTCTTTTTTTATAAGAAGAATGCTTCATACACAGCTCGTTATGGTTACGCTGCAGGTTTCCACCATGTCAGCATGGATTAGACCAGTGGCCCAGGCGTTTCTCTAACACATATACATAACTCCATGGACTTACAAGCTCCCCTTTCATTTTACACCGACGACATCCATATACAAAAGAGCATGATATCAACTAGGTACAAGTACCAAGTGCAATGTTGAAAGCGTTCCCCATGAAAGCATGGTTCTGCTAATTCCCGACAAATAAGTGCAAGAATATACAACATAGTAGACACAATGATTCAATTTTATGAAGGGCAAGTAAAGTAAAGTAAAGTGTGCCATCAAGTTCGTGAGAGCTTTAATCACTAGTTTTCTCATAACAAGTAGAAGGTAAACAAAAGCATGAATATACTTGGAATAGCATAAGCTAGTAGGTAGGTATGGTGGACTCTTGAATGACTTGGTTTAGGGACTTGGATGCATGAGTGGAACTCATACTTTGTTGTGGAGGCTAGCAAACGACTGGGAGCGACAAACTAAGAGAGCAATAATGGCCATAATCATGGACAGCGACAAAACATCATTGATCAAAGCATAAAGTGATACTACAAGTTGAAAACTAAAGGATCATACATGCTATGGTGACTTAAGATAGTCATCACATGGTGTGAGCATGCGCTAAGTCAACCCAAATAAAGCATCAAAGGAGAATACCACTATACTATGCTTTAATATGCTAAAACAACGCATGATTCATCCAAGGCACATTAAGCAATCTCAATTGTTTATAACAAGTCATGCTACATCAAAGAATACTAAGCATAAAGCCTAAACAATATCAAGCATGGCATGACAAAGCATAGGCCACAGTAAAAAACGAGCTCTTTTCACCACATAAGCATGAACTTTCCTACTCTTTTCCAAACCAAACCAAACTATTTGCAAACCAAATGTATGAAAGAGGGGGTCCAACTTATTTATTCAGAAAACTAAGCAAACCCAAGCAAACGAAAACTAAAACGAAAATGAAAAAAGAAGACGCTCCAAGAAAAACACAACTGTGCATGAAACAATAAAAATGAAGCGTTTGGAAGAAACCTGGGATATTTATTGATGAAGAAGGGGATGCCTTGGGCATCCCCAAGCTTTGACGCTTGTACTTCTTGGATATTTCTTAGGGTGACACGCGTGGCATCCCCAAGCTTTAGCTTTAGTCTATCCTTCATCTCATTACTCATTCCTTCCATACACCTGAAATTTTTCATTCATACAAAACTTCACCCAATCTCATTAGCAACATTAGTGCACTTAAGATAAATAAGTCTCAAGGTTCAGTTCTAACCCCAAATAAACTTCCATTAGAACACTAGCTACTGTAGCACTTCCCTCAAAAAGTGCAATTCCCCAAAAGAACTCAAGAAGGAACTAACAAGAAGCAAATGCAAAAAATGGCAGAAATCTGTCAAAACAGACCAGTAGGTAAAGAAGAATATTTTAGAAGACCTTCTGTTGCTCAAATTAAAAAGTGTTGAACTAACAAAAGTTAGATAACAACTTGGGGCAGAAGCACAAAAAAGTACAGATCAATATGACATACAGAGATCTCTCACGAATTTTTACGGTGAAGCACAGAAATCTGTTTCGGGACAACAACTTTCCCAATCATTACTTCTCTCTCATTAGAGGTTACTCTTGGCACAAAAAGCAAATAAAAAGGATAAGGATAGGTTATTACAGAGGTAATAACTTACAAGACTCATCTAAAACTCTTGGGTTATCTCCCAACAAGTACTTTTCTTTAACGCCTTTAAGTTAGGCATGAGAAGCAAGAAAAAGGATCAAGTATTCTCAAATGAAGAAGCATTAAGATCAATACCAGAAATATTTTCAACAAGGCAAGGTATATCATCCAAATACGTTCGAGAGGATCCTCTCTCAATGCTCTTAGGTTCACTATTCTCATCAAAAGGGTTTGCAGGAACAATCCAATCAAGATTCTTTTCTATGGCATCATGTATTGCTACTAGTTTAAAGGGTACTGGTATCTTAGGTTCCTCCCCATTAGGTTCGGTTTTGTTCATCTTTTCTCGTGTACCAACAACATCTACACATGAGCCTAGCATATTGAAACGTTCAAAGACTTTTCTAGCTTCCTTGGCAACATCATAGAACTCCTTAAACAAAGTTTCTAGAATAAAATCCCTCTTTTCAGGGTCCTCAATTTCTTTAAGCTTAAGAAACATCACTTGCATTAAGGGGTTGAGGTTAACAAACCTAGCTTCTAACATGTGAATTAAAGAAGCTGCAGCAATCTCATAATTTGGAGCAAGTTCTACTAGGGATCTATCCTCAGTATCTTCATGTTTGCTAACATGATTAAAGAATTCTTCAATGTTATCTTTCCCAATTATAGAACCACTACCAATTGGAAGGTCTTTCAGGGTGAATTTGGGGATCAACATGGTGAGCTAGGGAAGGGGTGACAACTAAAGGAGACTTAATTTTTTGTGTGTTTTTGAGTAAGAAAGCAAACGAGTAAAACTATTTTTTTGTGTTTTTCAAATAAGAAAGCAAAAGAAGTAAAACTATTTTTTTGTGTTTTTGAAGAACAAAACAAGCAAAGAAAGCAAAAACAAAACTAAGCAAAACAAAAAAAACAAAGTACAGAGATTGGTTATGAGGGACTCCCCTTGTGAAGATGTCCTTGACTCCCCGGCAACGGCGCCAGAAAAGATCTTGATGCGCTCGACTTTCAATGTAGAGCTCGTTGGGAAGCCCAAGAGGAAGGTATGCTGAGCACATTAGTAAGTTTTCCCTCAGTTATAAAACCAAGGTTTAATCGAACCAGTAGGAGCAAGGAAACACCCCAAAGGTGTTACTAGCTGAGCTTTGGTACTGCGCACTATCGGTGCTAGTAGCAACATGGAGACCTGCACAACACAACCACAGAACTTTGTCCCCAACTTGCGATGAGGTTGTCAATCTCACCGTGTTTTGCAGAAAACAAAGGATTAAACGTATCGAACAGAAAGAAGTAAAATTTTGCAGAAAGTAAACACAAAGCAGAAACAGTTTATAGATTGTATGTAAAGAAAAAGGACTGGGATCCATAGTTCACTAGAGGTGGCTCTCCTTAGATAGAAAACATGCTGGGTGAAAAAGTTACAGCGGGGCAATTGACAAACACCGAGAAAGCAATACATGCATATACTAATCATCTTGACTCCTCTGAGACTTGATTGGGCATTACAACATAATACATAGACCGCCATCCAACTGCATCTATGACTAATAATCCACCTTCAGGTTCCCTCCAGTATTAAGTTGCAAGCAACAGATTATTGCTTTACGAACTGCGTGTAAAGTAAACAATACGATTGTTCTATGAATAAAGGATTGTTGTTTTCTCCCTAGTAGCAACAACACATCTAGTACCTTAGAGATTTCTGTCACTTCCCCAGATTACCAGAGGCATGAACCCACTATCGAGCATAAATACTAACTCTTGGAGTTGCTAGCATCTACTTGGCCAAGATAGCTACTAACAACGAAAAGCATGCAAGATCTCAAATAACAAAGCCATGATAGAATCAACAATCAATCTGAAATAGCATCTCAATATCCATCAGATCCCCGCAAACACAACATGTATGAATTACAAATAGATGATCTTGATCATGAACGGAGCTCACAAGATCTAAACATGAAAGCACAAAGGAGGAGAAACCAGCCATCTAGCTACTACATGGATCCGTAGTCCAAGGATGAACTACTCACGCATCACACCAGAGGCTTGCATGGTGATGAAGAAGGCCTCCAGGGTGAATTCCCCTCTCTGGCAGGGTGCCGGGAAGAGCTTCAGATCCCTCCCGATCTAGGGATGGAGATGATGGCGGCTACATACTCTTTCGTGGATTTTTGATCGGGTACTTAGGGTTTACGTCCTCTGGGCATCTTATAGTCGGAAGGGGAGGCCGAGGGGGTGCCTGGGCTAGCCACACCACCCCCTGGCACGGGCCAGGCCTGGCCGCGCGGCCAGGTGGTGTGGCCGCCCTCTGGCCCCTCTCCGTCTCGTATTCTGGCACTTGATGACATCCGAAAAAATAGGCACTTTGGATTTTGTCCCGTCAAATTCTGAGAATATTCATTTTCTGACTTTCCTGGAACCAAAAACAGCAGAAAACAGGCAGCTGGCGCTGTGGCTCTTCTTAATAGGTTAGTCCAAGAAATCAAATGAAAAGTACTCCAAAGTTGGAACAAAACACAAGAAAGTGGATAAAACCAAGTATGGAACATCAAAAATTATAGATACATTTGCAATGTATCAAATACATATCTAACGAGAGAGGGGACACTTCCATAATGCAAACCATCCTACATAATAACTCCTCTATTCATGATATGACTCTACTAATAAGGTAAAAAGATAAAAGATAGTGATGTGATACCGCGACACTCCCCCAAGCTTGGAACAAACCAAGGGGATGCCAAACCTGATGACAAATTACTCCTTTGGTGGTGGTGGTATCCTCTCATCTTCGTCCGTCTTCCAGGGTATGGGCTTCCCATCAACAAAGGACATCGTGGTTTCCAACATCCTGAAACTTGCAGCAGCACTTATGCGTTTAAACCTAGCCTCATACTCATAGTTTTGATTTTGAACGTCATAAAACTGTGCTTGCAGTTCGTTGGTTGTTTGGCGGAGTGAGAGAACTTCGTCTTTGAGTTCAGCAGTCTCCTTTTGGTGCTCGGTGATGAGTTCGGAACAAATCTTATGGATGATGTCCACTCCGCGCTCCGCCATCTTCTTGTACCTAAAGACTTCTTGCTCCAGTGCTTCCATCCTGTCCTCTAGACTTCCTTTACGGCCTTGAACCTCTTTAATCCGGACCTCCCCATCTTCGAGCAACAACTCCTTGGGATGAATATTCAACTCTCTCATGTATGGGTTGATGATATCTTCTAAGGAATCTCCCCCGACTGATCTAGTGGAAGACATTGTGGCTCCATATCTGGGATTCTACTGGCAGAAACAGATCGAAACAAAAACACGACGAAAACACGATACACGAACCTCGAAAGATCCGGGGGGGTTATATATTACAAAGTTTCATAGCAAGAGGAAGGTGCTGGGTGAAAACCGGTCGGAGGCGGAGTCTGGGGTGGCCTCACCACCTGGTGCCGCGGCCAGCGGTGGGCCCGCGCCATAGGGTGGTGTGGGCCACCCTGGCTCCGGTTCCATCCCTTTTTCGCTTCGTAACTTTCCGCATTGACTGAAAACTGCAAAAATATAATTGGATTGTATTTTGGAGGAACTTTTCTTACCAGAACTATTACCTATTTGAAAACAGACTCTGCAGGTCTCTGAATTTGGTCCTCGATGAATTTCTCCGGAGTTATAACTTGAAAGGCATCAACATCTTCATTGTAAGAATCTCCAGCAATATAGTGTTTGAGTCGCTGTCCATTCACTACTTGTGTAGTATTATCTTTTAAAGAGTAAATTTTTATTGCTCCTGAACGGTATACTTCTTCTATAATGAAAGGTCCTTCCCATTTTGACAGTAGCTTTCCTGCAAAAAATATGAGACGAGACCTATACAATAGAACTTTCTCGCCAACATGAAATTCTCTCTTAAGTATTCGCTTGTCATGCCATCTTTTAACTTTTTCCTTAAAGAGCCTAGCATTTTCATAGGCTTCACTCCTCCATTCATCTAAAGAACTTAAGTCAAATAATGTTTTCTCACCAGCGAGCTTACAATCTCTATTTAATTCTTTAACTGCCCAATAAGCTTTGTGTTCTAATTCTAAGGGTAGGTGACAAGCTTTCCCACAAACCATCTTATAAGGAGACATCCCCATAGGATTTTTGTAAGCAGTTCTATAAGCCCATAAAGCATCATTCAACTTCTTACCCCAGTTTTTTCTAGACCTATTAACAGTCTTTTGCAAGATGGATTTAATTACTCTATTTGATAACTCTACTTGCCCGCTAGTTTGGGGGTGATAAGCTGAAGCAATTCTATGATTAACATCATATTTAGCAAGGGTCTTCCTAAAACCACCATGAATGAAATGAGTACCCGCATCAGTCATGAGATATCTAGGCACCCCAAACCTAGGAAAGATAACATCCTTAAGCATTTTTAGAGAAGTCTCCCTGTCAGCACTCTTTGTAGGAATGGCTTATACCCACTTAGTAACATAATAAACGGCAATAAGAATATGAGTGTAACCTTTCGAAGGAGGGAAAGGACCCATAAAGTCGAATCCCCAGCAATCAAAAGGTTCAATAACTAGAGAGTAGTTCATAGGCATTTCATTGCGTCTAGAAATATTACCAACACGCTGACATTCATCACAATATAAAACAAAATTTCTTGCATCTTTAAAAAGGGTAGGCCAGTAGAAACCTGATTGTAGCACCTTTTGCGTAGTTCTATCTCCTGCATGATGTCCTCCATAAGCACTACCATGACATTTACGCAATATCTCCTTTTGTTCATATTCCGGAACACATCTTCGCATAATACCATCCACCCCCTCTTTGTATAAGTGTGGGTCATCCCAAAAATAATGCCTCAAATCATAGAAGAACTTCCTTCTTTGCTGAGTTGTAAAAGTTGGAGGCAAATACTTGGAGACAATAAAGTTAGCATAATCAGCGTACCAAGGGATCCCTCGCGAGCTTACCCCTACTGCAGCTAACTGTTCATTTGGGAAACTATCATTAATAGGCATAGGGTCAAAAGAGATGTTTTCCAATCGAGATAAATTATCAGCTACAGGGTTTTCAGCACCCTTCCTATCTACTATGTGTAGATCAAACTCTTGTAAAAGCAGCACCCATCTAATAAGCCTAGGCTTAGCGTCCTTCTTCATCATAAGGTATTTAATGGCAGCATGATCAGTATGAATGGTGACTTTTGAGTCTACAATATAGGGACTAAACTTAGCACAAGCAAAAACAACAGCTAAAAATTCCTTTTCAGTAGTAGCATAATTCCTTTGAGCAGCGTCTAGAGTCTTACTAGCATAATGGATAACATTTAACTTTTTATCAATACGTTGCCCAAGGATAGCACCTACAGCAAAATCACTAGCATCACACATTATTTCAAAGGGTAAACTCCAATCAGGTGGTTGAACAATAGGGGCTGTAGTTAAAGCCTTCTTGAGAGTTTCAAAAGCTTCCTTACAATCATCATCAAACATGAAGGGTACATCTTTTTGAAGAAGATTAGTGAGGGGTTTTGATATCCTAGAGAAGTCTTTAATAAACGTCCTATAGAAACCAGCATGACCAAGGATACTACGAATACCTTTGATGTCTCTTGGACATGGCATCTTCTCAATTGCCTCAACCTTAGCTCTATCAACTTCTATGCCTCTTTCAGAAACTTTATGCCCAAGGACAATCCCTTCATTAACCATGAAGTGGCATTTCTCCCAATTAAGAACAAGATTAGTTTCTTCACATATTTGCAAAACTTTATCAAGGTTGTGCAGACAATTATCAAAAGAAGTTCCATAGACGGAAAAGTCATCCATGAACACTTCTACAATTTCCTCACAAAAACCATGAAGGATAGCAGACATGCACCTTTGAAAAGTAGCAGGAGCATTACATAAACCAAAAGGCATACGTCTATAAGCATAAGTTCCATAAGGGCAAGTAAAAGTAGTTTTTTCTTGATCTTGTTGTTTAACAGCAATTTGAGAGAAACCAGAGTAACCATCAAGAAAAAAATGGGTCTTTTTAGACAACCTTTCCAACATTTGATCAATAAAAGGAAGCGGGTAGTGATCTTTCTTAGTAAGTTTATTAACTTTCCTAAAATCGATGCACATCCTATAGCCTACCACTATTATTTGAGGAATAAGCTCATCATTATCATTAGGAACAACGGTTATACCTCCCTTTTTAGAAACAAAATGAACAGGACTAACCCATTCAGTATCAACAATAGGGTAAATAATACCAGCATCAAGGAGTTTCAATACCTCATTCCTTACCACTTCCTTCATCCTAGGATTTAAACGTCGTTGGTGCTCCACTACTGGCTTCGCATCTGGTTCTATGTTGATAGAATGCTGACATATAGTAGGTGAAATCCCTTTTAAATCATCCAGAGTATGGCCCATAGCTCCTTGGTGTTTCTTCAAAACCTCCAACAACCTTTCTTCTTCCTTTCCTGAAAGTTTAGAGCTAATAATAACAGGATATATCTTTTTATCATCAATATAAGCATATTTAAGTTCATCAGGGAGAGGTTTTAGATCGAAAACCGGATCCTTTTTAGGTGGCAACGTGGTACCCAAGTCTTCTATAAGCAAGTCATGCTTTAGCATTTGGGATTGATGACGGAGAATCTCGTCAATCTCATTCCTTTCTTCCATGAAGATCTCACTTTCGTGATCTTCCATGAATTGCTGCAAAGCATTGTTAGGAGCAAGAGAGATAGAAGCAAGTTGTTCAACTCTAAAATCCTCATTATGGGTTTCCTCTTCGCAATGTTCTTTAGCAATTCAAAATATTAAACTGATAAGATTCCCCATCAAACTTAGTCAAGATTTTCTCCCTCTTGCAATCAATAATAGCTCCACAAGTACTCAAGAAAGGTCTACCAAAAATGATAGGATAAGTTTTACTAGCAGCTGAACCAAGTACTAGAAAATCAGCAGGATGCTTGATCTTACCACAAAGAACTTCCACGTCTCGTACGATACCAATTGGAGATATGGTCTCTCTATTAGCAAGGTGAATAACCACATAAATCTCTTCCAATTTGCAGGGACTGATTTCATGCATAATTTCTCTATAAAGCTCATAAGGAATAGCACTGGAACTTGCACCAATATCACATAAACCATAATAGCAATGATCACCAATTCTAACAGAAAGCACAGGAACACTAGCTTTTTTAGTTCTATTAGGATATGAAACAATATTAGAAGCATCCTCACAAAATACTATGTGTCCCTCTTCTATGCTTTTAGTGACAAGGTTTTTCACAATTTCTACCACAGGTTCAATGTTTATTTGTTCATCAGGTTTTACAGTTCTCTTTTCACTTTTAGTGATTACATTAGTTATCATAGGATGATCCTTTACCTTATCTGGGAAGGGAATCTTCTCGATATAAGGTTCAGGTAAGATATGATCAATAATGCAACACTCAGTGCTCCCAACAGGAACATAGTCAACAATATCTTTATAAGGTGCATGGTACTTATTCCATCCCCTTTTTGGAATTTCAATATAAGAAGCAAAAGCTCTAAAGCAATTCGTAATTACTGGCAAATCAAGACCATAAGCATTACTAATATTTTGAAAGTCATCAGTTCCCATAAAAGATTCAATGCATTCATAATCATAATTTATACCTGACTTTCTACCTTTATCATTCTCCCAAGCTTTAGCATTGTCTTGAATACGGTCCAGAAGATCTCATTTAACTTCTTCTTCCATGCGAGTGAATGATCCAGCACAAGAAGCATCCAATAAATCCTTGTCATGAAGAGAAAGCCTTGCATAAAAGTTATTGATAATAATATTGTTGGGGAGCTCATGAATGGGACATTTGAGCATTAGTAACTTCAATCTCCCCGAAGCTTGAGCTGTGCTCTCTCCATCAAGAGGCCAAAAGTTGTATATTTGATTCCGATCTTTATGAATCTCACTAGGAGGATAAAACTTTGAATAAAAGAGAGGCACTATTTCCTCCCATTCTAGAGCTTGACCATTCTTCAGCAGCTTATACGATTCCTCAACTCTTCCTTTCAGTAATAATGAGAATAACTTCTTCTTAACTTGATCTGTAGTGATACCTGCACACTTGAACAACCTGCATAATTCGTGTATAAAGAGTAAATGATCACCGAGATGGACAGTTCCATCCCCAACATAGTAGTTATCCATAACACGATCAATAATTCTTGTAGGTATTTTAAAAACATCATTCTCAACAGGTGGTGGCTTATCTACTACCTTAGCAGTGGTAGTAGCATTACCAAATAAGAAACTCAGCGAATTATCCATAACGAAAATAAAGCAACTAGCAGAAGTAAACAATACTCATAATAGAAGTTTCACTCTCCAATAGCGCTTCACTCCCCGGCAACGGTGCCAGAAAATAGTCTTGATGACCCACAAGTATAGGGCTTGTATCGCAGTATTTTCGATAAGTAGAGTGTCGAACCCAACGAGGAGCAGAAGGTGCTGGCTAGTGGTATCGATCAGGAATTCTCTGCAAATACTTAGCAAACGGATTTTTAGGGGTTTTCGATAAAGCAAGTAAACAAAGTATGAGTAAACAAAAGACAGTAGGAATAAATGCAGCAAGTGGCCCAATCTTTTATGCAGCAAAGGACAAGCCGGTTGTATTACTTAAGATGACCAAACGTTCTCGAGGACACATGGGAAGACTGTCAAGTGCTTTCGCTTCATATAGTTGATTAATCTTCTCTAGCTTGCTAAGTGTTGTGTGGGTGAACCTGTGCTAATGTACCGACCTTCCTACAACTAATACATACTTGTAATTATACCCCTTGCAAACATCCGTAAGTACCAGAAAGTAATTAAGGTAGAAACCTAACCACAGCTTTAAACTCTAAGACCCTTACGTCCCTTGTGCAATGGTTTCCTAACGGGGGTTCAGGTTTCTGTCACTCCGGCAACCCCTACGATTAGTAGCCAAAGTGAAGTGTCATGTAGTCAATGTTCACATGACACCACTAGAACAAGTACACCACAACTTAAATATCAAACTATTGAATCTTTCTCAACACAACTCCACTACTAACAACATGACTTCTCCCATGTCCTCAAGAACAAAACGAACTACTCACAAGACATCATATGGATCATGATCAGAGATGGAATAATGATGTATAACAATCTGAACATAAACAATAATTCAATGGTTCACTCAATAGCATCAACTACAAAGAGTAATCAACACCGGGAAAGTTTCCCCTATGAACTAAAGCAAGATTCAACTCAATTGTTACAGCAATATGGAGATGGTGATGAGGGTGCTAATGATGATGGTGGTGATGATGATCCTGATGAAGTCCAGCTTGATGGTGGTGTTGATGGCGATGATCTCCCCTCTCCGGGAAGGAATTCCCCCAGCAGAAATCTGTCTGCCGGAGAGATCTTTCTCTCTCGGTGTTTTCCGCCCCGCAGAGGCGGCATAATCTTTCTTTGGTCGCTCCCCGAGTCTTAGGGTTTCGGGACAATGATATACGCTAGAGGGGAGATCCAGAGGTGGGCCAGGGCGGCCACACCACCTGCTGGCGCGTCCTAGGGCTGCCCGCGCCAGGGGGTGGTGTGGGCCCCCTGTGGCCCATCTCCACTCCGTCTTCTGGCATCCTTAGTCTTGTGGAAAAATAGGATTTTCCGTATATTTTCCCAGATTTTCTGATCTTCGCGAATTTTGCCTCCAAACAGCACCTTTTCCATCAGAATCCTGACTGCAGCGGTCCATGCTCCAAAAGTCATCAACCATGCAAAAACAGATGAAATAACATAAGTATCACCTCTCAATACAAAATATATCAACGAATAACAGTGAATTATGAGATAGAATAGTGATGCAAAATGGACGTATCAGAGTCGCTGAAGCTCAGAATCAACGTTGGCATTGTGGACCCGAAGTTTTTTGTACTCGGTGGTTGCCGACGTAAGTTTGCCGTCGGCTTCCTCCAGTAGGATCTTGTCCTTAGAGATTTGCGTTATTAAATGCTCCTTCTCTTCGGCAAACTCCTGATCGGCCTTCTCCAGCGCGGACTGATGTGAGCTCTTAAGCCTATGGATTTTGGCATTCAGCCGAGTAATCTCCAAGTCTTGCTGCTGGAGCCGAGCTATCTCTGCGTCTTTCTTCTTCAGCTCAGCTTCGTACTTCCCTGCTTGTTCGAGGCAGTGGGTCATCAGTTCAGGCATGGGGACACTGTCGTCAAGAGCAACTGCAACATGATCCGGAGGACCCAAAATATGAGTGTCCACCGGATAAAGCACGGAAGGAACGATGATTATGTAAAGGGGATGAGTTTACCTTTGATCTCCGCAAGGTTCTTCCTCATAATTATATTCTCAGCTTCAACCTCGGCTGCGTAATTCGAACAAGACATTCATATAACTCCTAAGAAGTTTGAATGAACAAGGAGGGAAGAGTAATGGAAACCAACCCCTCTTCTGGTACTCCTCCAGGAGATTGCCATAACACCCGCGCAGGTCTTTGTAGGAGTCCAGTAGGCGCTAGAACTCAGCGGTTCGGTGGTTAGTGGTAATCTGAAATAGGAAAAGACAAAAGTTCAGAGGGAAAGTAGAAATAATTCGAAGGCTACAAGAACCGGGCCAAGCGGAACTTAAGCCGGCTCTAGGTGTGTGGATATTCGAAGTCTACAAGATCCGGGTCAAGTGGAACTTAACCTGGCTCTAGGTGTGTGGATATTTGAAGTCTACAAGATCCGGGCCAAGTGGAACTTAACCCGGCTCTAGGTGTGTGGATATTCGAAGTCTACAAGATCCGGGCCAAGTGGAACTTAACCCGGCTCTAGGTTGGTGGATATTCGAAGTCTACAAGATCCGGGCCAAGTGGAACTTAACTTGGCTCTAGGTGTGTGGATATTTGAAGACTACATGATCCGGGCTAAGGGAACTAGACCCAACCCAAAATTTATTGCAAGTTAATGACATTATGAACAAAAACTAAGGAGCATCTCACCAAATAACAAGTAATTCCCTCGGAGGCTCGGGGACTAGGGATATATCTACAAATGTTAAGTTATGAAAACCACCAACAGCGGAGAAAATGTTAAGTTATGAAAACCACCAACAACGGAGAAATGCTAAGTTATGAAAACCACCAACAACGGAGAAAATGCTAAGTTATGAAAACACCAACAGCAGAGAAAAAGGATTACCTCCATCATCCGTCCGGCCAGGGAGATAGCCTTGGTAGCGGAGTTCATATGCGCGTTGAACTCAGCTAGGCCGAACCTTTCTAGGAGATTGTCTTGGGGGTCGACGAATTCGCCATTGTTCCAGTTTGTCATGTACTCAAGGAGTAGTGGACTGTAACTCTCGCCGATCAGAGAATGGCTCGTCACTAAGCCCTTCCCATGGGCCTCATGCCTGGCGGATTGAGCCGCAGTGGGGCTGGTGTGCAGAACCAACTGCTTGCTGCCCTCTGATCCAGAAGCTGGCCCAGACAAATCTGACCCAGAGGTCTTCCTAGCTTTGCCGGATGAGGGTTGCGGAGCGTGTTGAAAGAAGTTAGTAATTGAAGGGGAAGACCCGGTGGGGGCTAGAGGAGTTTTTCCCTTGGGAGGCTTGGAAGCTCTTGTTGTTGCTACTGTTGGTGTTGTTGCTGTTGCTAGTGCTGTCGCTGCTGTTGCTGTTAGTGCTGCTGATGCTGGTGCTAGTGTTGCCGCTGCTGGTGTTGTTTCTACTGGTGCTGATGGTACTGTTGGTGCTATTGCTGGTACCGGAGATACTAGGGGCGGCGCTGGTGAAGCTGGAGCCTCAACATTGGGCATAGAGGTCGACGAGCTGGAGAGATCCGGCATCGCCGTATCCAGATCCGGCCCACTACCCCCCCGCGCCGACGTTGCCCTCCTCTTGACGAGGTGGGCTCTCGTCAGGCGCGGCCGCAGAACCCTCTTGAATAGGGCTAAGCGGACGATGATCATCGTTGTGGGGGGAGAGGGACTGCTCTGGATCGGGGAGGCTATACCGGAACCGCTCTGGGAAATATCCACAGGAGCTCTAGAAAAAAGGAAGGACAACGAGTCAAAAAGAGAGAACCAACCAGAGACAAAGGCAAGTAAAGGAAGAATCGGAAGTAGCAATGCTAAAAGGACTTACTCGTCAACGGTAGGAGGAGCCCAAGGTTTGGGTGCCCTCCGGACTGTGATCTTGGTGGCAGGCTTGGCCGAGAGTTTAACCCCAGACTTATTTTTCCTCTTCTTGGGCGGCGGCACCTCCGAAGCTACGGGCGGGGTAGCTGCGCGCTTCTGGGAAGGGGCCAGGGCCGGGCCACCGGTGGCAAGTGGAGGAACCTCATGGACCTGAGCGTTCGGGTTAGCTGAACATTCGAACATAAGCCAGGTGCAAATAAGAGATAAGAATCGGAACAAGTACCTCAAGGACTTCAATGTCCGAATCATCATCATCTGGCCAGTCCCTTAGAGAAGAGGCCTTACCAGCGCTGCGTTTGACGACGTCCAGGGAAGGCAAGAAGGCGTCCGGATCAGTCTCCACCTCATCTCCCTCGGGACGGTCCTCCAACTACTTACTCGCCGGTACCTCGCCATCCTCCAACGGTTGCTGGAGAAATTTCTGAAAGGATAGTGGCCAAGTTACAGAAGGAAACCAACATACGTTGAAGATTCGAAAAACATAAAAGAGTAGTTTACCTTTGGAGGGGTGTTGGTACGGGTGAAGGGCTCAAGACCCCACTCCTAAGCCTCGGAGAACTCCTTCTCCACGTTAAATATGGACTTAACCCGGCGGTAAACCGCCGAGTTATCCGGCTCAAAGGAGGAGGTCCGATGAGGGTCGAGAGGACCGCTAAGATAGCATATCTTGTGGGCTCGCTTCTGGAGGGGGGTGACCTGGCTGCGGATGAAAGTAATCATAATATCCCCCCCTCCCGGACGTGCTCCTTAAGCAGCTCCGTGATCCGGCATGCCACTTGATTCGCTAGAGCCGTGGCGCGTTTGGGAATGCTTTCCCAAAGCAAGACATCTGGAGGGCCGAGCCTGAAAGGGAGCAGTCGGATCTGGTCCTCCTTGGTGGTGTTCCGGATGTAGAAGAAAGTCCGGGCCCAGCCCTTGCAAGATTCCAGCCCAGTGACCCGGGGGAACACGGACTGTTTACATGGAAAGATGGATGCGGCACCACATTGGGTCAGGTGCTTGTCCTCCGGGACAACCTTCTTATCTGGAACCACGTTCCTTCGCAGACCAAAAAACGTGATCCAAAGTTCTTTGGTTGTCTAGAGGCCAATGTACCCCTCGATTGCAGAAGCAAAGGAGGACAGAGAGGTGATAACATTTGCAGGAAGATGATGCGGTTGCAGTTTGTAGGTGGAGATGAAATCAAAGAAAAAAAACAGAGGTGGGGAGGCCGAAGCCACGCTAGAAATACGATAAGAAAACCACATATTCCCCAGATTTGGGGGCAGGAGTAATCTCACCGACGGCAAGGCGGCAGGCGACGCCGGCGGGGATGCGATGGGAGGCGTGGAGCCAAGCCAGGTCCTCCTCGTGGACGGTGGAGTCGTCCCAGCATCCGCGCTCGTGGCCCTCTGTCCCTTATTCCTTCTACGCCACCATCGAAGCCTCGGCCTCTGTCATGGTGAGATCGAAGCTTTCGAGAGGGTAATCGTAATAATGGTAGCCAGAAGAAGGGAAACGGGAAGCGCAAGGCCCCGTGGTGGAGATTAGCACTAGGAACGGTGGTGCAGGCGAGAAATCCTGTCGGAGCACGGTCGTAGTGGCGCTCGTGGAGAAGAAAACTGGCTGCTGCGGAATCGCAGTGAAAAAGAGAGAGCAATGGAGCGCGGCGCGAATGGGGGAACTACCCCTGGGAGTGCACCGCACCCTCTACTTAATCGTGCCACGCGTGCATCGTGGGATCCTTTGCGGGTGGCGTGCCTCACGCAACGAACGTGTATGCGGCCTAGGCAGCAAATCAGAACAAGGCCACAAGAGGGGCCACGGGAGCAAGCGATCCCATGACATGGCATGGTGTTACAGTTAACGAGGCGCTGCAGTGATGGGACATTCACAGCAGTTATGCCTAGTGCAGCGACAGTAACCGACGCGGTAAATGCGCATGGCCCTTAAAATGAGGCAAATGATGATTACCCTCCACGTAGAATGTGGAGAAGCGTATGAGAGAAGTAAAGGTAACCCGGGTAAGCAAGCAAAAGACGTAGCCAACGAGGGATAACTCGGAAAGCGCGAAGGGTCGCAAGATGAGAAACTCCGGGCTATGAGATAACTCGGCCCAAGGAGTAAAAGATTCGGATATGGGAACCTGCTGTGGCCTTAACAACTAAAAGTTGCTAAGACCGCACTAGCTTCGGGAACTATTGTTGGGGGGATACCCCCGGGTAGGGCAACACCGGGGTATAAGGGCCGAGTTAGCCGGGGTACGGCACGGTCAAAGCAAAGTGCTGACCGGGTCACCTCAAGGCAGGTCGAATCACGGTGTGGCCCGACCCATGGGGCATTTCCTTGACAATGGTCCGGCCGGCATACGATTTATGCCGCCATGTCTATCTGTTTTGCACGTAAAGGGGTAAGCCGGATTAGCTATGTGCTAGCCAGATCATGTTAGCTTCCAAGAGAAGGAATCCCCCGCTGGTCAAAAGGTGGCTTTATTAGCTGAAGCATGTGCAAAGTAAAGTAAAGGAGAGGACCAGCGGGTCAGTGGCGACTAAGGTGACGCGGGATAAGCCGGATGACGTAGCCCGTGCCTGGTGACGCCAAAAGACAAGGATGACGCTACGAGTTACGTCCAAATCTCAGACGAGCCGTTAAAGAGGAATAAAGAAGCATATGCTTTAGGAAAGGAGCATATTCATAGAATATGCTGCCACCTGTGCCCTAGAATTGTAACCCGGGCTCCCCTATATAAGGAGCACCGGGGCCTCCATAGAGAGAGACGGCAAATAGAGGAATCACTCTAGGTCTAAGGTAGGACTCTAGGGCTAGCTAGTGGGGGTAAGAGATATTGTCTCCTTCTTGCTAACGGCCTCAAGAGCACTTGTAAACACCATTGATAGAGAGAATACAAGAACTTCCGTGCGTGGAATCACCACGCTCTCCCTCACTGGATTCCCCTAGCACTCATTGGCCCCAACTTTAGCCTATCCATGGCATCTGTCGTGCCACCACCACGACATATGTTCAGAGGAGAGAAGAAGAGAATACATGACCTATGGGCATGTTTTATGTCAAATATGTTGGAATTTGGTGAGTTTTGGGTTGTTGGCCCTTTAGACAAATTCTGAAATTCTCTTTGGCCCATTTGTGCATGGCAGCATACGGCTGTGCTAGTGGTGTCAAAGTTTAGTCCCACATTGCTAATTGAGTGAGAGTTACACCTCCTTATATACTAGGCTGTTCCACCACTCACTAAGGTGTGAGAAGAAGAGAAGCTCTCGCGCACTCCTCCTCCGACGCCGCCCGCCTCGCCTCGCCACGACGCGTGCGCGCCACGGGTTGCGAGAATCTCGCCGAGCCGAGCTTTATTTTTGCTAGTCGGGAAAATTAATCGTGGATTAATTATGAGTCATTAACGGACGCGTTAATTAAGTCAGCCATTTCCAATCTTTATGGGATGTGGGTTGTTACTGACTCGGATGTGGGCTGAGTCCCATGATCTTCCTGACCTGCTCTACATAAGCCTCCGTGCTAAACTTAATCACCATCGCTTACCACACGCATCTCCTTCCAGTCTATTGCGCCGCCGCCTTCATCTTCCACATCCCGGCTTGCGGCGTGCACCTCAGATTGGGACAGTAGGCCTTCGGAACCCCGCCTTCTTGTGAACCAGTACGGGCGAAGGGCAATCAGGTTTTTGGGGAGCGCTTCCGCCCGACTACTGATGCCATAACGGACGACTCCTTCCACGACGAGGACTTCTTTCCGGACATCTGCAGGCCCTACAGCAATGACATGGCCGACAACGCTGCCACCGCTGCTGCTGCCGTTGCTCTACCGTACATAATATTGAACTGTCTCTTTCAGATTCTGCTAGAGTTCTTTATTCTAGCAATTTGTGTAGATGTGACAGATGTATCTTATTTAGATGTAATCTGTGCATCTACTTTGTTTATCTGCATGATTAGTTTTGGTACTGTCTGTATGATCATGATTTGTCAGTTTATAGATTAAATCATATGGATTATTGCTTATATCTTCAACAATCCAAAAACTTGATTATAGGCAACTGAATTCCACTAGTGTAGCCGCGGCTACTAGGCATTTTGATGGTATGCACTGTAAGAGATGGCGCCCGAGAGCAACTCTATGGTTTAAAAACCTAAACTGCTATAGCACCACTCTTGGCAAATCTGAAGGAGATCTTTCTGCTGAGCAGGAAGCAGGCTTTAAGAAAGTCGATACCATGTTAATGGCGGCTCTGTTTAGTATTCTTGGGGACAACATTGTTGACCCATATATGTCATTTCAGGGTGAATTTAGGGATCAACATGGGGAGCTAAGGAAGAGGTGACAACTAAAGGAGACTTAATTCTTTTTTGTGTTTGTCAAATAAGAATGCAAACAAGTAAAACTAATTTTTTTGCGTTTTTGAATAAGAAACAAGCAAACAGAGCAAAAATAAAACTAAGCAAAACAAAAATAACAAAGTAAAGAGATTGGTTATGAGGGACTCCCCTTGTGAAGATGTCCTTGACTCCCCGGCAACGGCGCCAGAAAAATGCTTGATGGCTCAGTGTCGGCAATAGGAAAATGCTGGTGCGATGTTGATGTAGAGCTCGTTGGGAACCCCAAGAGGAAGGTATGATGAGCACAACAGCAAGTTTCCCTCTATTATGAAACCAAGGTTTAATCGAACTAATAGGAGCAAGGAAACACCCCAAAGGTGTTACTAGCTGAGCCTTGGCAGGGCGCACTACCAGTGCTAGTAGCAACGTGGAGACCTGCACAATACAACCACAGAACTTTGTCCCCAACTTGTGATGAGGTTGTCAATCTCACCGTGTTTTGCGAAAAACAAAGGATTAAACATATCGAATGGAAAAAAGTAAAAGTTTGCGGAAAGTAAACACAAAGCAGTAAACCATTTATAGATTGTATGTAAAAGTAAAGGACCGGGATCCATAGTTCACTAGAGGTAGCTCTCCTTAAGATAGATAACATGTTGGGTGAACAAATTACAGCGTGGCAATTGACCAACATCGAGAAAGCAATACATGCAAATACTAATCATCTTGACTCCTTTGAGATTTGATTGGGCATTACAACATTATACATAGACCGCCATCCAACTGCATCTATGACTAATAATCCACCTTCAGGTTATCATCCGAATCCCCTCCAATATTAAGTTGCAAGCAACAGATTATTGCTTTACGAATTGCGTGTAAAGTAAACACGAACTGCGTGTAAAGTAAACAATACGATTGTTCTATGAACAAATGATTGTTGTTTTCTCCCTAGTAGCAACAACACATCTAGTACCTTAGAGATTTCTGTCACTTCCCCAGATTACCAGAGGCATGAACCCACTATCGAGCATAAATACTAACTCTTGGAGTTGCTAGCATCTACTTGGCCAAGATAGCTACTAACAACGGAAAGCATGCAAGATCACAAATAACAAATACATGATAGAATCAATAATCAATCTGAAATAGCATCTCAATATCCATCGGATCCCCGCAAACACAACATGCAGAATTACAAATAGATGATCTTGATCATGAATGGAGCTCACAAGATCTAGACATGAAAGCACAAAGGAGGAGAACCAGCTATCTAGCTACTACCACTACTGCAGAAAGGCTTATAGCCTCCAGGTGGTTAGTGACACGCACAACTGTGCCTATCACTACTAAGTGTTCCTAGTGACATGCAAGGATAAGCCTGTCACTAGTACGAAACAGTAGTGACGTGCGTAAAAATATGACTGTCACTAGCTTAATTTTTTTGAATCTATCTGAATGAAAAAATATTTAGTGACATGCATTTATATATGCCTGTCACTTTAGTTAGTGGTAGAATAAAAGATGCAAATTTTTAGTGACTGGCATCATAAAAGAATGTCACTGGTTTAGGGTCATTTTTTCTGCCCAAACCAGATTTTTTTGTAGGAACGGACTGTTGCACATGTAAATAAAACAGATCGAGCAGGTAACGAATGAAAACACTAGATTCCTCCCCAACCACCGCTCCTTGCTCCCTGTCCCCATCCCCGATTCCTAGTCCCCAACTGCCGCCACCCATCCAACGCCGCCAGCCCCTCCAACGTCGCCAGTCCCTCCAACATCGTCACTCATGGCGGCGCCTTCCCCCGACGGGAGGACGCCTTCCCCAACGCTGCCGCCCTCCAATGTTGCCCTGCATCCAATGCCCCACCGCTTGTCCCCCCGACGCGAGGACAACGCCGTCCGAGGATGCCGCTGCCCGGTGATGTGCTTCTTCCTCCCCTACACCACCAGGCCAACGCCATCGACGTGTCGCAGGCCCACCACAGCTGACGCGTCCCAACCCTCCAAAGCCACCCTGCATCCAACGCCCCGCTGCTTGTCCCCCGATGCGAGGACGTCGCCGCCCAAGGACACCGCTACCCCGAGGTGTGCTGGTTCCTCCCCTACACCACTAGGACCACCGCCACTGACGCGTCCCAGGCCTCCCGCTGCCGACGCGTCCTAGGTTCGTATTCCCGAGCCTCACATTTCCTCTACAACCTGTAGTTTAACTTGTTGCATTGGGGACATCTGTTGGTGTTGGTATCAGTAGAACTCCGACGCTATGTACTTGTATTTGTGTGTTCTGCTCTACAACTCCGATGAACAGTGACTGCATTTCATTATAGATGCTTCTGTCTCTAGTGTGACAATCATTTGAGCACTCTAAAAAATGGAATTGGTATACCATTGCTTTGGGAATTTAACCGGAACATGCTTCAATAATTTATCCTTGGTACAATGGCAAATTGTAAACTGAGATGCCCACTCCTATGTAGAAATCTGGGTTCTACTCTGTATAATTTCCAGTCACATTCGAAAGAAATGAAAACTGAAACATTGGTGAATTAAGTTACCGGACAAAAATTCCTTTCTTTTAGAGGCGGATGAACATTTTCATTCACACATAGGATATTCACTCTTCATCAGTTAGGTAATATCATGCAGCAGCAGAAATATGAATTCACAACAAGAAAATTCTTGTCCTATCAATTCCCTCCTGCTCAATCACGTAACCAGATCCAAATCCTCCCCTCCTACTAAGGGAATCATCATTCAGATATCTGAAGGTGCAAACATGAAGAGTAGATCCACAGAAGAAATAGGTGTACCTATAGGTTTAAAGGAAGCGAGTAAAGGATAGTATGTTGGCGTAAAAACAAGATAGTGTTTCCCCTCGATCATTTAGTGTTCTGACCTTGTTACATACTCCTACTAGAGTATAAACAATGTAGTACGGTTCTAGCTTAGGCTCGGTCCTTGGCAGATGGTTCCAAAAACTAAAAAGGGGCAGCGGAGCTGGGATTGATCAGCGTGATGCGAGTTGTTCGTCTCTCCTATTTTACTGCTAATGACGGACGGTACCTAAACCCTTCAATCTTGGTTTAACAGTTGTGATTTATTGGATCTGCTACCCTTTGGCTCTTTTTAAATTGGTATAGATTAAGGCACTATAGTAACTTGTTGTATAATTGTGATCACTTTGTGCAGGTACTGGTGTTGACTGCTTATTCTATAAACATACTTTTCAAGCGGAACCAGCTGGTATTCTTTGTTTTTATGCGCACTATTTATGGATGTATGAATACAAGGTGTTCATAGAATTTTCTAGAACTTCCAATATAGTTTTCTCTAATTCTAGACATGAATAACGACATGTATTTTAGATGAAGGAATAAAATATTATATTGATGCATCTTGACTTTTTTACAGTAAAAGAGGCATTTCTTAAATAAGGAAATTAGTTTGATTGAAGCCAAACCGATGCAGGATAGTTCTTTTATAGTACTTCTTAAATAAAGGGATATGCCCTTTCTTTTTTAGAAAGGTACAGCAGCAATGCTAACTCTTACCGGGATAAACTAGAGTGTGAGAAATGCTAGCAAATTCAGGCAAATAATCTGAACAAACGAAGTCTTAGACGAACTGGGGCAATGTCTCGCTCCACATAGCACATATACAGAGTTGGTGCTTTTTACTGGACTAGAGTTAGTGTTTTTTACAGGACAAGTAAAGATGATGGATTCCCGTGACAAGCAACGTATACTAGACTTAAATGAGTGACCATCTTTATTTTGGAATTTAATCAGTGACTCTGATTGACCTTTCCATACATATTATTGATTTTGAATTGACATGCATTATGCACATCGACTCTCTCTTCCTTGCCTTGCCTCTTCTCTGTTCCCACTAAACTAGGTTGTACAGTTCTACTTTTACTGGACAGGAAAGCTGCCATGCCTCAATTTGAAGACACCAGAGTTTTGATATCTCGTAGCATCTTTCTTTAATTATGATGTAGTGATTAGATTGTAGCACCATAATGCCTTCTTTTTTGACCAATCGTTCAATAAGTCTACTCTTTTTCATTAGATAATTATTTGCAATTGCAACCTGATATTTATACATTTTATTCTTTTCACATAATTAGTTGTTCGTGGATAGCTACTGTAGAATTTAGACTACACCCAAGATATACATCTCAGATAGCCAGGTCAGATAATTGTGATGACTTTTCGCATCCTACCGATGAACTGTCATGTGGTATGGTTATATGTTCATGACACCTGGTACCCGTTACGGTGCGCTAACTAGGATCAAGGTTTGAATATTTAACTACAATTTAAGAAAAGGTATAAATATACTTAATTAATTAACAAGGAGACTGTTCTTAGCTTAAACACAAAAGGAAGACAACTGAGCCCATGTTGTTGCTATATCTTGTCTTATTATCTTGTATTCCCAAGCATGTAGTCTGCAAAGTAATTAAGACTGGTGTTGAATGTTCACTTTCACTATATCAAAATGTTGTTCATTCACTTTCTGGTACTGATAAATTTTAACGTGTAGGTTTTTGATCCTAAGACCCTTAGAATGTCAAACGAGGAGGATATGGAACACATAGTTTTTGGTGAACATGATGTTTGATCCACGTATCGCAACGTTGATCTAGCTACTTGGTGTTTGCCTTTTGCACATCGATTGTGCGGTCTTGTTTTGGTCTAGCTACTTGTTGTTTGTCTTCCGCACATCGATTGTGTGGTCTTGTTTAATTTCCATACTAAAATTATGATGTATATTTTGTAAAATCAGTTTTTTAAATAATTTCTTTACTCCTGCCATTGAGTGTGGTCTTCTTGCCATAGCATTTTTAAATTGATAAGTATTTCAAACATCATATTTCGGTTTATAGACTGACTGTGTTTTGGCTATTTGGGGGTTACATGATGTGAGAGTTAGGGCTTGCATACGTTGGCAACCCCTACTTTTTTTTATAGAGATTGTACGTACTCTAGTATGTACGTATTGTTCTATCTGAAATATTAGTGGAGAATGCATTTATTTTTATAATATTTTATTACGCTATGTGGAATATTCATGAAAAATAAATTTAATTTTTTATTACTGAAATTGAAACTAGTGACATGCATGATAATGCACATGTCACTATAAACCCGAGGGGTTTGCGGATGTTGATCCCAACCAGTGACATGCATTTTTTTGTCAGTCACTAGTTCACACATACTAGTGACACGCACCCGTAAACACCTGTCACTCGTACACATACCAGTGACACACGTGTCACTAGTAACCTTGTACCAGTGACTAGTTATTAGTGGCAGGCGCTTTGCCTATCACTAATGGGCCTTTTGAGCTTGTCACTGATGGTCTATTCTGCAGTAGTGTACATGGATCTGTAGTCCAAGGATGAACTACTCACGTATCACATCGGAGGCTTGCATGGTGATGAAGAAGGCCTCCAGGGTGAATTCCCCTCTCCGGTAGGGTGCCGGGAAGAGCTTCAGATCCCTCCCGATCTAGGGATGGATATGACGGCGGCTACAGACTCTTTCGTGGATTTTTGATTGGGTACTTAGGGTTTTCGTCCCGAGGGCAATATATAGGCGGAAGGAGAGGCCGATGGGTGCCTGGGCTGGCCACACCACCCCCTGGCACGGCTAGGCTTGGCCCGCGCGGTCAGGTGGTGTGGTGGCCCCCTGGCTCCTCCCTGTCTCGTATTCTGGCATCTGATGACTTCCGGAAAAATAGGCACTTTGGCTTTTGTCCCGTCCAATTCCGAGAATATTCATTTTCTGACTTTCCTGGAACCAAAAACAGCAGAAAATAGGCAGCTGGCGCTGTGTCTCTTGTTAATAGGTTAGTCCAAAAATCATATGAAAAGTACTCCAAAGTGTGGACAAAACACACGAAAGTGGATAAAACCAAGCATGGAACATCAAAAATTATAGATACATTTGCAATGTATCAATCTTTCCCATGAAAGGTATGTCAAGCTCATCAACTCAGGAGATGACTAGTTCATCTAGTCAGGAATTTGTTATAATTCCTGAACTCACTATGCCGATAGAACATTATGATGATCCTCTGGGGGGACGACAATGAAGCTCCCAAAAGGAGCAAGAGACAAAGGACTGCAAAGTTATTTGGTGATGATTTCATTGTGTACCTTGTGGATGATACTCCCACATCTATTTCAGAAGCCTATGCATCTCAAGATGCTGACTACTGGAAAGAAGCTGTCAGTAGTGAGATGGATTCCATCTGAGCTAATGGAACTTGGGAGGTCACTGATCGTCCTTATGGGTGAAAACCTGTAGGATGTAAGTGGGTGTTCAAGAAAAAGCTTAGACCTGATGGTACTATTGAAAAGTATAAGGCACGTCTTATGGCCAAGGGTTATACCCAGAAAGAAGGTGAAGACTTCTTCGATACCTACTCACATGTAGCCAGATAGACCACTATTCGAGTACTACTATCCTTGGCTGCCTCACATGGTCTTCTCGTTCATCAAATGGACGTTAAGACAGCTTTCCTAAATGAAGAGCTAGATGAGGAAATTTATATGGAGCAGCCTGATGGATTTGTAGTAGATGGTCAAGAAGGAAAAGTGTGTAAGTTAGTGAAGTCTTTATATGGTCTTAAGCAAGCTCCTAAGCAGTGGCACGAGAAGTTTGAAAGAACTTTAACCGCTGAAGGCTTTGTTGTAAACGAAGGTGATAAGTGTGTGTACTATCACCATGGTGGGCGCGAGGGAGTTATTATGTGTCTGTATGTCGATGACATATTGATATTCGGGACCAACCTCGCTGTTATTAAGGAGGTCAAAGAGTTCCTATCTCGCTGCTTTGAGATGAAGGACTTGGGAGTGGCTAATGTAGTCTTAAACATCAAGCTACTGAAGGATGACAATGGTGGGATTACACTGCTTCAATCTCACTATGTGGAAAAGATATTGAGTCGTTTTGGGTATAGCGACTACAAGTCTTCTCCAACGCCTTATTATCCAAGTGTGCTACTTCGAAAGAATTGAAGGAATGCTAAAGATCAATTGAGATACTCTCAAATTATTGGCTCGCTCATGTATTTAGCCAGTGCTATGAGGCCTGACATCTCCTTTGCTGTAAGAAAACTGAGTCGATTTGTGTCAAATCCTGGAGATGATCATTGGCATGCTCTTGAAAGAGTTTTGCGCTATTTGAAAGGCACTACGAACTATTTGATGGACTTACCTGTGGTTGAAAAACCAATACCCGCCATCCCTATGAACTATGATAATCAAACTGTGATCATCAAAGTAAACAGTTCTAAGGATAATATGAAGTCATCAAGGCATGTGAAGAGGAGATTCAAATCTGTCAGAAAACTGAGAAACTCCGGAGTTATTGCGTTGGATTATATCCAAACATCTAAGAACTTGGTAGATCCCTTCACAAAGGGTTTTTCACGTAATGTGATAGATAATGCATCGAGGGAGATGGGTTTGAGACCCACACAATGAGTTGTTCGTAGTGGCAACACACTCCATGTGATCGGAGATCCCGTGAATTAGAGCTGGGAGACAAGCTGTTGATCATCTAAGAGGAGAGTATGCCCATATTATATTTACATCTCCATAAAGATGCAATACTCTCTTATTCTTCATGGTGATGACCCACAAGTATAGGGTGTGTATCGCAGTATTTTAGATAAGTAAGAGTGTCGAACCCAACGAGGAGCAGAAGGTGCTGGCTAGCGGTATGGATCAGGAATCTCTGCAAATACTTAGCAAACGGATTTTTAGGGAGTTTTGATAATGCAAGTAAATAAAAGACAATAAGAATAAATGCAACAAATGGCCCAATCCTTTCTTCAGCAAAGGATAAGCCGGTTGTATTACTTAAGATGACCAAACATTCTCGAGGACACACAGGAAGACTGTCAAGTGCTTTCACTTCATATAGTTGATTAATCTTCTTTAGCTTGCTAAGTGTTATGTGGGTGAACCTGTGCTAATGTACCGACCTTCCTAGGACTAATACATACTTGTGATTATACCCCTTGCAAACATCCGTAAGTACAAGAAAGTAATTAAGGTAGAAACCTAACCACAGCTTTAAACTCTAAGACCCTAGCGTCCCTTGTGCAATGGTTTCCTAACGGGGGTTCAGGTTTCTGTCACTCCGGCAACCCCAATGATTAGTAGCCAAATACACAATGCATTCCCCTAGGCCCATATAGGTGAAGTGTCATATAGTCGACGTTCACATGACACCACTAGAAGAAGTACACCACAACTTAATTAACAAACCATTGAATCTTTTTCAATACAATTCTACTACTAACAACATGACTTCTCCCATGTCCTCAAGAACAAAAAAAACTACTCACAAGATATCATATGGATCAATAACAAGCTGAACATAAACAATAATTCAATGTTCCACTCAATAGCATCAACTACAAAGAGTAATCAACACCGGGAAAGTTTCCCCTAAGAACTATGCAAGATTCAACCCAATTGTTACAGCGAGATAATGGTGGTGATGATGGTGCTGCTGCTGATGATGGTGGTGATGATGATGATGATCCCGATGAAGTCCAGCTTGATGGTGGTGTTGATGTCGACGATCTCCCCTCTCCGGGAAGGAATTCCCCTGGCAGAATTCTGTCTACCGGAGAGACCTTTCTCTCTCGGTGTTTCCCGTCCCGTAGAGGCGGCGGAATCTTTCTGTGGTCGCTCCCCCGGTATTAGGGTTCAGTGGAGATAATATACGCCAGAGGGGAGAGCTGGAGGTGGACCAGGGCGGCCACACCACCTGGTGGCGCGGCCTAGGGTGGCCCGCGCCAGGGGGTGATGTGGGGCCCCTGTGGCCCATCTCCACTCCTTCTTCTGGCTATCTTCGTCTTCTGAAAAAATAGGATTTTCCATGTATTGTCTGGATTTTCTAATCTTCGCGAATTTCGCCTCCAAACAGCACATTTTCCATCAGAATCCTGACTGGAGTGGTCCATGCTCCAATAGTCACCAACCATGCAAAAACAGATAAAATAATATAAGTATCATCTCTTAATATGAAATATATCAATAAATAATAATAAATTATGATATAGAATAGTGATGCAAAATGAACGTATCACATGGCAGGTTGATATTTATCTTAATGTGTTCCAAGTGGCTTTCTAAGCAGAGATGTTGTCCTGCAGAACATCTATTGAGGAACACACATATATGAGTCTGACTGTCAAACGTCGCAGTCCATGAGAGTTGGGTGCTCTCTAATAAACTCATGAAAGGCCCTGGAGTATGACACATAAGCTCCAAACCGCGGGAAGCCCTGCGGTAGCCCTGTACCGGTCTAGATTTTGTGTGAAACTAGTGTGCAAAAAACTTATAGTTCAAGGCATAGTCCACTATTCAAGTTGCTTGCTAATGTAGAATGAAGTTTAATGTGGAAGTTCAACTTAACAGTCTCCACTATACATCGGTATATAAAAAAATATTCTAGAATAGAAATGAGGTGATGTGCCAATGAGACTTTGTGGGGGATTGTTAGAATTTGGTGAGTTTTGGGCTGTTGGCCCTTTAGACAAATTTTGAAATTCTCTTTGGCCCATTTGTGCATGGCAGCATCCGGTTGTACTAGTGGTGTCAAAGTTTAGTCCCACATTGCTAATTGAGTGAGAGTTATACCTGCTTATATACTAGGTTGTTCCACCACTCACTAAGGTGTGAGAAGAAGAGCAGCTCTCGCGCACTCCTCCTCCGACGTTGCCCGCCTCACCTCGCATCGCCTCGTCACAACGCGCGCGCCGCGGGTTGCGGGAATCTCGCCGAACCGAGCTTTATTTTTGCTAGTCGGGAAAATTAATCGTGGATTCATTATGAGTCATTAATGGACGCGTTAATTAGTTCAGCCGTTTCCAATCTTTATGGGACGTGGGATGTTACCGACTCGGACATGGGCTGAGTCCCACGATCTTCCTGACCTGCTCTGCATAAGCCTCCGTGGTGAACCTAATCGGCATTGCTTACCACACGCGTCTCCTTCCAGTCTATTGCGTCGCCGCATTCGTCTTCCCCCTCCCGGCTTGCGGCGTACACCGCAGATTGGGACAGTAGGCCTCCGAAACTCCACCTTCTTGTAAACATGTACGAGTGAGGGGCGATCTGGTTTTTGGGGAGCGCTTCCGCGCGACTACTGATGTAATCACGGACGACTCCTTCCCCGACGAGGACTTCTTCCCGGACATCAGCAGCCTCTACATCGACGACATGGCCGACGACGCTGCCATCGCTGCTGCTGCCGCTGCTCTACCGTACGTAATACTGAACTGTCTCTTTCAGATTCTGCTAGAGTTATTTATTCTAGCGATTTGTGTAGATGTGATAGATTTATCTTATTTAGATGTAATATTTTCATCTACTTTGTTGATCTGCATGATTAGTTTTGGTACTATTTGTATGATTATGATTTATCAGTTTATTATTCGGATTAAATCATATGGATTATTGCTTATATCTTCAACAAAATAGAAATACAAAGTGTAAGTTTCTGGTCAGAATTTTGTGCTTGGGACTGCTGATTATATAGTTCTTTCGGGGCTCTTTTCATCTTGAATTTGCATAGTCAAGGTGGTGTATCCGATCTTATGTGATGGAATGCCACCGATAAAACAATGGTTGTATATTTGATCTTGCTTCAAATAGTTATCCTACAGGTTTTCTTTAATTAAATTTGTGGCTTACTTGCATAAAAGATTGAATGATGAGTGGTTTTTTTAGGCCCAAACTTTAGCATTTGGAACTAAAAAGAAGATTTTTAGATGAAGAAAAGTTGTAGAAGTGGTCACTCATTAAATAACGGTGGATTCAAAAGACCTCGCAAACAACTAAATTTGTTTTCAAGATTACACGCGTGTTGGCACGTGCACAAATACTAGCAATATCATGTGGGACAAGGTATGTATATATGTCTGGCAACCCTAATTCTCCACCCTATCCTCAACTTCACTTCATTCTTCTCTTTCTACCTGCCACCGTGTCCCACAAACCGGTGGATACCTTCCCCCTTCCTAGTCGTAGGCTCCACCAGCAGACACGAGTTCCCTTGACCTCGTCATGGTGCCAGGTGCCACCGAGCTCCCGCTTGACGCGGAAGTTGATGTTGACCCTGTACCAGAGAAGTGTCGTCTTTCTTTGGCTCATAGTTGCTTGCCAAGGAGGGGATGGGTAACCCTTTGTTATTTGATTATCTGATGGGGATGGAGATGGTAGAAAAATTGGCCCGTGGAAGTTGATTAGGACATATTTGTGCACGGGGATGGTTATGGTCAAGAAATAACTGGTGGCTAGTGTCCATGTTGCCATATTGAGTGGCGTCTATCTGATCCTTGTTTTTTTCTCTCTAAAATACACCCTGAAAGGTGTATTGATCACAGAGAAGAAAGTCCTAGATGGCCGATACAACGTCAATAATGGCTACAACACGAACTCAACACCACACGACTTACAACGTAAACCCACAACACCCAAAACCGAAAGCGCCCCAAGGCCGCGTCACGACCCGAAAAAGAAGACCTCACTTGAACAGGGCCTACTCCGAGATGGCTAGGTGACGGCAAATTAGATAGGATGGAGTCTGTCTGATACTAGTCTAGTACTCTAACTACTCACATGGACAAAGCTAGCTGTTCAATATGTAGCCACTCATCACATAGTGAAGCAGGTAGCGACAAATCTAGTGACGACGAGGATTTGGAGTTCGGAAGAAATCTCCAAATGAACACATAAGTTCTGACCATTCATTTTTAATCGCAATCTCAGCTCCTCCAGGTATATAACAAATAAGCGAAGTTTGAAAACCATATCACAAGCAAGTGAAACCTTTGTGACTTTCTTGGCTGCAATCAACCCCCTATTATACAATGGTCAACCCAGGTAACCCTGAGTTTAGACTGTGGCGCCCCGTAAAACCATTACTAGAAAATCGCGTTGTTTTTATGCATTGCATCGTCATGACCGCATGCTCATGTCATCATGCCACCTTGCATTTGAGCAACGTCATGTCATATTGCATTTATTAGCATAAAACTATTTTCTAAAAGCCTATATTTTTTTTTCTAAATATCCCCTGTCTTTATTTCAAATCAAAACCTCGGTCTCCCCCGGATATTTTGTTTGTCTAAAAACAATTTCCAAACGTCTCTTAAAAATAATAATCAAAATTTATATTATTTAGGAGACAGCCAGCCAGGCCCAAAAGCCCAGCCGGCCACCCCCAAACCCTAGCTAATTCCTAGCCTAAACCACACCCACACATAGCCGCCGCCTGCCGTTTCCCGCCTAGCCGCCACCTACCCACTCCCCACCAACCCCGTGCCCCCACCCAGCCTCGTTTCCCCCTCCCCACGCCACCTGGTCGCCCTGGCCCCACCCCTTGGCACCGATCCCCAACAACCCCCAGGTCCACCTTCCCCGCCAGCCAACTCCCCGCTCGCCACCTTCCCCCCCCTCGGGCCCACGCGGGAGAGCCCCGCCTCTCTCCCCGGGCTCTCTTCTTCGCCACCTGCCGTCGCCGCCTCTCCTCTGTCTTCCCCGCCACCTCCCTCGGCAACCGCCGCGGCGACCTCCAGCCCTCCCGCACGCCCCGCCGCCCTCTCCGCTACCTCCCCCGCTCGCCGGTGGCCCGCCTCCTCACCGCCCCGCTCGGCCGCGACCCGGTTCCGCCCGAGCCATCGCCCGCGAGCGCCCCGGCCGCCGAGCGCCACCGTCGTCCCCGCCGTCCTCTCCCCGCCGGCCGCGCCTCTCCCGGCCTTCCTCCTTCCTCCCGTCGGCTCGATCTCCGCCGCCGCCTGCCGGCCCCACCTCGACGGCCGCCGCCCTCCGCCTTCCTCGAGCCGGCCGCGTTGTCCTCCTCCCCGAGGCAGGCCGCCTCCCTCGCCGACCTCATCCCCCACCTCGACGCTACCCCAACCACCTCGGGCTCCGCCCCGCCCCTGGCCCCACCTGCCGCGCGCCCAACCACCTATCGCGCCCACGCCCTTCTCTCTCCCCTCCTCCCTCATCCCGCGTCCCCGCCGCCAGCGCTCGCCCAGCACGCCGCCAGAGACGCCACGACCTCCGCCGCCCGGAGCCGGTCTGCCTTCCACGTCACAGTGGCCACCCCCGCGACCTCTGCCACAGGGCCGCCGCCTCCCCCGCATCTGCCGGCCTAAGCCCGGCCTCGACCTCAGCGCCGCGCGCCTCGCCGCCGAGCCTGCCCCGGAGCCGCGCTCCACCGCGTCGCCCTGGTCGTCTGCCCCCTCACCCCGAGGCCGCGCCGACCCCACCTCCGGCCGGCCCCGCCTGCGCCCTCCGCTGCCACCTCGCCATGTCTGCGACCGCATGCTCGGCGCTGCCCAGAGCTCCTTCTCTGCCCGTTACAAGTGCTTAGTCTGCCACACTCCTCTGCTCGCAGGGGTATCTGTAGTTCCAAGTTCACTTGCACTTATCTGTTGGATGACATGTGCCTTGTTCCTGCCTTTGATCCTCTCCAGTGCTAGTGGTGTTGCGACATGTGGTGAAGTTGCGATGGATGTAGTATGGTGCCACCGAAGAATATTGTCCAGGACCGTGTCTATGACAAGGTGTTCTTTGCCATCTCGGTCCCGTCGACAAGACCGTCACGAAACAACATGATCTCCATCTCGGACACCAAGTACGCCAAGGTCCCGAGCCCCGGCCCTGGTATCCGAAGACGCCGAAACCCTGGACGCCAAGATTCCCTCACGGATCCTGGAGCCGTTCCCGGAGTCCGAAGACTGATCCCGCCAAGACCGAACCATCGACCCCGGTGCACCCCAAGATCGTCGATCCAACATGTGTGACCATTTTCTAGCCCTATTTTATAAAGTGCCATCTATATAACTGTTGCATATTAAATGGTTCATGCGTGCATCTCATCATGTGGGTTTCGAGCAGTTAGTCAATTCATCTAATAATTAAATATGGAGTCTATATGAGCGCTTTTCTAGTCTTATATTGGCTCCATTTAAATTTGTGTAGCGAACCGATACCATGCCCTGCCTTGTTAAGACAACATTTAAAATGCGGGGTATCTGAAAAACTTGAACCATTTAATTAATTGCCGGGACCCCGGTTCCGCTTAATACTGCCTAATTGCACCGCATCTACATCATATCATAATCATGCCGGATCTTTTGCCGTAGTATTAAATAGTGCATCCGGTGTTTGTGCTAGTGTTTGCTTCTTTGCGGATTAGGCCGATGAGTTGATGTGAGTATCGACAAGTTCTCCGGATATGATCCTTCGGCAGTGTTTCCCAGGCGAGCATCTCTTCCCCTTCTACCTATTTTGCTTTTATAGTCTTTATTTCCTCCTGTTGATCTATTGCTATCCGTGTCGCGATGCTTTAGTTTCCGTGCACCAGTTATATCCTGTGCAGCCTCTATATTGCCTTGGACACCTCCTATTACCTGTGTTTGGTAGATAGCGGGCCTTGCGAGTCATAGTGCTTGCTCAGGTGTGATCTTGTGCTGTCAAGTACCACAGTTCTTGGAATGATGGCAGATGTTTATCGGTGGAGATGCTTATTGGGGGAGATGATCATGGCTTTAAATACAACTATTAAAATGCTAGATATAATTAATGCAGAGACATCGGTGGGCAATAGATGTTATTTGGTTCTTCCACGCTCACTTGTGTCCCGTAGGACCCTAAGTACTTGATACCTGTTCCTTGACTTTTCGCACTATCCACATCCGGGGGGCCTTATGGACCCCCCTGAGCCAGAGCTTGATTCATTTCTATTTCTTGGGGCCACAAAGTAGTTTGGGGCTTTATTACTATTCTGTACCTATGCCATGCTTTCCTGATTTATTTAAGATTGTGCGTGGAGCACCTGTACTGTTTTGGAACGTGGAATGTTTTCGCGGTTTCGACAAGCCCAGTCACACTTTCGGGTTCCCAGTCGTTTACAGCCATTGACACAAACCCTGGGTCCGTTCCGGAGCCGGCCAACTTCGTTGCGGGTAGCTTAGTGGGGTGGCCCCCTGAAATATTTATGAATCCTGTGATCGCTTTGTCGTGAATGCCTCGTTGGGTTTTGAGTTGGTTTTTCCGAGGTTGATCGAGTGTGTGTTGCTATTTGTGCACCCCTGCAGGGTAAAACTTTCTGAAAGCCGTGTCCGCGGTTATGGACGACTTGGAGCACAGTATCTCGATCATAGACAAGCATAACTAAAGTAGTGCTATAAATTTGACTTAATATGTGACTAGTAATCAGATTCAACTATAACGGAATGGATATTAAAAATGCCAACAACTGCTGGATCTGGGTTGTGTCATGTTCTGATATATCTGCCTAGTAAGTATTGAAACTCCAATGGAATGTGATAAAAGTGTCAACAACGGTTGGGTTTGGGATTCCTCAAGACAATTATATCTGACTAGTAAATGCCCCAACTACAACGGAATGGTGATTAAAACTGCCCACTACTTATGCTTCAGGATGACTCCTAATATCTATATCTGATTAGTAATTGCTGCAACTACAACGAAATGAGTAAAATTGCCAACTGTGTGAGTTCCTTGGTCCGACTTCCTCGTTTGGTCTCGAGGGGGAAATACCAGGATGGGTTTGTTTGGTGTTAGCTTCAGGTTGGATCCGAATAGGTCTTTCTTATCCCTCTCTGATAACCGCCAGCTGTATCGAGTCTCTATAGGTTGTTTAGTGCCGCTGCGCTGCCGCTTCAGCCCACCATACCTATGTAGGCGAGAGCCACCGAATTCTAGCCTCGCCGTGTACTGGCCGCAGTACTGACGCTCCTCTTTTTTCCTTTGCCCTTTGTCGGCACCCCTTTTGTTTTAGCAGGTTTGAGATCAACGTCGTTAGCAGGGTTGCCCTTCCGGCTTGGCCTGGGCAGGGTTATGGACGCCATTGGTTATTCTTCAGGGCTCTTAGCCCCATTTGCATCTTGTCCGTAGTCGGACGCTCTATCGTTTTCAAGGTGATTTGGATCTTTGTATTGTATATCTGTATTCTTGACTTAGGGAGTCACTGTTGTATATATATATCTGTTCTGTGGGTCCCATCGAGGACTGTTGTGTAATGTTATTACTTCGTTTTCCACCCGCACGAAAGTGCCTGGTGGGCATCCTTGAATCGTTTCTATGCGGGTTTGGCGGAAAGAGCTAAAACTTGCATAGGGCCGATTTGAGGGTGTTAAAGAGTGGTATCAGAGCTCAGCAGTTGCGATACCCCACAAGTCCAGCATGTAGGATAACCTAGCTAACGGCCGAAGTAGAGTGTCAAAACTATTTTGCAAAATTGGTTGGATAGATCTGATTAGGTCTGTTTTTACTCGTTATCCCTCTGTTGTTCTCATCTTACCTCTGCGTGTTTTGAATCTGCTCTCTTACCTTCTTCTAGTCCAGGATTTCTCGTGGTTGGGTTTCTGTCGTACCTTCAGGGTTTCGCTTCCTCCTTTGGCAACGGTGTTTCTACATCTGGTCTTCGTGATATCTGAGGAACCCTTCATATGTTGGACTTCTCTTTGTTCCTTGTTGTGCTTTCCGGTGTTTTCCGACGCGACGACATCCTCTACGCCAGATCCGATGCAGAGTCTGCTTCCCTCCCGTGTTTCCGAATCTCGTTTGTCGAGATCTTCAGTCTAATTCCGAGAGTTGGTTGCATAATTCCCCTATTCATGTGCAAAGTAATGCTTTGAGTGCGGGATGGAGTAGCTACCATACCACTACTTTTATCATTCGCTTTGTACATTGAATCGGTGGATCCAGCAATTTTACTCCCTCCACGAAAGCTAGAGGTGGCTTTAGTTGTTGATACCTCTACCTTTGCCTTTTGTTCCCGGAGTGTCATCTCGACGATCACGGACAACGACCTCTTGTTAGTGGTGTCGCGAGCATCGACACGAAGCGAGAAGATTCAGATCGCCGCCCTTCTCCCGGTACCATGAGGCGGATCTCGAGGGCGAGATCCATTGTTAGTGGTGTCGAATTGTGGCGCCCCGCAAAACCACTACTAAAAAATCGCGTTGTTTTTGTGCATTGCATCGTCATGACTGCATGCTCATGTCATCATGCCACCTTGCATTTGAGCAACGTCATGTCATATTGCATTTGTTAGCATAAAACTATTTTCTAAAAGCCTATATTTGTTTTCTAAATATCCCCTGTCTTTATTTCAAATCAAAACCTCGGTCTCCCCCGGATATTTTGTTTGTCTAAAAACAATTTCCAAACGTCTCTTAAAAATAATAATCAAAATTTATATTATTTTAGGAGGAAGCCAGCCAGGCCCAAAAGCCCAGCCGGCCACCCCCAAACCCTAGCTAATTCCTAGCCTAAACCACACCCACACATAGCCGCCGCCTGCCGTTTCCCGCCTAGCCGCCACCTACCCACTACCCACCAACCCCGTGCCCCCACCCAGCCTCGTTTCCCCCTCCCCACGCCACCTGGTCGCCCTGGCCCCACCCCCTGGCACCGATCCCCAACAACCCCCAGGTCCACCTTCCCCGCCAGCCAACTCCCCGCTCGCCACCTGCCCCCCCTCGGGCCCACGCGGGAGAGCCCCGCCTCTCTCCCCGGGCTCTCTTCTTCGCCACCTACTGCTGCCGCCGCCTCCCCTCTGTCTTCCTCGCCGCCTCCCTCGGCAACCGCCGCGGCGACCTCCAGCCCTCCCACGCGCCCCGCCACCCTCTCCGCTACCTCCCCCGCTCGCCGGTGGCCCGCCTCCTCACCGCCCCGCTCGGCCGCGACCCGGTTCCCCCCGAGCCGTCGCCCGCGAGCGCCCCGGCCGCCGAGCGCCACCGTCGTCCCCGCCGTCCTCTCCCCGCCGGCCACGCCTCTCCCGGCCTTCCTCCTTCCTCCCGTCGGCTCGATCTCCGCCGCCGCCTGCCGGCCCCACCTCGACGGGTATGGGCACACATTTATACCCATGGGTAATACCATACCCTACCCGTTAAGTCACGGGTACGGGCACGGGTATATACTTGTACCCATGGGTATACCCATACCCTGCCTGTTTAAACTGACATTTCAAACTTACCTGTAGAGTTTAACCTATGTGATCGAGAAGTCTAGAGATGAGTATGAGATTGTGACCTCTAAACTTTGATACTTTCATATAGTCGTCTACCTATTAGTAAGTAGATATAATTATCTTTTTTTAAATATGCTATTTGTGAAAGTAAAATTGTGAATAACTTGAGTACTATTGGATCTAACCGCCGGGTACCCAATGGGTACGGGTACCCTCCGGGTATAGGTATGAATAAAGTTTTATACCCACTGGTACGGGTATGGGTAAACTTTTGTACCCATTGGCTGCACGGGTATGGGTATGGTATTGCTCTACCCTGTCCATACCCTGCCCATTGCCATCTTTATCTATAACTTTTGATAGAAAGATAACTTAACAAACTAGTTTCAGGGCACAAATATGAGAATATTTATATTCCACACTAAATATATCACGGATGGGTGGCTTTACAACCGCCGTGTTAGTGAGACATGGATATTTTTGTGAGGCAATAGAGAGACTTGAATGATGCTTATTTTTCTCTTCAAACCACAAGCATCCAAAAGTTATGAACGATATAGGGACTTGCCCCGATGAGAGGACAAATATAATCCAAGTCTTGGTAAACTCAAAAACATGCAATCCCGTCCACTTTGGTAATTGAAAAGGGGTGGATGTGACATGGCTGATGTGAGAGCCCTCATGTTCATGTCCGGGTCTCTCCCGGTAACTCGATCGTAGCCTAGCCTATAATGTAGCACTAGATTGTCCATACACTAATTAATCGTATCGTTCGTAGATGTTGGCCGAGTACTAGCGTTTCTCCTCCACTATTCCTGCCGTGCATCTCGTGTCATGTTTGATTTTTTCCATCCCTTGATGGATGACGACCTGTTGATGTTGATCGGTAGGTGCCAAGACGATGGATGGAATTTTGCCATTCACCATATTCTCACAGAACAAGCAGTTTTGGTCCATGATCCGGATGATGCATGCACGGTATGCCGAATTGTTCTCGTCTTCTAGTTTGCTCTACGAGTACAAGCCGAAGAGCACTAACCAGAAAAGCTGCACATATATATGCTCTAATTATAAGATGCTTGAATCTGATTGATACGCTGCCTCTGCTTTAGTCAGCGACCTAATTAATGTTCTGGTTCTTGACCAGTCAGGTAAGTCGTATGTGCTTGTAGGTGCAGTACCTAGCTAATTCCATTCTCGAAACACACAAAAAAAAAAAGGTATATATGTTGGTAGAGCATCATGCATGCACTTATTGATCATCTTCTTTTAGGCATCACCGGTTGGTTTTTTGATTTTCTTCCTTAATTCGATATCGTAACATTACAAAACAGATTAGAAAGGAGTACTACTACTTTCCACTTTTTCTAGATATCAACAAGAGTATGAACTGACCTTTGAACCTGGATTTTCCAAGGGAGCCCCTATGTAGCGGAGTGCTGTCGTCAACATGATGTCGGAATGACGTCATCCAAGTGCTACCCAGAAACTGAAACATTTGTGAAACTTATGAAACATTTTCAAATATTTCAATAATATTCCAGTCTGTTTCAATTAGTGATGTCAGCATGACATCATCCATGTGCGGGCTGAAAAAGGGCTAAACTCACGCATGAATCTCAAAGTTAAAAGGGTCCCAAGCGGAAATGGGCGGTGGATAGGACTCATGTATGTAAAGGCTCCCTTAAAAATGACTTTCCGCTGACCTTTCCATCGCCGGGATGGAAAATCAACTTAATTCAAGAAGCAACTCCATTCGAAGATTTTGAAGTCAAGTTGCATGCATCTAGCTAACTTTTCTCCGACATCTAGAACCATCCCCATTGTCTTTCTCTCTAGAACAACAAGTTGTCGGAAGAACTGACCACCTGATGGATGTAGCCCCCATTCTTTGAAAACAGTGTATGGTTCCATTCATGGAATGCCTTCTTCGTTAACCGGCATGTTTTTCCGCCCTTTCCCTCCGCTTCCCACCATATTTTCCCGCCTTTTCCCTCTATATCTAGGCTGGCCGCCATGGCCATCCACACATCCACATCTTCCCCTCTCACAACAATGGACACCGCATACTGGGCCATTCTCACCCTTGAGGAGACCGAGGCACTATGGGCCTCTAGCTACCCATGCCCGCCAGGCTACCGGTTGCCCACCGACTGGATGCTGAGTGCTGGAGGAGTTCCTGTCCCTCCTATGCCTCAAGGTTCCGCCCGCCAGGCGGCTATCATGAACCACTTCTACCTCGAGCTCACGCCGGAGCAGCGGATGGATCTCCATTGGGATCCCGACAACTACGACACCTGGAATGCCTTCTTTGTTAACCGGCGGGAAAGGGAGCTTGCTAGGTACGAGGGTGACGGCCCACCCCTGGTGAACCAAAACGAAGCCGGTCGCCGCCTGTGGTGGGCAAGTGATGGCCCAAAATATATCGAGCTCGTTGGGGAACCCCAAGAGGAAGGTATGATGAGCACAGCAGCAAGTTTTCCCTCAGTACATAACCAAGGTTATCAATCCAGTAGGAGTAAGGAAACACCCCAAAGGTGTTGCTAGCTGAGCCTTGGCAGGGCGCACTACCGGTGCTAGTAGCAACGTGGAGACCTGCACAACACAACCACAGAACTTTGCCCCCAACTTGCGATGAGGTTGTCAATCTCACCGGTTTTGCTGAAAACAAAGGATTAAACATATCGAGTGGAAAAAAGTAATAGTTTGCAGAAAGTAAACACAAAACAGTAAACAGTTGATTGTAAAAGAAAGGACTGAGGTCCATAGTTCACTAGAGGTGGTTCTCCTTAAGATAGATAACATGTTGGGTGAACAAATTACAGTGGGGCAATTGACAAACATCGAGAAAGCATACAAGCATATACTAATCATCTTGACTCCTTTGAGACTTGATTGGGCATTACAACATTATACATAGACCGCCATCCAACCGCATCTATGACTAATAATCCACCTTCAGGTTATCATCCGAACCCCCTCCAGTATTAAGTTGCAAGCAACGGATAATTGCATTATCAATTGCGTGTAAAGTAAACAATACGATTGTTCTATGAACAAAGGATTGTTGGTTTCTCCCTAGTAGCAACAGCACATCTAGTACCTTAGAGATTTCTGTCACTTCCCCATATTACCAGAGGCATGAACCCACTATTGAGCATAAATACTAACTCTTGGAGTTGCTAGCATCTACTTGGCCAAGATAGCTACTAACAACGGAAAGCATGCAAGATCACAAATAACAAAGACATGAATATGATAGCACAAAGGAGGAGAACCATCCATCTAGCTACTACATGGACCCGTAGTCCAGAGATGAACTACTCACGCATCACACCGGAGGCTTGCATGATGATGAAGAAGCCTCTAGGGTGAATTCCCCTCTCCGACAGGGTGCCGGGAAGAGCTTCAGATCCCTCCCGGTCTAGGGATGGAGACGACGGCGGCTACAGAATCTTTCGTGGAATTTTGATCGGGTACTTAGGGTTTCTGTATCATAGGCAATATATAAGCGGAAGGAGAGGCCGAGGGGGTGCCTGGGCTGGCCACACCATCCCCTGGCGCGGGCCAAACCTGGCCGCGCGGCCAGGTGGTGTGGCCACCCTCTGGCCCTTCTCCGTCTCATATTCTGGCTCTAGGTGTCCCCCGGTAAAATAATGACTTTGGCTTTTGTCCCGTCCAATTCAGAGAATATTCATTTTCTGACTTTCCTGGAACCAAAAACAGCAAAAAACAGGCAGTTGGCACTGTGACTCTTGTTAATAGGTTAGTCCAAGAAATCATATGAAAAGTACTCCAAAGTGTGGACAAACCACAAGAAAGTAGATAAAACCAAGCATGGAACATCCAAAATTATAGATACATTTGCAATGTATCAGCAAGCCGGACTATCGTCGGTGTGATACGCTACATCGCCCGGGGAGATCATCCTCGCCTGCGGTGCCCGCACTTTGACCCTCCACAGACCCACAAGAAGGGTGGCGAAGGCCGCGGGCGTAGGGGCGTCGTCATCTAGGATCCCCCTCTCTCGTGCGTCGTGAATCCGATGCCGGAGTGGCAGGTGCCCCCAGAATATGCCCTGGCTGGTCTTAGGATCCAGCCACATGCGCCTAGTGACGAAGATGACGAAGACGAAGACGGCCCTGAAGCTGTGTACTATAGGGCTAGATATGAGTATGACTAATGGGGGGCCTTTAGTCCTGATTCCGTAGTCCCAGATTTTTAATAACAATAAATGTCTTGAGTGTTAGTTCCGGTTTGTGGCTGGACCAGGACTAAAGGGGGTCTTTAGTCCCGATTCCATAGTCCCAGTTAGAAACCAGGACTAATGGATCGTTTCCTACTAGTGTTGGTATCTCTACAACTTTCTCGAACTATGAAGATGTTGTTCTATTCTTGTGCTGGGGGGCTAACTAATTTCACATATTATGGAGTACATCTATGGCCCACTTGTTGGAGATGCCGGAGGACTAGGCTCCGCCGGCATCTCCCTCAAGTTGGCCGTAGTGTTGTCCCTGCTCTCGCACACCATCAATACACATGGGAGCTAACTAATTTTACATATTAGGGAGTGCCACTATGGCCAGTTTGTTGGAGCTGCCAGAGGACTGAATCCTTAGGCATCTCCCTCAAACTGGTCGTAGTGGTGTCTCTGCTCCCTCAAGCTAGTCGTAGTGGATCCTTCGTGTTTGCAGTCGATAACTTCACAAGGATGCCGGCCTATTTATAGTTTCTCCACCCATGTTTAGTCCCGGTTGGTGTCTCCAGCCGGGACTAAAGATGAACCTTTAGTCCCGGCCGGGGCTAAACATATTTCCCGCCATATTTTCCTGCTCTTTCCCTCCATTTCCCGCCACATTTTCCCGCCACCCATGTTTCGTCCTGGTTGGTGTATCCAACCAGGACTAAAGATGGAGACACCATCCGGGGCTAAACATATTTCCCACCATGTTTTCCTGCCACGTTTTCCCGCCATGTTTTCCTGTCACGTTTTCCCGCCATGTTTTCTCGCCATGTTTTTCTGCCACGTTTCCCCGCCCTTTCCCTCTATATATAGGTCGGCAGCCGTCATGACCACCACACATCCACACATTCCTCGCACCACATCCACACATTCCCCACCACACATCCACACATTCCCCGTCGCCTACTTTAGGATGCCCTCGCGTGTTTGTCCACGACTCAGTGGCAATGACAGATGATGTCTACACACTTCTATTCTTGTAGACAGTTGTTGGTCCTCCAAGTGTAGAGGTTTGTAGAACAGCAGCATGTTTCCCTTAAGTGGATTACCCAAGGTTTATCGAACTCAGGGAGGAAGTGGTCAAAGGTATCCCTCTCAACCAACCCTGCAATCAAGATACAAGAAGTCTCTTGTGTCCCCAACACACCCAATACACATGTCAGGTGTATGGGTGCACTAGTTCGGCGAAGATATAGTGAAATACAAGTGGTATGGATAATTATAAGTGGTAACGGTGCCAGAAAATAGGTTGATGGCGTGGAAGATACTAAAGGAAAACTGAAATAAAGATAGAAGTAAGCAAACATGTAACTGATCTAGTTGCAAATGGTGTTTCAATGTTTAGAAACAAGGCCTAGGGATCATACTTTCACTAGTGAACACTCTCATATAAATAACTTCTCTTTATGATACTACTCTTAAGTACTCTCTGGTTGGACACTCTAATCCATGGTAGGGCTATATCAGCACACCTCAAAGTCTGCTTTCCCCATCTAGATAACCCCACACTATCACCTTGAGCTCTAGATGGCTCCAAGAAACACCACAATTTCATAGAAACATCCAACTCCGAATATAACTCATAACAAGTAATTATAATGTCTAGCCTAAGTGCCACCATGGTGTGCACGCTGTCACTTTCACACACATGGGGGGAGCAGAGATCTATTAAAGCACTTGAGTAGCAAGGTAGATATACTTGATTACAAAGCTCATTATCACAATATGATCATGCATAGAGAGAGATGAACACATAGCTACCGGTAGAACCCTTAGCCTCGAGGAAGAACTACTCCCTCCTCATCATGGGAATCAACAACGGCGATGGAAATGGTGGTGGATATTGATGGAGATGGCTCCGGGGACACTTCCCCGTCCCGGCAGGGTGCCGGAACAGAGAATTTATGTCCCCCGAATCTCCTCTTCGATGGCGGCGGTGTTGCGGAACCTTTTGTGGCTGGAGGCTGGATTATTTAGGGTTTTTGGATCGGGAGGCTTCTTATAGGCGAAGAGGCGAGGTCGGTGGCCGGCCAGGGGGCCCACACCATGCCCTGGCGTGGCCTAGGGCTGCCCGCGCCAAGGGGGATGTGGCCGTCCTGTGGCCCCCCTTCGTCTCTCCTTCGGACTCCATGTGTCTTCCGGTAAAATATTGACTTTGGCTTTTGTCCCGTCCAATTCCGAGTATATTCATTTTCTGCAAAAACAGCAGAAAACAGGCAACTGATACTGTGGCATCTTGTTAATAGGTTAGTCCCAGAAAGTGTATAAAAATACTCCAAAGTATGGACAAAACATAAGAAAGTAGATATAAAACAAGCATGGAACATCAAAAATTATAGATATGTTAGCAACGTATCAACGGAGTACTAGGCTCCGTCAGGCATGTCCGAGACTGGGCTCTGCCGGGCTGGCACTGAGAGGTGCTACCTTCCGGGATGCATAGCTTGGTGAGGAATCCGGGTCCCGTCGTCGATCCAGAGCTTCTTTGGTGGCAGTCTCATAGTCTAGGAGCAGTGCAGAGGGAGCCGGCCCCCGAGGAGGTGGTATGGAGGTGTGTCAGGGAGGAGGACGAGCACGTCCACCGCTATATGTATGCGTTGGAGGTCCGGTTTTCCAATACCTGGCAGCTTCTTCAGGGACCTCGCCTGAGCTATGCTCTTGTGATGGTTCCTTCTCTTTGGGTGACCACCTCCCGCGGCTCAGAACCCGGTCGTCGATGTCCAGTTTGATTGAGCAAGATGTATTACATGAAAGGGGGGCCTTTATGTCTCAAATAAAAGGTTTAATACATTACATAGATTTATGTCTCAAATAAAAGGTTTAATACATTACATAGATTTATGTCTCAAATAAAAGGTTTAATACATTACATAGATTTATGTCTCAAATAAAAGGTTTAATACATTATTACACATCACCAACATCTAGTGTTGTGGTTTTCTTCTGCACCATAGCCATGGAGAATCTTCATCATTTAACAGGATGCTTGGGTCAGTTTTCACTTTGAATGACAGAATTTCATGAAACTTATTGTAATCTTCTGACATGTATGTCTTGTCATCCACTCCCACGATGTTTCTTTTCCCTGAAAGAACTATGTGGCGCTTTGGCTCATCGTATTCTGTATTCTTTTGCTTATCTTTACTTTTTCTCGGTTTGGTAGACATGTCCTTCACATAGAAAACCTGAGCCACATCATTGGGTAGGATGAATGGTTCATCCATGTATGCAAGATTGATGAGATCCACTGTTGTCATGTCGTACTTTTGGTCTACATGTACCTCGTCTCCTGTCAACTTGACTCATTTGCACCGAAACAAAGGAACCTTAAAACTAGGTCCATAGTAAAGTTCTCATATCTCGTCTATGTACCCATAATATGTGTCCTTCTTCCTATTGTCATCTGTTGCATCAAAGCGGACACCACTGTTTTGGTTGGTGCTCTTTTTATCTTAGGCGATCGTGTAAAATGTATTCCTTATCTTTCAAGGTGAAAATCCAACCTTAATTGGTTGTGCTTGGAAATGGCCTTGTTGAAGGCATTGTTTTGTGAGCGAGGACTTTTCTCCGGAGTGAAAACCTATGATCTATGATTGAGCGACAACGACGCTTGTGCAGTATTTCCTTCTTGGAGCCGTCGCTTTGGAGGAGCTGAACTTTTTATGTTGTCCTGGTGGTGTAAGTGCTGCTTCTACAAGGAATTGATTATAATAGCGGGACATTTTTTGTAATTCTACTTCTTCTTCTTTTTTAGTTGTGTGCATCCCTAATACCATTGTGTTGTTGCAGAGGCCGGATGTAATTGGTATCTCTGCGATATTAATATATTTCCATTGTCAAAAAAACGCTCTCAGTTTTGGAAGCTATCCAAAAACTTAAGGTGTTCTGCTCCTTGGGAGCTAGATATCAGTTTAATGATGGGAGATCAACTCTGGCTGGATTGGTGACAGGGCGCATGTCCTCTAAAGGAGACCTTCCCCAATTTGTTCAAAATGGCGGACAAGCCAGAGATCAAGGCGGCCAATGCTTTCCGGGATGGAAGGATCAGGGTCGGTTTCCGACCACTGCTGATCGGTTTGAACAGAGTAACTTGCTTAGATGTCTCGAAGGGGTGCAACTTCCTTCTCCTGAGCGCTCGAGGAATTGGGAAGATTCTCAGTTAAATCCGTTTATCGCAAAAATCTGCCTATGTTATTGGGCACGGTGAGGTTATGTGTATTTCTACGAGTAATACATGGTGTAGTTACTCCCGATGTTGTACCTCATATTAGTCATGTATATAATTAAGACCGCCTAGGTTCTATTTGTATTAACTATTTAGATATAAGTATATATGCAAATTTTTGGTTGCTGGGCACTGGCTCTCTTGGTGCACACACAAAAATCCATTTTTTTGGAGAAAGTGCCCCAAAACGATCATACTGTATATTTGGAAGTATTGTACATTGAAATTCATAAAAAACATTACGATTTGCAGCCTGTGCAAAATATAAAATAAAACAAAACAAAAGGTAGGGATTGAAAATGAAACTAAAATTTAAGAGCAATTCAAAAAAGTTTGTTATTGTTTCACAGTTTACCAAATTTTGATTTTTTAGGTAGTTTGCTATTTTAGCAAATACATGTCACATATGATGAATTTTTTTAAGTACATATAATTTTTGATATTTGTTTTAGCTCCATATTTTTCCTATGCACTGCCATCAATATACATACTCATTTTTGTGTTCATATACAAAGATGCAAAAACAAGGATGTTAATAAGTGCACACAACTGGGTGCTTAGGTTTGTCTTCGAAACTGCAACCAGAGATTGGCGTAATGTTGCTCCGTGTTTTTTCCAAGCTTGTACACAGTCAGTTACAACTTATAATTTTAATAAAGCTGATGTCTTTTGATAGAGAAAATAAAAAAATAGAACATGCAAAAATTATGTGGGTTGCTTGCAATTGTTTTGATGTAATTCATACTGAAGCATCTTGGAATTAGTACATGAGTATATCCATGAGTGAAAAAACAAATTGTTCATGAAAATCATTTCCACGTACTTCTTATTAATTGTAATGTTGTAAACCAGACCAACCAGATGATACATTCATCATAGTTGCACTACTGTAATCTCGATCTGCCAAATGACCTCGATAATGTGTATCGGTATTTCAAACGCTGTCAAAAAAAATTGTGTAACCAACAACACATCAGAGAGCTTCATATTACGATATGCATTCCCTTCCTGCCGTCCAATGAAATGACTAAATGAACTTATCACAAGTTTTTTGTGCAAGATTGATAGTGCTAGACTAACAATTTTCCTACTAAGAGTCATGCAAGATTGATGGCACAAGATTCAATTGGTAAGGGATCCACTGATAATGGATTCCAAAAAACGATATTTCAGAAAGACAATAAAATTTTCCTCATGTTTTAAATTTCCCATATTGATGCAAAAACTAGTGCTACCTCCGATCCATAATAAGAGTCACAGTTTTGAACTAACCGCAGTTCAAAACAATGATACGTATTATGGATCGGAGGGAGTACTGCATTTCAGTATATTTGTGAACATAAAACAAGGAGAATATAATTTTCTGTTCCGTAGAGAACAATAATTCACAGTCAATGTGGATCATGAACATGTAAGATATTCACCTTAGTGGCAGAAGACACGAGAAAAGTTTACGACCTTGCGCCAGATGCAGAAGGAAGCCGAATTGTCCTGATTACTAAAGATCCAATATCCCTTGATGGTTTGGTTGATGACCAACTGGGCCTCTGGGGAATACTGTATAAGATTGACATAGATGATCAGGTCCCTTGCCCAGCCCATAAACAAATGCCCTGCAGTCCTTCTTTTCTCTTTGTAGAAGAAAGCACTACCTGCTTTGCTTTTTCTGCTGCAGAACATTAACCTTTGAAAGATGTTATCCTGCTCCTAGCAAGGTATTTTCTTTCTTTATTCAGAACAAGCAAGGTACAATTCAGAAAAGGCATCCCAATCAAGATGGCAAAACCCACCTTGTACCTTGCGGATTCATCTGGTAGCAATCATGATGACGTGGTCAGCACCATTGGCTGATGCTGGACCTAGCGCTTTGTCGCCTCCGTTTCGCAGGTAACGAAGATCCGGCAGTGTTAGGATCATATATACATCTACTATATTCATGATATACCTGTGAACTTCTGAAATAAAAAATACCAATAGCACTAGGACTTGAAAACCAATGGCTACGAAATCAGGTTCCAAGAATTGCAAGTTTCTTCTTGTAGTTATACTGTACAAATATTAATCTAGCTTATTCTTGTTTGGTTCTCACAGCTAACGTAACTTAATCGGTCAGAATATTTAATGCTAACAGTGCGTGTTGTATGTAACTAGTCGTCAACCCCATTCGCACAGGTTGTCAGTTTTGTTTAGTGTTAACTACCTTATCTTTTTGCTAGAAATATTTTTTTAAAGGGCTATTTGGACTTCAGAAATATATGAGTTTAAATAGTTTTTAAATAGTGGAATTGTCACTAACATGAAACTATGGTATCCCTTGTGAATATATATTTTCAACTTCTGGAGGACTCGTTTTCAAATCCATGACTTCAATGATTTTTCGATTGATTTTGAGAACCCAAAGTACTTGTGGAAATACACCTCAAGTTTGATAGATAGTTATTGTTACCTAGGATGAAACATTGCTCTTCTCCTCGATATCGCCAACGAGCACTCCATGCTCCTCTCCAAGTCATGCGCCCAGCTGCACCCCCTCTCGGAGGTCCACGCCTATCTGACCCACTCGCGCCACAGTTTCATCCGCTCCGCTACCGCGCCGGACTTGCCCCTGACGTGTCTGTCTCACACTAGCGCAAGGGTTCGATATGGACCGGTTCTTGGTCGTCGATGCCTGGTGCTACCCGAGAGGTTCTGAGAGGCGTGTCGGCCACTATGCTATGTCAGTGAGCACTACCTCCCCACTATGCTCACATGTAGCTGAGGCCTTGGTGCTAGTGAACCATTCAGTCAATGCTTGTATCATGGAGAAGAGTACCAGCTGACAATGCTTAGCGAAGGAGTGACACAGTAAAACACAGATGCACACTGGAGCCCTTCAGAAGATCGAGTTTATAAGGGGTTAAAAGCCCCGGCCTCTGACTGATGTATATAGCCTTTATTACCTTATTTAGTTTATTACAAAAGGTTCTTACAAATCCATCTCATGGGTCACATAAAGTTACGACAAAAATAATCCATCTAAAGAAACGTAAGATGAAAAACAAACTGGCCATCAACAAGTAATCTTATTATCAAAACGCCGGCCGCATTGGCTGAAAATATCCCGTGCAATGCAACCATATCCAAGCGGCCACATCCAATAGCCATGGCCGGCCTTCGATCCTCCGGCTAAATAAAGGACCACATACGGATCCAGTGGGTAGTTAATGGAATAACCTGCATAAATCAAGTTTATAAGCTACCTTTCTTATCTTTTTTTCTTCGAGAATACGCGAGTGCATACCATAATTTCTTACTTATCTTTTCAACCACTGGAAAGGCCCGTAATACTTGAAGAAAATCTTGTGATTTCTGCGGGGGTGCTACTGAAGCCTGAATATAAGGTTGCAGCTTCAAAAATGCAATCTTATTACAAAGTCTAGGGCAATACAACACTTTGAAACAAGAAAAATGTGGCGCGCTTAAGAACTTGATCTCTCTCCATAACTAGACTAGGTTTTATCAGGAAGCATGATGGAAAATAGAGAATTTCTCAACCTAATAACAATGATATGATATATAAGATTTAGCAAGGCTATACCAAAATAATGTATATAATTCAAGATTTATTATTGGTCTACTGAGTCTTGTCTGTCAAATAGTCTATCTACGAGTAGTAAGCAATTTAAAGTTTTAAACGGAGACAACACTAGTGTTTCAGCATACAAGTATAAGAACAGTGGCCGCCTTCCTGTGCAACCAAAAGAAATATACCCCAGCCAGACTGGTACCCCTGTCATATATTGAGTCACTTTAGCCATTGATTATGTTCTTCAAATAGTAATACCACTGGAAATGCAAATCAAATGGTATAGTTTTCAGGATATGTAACTTTGTTAAATTGGTGGTCAAAGTCAAGATTCAAAATACAATGGGACCTCGTATAGGTTTAGAGGTACCTAGTAGTTGCGCTTTGGCACACCGAGGAACTGGTTGCTCCCCAGTCCAGCATCTACTTACACTGCAACCACAACTCCAGTAGGAGCAGGCCTAAGGGTGCCAACACGAACTAAAGATGACATTTAACTCCCCAACAAGCTACTAGTAAGTGATCATTTTTCATTGGATATAGCCTTTGATGGCACTTTAGCTCAAAAAAGTTACCAAAGAAGTAATCAAGCATGGTGAGCTGATAATATATTTGTCATATGCATGCAATTAGATGACACATTATAAAATTTCCCAAGTGTGGTAGCTCCACATGCCATCCAAAGTCTCACTCAAGTATACAAACTTTGCCACCAAAAGTGTAGTTCAAATGTGTAAAGATAAAAAACAACATAATTGTATTTATGAGCAAAAAAATAATTTTACTTATTTTCTGGTTTAGAGAAATTTTGGATATGAACAAAGAGGTAAAACAGATCGACTAATATGGTGGGGCCTTCCGAAGTCAAGTTTTCTAGAGTTTAGAATGCAGAATAGTTTGTCCATTTTACTTCATGACAAGATAGCAAGGCGGGCTGGTAAGCTCCTTCCAGGAGCAATCCATGAGGCAACAATCGACGACTCGAGCTCCAGAAAGATCAAGGACCTCGAACAAGGGCTTGAAATCTTGCTTTCCCCTCACCTTGGGACATGTTGAGAGGGCGTACACCTTGTCCTCCACAGCTACGAGCTTGGGACTACCTTTTCCATTGAGGAGATTACGCCCATGAATGACCTCTTTCTTGGCATCAGAGATGATAGTGGAGCCGTGACGACCAACTGCGATGATCCACTTGCGGTGCCATGTCTGCTTTGACATGAAGGTGTTGTCGCCCTTGATCTCCGGCAACATCAGCACTCTCATGAGGAATAAACTATGTTTGTCTTTCTCTTTGGCCATCCCATTTTTTATAATTCAAATTTGCATGTTCAAAAAATTTCAGAATAAATTTGTGATATTTACAAGAAGTATGTTTACAATACCTAGCATTTGCAGAACCCAATTCTAAATAGACGCAGAGAACGAAAAAAAGATAAATCAAACATGAATAGGTCGCAAAAAGACAAAACACAAAATGACACTATTCACATAGCAATTTGTCTTTTTATTTTTGTATGCATATTGTGAATTTGGTTCTGAAAATTTTAGCAAATGTAAACACACATGTTGTCAACACCTAGAAATTTATTTCAAATTTTTTGACACATGTAAATTTGATTTTTTAATAAATGGTACCATGGTATCATGTGAGGTGTGGTATCCCTAGATATTTCCTCGCCCTACATGGTGAAATAAAGCATGGGTCCTAGCAGAAACATTATCATGAGAACCAAGGTCAATCATGTACTACTGAGTCGGTGTAGTTGAATTGGTCAGCTGTGTCAGTTCAAATGACTACGAGCATTCGGTTAGATATTCTTGTGTGTTAATGAAGAGACAATCATGTTCCAATGGTACAACATGATTCTTTAAATTTAGCATGTTATTATCACTATGCTCCAATTGGTCAACAGAGTGCATGTGGAAAATAATTTTATCACTATCCCTAGATTTTGTATGCATAAATATTATGACATGTGCTAGAAAAGCAAAAATTGAGGAGGCACGGAACTTTGTCTTTTTATTGGAAAAGAACATGTAAATTTTTTACATAAATATTTGCAAAAACACGGACCATAGTAACAAAAACAAGTACACAAATTTTCATATTTTTAATTTTAATTTGTAAATTTGTTGTTCATCCGGGAGCATATGCTCTTGGGTGCCAAAACTCTGTGCCCGGACTTATTCTAATTCAGTATTGTGTAATTAAATACTACTCCCTTGGTTTCACAATATAAGCCTTTTGAGCTCGCTGTTTTGGCTTGGCTTGCTAAAAAAAATATTATGGAGTAGTGAGCATGCACATGCAATCGTATAGACCCTTGATCAATATATTTCAACTCTCCAAAGCAACGTTTTTCGATGTTTCCAGAATTCCGAGTAGGCTGGAGGTATTAATTTAGAGAGAGGAGTCTCCTAACATATGAGAAGATGCTACTGAAGCATCCAACACAAGATTCTCATTAATTTGTTACTCCTAAAAGAGCAAATCATATCAATGTATTGAGGTGATCTACATATATTTTCATGATCTTCCATTTGTTATATTGGGGCTTTTTTCTTAACCTGGCAGATTCTACCTTTCCATTGATTAAGGAGGAGGGAAAAAACAATGGGCACGGTGTCCAAAGGCCCATCTCGGAGGCCACACATAAAATTCATTAGGAGTACGCATGTGAGTTATCACAAATTTTTATTATCCTAAAAGGTCAAATATTGGTTATATACTTCTAGCAAAAACATAGGGGTATTATAGATATTTCACAACTTAACACATCAAACAAGCTAAATGTTCAGAAGCCAAAGAAGGCTGAGGATTCTCCCCACCACAGCTTCTCCTCATCGTTTTGTAAAATCTAGTTTCTCTAGAAGCAAAATCCCAAAAGAAATCGGCCTAAGTCACCTTTGGAAGCGTTGAAGATTAGATGGGGTTTTAACCAGTGATTGCACCGTAACGTTGCCTTCCGGTCACCCATGTGCTCACTCAAGTTAGGTGCAATATTCAAACCTTCCAAACAGACTTGACATATAGAGACAATATTCGAGGTAAACACTTATCATTATCTCCCATCGAATGCCTTTCAGAAGCATCCTATTCCCTCTTGCCTCATCGGTAAGGTTGGGCATAGTGTTAAGTAACTTAGACTAGTAACATACATATATGTTACTAGTCCGTGTTTCTACTTTCATAGTGGACAATAGCATGTGTGGTGCCATACAAATTAGGTTATAGATTCATATTGTATTGATATGTGCGATGTTATGGTAACTAGCTATGTTACTACCCCTCTCTTTCTTCATTAATTATCATGTCACCAATTTAGTTAGTTAGTATTGCATGCACATGCATGTTACTAGCTAATTTACTCCCACTATGACTAGCATAACCATACATGGGACCATCCATCCGCGGGTAATATGAGAGCAAGTTCAATAATATAGCCTGCCGCTGACTATAAAAAAGTACCATGTCATCTATAGCCAACCCTATAAACGGCACATACAACAGTTACAAAAGTCTACTACTTAATTAATATTTGGCCTATATTTCACTCTCACAAAGCGCTTAGGAACACGTGCTAGAGCTGTCTCTTAATTTACAACCCGCTTACATCCTGCCTCTTTTCTCTCTCCTCCACCTCACCAAAACTATAATAATTGTTGTCTTATAGCCAACTAACTGTACCCTATTACACTTGCTTTGATGTTCTCTTGAGAAAACCGAGACTACACATGTCATAGTAGATATATAATTTTTTCGTGGAGGACATTTGCCCCCCCCCCCCCCCCCCCCCCCTCATTATTCATGTTACGTATGTAACATTACATGCAATGGATACAATTAGACCATTTAAATAGCTATTTGCCTTTATTATTTCAGATAACCTTGCTCTTTAGAATTCACCATAGAAATCTTTTGTCATTCGGTCAGCAGGGTGAGGAGAGCATACTTGTGTATGAATTCATGCACAATGGGACACTAAAACAGCAAGTGGATTATAATAATTAATTGTAATTTATACCTGAGTTTTTGTGTAGGTTCATACTCACTAGTCCGTTGGAAGACTTTTGTTTCTTCATTCTACATGCATGTTGGATATTTACCTAAACTTAAAGAGGAAACCACATGAACATTTAGGAATTGCATTAGTACACTAATAATGGATTTTAAGTGTTATGTCAATCGTGTTGCTTCCTACGTAGTGCAGATTGTCGATTTATGTGAAGTCGTTGAACGGAAGATGGACAACAACATAACATATTGATTCTCTAATTAGACATGTATATAACTCCCAAATGAAAAGCCTAGATTTTCATTAGTACTGAAATATCTTATCTCAGGACCTTCGAGGGACGAATGAAGTAGGGAACAATGAGTCAGCTTCTCTAACAACATCGCGAATACGGTTATTTCAGATGGAGGATAATAAAGATTTAGTGATAGCAGTTATCTTGTAAGCATTTATCTAGTTCATTAGACATACCTCCTCGGACATGAATTCCTCTTCAGGCTTCTTCATGATCAGTGTAGAAATCATGTTGTAGTCTAAGATGAGTGCAATCATATTTCCCTGGCAGAAGGGTGTACAAATGTGCGATAAACGATACTATAAATAGTTTACATAAGTAACTAAACACATAAATATTCAATTGTGGAGGGCATTCCCCCCCCCCCCCCCCCCCCCCCCCCCCCCCCCACCCCCAACCCCCACACACAATAATAATATAAATGTTAGTTAAAGAGTAGCACATGATGCTCCTGTACCTTGATTATTAAAATTCCGTGCTTAACCGATAGACCGATACCCAAACCTAAATAAGGCCCTGCTAGAACTGAAAAGAGTCCCCCTAACCGAAAAGTGATATATATATATCGTGCTAGCTTCAATTAGTTAGTCTATTATCTTTTCGGGACACGGCTAGTTCTTTTGGACCAAAATCCAAATAAAATTATTTAGTCCTTGGTGTTAATAATGCCCCGAAGCAGAGTACTACATGCAACATTGTTTGTAGTTAACGATTACTCCCTCCGTTTCATAATATAAGATGTTTTTGCTTTGTGAAAGGAGTGCATCTAAACCTTCTTTAATGTGTAGGTTCACTCGAACATACACACACTAAAAGAGATCTAAATACACTCATTTCACAAAACTAAAACATCTTATATTATAAAACGGAGGGAGTATATATATGGTATGAGGTTAGGAATTGATAATTGTCCCATATACCAGGAACAAAGGACTATACTATCCTTACTTCAAGGCTGGATGGGGAGCAACTTAATTCTCAAGAAAGAAACATAGGGAAAATACAAATATCTGTTTTCATTTTTCTTTTTCATGGAGATTAATCTAGGGAGGGAGGCAATTGACACGGAGCTTTTGTATTGTGGCGATCAGAGCCAGCCAGGTACGTGGTGTGGTATAGTTCTTCGTAGGGCATTGTCCATGCATGGTTTGCCAATTGATATCCATCCACCCATGCATGTTGCACCACTTGCTAATGTAAAGTCGATTTGTCCAGTGTCACATTGTCCAGTGTCGATTTGTCTGTTCAATCTGGATATATGTCATAGGTCAAGTGGTGCTTGTAAGGGCAATGGTCGATAAGACATGCTTTTTCTTAGTCTTTCACATCATCTAGAGAAGTCAATAAGCCATAAATCGTACAATATATTATCTCTTATTGTCACCTCTAGTAATTAATATTTAATATGAATTGATTAAATTTTAGTAGAAAATTATGTTGCTAAGGAAAGACATATTGTACAATGAGAAAATAGTTTTCTCTTATTTTCTAAGAAAACATCTTTTATCTAAGAGAAGGCAACCTTCTCTTTCTCTATTCTCTCATCCAATTAAGTAAAAAATCAAACATAGTGGTTCTAAAGGAAGACCGGCGTTAGTGGTGGAGGATGGGAAAAAATCTAAGTAGGACGAACTCGAGAAAATGGACACAAAGACCAAAATAGCCCCCAAGACATTACTACTGTACATGTTTATAACATAATCAATTAGCACAACAGAAACATAAACAACAACAATGAATCTCTAGTGACATATATAGAAGTCCATGACAGTCGAGTCAGGGAAACACGATGAACCCGGGGGTTGATAACAAGGATATACTCGAACGGTCGAGACGGACAAAACCAACAAGGATATACGAGCCGTCTTCCCGACAAAGGTCTCATCACTGACTCAAAGAGCCTGTCCATAACAAGACAACTGGGTCAGAGAGTCGGAGGACAACATCTCACGAGATAGGGGAACGACGTCTCCTGCCAAATAAAGGAAGAGACTTTACCGGACCCTATTTAATCAAGTGTTCTAGTAAATACCACTATCATATCATAGAGCTCCACCATACATTTATTGTAACCCCGCCATGCTCTCCTATATAAATCTTGGCTAGGATCTCCCCCATGACACATTGTAAGAACTCGGACATACAAGAAAAAGATCAGTCGTCCATGAGTAGAATTTTACCTCCACCGAGAGGGCCTGAACCTGGGTACATCATTGTGTCATTCCATTCCCAGATCTTCAACGTAGCCTAAACCACATTCTCTGATCTCTCATGCTATCTTGCATTGCTAATGTCGAGGAAAACCCACGATACCTGTGGTAGGAGCGTCTCCAACCCGCTGGGGAAACTGCTACTCCCGCAACTCCACGACCCGGAGCCGCAGATTTCGTCCTCCGATGACAGATCGCACATATCAGAGTCGATACTGTTGTTGATGTCCTTGTCGTAGGATGATTTTAGAGTGTTGAGCTTGCTCAGGGTGCCGATCGGTGGTGGAAACCACGAGGCAGGTGCAATCGAAGGTGATGGCGAGTGACCGGGGAAGTGAAGCCTGCCGATCTTGCCGACCTGGAAGGGCAAGCTCCCGATCGTCATGCTGGTTCTGTCTCCCAGGATTCGAAGGTCGAGCGAGTCGTCGGTGAGTGGGCGGTGAAGTTTAAGGTGACGAAGAGGAGACGGTTCTCCGATGCAGCGGAGTTGTAGATTGCGGGTGATGGGACCATCGAAGGCGCAACATCAACACTCCTGGTTCCCCCAGACAATGCCAATTTATGAGGGGTTAACTCGTCAATGCCCATGGTTGATGGACTTGAGTTTGAGAAAGTGGTGAGCGTTGGAGCCATTGATCGGCTAGCAAACAAACACATTGGGGACACGAGGTTTACCCAGGTCGAAGGAACCCTACTCCTGCTTGTCTGCTCTTGGTTATTGATGGAATCGAGGATTACAGGGGTGCGCAGATGCAATCTGGCGGTGTATGAACTAGGGTTGTGAGGATCCTCCTCGCTGCTCCCTCCTGACCTTTATATAGGCGGTCAAGTCTCGGGATAGCAGGCCGAGTCGGTTACAGATTAGGATTTTCCCCTTTTAAGTTTTCTATCTACACTTTGTCATGTCTCCCAAGGAGTCACATCTGCCAGTCCTTGGGCCACCCGAACCTTCCTGGGATCCATTTTCACCATGGGCTTCTCTTGGACCGTACCATATAGGCTAAACCTGGGTGCCCGTGGCGCATACCCATGTCACTACCTCTCTCCTGCGACCCCTCCTCTTTATGCCGGCAGCTTCGGCTGGCAGCTGCTCCCACGCTCGTCGGGAACTTCACCTATGAAACCCTTAGCTCGTTGGATACCATTTTCTACAACTTCCATACGTGCCTGCGCTGCCAATGGCCGAGCATCGTCGCGCTTCTTCCCATGGCTCTTGAGACCAAAAAAAGCATTGGCGGCTGAATGCAAAGAGGAGAAGGCCACAAGGTGTAATAAGCTCAGAGTGCTGGAAGAAGAGAAGTGGCGGTCCATGTTGGCGATGGAGGGACGAAGGATTACACTAGAAGAGGAAAGATCGACAAAGGCTAAGGAGATTAAAAAGCAAAGGCTTGCACTTGAGGTGTAGAAGTTGGGAAAGGAGAAGGAGGATGTCGAGCGCTCTATCATGTTCAACCCAAGCACCTTGGATGATACGACTAGGGCATATTGGGAGCCTGCTCGTGCAAAGATCTTGGCCCAACTTGGTGGTGGGCGGTGGGGGGGGGGGGGGGGTGTCGAGATGATGTTTGAGGTGCGGGTTGTGTCGGCAACGTAAACATGCTATGTTGTGCTTTTGGATCAAATTTGGTCTATATGATGCATGTTTGAATTTGGTGTGGTTGAGTACTTGTTACTTGTTTTGAAAATAAAGCTCAAAAAAATCTGAAGAGTTAAATATAGGGACTCGGATTTGGGCCGCCGCCCTTTAGATGATCAAAGCATTTATCATCTAAGATAGGGACACTTTTGATTTAACTTTTAAGGGTACGGCTCGAGATTGTTCTAGTCTCACAGTTATTATATTGACGACCAAAAATTATGTGCCAATTAACAAGGAAAAAAAACCCGTGCGCAGCATCACTAGCTCAACGCCGAACAAAATTCGCAGAGACAATTGCAGGCGGTTTATTTGGAAAGACGATCGAGCTGAGGGATGCCAGGCCCGTTCGTCCTCCACCTCCTCTATATTCGTTGGAGCCAGTGATGGCAGCCGATACCAGGTCCTCCAGGCATGTTTCGCCCGGCATTTGGTGCTGCGGGGAGGATCCTGCTTGGCCGGTTCTGCAGCCAGGCCGAGGCCGGCGGCGGGAGCAGCTCGGCTGATACACCCACACGTACGCCTGATCTTTGCTTAATTCGCTCTGTCGATCTCTCTCGTGTATACTACGTGTGATATGAAACGAGTTCTGTTGATGATGGAATTGCAGTCTCGAGGATATGATGCTGCGGCTACTGCTGACCACCACCTCGGTGGCTTCTTCTTTCCTAGGTATAGATTGTGCCTGCTGAATCAGTTGCTGTTGTACGTGTTCCAAAAAAAATCAGGGTCAATATGCGTATTCATGAAACGATTTTCTAGTCTAGTGACTGGGTTAGCTAGCTGATATAACATTCTGAGATTGCTCACAATGTTCAATCCTTCTTGCAGGTACTACGGACCACGGGCTATGGCCATTATTGCTGCATCGTGTACTGTCGGCGTTGGACTTTGGTATATGCGCAGCCCGTCCCCGCCACGGATTGACTGGGTTGAAGCGGGTGTTGTCTCCCCGATTGTTAGGAACCAAAATGGTTGCGGGTCTTCAACTTCACCTCAGCTTTTGTTTCAAAATTTTCCGTTACTACCAGAGAGTATTGTCTATTTTCATCCATGCTAGGGCTTAATTATGCAAGGCACAATAATGATCCACTTTTATAATATGTATCTAGAAAATCTGGGTCAACTAATTTGGAACGGGGGGAGTACAATTCACCGAGGATGATCTGGAGAGAGCCGTAGACAAGCAAGGATATCAGGCTTTCAGTTTGTGCAACCAACCGAGGATGATCTGGAGAGAGCCGTAGACAAGCAGCCCGTGGTTGTCTCATTGCAGTGGTCGGATCGTATGCACAGATACAAAGGAGGCATCATTCATCATAAAGCTGTCGACGACGCTGAGAACTGGCATTCTGTCCTGATTGTCGGTTATGGAAGTGAGCCCAGCGGCGTCAAGTACTGGCGCTTCAAGAATTCACATGGAAAGGACTGGGGTGAGGGGGGGTTTGGAAGGATCCGCAGGCACATGGCCGACAAGCGAGGTGCGTTGGGTATGTTCATGCGACCAGGAGTGTGTCCGGTGCTTAAGACGTGATTGTTCTTTCACTTCTTTGTCTGGTTTGCAATGTTGAGTAGTATCTCTTTTGGGCGGTCGATATCCTTTTTATGGAAGTATACCCGCACATTGATAACTTCCTTTGTTGTACTTATGCTTGTGAAGGTTCCTTTTTTGTTTTATGGAACCCTGCACTCTCGCTGACTTAATAGAAAGTTGTGATTGATCACCATGACACCTACGCACCCACTAAATTTTTACTTTCCTTTTGATACTAAAACAAATCAACGAAAAAGGATGAGTGATGCTGCTTCTTTATCTAATCCATGCTGCACCTCTTGCCAGTGATTTCTAGCACCGCTTGATATCTATCCAGTTTCTAGTTAAAATAATTGTTCATTGCTCTCTGTAATTGAAGTGTCTCGTTGCTAACTTGGCAGCACACAAGTTAAAACATATACTTGTTGAGTGCCTGTTTGTTGCCACGGTGTCTCGATCTTATTTTCTCGTCGCATATGTAAATACGTATAAAAAATTGTATCAATAGAAAAGATAATAAATACATAGTATTCTAATAGTAATAAAATTCCATTTTCCTTGAAATGTATTTCCATAAAAGTTGTTGGCACATTTGAACATCACATGCATAGAAAGTAAGGGCACAACCCCTTATTTTCAATTATCCAAGATCCACTCCTGAAAGACTTTTAGATATTCTAATACAACATCAGATATTTTTTTATTTGGAGCATCGATGTCGATGTTGACATCAAGCAGCGTGAGGTTTGATGTACGGGTACATGTCATTCTTCTCCGCCGAGATCGCTGTCTATTCCTTATTGTAGTCGTCATTGGTGTCCAACATGTCGAGCAGTGACCTAGCCCAATGAGAACATTGTTGTCGACGTCGAGTAGCTTCAGACCATTGAGAAGTTCTGGCAAAAGGTAACATACGAGGATTTGAGAGATTCACAATGCTCGATTCACCGTGGCGGAGCTCGAGCGACGGCCTCGCTGGCAACGCCTCGGTCACACGACACACTCGGTCGATAAGCTCTGTCACCTTCCCCTTGTATGACATAATTCATCTGATATGACATAATTCATCCAATCAACCACCCATTACAAGATTAAAGAACCATTCACGATTGTTCACGGTGATAATTAAGATGATATCGGATCTTTTGACCCAGCCTTCTGGAGTTCGCCGGCTTCCTCCTATACACAAGCTTGAGGAGGATGACGACCGACATGTGTCAATCTTGTCGCTGATCTTGCCATGCATGGAGTACGACCAATAGTTGGCAACAACAAGCGGTCGACGGCACATCAAATGTTTACATGTGATTCCTAAAACTTCATTAAGACTATCGTCGCCAACAAAACCCATCAAGGCACTAATACATGCCCACCAAAGTTTAGCTAGGGAAGCTAGCTAGAAAACATACCTTTGCTTGCCTATCATGGACAACAAACATGTTCCTACTTGCTCTGCATAACTAATACAGTCGATAACCATCCATGGAAGCAATAAAAACAAACAGGTGACTATCGTCTGATAAACAAATCGCTTAGGTAGATGGGAGGTTGATCCTCAAATTATGCGGCCATCTGTGTCGGGAAAAATCCCTCATTATATCCTCCAAGTGTGTAACAAGCGAATGTGGAGTTGTGCATCAGTTTACCTGGCCTCAAATCTACATTGTTTCGTGGCTTGGGTTGTCTGATTTCTCAATCAATACCATCCGTGAGCAATTGGAACGCCCAAGAAAGAGTGGCCTTCATCAAATGGAGAGCCAAATCAACTCATGGGGATTTCCGCATGTAGCACGACACCAAGACCTGCCCATAAACCAGAACGCGGCGATGATTAATTTCGGTGCAATTGCTTCGCACAACCCCTAATTCTGTTATACCAAGGGGATGGGACAATCGCGTGCGCCGTGTTCATCGGTTTGAACCAAGCGATTTTGGGGTAAGCTTTGAACCAGTCGGGCTATCTAAGTCTAACACTTAGTATTCATCTTTTGCCGCAACTGTCGAAGAGGTTCTTCTTCTAATATGAACATCTAGGACCTGAACAACCAACCTAAACCGTGGGTGGTCTACAACCAAACGGAACATATTGCAACAAGAAAATGAAACAGGGCCAGATGCATTTTGCTAGCTCACGGAAGTACAATAAATTACCAAACCTGTTCCTAATTTAGGTGGAGTTGCACAGATCAAACCAATATATACATCAGTTAATCGATAGTAAAGGGGAATTATTACAGCATCTTAAGTAAATATTGTAATTGTCAACCGCACTAGGTTACAGCCTGTGATTTTGCTGAAAAACTTATCTGAAACAGGTGGTGTGTAAAACTCACAAGACAGCAGCCTACATGGACCCTTTATCAGAACAAATATTTGGTAGTCTGACCGTGTGATACATTTGTACACTCCGTGTTACTACATTTCTTTATCCTGAAAGCTTGTCTCCAACCTGCATGAAACGCTTTCGTAAGAATCGTAAGATTTGTTGCATGAAACTAAGCATGTACAAAAGCACCACGCGGGAGAGCCCTGTCCTAGGGTAAGACGATGACGACGCTGCTGCTCGGACTTGTCCTAGGGTTTCCCCGTACGCGGAGGCGAGAAGGAAATGGGTACACCCAACACCCTCAAGAGGGAAAAGTGATACCCGCCGCTGTCACCTCGTCGGAGTCAGCAAACCGACAGGGATTTCTCACGACCCCAGATCACCTCTACCCCGAACGCTCTGTAGGCTTCCACCCTCCACTCCGCCCACCAACTCGCGCCACCACGATCTTGACGCCACCATCGCCGTCTCACTGTGAACACCGACACAAGGCCTAGGAGACGGAGATCGGGTAGCGGGTCAGGACTCGGGGGCAGCAGCACCGCCACCGGGCGGGAGGAAACACCCTCTACCGCTTTCACAGTAACCGACCGGACGCAGCAGCGAGGGCAAACCAGGCCTGGCGAGCTCGGCTGGGCCCAGGTTGGGCCCGCAAAGGCCCTGCCGCCACGCTGCAGTAGGCGCGCAGCAGCACCCAGTGGCGAAGGAAGAACAAAATTCAAGGTAGGGCGAAGTCTATAAAAATAACGCAAAGATGAAAATATCATAGGACATTGATACTATATACGACTCTAACACAATCACATAGTAATAAAGTATAACCTAAAAAGATACTCACAAATAAATTTTAATGCTGTATAGAGGTCATAAGCAATTGCAAAGCTCTAAATGTTTCTAAAAATTGTCCATAATTTTATCAATCAGGACTTCTGAATATCCCCCGCTCGATGTAGCAAATCAACAAGTCCTCAGGAAGCCATTGTGCAACTTAGCTTGATGCATGATTTTTTTTGTCGCTAAAAAACCTTTTCAACTGTCGTCGTCACCATGGAACTAATGCCAACTCAATGAGGTGATAAACCGTAGGAAACATGATGTGTCTTTTAAATATCAAGAAAACCTCTAAAGGCTTCATGTCTTAGCGTATGAATAATGAATAGCTCAGTCATGCTGACAATAAGAGAAATTTCATGATATAATTATGTAAGATGAGCAACCTTATTCACATTGAATCTAAAAAATGAGTCTCTTGAGTCAGAACAAGAAAGTATTGAAACAGTTCTGAAGATAGCTCATTAAAACAATGGCCAAAATCAGTGGTAATAGAGTGTATGGCAACGTAGGAAGTGTCCATGCCATAAAAATAATCGATAGTGATATGTTATCTTCCTATTTTCTTGATTCCCATGTTTTCTTACTATTTTATCCGTACATAGCATTGTGATGTCATTTTGTGCGCAAATTGACATCTTTCAAAAGGGGATCTCAACCATCAATTCTTCAATTGAGCAAGCATGTACTCACATACTTAAGGGAAGACAATGACTGAATAAATAGAATTAAAATTCTCAATCACTAAAATATATAAAGCCAAAGTAGGACCTTAAAACATAATCCATCACATACCTAGTTTTGGTTCGGCCACACTCCATATCCTGGCAAAAATACACTTTAAGTCCTATTTGAATACCACCTAGTACAATGTTTAGAGTTTGATTTTGTTAAATTGATAATTAACTATTACAAATAGAAATAATTGGTTTTGGACGAGACTAGGCCAAGTTCTTGTTTTCGTTTCAAAATCGGTTTTGCATAGTTTTCATTAAAACAAGCATAACTTTCTCATACGAAGTCCGTTTTTGACGTGTGCATCTGAAATGTTTCGCCAAAAATCAAGGTAGGGACCTACCTTGCCCTACTGGGAGCTTCGCCCCTGGCAGCACTGCCACCGGCCAAGTCCGGCCACCGCCCACGCACCATCTCCAGGACGCGTCGCCGCCAGCGCCGCCGCCAGCCCCGCCCGACCCAGATGGGCCCCAGATCTGCGGGGAGGGTTGGCAAACAAAATCCCGCAACCGAAATTCCTACATTGTGCCAGCAGCTAACCCTAAAAGCACATATGACCACTAGCAATGATTACTAACACTAAACCTGACTCCCAGATATTTGGACAAGAAGTATTACTACATAATAAATAGATGTTCAATTGCACTGGCTATCTCGTTATAATTACATATGCTAACCGCTGTATTGGTTAACTGTGGTCTGGTCATATGTTCTTATTATAGTTGCATACCAGATAAGTGGAAAACAATCGGAAACATAGATTGAAAAATCATAAAATAGGAGTATGGAAAACGTACTTTATCCAAACGAACCGTGCCGAGGGCGTCGTGCGTGTGTCGGCGGCGTTGGTTGTTGGATGGGTGTGGAGCTGCAAGCTGGGCCTGCCGCCCGTTACTTTTTTTTCTTGGTAAAATTAGATATTGGGCCTGCTGGGCCAAATCTCTCTCAGCCGTCAGATCAAATTAAACTAGTAGTGGACAGGCATGTGGTGTGGGTACATCGCCGGCGGGGCCATTGAGTGACCTGTAGGCAGGGGGAGGAACTTGATGGGGCAGAAATCAGATGAGATCGAGTCATCAGATCGGTGTTAGAGAGAGCACCTGATACATACACGGTTTATCATCCCCTTGCTAGTACGGAGTACTCCCCCCATTTCAAAATATAAGATATTTTAGCTTTGTAAATGAAATATATTTAGACTTCTTTTAATGTATAGGCTCGAAGTAAATTTATATGAACCTACACACTAAAAGTACTCTAGCTGCATTTTGTTCAGAAAGCTAAAAAATCTTATATAATGAAATAGAGGGAGTACATAGCAACGACGCGCGGCTTCGTGTACGCGTAGATCTGGCGTAGTGTTTGAAACCGAGACCGATCGAGGTAGTGCACACAGATTATTCCTCCACGCGGCTGCGATGATCTGGTGCTGACACCTACTTAAACATGACAAATTAGTACGGGTTCAGACAAAGGGCGGGTTGATTAGCATCGAACGGACATGTCGGGTGTCCCAGCCTTAAATTTCAGACTGCTCACACTAGTCAGACAGAGACAGAGAAACAGATTGTTGATGCACCATGGACGGCACACCTGTTTTGGTGGTTTCGTTTTGGGACTGACCATAGTGCTAAAGAGAGAGGGGATTAGAGTAACACGTGGATACAATACCATGACACAAATTACGAATTTTTTTTATGGAAAACCAGTCACAATAAAAGCTACATTTGTGCAGTACTATGTTTCCTTCCTTGCTTAGAACATCTCCACTCGTCCCCCCAACCCCCCCCCCCCCCCCCCCCCCCCACACACACAATACGGTGTCCGGCTCGGCCCGATTTTGGGCTGTATGGGGGCGCCGGATTGGTGCACGGTTTGGGGGAGGGGGCAGGGGCTAGCTCCCAGCCGTGCCCCCCATACTAAAAAAATAAAGCATTCAAACAGGGGAATACATTCATTTTCAATTTTTACATATAAAGAAAAAGATCAACTCCTCCGGCGGCCGAAGGCGCTGCTAGCGCCAGGAGGGCGCGGAGGCGGCAGCGGCGGCGCGACACCCCACAGGTCGAACAACGAGTTGTATCTTCCTAGCTGCACCTCGGCCTCCTCCTTTGCTCGGTCGCGCCTTGCACGCAAGTCAGCGTCGTCTGGCTCTATGTGCGACGCATAGAGAAACACATGTAGACCTCGTCGAGATGTTGTAGCCGGCGGTGCTCCGGCAGAAAAACATGGCGGAAGATGTCCCACCCGTAAGGCTCACCAGTGGTCCGGTAAGCCGGCCCGTGGGGTATCGGCGGCCACGGAAGATCCTCGGGCTCGGGCAGGGGACTGGACCATCCCAGCTCGTCGGTGTTGGCTCTGCTGGAGTCATCAGAGTCGATCCACTCGTTGTCGGAGCACTCTGAGTCGGTGTGGTTGGGTCCATGAAGAGGCGCACTAGTAGAAAAAGGGTCTTTGGTCCAACACCCAAATGCCATCGGTCCCGGTTCGGTTCCGCAATCGGGACCAATGTCAGGCACCGGTCCCGGGTTCATGCCGCCTGGGCATTGGTCCCGGTTCATCTCTAAGCAACGGTCCCGGTTCGTGGCATGAACCGGGACCAATGCCCCGCGACGCACACGTGGCGCTCTGACCAAAAACCCTGAAACCTGAATCCCTAGGTTTCGAGTCCGACCTAGGAACCTCGGGATGCTTGGCGGGAGGGAAGTTTCAGCATGTTCCCCTCCCTTCCGCGTCCACTCGTCGCCGGCGCCGCTAGGCGCCGCCATTGACCCAGGCCCCGACAGTCAAATTCCGCCCACCAACAAGGCCTCCGCCACTCGACGGTCACGTTCCCAACCCTCGCTGTGACAGAAATTGATCCGGGACAGAGATCTAAATCGAGGCGGAAAGATAGTTGCATTTCATTAATTCAAACACGAATTCTTCCTAAAGAAAGGTGCGATTTCACATCGTACATTAATTCAACCACTAGTCTATAATTTCACTTCCACTGCCGTTGTCCTACGAGCCGCCGGCTTCCTCGTCGTCGTCGGACGGAACCTCCACGATTTCCGCATTGTTCACGAGACGGAGCACCTCTTCGCAACGAGCGGCGACGATGACGGTGTACTTGGTCCGTCCAGGGACAGACCAGAACCTCTCCCGCCCTTCTCGGTTGCGGATATCCTGGTGCACCACGCGCCCGTAAACGATGCGGTTGCCAATCTCGGTCTTCTGCTCCTTTTTGAACAGCGCCGGCCAGTACGGGTTGGTCGCCATGTACCGGGGCAGCGCCCTCTTCCACGCGGGCATCTGGCAGCGGCGCGTCGTGATATTGCTCTCCATCTCGGCCCGGCCAGGGAGCGGAGCCATCGGCACCCCCGCATAGCTGGTGCAACATCCGTGGGGCACCGTCGCGGCCGGCGGCGCGACGATGTCGAAGTGCGCGAACATCATCGCCTCGTAGAAGTTTAGCGCGGGCACCTCCATGGCGGCGCGGTGGAGATCGGAGAGGGAGGGGATGGATGGGGATGAACGCGTTGTGGCGCCTCACGAGGACGACGAAGCGATACCGGTGTCGATGTCGTTCTCCCTCCAAGGGGCATCGTTTTGGAGGTGGTGATGCCAGGAGCATTGGTCCCGGTTCATGCCACGAACCGGGACCAAAAACCCTCCCTCGCGACGCACACGTGGCGCTCTGCGGAGCATTGGTCCCGGTTCATGCCAAGAACCAGGACCAAAAACCCTCCCATGGCTATAAATAAGTCCAGCCCAACCACTTAGTTTTTCTGGAATTTTGTGTGGGAGGTGGATGCTAGGTTTTTTTTCTTCACACTGCACACAAGGTGTTCGATGAAATGTCCGAGCCACATTTAAGTTCACACAACACGGTATCCTCGGCCGAGGTTAGCAACCTTATCTTCTTTATCTATAACTGATACAAAAATATTGCATGTGTCCATGTAGAGTGGTCATCTCAGTATTCACGATATTATTGTAATGGTTTATTATTATGACACAGATCGATGCGCGGATGCGATGGATGTACGGAGACCGACGCGATTCCGATTTTATTGCAGGCCTGCATAAATTTATCGATGTGGCTAAGGCAAACAAAGTGGATAATTTTATTAAGTGTACATGGAGAGCCAATGTTGGGGCCAACTTTGCCACATTCTAGGCCCCGGTTGTGACGTGGCGGGAGTTTCCACGTACAGATCCAAAATTTTACTAAGTGTTAACGCATGTCCGGGAAGGGGGTCACGCCTGGGGCCTACACCTGGCACCTAACAACCTTGCACCACTCTCACACACATATCCTAGGGGCACATGCAAGTTTTCATGTAATTCCGATGCTCCAGTGGTCTTCCTCCGGCGAAACCCTAGACCAGGGCCCCCGGATCGTCTACCCCTATAGCTATCTCCGTACGAGGGTAGCCCGGAGGACATCTCTACTTATTTTGGTTTGTTTAGGACATATATACATGGAGAGCAAATGTTGGACCAACTTTGCCATATTTTAAGGCTCCGGTTGTGACACGGCGGGAGTTTCCACGTACAGATCTAGGATTTTACTAAGTGTTAACGCATGTCCGGAAAGGGGGTCACACCTGGGGCCTACACATGGCACCTACCAACCTTGCACCACTCTCACACACATATCCTAGAGGCACATGCAAGTTTTCATGTGATTCCGACGCTCCGGCGGTCTTCCTCCGGCGAAACCCAAGACCGAAGGCACCGGATCGTCTACCCCTATATGTATCTCCGTACGAGGGTAGTCCGGTGGATCTCTCTACTTGTTTTAGTTTGTTTAGAACATATGTACATGGAGAATCAAGGTTAGGCCAACTTTACCACATTCTAGGCACGGGTTGTAATAACAAAACCCCATGCATGCTTTGATTGGATTGGTTTCCCTTGTGTGTTTTAATCTGATCGACACGACTGTGCGTGCTTTATCGATCGACGACCTACTTAATATATATTCTTTGTCGGTCACATGGTTCGTCCTTTCTCAAAAAAAAAATTTAAAAAAATCAATAGAAGTTATGTTTGTAGTACTGTATGTTTTGTTCCTTAGATCTGCAAATATGTTGGTACAGCATGATGCGTCCACTTAATTAGTTGATCATCTTCTTCGATCCAGGTGTCAGGTCTCAATTATTCTACTACTTAGTCATACATACATACATACATACTATATATATATATATATATACATATATATATATATATATATGCAGAGTAGTTATAACTCAACCGCTTTCTATGGATGTTAACAGCAGAGCATGACGGAGTGACATTTGGATTCATTCATGCCTGGATAGAAAAGCAAAACTAGGTTTTGAAGAAAGAGAATGGCCGGTGTGACATTTCGTTTTCTAAGGGAAATGGAATGGGCGGTGGCCTGTTGATCTAGAAGGAATGGCCGGTGTGTGTCCCGCTTCAAATTTTGATTTGGGTGTCTGAAGTCTGGACACAAGAAACCGATCGAGGCAGAGCGCAGAGTCCTCCACGCGGTTAGATTGCCTCGTAAAGTACGGAGGGTTAAGAAGGGATCTCCGCCCTTGTTTTTTGAAAAATTGGGAGACAGGTCTACCGAAGCAGAATACTAAAACAAAATGAACAGGCTGAAGAAGAATAATGGACGGACAAAGAACATACATCTTTCTTCTCAAGCCACCAAACAATGGGTGAAAATCATGGCAACACTGCCTTATGCCACGAAAACTAAGAGATCCCTCCACCAGCTTTTTTTCGAAATGGAGAGCGAAGACCCGGTCTCTACGTCAAGCGATGCACATAACTTTTATTCATTACTAGATCATGTAGGCGCGCGTTGTCGCACCCGGTCATTAGGTAAATAGATTGTTAGGAAGTTCCACACTTAACCGAGTTATGCAAAAAAATTGATAAGTAAATAACATGGTACCTAATTACTTGTTTGGCTTTGTATTTACCTGAGATACATCTGCAAAATCTCTATAACAGTGTAATGTTAGGTAATCATAGAAATTTATTTGGATCAGAACCAAGAGAAATCATAAAAAGTTATTTGGATCTGAACTGATATATTCAGCATAAGGTATCTTTTAAAGTATAATTTTAAGAAAATTTAATTACTGCTATACACCATCCAATAAAAAGCCTTAAATGTTTCTAAATATGGGGACACACCGACCACTACCCAAAACTAACTCAAGTGGCAACTTGGTGGTGGTCAGGATCATAATATGATACCTCTAATTTCATAGATTTCATACAAACAATATTCAATTCGTAAACATCAATGATCATTACAAATTCAATGATCCCCTACTTGTTTTAAAACACGCATACTACAAAGAGTGACATCCTAAGAGAAAAATGCAACATCTTTCTTCTATGGAAAGCCAAGCCCTTCTAATTCCAGCTCTAGGAACACCTTACTGAAATCAACAATATTGGCCTGCTCATATGAGCAGATAATTTTAGCATCAAACCTGCAATAACTGGGTAGCAGATTGAACAAATATATAAGAGAAGACAATTAACACTATAGGAAGAAATGCAAAAAATAAATAAAAAATAGTACATGTTGGTAGATGCAAGGAATAAAAACAAAACTCCATGCCACATCTTAGATATTCTCCCGAACTGATATTTGAGATCCCCTTATATGGTCTCCGGCGATCACGTAAACAAACAATAATAGTCACATGGGTCGCTACTGTTTTTTCCTAGAAAGATCCAACAAATGTTTGCTTTCGATATATTAGCAAAGGGAAAGCTTTGTACAACAAATTGTACAATGGACCGGTGTCACCCAAATGAAGTTACGACCCGGTAGTGACAAGCCAACCACCCTTATGCATCGCTACTATAGTGTAGAGCATAGAAAACTGACACTGGGATTAAAGTTAAATATTTATTTTCGAACTATTTAGCACATGAAAGGAGCTATCTAACATGGTACTGAAAACTGGTCAGTATATGGTATGTAGTAGCGACAAAAAAACTACACAATAGTCCATAGCAATATATCTGAAAACAATGAATTATAAGAAACTTGTACCGTGTAGCTCCTTATATATACTTGCTCAAGTACAACTCATAATAATCAAAGACAGTACCTTTTGACTCCCCTCTAGAAAGAACTGATTCACAACTACAGACTAATTTTCTTAGCTAACATGTAGGGGAAAATATAATTTTATAGGAACTAAAGTATATTGTAAACTAACTGACAAATTTTTACAAGCTAGTGGCAGCTACTCGGATTTTGTAAATAGACACAACCTCTCCTAAATCGGAAGTAGACAGTTGTACTATAAAAGAATGAATTGTCAGCAAGTAATACATAATTGCTATTCTGTGTAACTACAGAGCAAACTACCAGCATGCTTTCGGGATATATGGAAACACACAACAACGCATCAGAGATCGACACAGCTCAAAATAAACATTGTAGTGAAACTGAAGAGCAACGAGAGTACCAACCAGCCTGGACGTCGGCCTGAGTCACACCACGGATCAGCCGTGTGCGAAACTCCTCCATCTTACCCTTCATCTGCAAGAACACAAAAACCAATCATCCACATGAAAAAACCATGGGAGAAGCATAGAATCTGATAGGGCGTTCTGTGCAGGGCGCGGGTTTGATGAAGGCGAACAGCGGCACGCCGAAGGACTACAAATCTCGCGTACAAAACAAGTTGGTTGATGCGTTGATGATGTAGCGCCACCACCGGTCTAAGAGCGAAGCTTCTCACCGCCCCAAGGTGGATCCTTCCCTGCTGCACCACCACGTAAGGAGGAAGGCGGTGGTTGAACAACAAAGGTGCCACCACTCCACCTTGAAGGACAGATGCGCCACACCGCTCTCCGAATCGCTTCCCCTACAGCGTCTCTTTCGGTCCTCAATCCCTAATTCCTCTGTCGATTGAATGGGTGTCGCTAACTGAGGCGAAAGGATAGATCATTACATGGGCTTTAGTGTGTTTTCGGGGCCCAATTAACCACAGCAGGCCGATTTGTGCTCCAAAGGCTCTTCCCCTAGGGATATTTTGGCCCATGCGGGATTGATGAAGATCGAACGGCCGGGAAGTGCGGACAGGGACGATCGGACGGTCTAGAATGCCCATGACGTGAGGGAGCTCCCTTTTGTCCCAGTTTTAATATCCCCAATTAGAACAATAAATTCTGACAAAAGCTTTTACGAAGATCTTACAAAACAACATTACCAAAACAAAACACCGAGCATGAAGATAGCTGTATCGCCAGCTCCCGACGAGATCCAGCAAACACCCAACTGCCCATGCAAGCCAGGAACCTAGATCTGCCCAACATATCCACGAAATGGCCACCCACGCACTCTCTCCATATGTCGCCACCTCCGCTACCTTTCGTCAAACCATATTGAGCATGTATACCGATGCCCAGACTCTCGCCACACCAGCCACCGACACCACCACGGTGCCAAGTAGCACCACCTCTCTGCGCACTATATCCAAAGCACGTCGCGGACGCCACCGGTACCCCGCAACACCATGTCACCAAGCACCACCGGGCCAACACAACTTGAAGTATCCGGAGGATCTGTCGTGCATAGCATGTGTCGAACATACATGACTTGACATTGCCGCCTAAGCTCAGTGCAAGACAAAGCTCCTCCACCTCCCCTGCCTCTGCCATCCAGCGTTGCTCCACAAGCTATGCTCCCAAGAGAGAACGCGGCACCGCATCACCACCACGCCTGTAGGGGTTCTGCGCATAAAAACAATAAATTTTACTCTACGCCCCTGAACCCCTAAAGCTGCCAGGACCTATCTATTAGTAATACAGTAACGGGAGGGGCTTTTCGCGAACATACCCTTGAAGATCGAAAAGCGTTGGCAACGCTCAGGAGAGCGTGGTTGATGTAGTCGAGCCGAAGCCGACCTCAAGGTAGTGATGAAGTCCTTGCACTCCTTCTGGCTCCAACGACTTGAGTGCCTCAAGTGCGACACTTCGCGGGAGTTACACACGTCCGGTGCCTGACGATGACTCCCGCTTTCCCGATCCAGGAACAGCTGTGGAAGTAGAGCTCCCGGACCCGAATCCCGCAGCGCGAGGCGCTCCGCGGTGAAGATGTCTCTCGCTTGCGCAGTCCAGACTTGGGACCACGGTCACGAGAGAGAGAGAGAGAGGGGGAGAGAGAAAATATCAATTGGAGGTCCTCCCAAAAGTGGGGAGACCTTTATTGATTATTGGTGTATTTTTCTAGGCCAAATACCCCACTATATATAGGGGGAGGGGAGTTACTACCTCCCCTCAAGTCCCGGGGTGGGACTAAAGGAGAGGAGGAGGGAGGAGGTGGCCGCCGTGCGGGGGGGGGGGGGGGGCTAGGCCCAGCCGGCCTCCCCCTTGCTCCTTCTCCCTCTCTCCTTTCCTCTAATGGGCCCTCTGTTGGGTCCGCAGCATAGAAAACAAAAAATTTCCTCCGATGAGAACTATACGCCAAGATCTATCTACTAGATACAGAGCAACGGGTGGACATACATCCATGGAGAACTTACCCTCGAAGACAACGAGTTTTGTTAACGAGTAGGAACTCGTGGTTGATGTAGTCGTACGCTTGCTGATCTCAAGATCGTGTGGAAGTCCGAGCGCCGCAAATCAGCAGCGCATCCGTCCTCGCACACACGTTCAAGCCACCGGACAACCTCCACCTCCTCGCTCCAGCGAATCAGCGGAAGCAGCAACTCCTTCCAGACGCAAGGCCACCGGGAACATGTATCTCGCTAATCCGAGACCATGGGGAAATATCTAGAGGGGGAGAGAGATCCTTCACGAGGAGGTGTGAGGATGAAGGAGCGAATGGGTGGCCTTTTATAGGAGGAGGGGGGCTGCCCCCTCTCTCCATGGCCAGCGCATGGGGGGGTGACCCCTCACCTCCCCCATTCATGTAGTGGTAACCGCTCCACATTAAAATGCCCCTTTACATTCTCTTTTAAAGTCTGCACTTTAAATGCATTAAATTTCTCCAAATTTAATGCTATCTCATTTAATGCTCTCTTTTATTATTTTTATTCAGAATTTTGTTAATTACTTTAATTAACAAACATTCACATAAAACCCCTTGCAACATTTCAATATCACATGCAGAACCACTTTCTGCAATTTCACCCGAAACAATTCCGGTTTCTATCGAAACAATTCCTGCTTCTATCAAAACATTTCCTGCGCTTTGCAAACCTTTTGTCTAGAACATATGTGCTCCTAAATGGTGTCCGGCAACCCTTAAGTGTGTCACCCTACGGTTCGCGAATAATGCAGACATGATTGAGACTCCTCTCAGATCAATAATCAGAAGCGGGACCTGGAGATCCATACTAACTCCTGCACATTCAACGATGACTTCTGTGATCGTGAGAACCTTTAACGTCAGCAATTTAATCCCTTTGTCTCATGATATAATACATGTCCGAGATTCGATCATCGGTATCCAAATACCTAGTTTGATCTCGTTACCGACATGCACTCTTTTCTCGTTCCCGTGATATAACATTCTAGTGATCACATCACTTGCTTGCAAGCTATCTTAATGTGATATCACCGAGAGGGCCCAGAGTATATCTATCCGTCATCGGGATTGACAAATTCCACTCTTGATCCATGAGCCTCAACATAACACCTTCATAGCACTGAACCCACCTTTATGGTCATCCTGTTACGGTGTGACATTTGATGTTATCAAGATACTCTTCCGGTGTTAGCAATTAACATGATCTCATGGTCTAAGGACTAAGACTACTTTGTATGATGTTATAGCAATATAAACATAATGACTTGATCGCAATGCTATACTTCCGATGAATGTTCATCACATCATTTCACAAATGCTGTGACCTTGTTATTAACAACATCCAATGTCCATGATCAGGAAACTTTGATCATCTTGTTAATCAACAAGCTAGTCTATAAGAGAGGCATAACTAGGAACCCTTTTTGTTTATTAAACACACATGTATTGATGTTTCCTATCAATACAATTATAGCAAGAAAAATAAACATCTATCAGATACAAGAAATATATAATAACAACTTTATTATTGCCTCTCAGGGCATATTTCCTTCAGTCTCCCACTTGCACTAGAGACAATAATCTAGTTCACATAGTGATAAATCTAACACCCATGGAGTTCTGGTGTTGATCATGTTTTTCCCTAGGGAGTACTTTAGTCAACGGATCTGCTACATTTAGGTCCGTGTGCACTTTACAAATCTTTATATCTCCATCCTTGACATGCTCGCGCATGGAGTGAAACCGGCGCTTCATATGTTTGGAATTCTTGTGAGACCTTGGTTCCTTTGCGTTGGCTATGGCTCCATTGTTGTCACAATAGATCACCATCGGGTCCAACGCACTGGGAACCACACCCAGTTCTGTAATGAACTCTTTCATCCAAACTGCCTCCTGCGCCGCTTCTGAAGCAGCAACATATTCCGCCTCCGTTGTTGATCCAGCCACCACAGGTTTTTTGGAACTCCTCCAACTAACTGCTGCTCCGTTCAAGAGAAATACGTATCCGGATTGAGACTTAGAGTCATCCGGATCGGTGTCAAAGCTAGCATCGACATAACACTTAGCGACTAGCTCTTCTTCACCTCCGTATATAAGAAGCATATCCTTAGTTTTTCTCAAGTTCTTGAGGATATTCTTTACCGCTATCCAGTGTTCCGAACCTGGATCAGATTGGTACCTACTAGTCAAACTAATAGCATGTGCCACATCCGGTCTTGTACATAGCATGGAATACATTATAGAGCCTATGGCCGAGGCATAGGGGATCTTATCCATCATCTCTCTTTCTTCCGCCGTAGCCGGACTTTGGGTCTTACTCAATGTCTTGCCTTGCAACATAGGTAAGAACCCCTTCTTACTTTCGTCCATATTAAACTTCGTTAATATCTTATCAAGGTATGTACTCTGCGATAGCCCAATTAGGCGTCTTGATCTATCTCTATAGATTTTAATGCCTAATATATATGAAGCTTCACCAAGGTCCTTCATCAAAAATTTGCTGTTTAGATAACTTTTAACACTATTTAAAATATCTATATCATTTCCAATCAATAATATGTCATCCACATATAATATCAGAAATGCCACATTGCTCCCACTCACTTTCTTGTAAATACAAGCCTCTCCATAAGTTTGGACAAATCCAAACTCTTTGATCACCTCATCAAAGTGGAGATTCCAACTCCGGGATGCTTGCTTCAGTCTATAAATGGATCGCTGAAGTTTGCACACCTTATCAGCATCCTTAGGATCGACAAAACCCTTTGGTTGTATCATATACAACTCTTCTTCAATATTACCATTGAGGAACGCAGTTTTGACATCCATCTGCCATATTTCATAATCGAAATATGCAGCAATTCCTAACATAATCCTAACCGACTTAAGCATCGCTACGGGAGAGAATGTCTCATCGTAGTAAACTCCTTGAATTTGTCGAAACCCCTTTGCGACAAGTCGAGCCTTATAGATGGTTACATTACCATCAGCATCAGTTTTTTCTTTTGAAAATCCATTTATTCTCAACGGCCTTTCGATCGTGAGGTAAGTCCACCAAGGTCCAAACCTGGTTTTCGTACATGGATTCCATCTCGGATTTCATGGCTTCTAGCCATTTGTTGGAATCAGGGCTCATCATCGCTTCTTCATACGTCGCAGGGTCATCTATTCCATCAATCATGAAATTCATAACAGGATTGCCGTACAGTTCAGGAGCTGCACGTGTCCTGCTTGACCTGCGAGGTTCGGTAGTGTCCTCTTTCGGAGTTTCATGATCAATATCATTAGCTCTCTCTTCATTAGGTGAAGTCAACTCCGAAACAACTTCCGGTGCTGCGCTACTCGCCATTTCATGAAGAGAAGTTTCAATAACCTCTTCGAGTTCTACCTTCCGACTACTCACACCTTTCACGAGAAACTCCTTCTCAAGAATGGATCCATTCTTGGCAACAAAGACCTTGCCCTCGGATCTGTGATAGAAGGTATACCCAATCGTTTCCTTAGGGTATCCTATGAAGACGCATTTTTCCGCTTTGGGTTCGAGTTTATCCGGTTGGGGTTTCTTCACATAAACATCACATCCCCAAACTTTAAGAAATGACAGCTTAGGTTTGTTTCCAAACCATAATTCATACGGTGTCTTTTCAACGGATTTAGATGGTGCCCTATTTAAAGTGAATGTAGCGGTTTCAAGTGCATAACCCCAAAATGAGAGTGGCAAGTCAGTCAGAGACATCATAGATCGAACCATATCCAATAAAGTACGATTACGACGTTCTGACACATCATTACGTTGTGGTGTTCCGGCAGGCGTGAGTTGTGAAACTATTCCACATTCTTTCATGTGTGTGCTAAACTCGTAACTAAGATACTCTCCTCCACGGTCAGACCGCAGAAATTTGATCTTTCTGTTACGATGATTTTCCACTTTATTCTGTAATTCCTTGAACTTTTCAAAAGTTTCAGACTTGTGTTTCATCAAATAGATATACCTGTATCTACTCAAATCATCCGTGAAAGTAACAAAATAATGATATCCACCTCGCGCCGACACACTCATTGGTCCACACACGTCAGTATGTATGATTTTCAATAAATCTGTCGCCCGTTCCATTGAACCGGAAAACGGCGTTCTAGTCATCTTGCCTATAAGGCATGGCTCACATGTATCAAATGATTCAAAATCAAGTGATTCCAAAAGTCCATCAGAATGGAGTTTCTTCATGCGTTTAACGCCAATATGACCTAGATGGCAGTGCCACATATATGCAGATATATCATTATCAAGTTTAATCCTTTTAGCATCAACATTATGAATATGCGTAATACTACTATCGAGATCCAATAGAAATAAACCATTCAACACAGGTGCATGACCATAAAATATATTATTCATATAAATCGAACAACCATTGTTTTCAGACTTAAACGAATAACCACTTTGCATCAAACATGATCCGGATACAATGTTCATGCTCAGTGCAGGCACCAAATAACAATTATTCAGGTTTATAACTAATCCCGACGGCATATGGAGAGGCAGCGTTCCGACGGCGATTACATCAAATATTGATCCATTGCCGACCCGCATCGTGACCTCATCCCTTGCTAGTTGTCGCTTGTTCCGCAGCCCCTGAACCGAGTTACATATATTAGCAACCGATCCCGTATCAAATACCCAGGTGCTACTGCGAGTACTAGTCAAGTTGTTTGCCTTGCCGGCCTTCTTGTCCGCCAAATACTTGGGGCAGTTGCGCTTCCAATGGCCAGTCCCCTTGCAATAGTAGCACTCGGTGTCAGACTTAGGGCCAGCTCGGGGTTTCTTTTCAGGCGCGGCAACAGATTTGCCGCCCTTCTTTCCCTTCTGCTTGCCTTTCTTGTCCTTCTTGAAACCGGTGGTCTTATTGATCGTCAACACTAGATGTTCTTTCCTAATTTGCACTTCTGCAGTCTTAAGCATTGACAGAAGCTTGGGAAGAGACTTCTTCATGCCCTGCATATTATAGTTCATCACAAAGCTCTTATAACTAGGTGGCAGAGATTGGAGAACACAATGTATGCCTAAGTCAATGGAAATCGTTATTCCCAAGGACACAAGCTTATCGGCGTACCCAGACATTTTGAGTACGTGCTCACTAACGGAGCTGTTCTCTTCCATCATGCAGCTAAAGAACTTTTCAGAAGCATTATAACTCTCTACGGCAGCATGGGTATCGAAAATCATTTTCAATTCTCCCATGGTATCAAAGGCATTGACATTATCGAAACGTTTTCGAAGTTCTGGCTCTAGCCCATACAGTATGCCGCAATGAACTAAGTTGTGGTCCTCCTGACGAGTTATATAGACGTTCTTTTCCTCGTCAGGGGCATCAGGAGCTGGTGGGGGGCCTAGCGGCGCCTCTAGCACATATTGCTTTTGTGCAGCAGTGAAGAGAATCCTCAAATTCATAGCCCAGTTGGTGAAGTTGCTACCATTCGCAGCAAGCTTCTCTTTCTCCATGAACACATTGAAATTAAAAGCAGGTGGTGCCATCTACAACAGAATTTGTAAAATATATTTAGACTAAGTTTATGATAGATTGAGTTCAACTAATCCAAATTAGTAATGAACTCCCACTCAAAAACGACATCCCTCGTGTCGTTTTGGTGATTACATGAACCAAATCCACTACACCAAGTCTGATCATCACATGAGTCGGTGTAGCTTCAAAGGCGACTATCTATATAGGCATCATATCAACTATATGACTCATGCTTAACCTTTCGGTCCGTGTTCCGAGGCCATGTCTATACATGCTAGGCTCGTCAAGTAAGAACCTTAGTATTCGCGTGTGTAAAACTGTCTTACACCCGTTGTATGAAAGCGTAGAGTCGAGAACACCCGATCATCACGTGATGCCTCAAAACACGATCCACAAAATGGTGCATACTTAAGAAAGAACACATTTTATCTTGATATCTAAATGAGGGATCATCTTATAATGCTACCAAAAGCGCCAAACTAGCAATATAAGATGCTAACATCTAATGTGTGAAGTGAGGTGATATGGTCCATGCATTTGATCTCTATCATTTGCATCGTGCTATGATCTCTATCATTTCTTTGTGTGTAAGGCCAAGGTCTATGGAACTTACACGTTAAGTGAGTTGTAAGAGTATCTATCATACATCTACTTACAACAATACCATATCAAGACACTAGCCCAGCAACGATCTAAACTAGACGCCTCTAATTTATCAATTGCAAGTTTTACGTGGCTTAGGGCTTTCAGAGATAGAACCGGTCTTACCTACGAACATGAACCACAACGAGGATAACCAAGTTATTAGCAACTCGTTGTAAATCCGATATTGACTATAGTACGAGAGACAGACACCCGCCAGCCACTTATGCAAAACAAGTTGCATGTCAGTCGTGGAACCGGTCTCATGTACGATGACATGTAAGGTTGGTCCGGGCCGCTTCATCCCACTATGCCACCAATATCCAAAGTACATAGAAGATGCAATAACATGATCATCATCGCCCACATATAAACATATGTGTACTACCCGTGCAAAGCACCTACGCATAGATCAGGCCCTGATACCACTGTTGGGTCCGCAGCATAGAAAACAAAAAATTCCTACGATGAGAACTATACGCCAAGATCTATCTACTAGATACAGAGCAACGGGTGGACATACATCCATGGAGAACTTACCCTCAAAGACAACGAGTTGTGTTAACGAGTAGGAACTCGTGGTTGATGTAGTCGTACGCTTGCTGATCTCAAGATCGTGTGGAAGTCCGAGCGCCACAAATCAGCAGCGCATCCGTCCTCGCACACACGTTCAAGCCACCGGACAACCTCCACCTCCTCGCTCCAGCGAATCAGCGGAAGCAGCAACTCCTTCCAGACGCAAGGCCACCGGGAACATGTATCTCGCTAATCCGAGACCATGGGGGAATATCTAGAGGGGGAGAGAGATCCTTCACGAGGAGGTGTGAGGATGAAGGAGCGAATGGGTGGCCTTTTATAGGAGGAGGGGGGTGCCCCCTCTCTCCATGGCCGGCGCATGGGGGGGTGACCCCTCACCTCGCCCATTCATGTGGTGGTAACCCCTCCACATTAAAATGCCCCTTTACATTCTCTTTTAAAGTCTGCACTTTAAATGCATTAAATTTCTCCAAATTTAATGCTATCTCATTTAATAAAACTCTTTTATTATTTTTATTCAGAATTTTGTTAATTACTTTAATTAACAAACATTCACATAAAACCCCTTGCAACATTTCAATATCACATGCAGAACCACTTTCTGCAATTTCACCCGAAACAATTCCGGTTTCTATTGAAACAATTCCTGCTTCTATCGAAACATTTCCTACGCTTTGCAAACCTTTTGTCTGGAACATATGTGCTCCTAAATGGTGTCCGGCAACCCTTAAGTGTGTCACCCTACGGTTCGCGAATAATGCAGACATGATTGAGACTCCTCTCAGATCAATAATCAGAAGCGGGACCTGGAGATCCATACTGACTCCTGCACATTCAACGATGACTTCTGTGATCGTGAGAACCTTTAACGTCAGCAATTTAATCCCTTTGTCTCATGATATAATACATGTCCGAGATTCGATCATCGGTATCCAAATACCTAGTTTGATCTCGTTACCGACATGCACTCTTTTCTTGTTCCCGTGATATAACATTCTAGTGATCACATCACTTGCTTGCAAGCTATCTTAATGTGATATCACCGAGAGGGCCCAGAGTATATCTATCCGTCATCGGGATTGACAAATTCCACTCTTGATCCATGAGCCTCAACATAACACCTTCATAGCACTGAACCCACCTTTATGGTCACCCTGTTACGGTGTGACGTTTGATGTTATCAAGATACTCTTCCGATGTTAGAAATTAACATGATCTCATGGTCTAAGGACTAAGACTACTTTGTATGATGTTATAGCAATATAAACATAATGACTTGATCGCAATGCTATACTTCCGATGAATGTTCATCACATCATTTCACAAATGCTGTGACCTTGTTATTAACAACATCCAATGTCCATGATCAGGAAACTTTGATCATCTTGTTAATCAACAAGCTAGTCTATAAGAGAGGCATAACTAGGAACCCTTTTTGTTTATTAAACACACATGTATTGATGTTTCCTATCAATACAATTATAGCATGAAAAATAAACATCTATCATATACAAGAAATATATAATAACAACTTTATTATTGCCTCTCAGGGCATATTTCCTTCACCCTCTCCCTCCGGAAATTTGCCCATTAAGCCTTTTGACCTTTTAATTGATTTTCTCTTTATTAAATAATTATGAATAAATGATTAAATCAATATTTAACATTCATTCACACATTATCTAATCTCCGTGGCCATGGAACACCTTCCAGCTCCACTCCGGACATCCTCCGGACTTACCGAAACCCTTCCGGTTTTCTCCCTTCTTTTCTTCGGTGATTCGACCGATCCCATAAACACTCTCTAAGCATCATCAAGCCCTTAAGCATGATACCCTACGGTTCGGGAACACCCCAGACATGGTCGGGACACTACCGCACCAATGATCAATAGAGGGACCTAGATGGCCATGTGACCCCTGTGTGTTCCATGAAGATCTTTCGTCGTTTGAACCGGGACAGTCGTGTCTTATTCCATTTGTCATTCGATACTTGCATTGCTCGAGATATGATCATTGACATCACCATGTCGTGTTCAATCTCGTTACTGAACAATGCTACTTAACTCGTTCCGACAAGTGATATCCCTGTGATCTAATCACACGTTGCGCAGCTATTGGATATAATTTCTCAGAGTGGGAGTTTGAGTATCTTCCCATTACATGGACGGACAAATCCCGCTCTTGACATATATTGCCTCTACGGTTTCCTCTGAATACCTAAACACACCTTTATAACCACCGTTTACCAAATGGCGTTTGATGCTATCTAAGCACTCTAGGGAGACAGTGATTGATATAGCCTCACGGTCTAAGGAATAGTCTACGAGGATCCATTTCTAATCATCGTAACTTGAACTTCGTGACATGATCGGGTCACGATGTTTAGGTTGGGTATTGGTTCATTATCTCATTCTCCGAATGAGATGACCTCATTTCCAAGTGGCATAAATGCCACATGATCAAGAAACATGATCATATGTTGACCAATGAACCAGTGACTAGAGTTTCACTAGGAATCCCTGGTTGTTTGTATATCACACGTGTATTGATGTTTCCACTCAATACAGTTATAGCATGATATAAAACTTAATCATAAACTATATGAAATATGATAATAGTCCTTACTATTATTTGTCTCTAGGGCATATTTCCAACAGTCTCCCACTTGCACTAGAGTACAAATACGCTAGCTGCATTTGTTCTAAATCATTGGCACCATATACCCGGTACCCTGAACATGCTTGCTCATGGAAGAGGTTGAGTCTTGGGTCTGTACTTTACAGTCCCAAATCCTTTGCAACTTACTAATGTCACCTTGATTGACATTAATACTCTATCATCACATGATAGCATCTGTGTGTATGCATCGTCGCCATGGCAGCAGAACAAGGCCTGATTCCAGGAGCCTACAGTGACGTTAGATCAACCTCGAGGGCTTTCTCATGGGCACTGTGCCCTGGGACACATCATTCTACGTTAAAAGCGAACTAGCCCCACCATAACATTATACAACACTTTAGATGGTACCCTTATCTATTATTATTAATGTATTCATCGAAGCACTAGTGCACTCTGTGCAACTTTCGATGTTTTGTTTACCTCGCTTCCTATTTGACTTTAATTGGTATCTACAGGAGTTTCCAACATATTCCGTTATAACATAACTCTTTATGCTTTAAGATATATTATCCTTTATAGATTTGGAAAATATATCCACAGTTCTCTACTAGACACTGCGGACAAACTTAGCTCAAACGTTCTGTGATTTAGACTTAATCACTTTCAAACGTTCCTTAATCGAATTACATATTATGCTAAGTTACCATCATGGTTTCTGAGATAGAACCTATATCTCAACATAGTGGATGACGATCATCCTTTTCTTTCTTTCAACCATTGATGTTAAACTTAATACTATTCCTAATTTGAGTTATTAAGGACCAGTTCCTTAATTAAATTCTATTCTAAAACCCCTTTCAGAATCCCTTAAGGAATACTACATAATATTATAATACACCTATTATCAACTTCTACATCTTATAAATCATTATTTATAAGTATTTGCGCCTTTCATTCTTAACATACTTAAGAATTACTCCTATAAGCTCCCACTCAAAATATATTCCTACATATTTGAATTTGAGCCTTACATTGCTCCCACATAAAAATATGTCAATCACATATTGTTTTAGGAAGACTTTCCTAGCTCCCACTCAATTTTATGCAAATTGCATATCTCCTTTACTACTTTGAATAACTTCAAAATCCTTTGATCAAATATCAAACTTGGAGATTTACTATGAGATACTAGTACTTTACTAGTTTTAAATCCACTAGACATCCAGCACACATGAATCAAATTCATTTGAATTCATCCAATACCTAACAAATTGTGCTTTTGTCATTCACCCCCTTTTCCTACTATGGCTTTGCAGTCATTTGGGAAAATTCAAGTAACCCCTTTTACTTGTGAGATTCAGCAACAAATTGCTTTCTACTCTCAAGGGAAGTTTGCTTCTAGGATTTCTCATAATTTAGTTTACCATAATTTCCTTTGTAGTTCATAGGTATGTCATATTCAAAAATCATGACAAGTGATTCACAAGTGTCTCCATACAACATATGGATTTACATTTTGAATCCCACTTCATGTAGTGAAAAACAATAGTGGAGGAAAAACACAATGATCAAAATCATTGATTCTTTCCTTCTGTGAAGAGAATCGTTCAGGAACATTGTCCGTTGCGCTTCTCAACACTCTGATGCAGGGTTTTGAATCCTCATCGTGTTTTGCACTAATTTCCATTTGCTCATAATTGAGAAACATCACTAGAGGTGAGCTTTCTCAAGAAAGCACCAAAATCCAAGCAATACAAGTTTTGCTTTCCTTTTGGTTTAGCTATGGATTTCGTATTCAAAGTTTCCAATGAATACGCTACAAGGACTTATTCGCTATTGGTTTGGTTATATCGAATAACCCCAAAACTTTCAAGAATTCAAATGGTTCACCAATTCTAATTGAGTGCTAACTATTTCTTAACTTATGGTCTCTACATCTACACTACAACGATTTATTTGGTGCCTTCTATTCAACCCCTTTTGATATCTAATATCACATTGTGATGCTTTGTATTTTGACGTTTCAAAACACTTTGCATTCCACAATTTCTTTCATGCCATTCTTATAAAGTTGAATTTCATTACTATTAATCAAATCGTAGCAATTGGATTCTCTTTTATATTTAAACCCTTTGTTGATGAAACACTTTGATCAAATCAAATAGTTTCATATTCATGCTTCCTTTGGTAAACTTACTTTACACATTTAAACAATCATTTAATGATAATTACCATTTTCGTTAAAACACAATACATCGAATATGTATTTACTTTTAACAATTCATTAAACACTTTGTATTCAAGTAATACACGGTGTTCAAGTTATTTTGCCGAACTTAGGCATGATTTATATGTGATAAGAAATCGAATAACTTTCACATATTATCACATAACTTTGAATTTAAATAATGCTTTCATTCATTAATGAACATATCATTAAATTGGGTATTTTAAACAAGGCATTTTAATGTTTTACAAATGTTCATACATTATCAATTAGTTTCATACCAATAAGGATAATTCACAAGTAATCAAACTAGATATGAACACGAATAGAAATCATTCACAAAAGTGGAACAACTGTTTGTTACAAACTGATATGAATAACCGTCTCACGAAGTGTGAGACACACTAAAGAAGTTCAAATCTCTCGATTAAATTAATCATTCTAAAACATAAACTAAATGATAAATGTCGAGGGAGAGTGTCGTCGGCCATCATCATCATGCTCGCCATCAACACGCAACGTCACCTCCTCTCCAGCAAGCACCTCTATGCAGAAGGACCTGTTTTCAATAAAACAGAACAAGTATCAGATATACTTAACACTGCAATGTGTTTGCAAGATTATAACATTTATAAAACTGTATATCAATATATACCTTGGTCGTTGACGACTCCAGCGACATTAGGTTCATCTATCACATTTCTGATATGTGATATGAACTTAAGGAAATCAAGTGTTTCCGTGTCGCCTCTCATAACGCAGATCCTGACTTGTGCTTGGAAGCTTGGAGAAAGCGACCGCAGCACAACTCCCATCGCAAATGAGCTTGAGTACCAGTTGTCCAGGTAGTATGCCAGACTCATATACGCATCGTAGAGGCGCAATAAGTGCTCATTTAGTGAGGAGCCCTCCTCCATCTTTATGGAGAGAAAGTCCCCCATCAGCTCATACTCCCACATGCGCACTTGTTCCACGAAATGTGCTCTCAGATGTGTCATGACCATCCGGGGCTTGAGACTCCCCACCATTGGCCACAGCCCATCCTCCATTCCGAGGCGCATGGTCACTGATATAAATGTGGCCATCACACGACGACGAGAACGCATATCCCGCTGCTCCTGGGTCTCATGAGAATAGGGTGGCTCCAAATACATCTCGCAGGTCATGTAGTTAGCTACATCGTTCTCCCCAAGGAGATCAAATAGGCGTATGACCCATGCAGAAAAGTTGGATCCATCTAACTTGAGCTTTTCTCCTTTTAACCAATCGTCGATAGGAAAGGTAATCTCGGGAGGAACCATTTTCTACATTTATAATTGCAAAAGAAATTTAGACTAAGTTTATAATTAAATGAGTTAATAATAACTCTACTCAGAAACACCTATCCCCAAAGAGGGTTCCTAGTGATAACATGACCCCTATCAGCCACATCTCCCCTGATCATCACGGCCATCAATGTGGGTTCAAGGGTGGACGCTAAACGTCGGTCACATCATACATGCGACTCGTGCTCGATCTTTCGACCATCCGCATTCCGAGGCCATGTCTGTACATGCTAGGCTCGCCAACTCAACCTTAGTGTTTTCGCTGTGCAACATGGCTTGCACCCATTGTATGTGAACGTAGATATGTCTGACACCCGATCATCATGGCCTGCCTCATACCGAAGAACTTTCTTGGTAGTGCACACTAAGGGGGAACACAATCGTTGGCTATTTTAACAGGGATCATCTTATTAGGCTACCGTCGAGTATCTAATACTAGCACACAATAAGACATACAAACAATAACATTGAATGTAAATACTATGTGATATGGTCCTTCACGTCGTGATCTCCATCCGCCGTCACCGGGTTCCGGCGCCAGGATACCGGCGCCGCAGACACCAGGGTACCAGTGTCATTCCGGCGTGGTAGTCTGTCACCTCCGTGACTATCTACTACTACGTAACAAAAGGTAATCACTTTACCTTTGCCACAACCATATCACAAAGCAACGCCCCCTTGCAAAACCAAGTTAGACGCCCCTACTTTATCTTTGCATGTTTTATGTGGCTGAATGGGCTTTCGCACAAGAACCGTTCTTACCTACGAACTTTCAGCACAACGCTGATCAAGTAGTTATCTCTACTATACCCCTTTCGGGGCCCTCCATTGCAAATGGCATACCAACTAATGCGAGAGAGACAGACACCCCCCTAAGCCACTTTATACGGTACAAGCTGTATGTCAAGCGTGGACCAGTCTCGCGAATGAACGCGTAAAGTTGGTTGGGGTCCGCTTCATCAAGCATTACCGCGGTATACACAAGTACACGTGGGAGGGTAACAACTAAAAGATCAACGCCCACACGCTACATCTCGTGTGTTCTACCCGTACTAGCATTACTACGCATAGATCTAGCTCTGATATCACTATAGGGGTTCCGCGCATAAAAACAATAAATTTTACTCTACGCCCCTGAACCCTTGAAGCTGCCAGGACCTATCTATTAGTAATACAGTAACGGGAGGGGCTTTTCGCGAACTTACCCTTAAAGACCGAAAAGCGTTGGCAACGCTCAGGAGAGTGTGGTTGATGTAGACGAGCCGAAGCCAACCTCAAGGTCGTGATGAAGTCCTTGCGCTCCTTATGGCTCCAACGACTTGAGTGCCTCAAGTGCGACACCTCGCGAGAGTTACACATGTCCGGTGCCTGACGATGACTCCCGCTTCCCTGATCCAGCAGCATTTGCGGAAGTAGAGCTCCCGGATCCGAATCCCGCAGCGCGAGGGCGCTCCGCGGTGAAGATGTCTCTCGCTTGCGCAGTCCAGACTTGGGACCACGGTCACGAGAGAGAGAGGGGAAGAGAGAAAATATCAATTGGAGGTCCTCCCAAAAGTGGGGAGACCTTTATTGATTATTGGTGTATTTTTCTAGGCCAAATACCCCACTATATATAGGGGGAGGGGAGGTACTACCTCCCCTCAAGTCCTAGGGTGGGACTAAAGGAGAGGAGGGGGGAGGAGGTGGCCGCCGGCCACCTAGTGGGCCCCGCGCGGGGGGGCTAGGCCCAGCCGGCCTCCCCCTTGCCCCTTCTCCCTCTCTCCTTTCCCCTAATGGGCCCTCTCCCTCCAGAAATTGGCCCATTAAGCATTTTGACCTTTTAATTGATTTTCTCTTTATTATATAATTATGAATAAATGATTAAATCAATATTTAACATTCATTCACACATTATCTAATCTCTGTGGCCATGGAACACCTTCCACCTCCACTCCGGACATCCTCCGGACTTACCGAAACCCTTCAGATTTTCTCCCTTCTTTTCTTCGGCGATTCTACTGATCCCATAAACACTCTCTAAGCATCATCAAGCCCTTAAGCGTGATACCCTACGGTTCGGGAACACTCCAGACATGGTCGGGACACTCCCGCACCAATGATCAACAGAGGGACCTAGATGGCCATGTGACCCCTGTGCGTTCCACGAAGATCTTTCGTCGTTTGAACCGGGACAGTCGTGTCTTATTCCCTTTGTCATTCGATACTTGCATTGACCAAGATCTGATCATTGACATCACCATGTCGTGTTCAATCTCGTTACTGAACAATGCTACTTAACTCGTTCCGACAAGTGATATCCCTGTGATCTAATCACACGTTGCGCAGCTATTGGATATAATTTCTCAGAGTGGGCCCTTGAGTATCTTCCCATTACATGGACGGACAAATCCCGCTCTTGACATATATTGCCTCTACGGTTTCCTCTGAATACCTAAACACACCTTTATAACCACCGTTTTACCAGATGGCGTTTGACCCTATCTAAGCACTCCGGGGAGACAGTGATTGATATAGCCTCACGGTCTAAGGAATAGTCTACGAGGATCCATTTCTAATCATCGTAACTTGAACTTCGTGACATGATCGGGTCACGATGTTTAGGTTGGGTATTGGTTCATCATCTCATTCTCCGAATGAGATGACCTCATTTCCAAGTGGCATAAATGCCACATGATCAAGAAACATGATCATATGTTGACCAATGAACCAGTGACTAGAGTTTCACTAGGAATCCCTGGTTGTTTGTATATCACACGTGTATTGATGTTTCCACTCAATACAGTTATAGCATGATATAAAACTTAATCATAAACTATATGAAATATGATAATAGTCCTTACTACTATTTGTCTCTAGGGCATATTTCCAACAACGCCATCACCCGATCCGGAAGCCAGGTCCTATGGTTTCCCCTAGAGAAGCGAGTGGTTCGGCAATAGTCGCACGATGACGCCTTCATCAAGGTAACAACGCAACACGCCGCCATCGCCCCCCCAAGACCAAAGTCAGCTCGATTTTAACTGGCGATTGTGTCTCCTCGTCTCCCCGCCAGGACTAGAAGAAGGACCAAGATCCACCACTCTAGTAGCAATCCACGGCTGCCCACTTCTGGCAAAGAAAATGACCACCATCGCCAAACCCAGGATCGCCACCCTAGGCCTCCTCGGGATGCGGACCCGAGGCCAGGTCCTCCTCCACAGCACCGCCGCTTGTTCGACGAAGATGACAAAAATCTGACCGGACCCATTGGGTTCGCTAGCACCGCCACCTCCTGCCCTCACCGGACGGCCATGACCAAAGATGGGGGCTTGCCACCGTTCGTCTGCCACCACGGCCCCTCCACCAGCTAGAAACCAGGAACAATCGCATACCCCGAGGCGCCCTCTAGACGAAACGAGAGCGTACATCCAATTTAGCAGAATATTAGAAAATACCTCATGTACACGCCAAAGAAGTCATCCCTGCCGTCGAACCACCGAGAAATCTTCATGGATAAGAGCAGCATAAACTTCGTCAATCCTACCAATGATGCCACCATGGCGACAGATGGTGCCCCTCACCCTGCGCGAGGCCATCGTCCCGCACACCACCGACGCAATAGAGGGAAAACCGCTCCACCATCTGACCCCCTCTAGTCATCTCGAGCTCCAAAACAATGATGTCATGGTCCGATCCGAGAGAGCCCATATCTAGGGTTTCCCTATGAGCCTTAGGCATGAGGCGAGACTCGTAGCAACGAGGCCTTTATCAAGATAACGACATTGGAAGACGTTGCCGTCGTTGGCTCCACATCAAAGTCCGGCTCTCACCGGCCATCCCTCTCGCCTCATCTCCAACCTACACGCCATAGCCATTGACCCCCCTCGTGTTGGGTTGGGCCTAGGTGCGCCGGATGTTTAGTTGGGCCGCGCCGGAGCTATTTCGGTTTTGGGGGAGAGGGCTGAGCGAGTTTTCCTGCGCTGGCTCCCCCATTTCACCCTTTAGGGGGGACGAGTGGAGAAGCTCTCAATCACAGGACAAAACAACAGAAACCATACTACGCCACACGACGCCCATCCGAGGCCAGTCCGACCTAGCCAACCCTGTGGCCCTCCGGCGCACACATGGGCCATTGGCGACGGCACCCCTGCCTAGAAGAAGAGACCAGCAGACGGGCCCACGTTTACTCGCGGGCCTCTAGATGCGCGTAATTGGAACAGAAACAAACATTTAATTTCAATCATTGTCGATGCAGCTTGGGTCGCGGGCCATCCTGTCAGGCTGGTCATAGTGGGAGTATCATATTACTAGTATCATGCATATGATACTAGTGTATGATACTATCTCTTTAGTGGTTAGTATCATCTAATAGTATCATAGTAACATTGTATTTAATTTTTTCTACAATCTCAATGCAATTGTGTGTATGAGATGTATTGGTCATTAAATTACCTAGTTTCACGCGCTATGATACGGTATCATATTATGATACTACTAACATCTCTCTCTTCATTAATTATGGTGCCACGTCAGAATTTTGCCAAGGTGGCATGCATGATACTTCTTATGATACTGCCAGCAGGGCTAGCCTCATGAATGGCTCATTTGTCACGAACGGGTTTACATTTGACCGTGGCGCGTCTTGCTGCTGTTGCCGATGAGGGTATTGTTAGTGTCGCTCCGTAGTGTAGTAGTGTACTTACAATTACAATTCGTCATTATTCCGTGCTCGGTTTCTAACCTTACGCTTGGAGGAGGCGTCGTGATACCGATCGGTGAATATGATGGATGGATTAGGCTACGTTGGACCTTATCAACAAGAAAATATTCTCGCCGGAACACGCACGTTTCGTCAATCCGTGTTGAGCTTCTTTTTTCGGGGGCTTGTGTTGTTGTTTTCTAGTGGCTACAAAGCTGAAGTGCACTAACCAGACAGATATATGCACAAGTGCTTAATTTACATGATGCTTCCTCAGCATCCCATGATAACAAAACCCCATGCTTTAATTGGACTAGTTTTCCTTGTTTGTGTTAATCTGATCGACACCGACTGCCCCTGGTTTATCAATCAACGACCTAATCTGTGCTTTATCAGTCCGCGCTCTTCAGGTGCACTAGCTATCTAGTCCTTCCTCAAAAGACAAACCAATAAAGCTATACTTGTAGCCTGATCCTTTTGCTTAGTGTATGTTGCTAGAGCATCATGCGTTCGCTTAGTTGATCGTCTTCTTCCAGGTGGCGGCCTGAATTATACTTGTACTTGAGTTAAACAGGTTGAATAATTGCAGGAAAGTAAACAATCATGGTCCATAATACACAGACCAGACAGGCATATGTGGGTCTGTTTCCCACTTTAAATTTGGATTTTGGTGTGTCTGAACACAAGAAACCGATCGAGGCAGGGCACATATTTCTCCACGCGGTTGCGATTCTCCGCTGCTACCTACTTTTTTTATGGCACAAATTATGACTTTTCTTATGGCAAACCAGTCACAATGTGGAAGTACTACGGTCACAATCTGCATGATACTAGTCTACTCCCTCTGTCCGCAAAAGAGTGGATGTTTAGGTGTTTCAAGAAAAATTATATTGAGGAGGATGGTGTAGGCCACCATGCTGGAGTCGTAGCACATCTGCAACGCACGAACAGAGCAAGAAATTGAGGATTTCACAGAGGATTGCATCAGGATTGGAGGTATTTGGAGAAAACTGGCACATGATGAGAGATGTCTCGATCATGTCCGTGATGTTCCCGAACCATTGGGGTAACACGCTTAAGGGTACGATGACGCTTGGCGATTATTATGGAATCATAGGAAGAAAGAGAAGAGTAACCTGGAAGCGTTCCGTGAGAGAACATGAATCGTTCTAGGAGGATCCGAATGCGTTCGGACTGAAAGGCCTTTCGGGTCAAAGAAAATTTAATAATATATATTTCATATTAATTATCTACCTATTATATACTAAAAGCAATATAAGATGTTCTTAGAAGACACCACGTCGATCCACATTGTCTAAATTATTTTTAACTATTAGATCTAAAACTTACGGTCGAGATTAAAAAATAAAAAGATGTTACCTAACATCAGTCACGTACATAAAAAATCCAGAGCTGACACGTACAAGGCAATGGGAAACACAGGTAAAAAGGCTCCACCTTGAAAAAAAAAAGACTAGACCGTAACACTAGTCGCGTACAAATAAATTTCAGGGCTGATACGTACATGGCAAGTAGGAAATAGGAGCAAAGCAGAAAAGTTTTCCAAGTCCTTCACGTACAAGGTAAATAGAAAAGACAAGAAATACGTAGAGACGGCCAAACCAGGTACATTGCCCAAATAGGGTGCCTATCCGAGTGCTCAAATAGAAAAAAGAAGAGTCCATCTACCTTACATACCCAACAAAAAAACGTGAAGCACGGGACAAAAAAAACGTGCATGGTCTAGCCACCCGGGGAAATGACACATATAAAAGTAATTCAGAAGATTTTTTTTTTAAAACGAGGCAAAAAGGCCTTTCATTCATATAGAAGAAAAGAGTTGATCAGTTTATGAGAAAAACTGGCCAAAAAACCGTTACAACACAACACCACACGCAGCCCGGGGCTGCGCTCTACACAGGTCGACACCACACCTCAACGCAACAGGCGAAGGCAGAAAACGGAGCCATCGCTCCAAACAACCATGTCGGCCCCAGGGCAGCACCCCACCAGGCCGAAGACAAACTCTATTGCCGATCAAAGCTAAAATCAAAATCTAAACATTAATTTGATCACCGGCCACTAATCAAGATTATCAGTCACAAGTTCACAATACTAATAACATTTACATATTTTATTAGGTGAATAAAGTAGACACCTCGCTCTCTATGTGAATCTCAAGATAATATATCAAATACAGAAAATCCATTTTCATCATATAAAATTCTTGGATTGGATTAAAATCTAAAATCTAACTATAAAGCTTAAAATAAAATGCTATTTTTAACTTAACGTTAATATTCTTGTCATTTAATTAATTTGAATTTATTAAAAACAACAAAGACAAACGAATTTATAAGAAAAGAAAACTTTACCAACTCAGTAACGACTTAGAAATAATTATTTTTAAGCTATGTTGGCGGACATCCGATCATGACGATTTTCTTATCCCTTAGACTTTGTACTTGCAGGAATTTTGGTGATCACATTGGATGGTTCTCGGTATCAACATAGAGATAATTATTTCTTAGTGAGTCAATAACTAGCAATTACCGAAGATTATAACACCAGTATTTTATGAATAATATTTTTCCTTGGAGAAAAATAATGCCTAATTTAGAGGAGCATGATAGAGAAATATTACGATCAGAATGGAATTTTATGATTTTATTTTTGCTTTAGAAGATGCTGACCACCTACCTATTGACAACAACAAGTGTCTTTACACCCCTAAATTACTTCGGTGGAACATTTCCACAAAAGTTTGAATGTGTTCTTTCGAGATTTTCTTCTATTATATCATGTTCTAAGTTAAATGATAATTGTGCAAATAAGATGGAAAAATAAAGCGTACCACTACATTAACATAGCACATTGGTCAATTTTGGAAGAACTAAAAAAATTAGAAGCAACAATTCATATCAAGTATGCAAATAATAATTTTATTTTTATTAAAACTATTCCAATGTAAAATAACATGACCATCATCGAAATAACAAGCTACGAAAATTATGAGAGAAAAAATATTTTTGCAACTTCCAAACAAATCAACTTATACAAATGTATGTCACATGTTTTCAATATGCCTAAGGTAAACGATAGAGCGGACAACTCGAGAACAAGGAATTAGTGTTTAATAGTTTGCGTAAGAATTTTAATAAGAACAATACAAAGAAAACCGTAATGAAATAGGGAAGGGTAGAGGCGACATCTGAAAATATGATATGTGTTCCCATGTTTAATCATGTTTTACGATGTTGGCCATACATGTCAATATAAATACTTACGTGAGTAAATAAAAAAAGAACACAATATAGATACAATTAGAATATAATGTAGAGAGTGATGCTAGAAATTTTAATATATATATATATATATTATAACAACATGGATCATTTTTATTAATAAATAATGGTCCTTAAATTATGTAACTTTTCCTAAATAGAAAATATTCGTAGAGCGATGTAGCCGTGCTTAATTCTAGATCACACATATTGTATCTTGACAATTGTACAGAATCGCATCATAGTGGGTAGATCTTCATAATTTAGCTAGATAAATGCAATCCATAGATTATAATATGGATCTCACACACAAAGTACTTTTATGCCTACATGTTAATTAATATATCAAATATAAACGATGAGCACATGTTACACATGATTAAAAATGTCAGTCTCCACCACATACACACCAGTGATATAGATGTATTATTACAAACCAATAAAAATGGAAGATAGAAAACTACACTTACGAGCTTATGCTTTGTAGACAATTACTACTATAGCTAACAAATTTTTTTTTTGAAGGGTGGTAGGAGGAATTACATAAAATAGCTTCGAGTATTCTCGAATTGAAAACTTGAGGCCGTAGCGGTCATTGGTTTGGGCTGATCATTGGCTTGGGAAATTATTGTTTTATAGAAACAAGATCGAATTGTAGATGTAAGTGAGAATCGTAATGTGAGTTACCTCATTTTTGCAAGTGTTCCTTTTTTATATTTTCTTAGAAACATAGTTATATTAATATAAAAATATATCTAAAAGTTATACCTTTTTACAATTGTATGGAGGTCTAATTTCTAAAGCGTCGTGTACTTTGCAACAAAAGAGATAAAAAGGAGAAAACATATTTAAAGAATATAAATGGAAATAACTAACATTTTGTATTTACATAAGCGAAGCGCTCCCATTTGCGAGGGCCATCATGCTAGTTGGAATTAATATTAAATATGTACTTAAAATTAAATTTGAAGGTCAACTTCCACTAATGAGGCAAATTCCAGAGGAAAAAGGACCCAAGAGGGAAGCCGCCCAAAGGGGGCCAAGCCAAGCCACCCAAGAGGGCCTACCCGGCCGTCCTAGGGCCATGCGGGAGTGGGGCCCACCTGGCTGGCCCATTCCCCATGGAGCCTCCCCTCCTCCCACCTCCTCCTTCTTCAGTCCCACCCTGGGACTTTAGGGAGGGCGTGCCTAACTTTTACCTCTATAAAGAGGGCATAGGGATGGGGAAATTACACCACTAGTTCTCTAAGTTATTTTTCTTAGGGAATAAACCCCCTCTCTCGTTGCCTTCTTGCGATTGTGCGGTCCCTAAAAGGACTGTACACGCAAGAGACGACGCACCTACGGCACGGCATTGTGATGCAGTGATTTCGGCCAGAAGATCCACTTCCGTACTCTCGGCGGGATCAGAGAACCGGAGGTTGTCATCGTACACCGTATGTGTGCGAAACCACGGGGTGCTGCCACTAGTGGCACTCAGACTGTCATGCACGAGGACCAAGGGGTGACTTGCGAGGAGCTTCGTATCCTTGAGGTCGGCTACAAGTACAACTACGTCATCCACGTTTTCCTTGAAACATTAACCTCTTTCGGTCTAAGGGTATGTAACCGAAACCCCCTCCATTACAGCTTTACTTCTAGATAGATCCTGGTAGTTAGGTGTGTTCTACCATAGAAAAAATTGTGTTTTCTGCTACGAACTCCTTCAGCTTGAGCCGAGGAGCACAAACAAGGAGGAAGGGGTTTGGCCAAACCCAGGCACAGGAGGCTGGAACGACCGTGGTCTGGGAGACCCGGATGGCCGGATCGGGTCTTAAGGGCCTAGATCTGGACCGGTAAGCCCGCGCCACCATGGAGCCATCTTCGGCTGCCTACATCGCATGCCGTCAGCTACATCGCGGCCCAGCACCGTCGTCATCCTAGCACCGTCGCCATCGCTGGACACCCGCGTTCGTCCTCAGTGCAGTGTCGCCGTCAGGGTTACCCATGTCTCCCTCTGGATGGACGTGTAGAGGAGAGGCCCACCGCCGCTAGCACCGTACAGACTTTGCCCGGCGGCTCCTGCCAGCGACGACCGAGGAGAGAAGGAGGGAGGTGGGGTTGGACGGGGGCGAGGGTTTTTCCACTGACTCGTCCACTGGATGAGCCAGGAGCCCCTCTAAACTCTCGAAAGGGTATATCTCTCCTCTCTTTTTTTGAGGGGCTTGTTGTTTTCTAGTTTCTACATACGAAGTTTTTTTTTGGAAATGAGCATATATTAATATCGCACAGATACCAATTACACCCAGCCTCTGCAATAACGCATACCCTAATGGCAATACGGATGCACACATCCGAAAAAAAGAAGAAGAATTACAAAAAAGAAAAGTCCTGCTGCAGGAATCCGATCCTTAACAGCAGCGACACTATCACCACCAAAACAACACCAGAAGTCCAACCCCTCCAAAAGCGACGCCTCCAAGAAGGAAATAGTGCACAAGCGCTGTCATCGCCCGATCAAATATCTTAGGTTTTCACCCTGGAGAAAGTCCTCGCTCGCAAAGCAATGTCTTCTGCAAGGCCATTGCCAGGCACAACCAATGAAGGCCAGACCTTGGGTTTTCACCCTACAAGGTAAGACTGTGAACTCCTCCTGTGATGTCGCCCCTCTAACATACATTGCTGCGAGTCACAGATATCCAAGCCAAATCCTCATCGCCATAAAGACTCAAACCACCATAGCTCGCCCACATGTCTCTGCCTTCATGACATTCTCCGCATCTTACTTCACCATGTGTATTGTCAAATACATGTCGCATGATGGTAACAGGTAGCATAGCTTCACCGTGCTCCCACTGAAACCAATCGGTTAGCAAAAAACATAGGTGCGCATGACCGAATTCCTTCCGATCTAGCAAGCTCCAGGCATATGCGCCCATGGGAGTTCGCCGGCGGAGCCTTCCGGAACCAGACACTCCGGCCAGATCAATGGGGACCCACATCAAGTAGATCTTCGTCTTGGTGCGAGATAGATCCGAGGACCACCCCCTTTATTGAAACCGAGCTAGCAGCCCCCACGCTACCCGCCGGAAACTAGCAGGATCCGCCACAAAGCGACAAGATCGCCCGATCGACCATTTCGACGGAGAAGGAAGTCACCACCACCATGCCAGGGGCAGTAGCCCCAAGCGCCCTAGAGCCGCGAGTATGGCCCGGAGATCCTTAGCGCCGGCGTCGGCGACGAACGGAATAGATCTCGGCCCGTAGGCACGGATTCCCGCCGTCGCGTGCAGCCATCTGGACCAAGGACCCCCAGCCGCCGCCAGCCATGACACCACCGCCGAACCAGCGCGGGCGCGGCCGCCGCCGCCTCCACGCCAGATCGCGGCCAGGGTCGCCGCCGTCGCCGCCAGATATTTGCCCGGTGACGCCCCGGGCGGCGGCGGCGCACGGGAGGATCTTGAGGGGAGGGGAGGCCAGGGAGGAAAGGGGCCGGCCGGCGCGGCGCCACCGCGCGGGTGCGGGAGAGGGGGTGCGGGAGGCTGGAGTGCACTAACCACAAAGATATATGCACATGTGCTTAATCTACAAGTTCCCATGATAACAAAACCCCATGCTTTAATTGGATGAGTTTCCCTTGTCAGATCGTCACGTCTGTGTGTGCTTTATCCATCAACGACCTACTTAATATCTGTTCTTCATTCATCGGTCATGGTCCGGTCATTTCTCAAAAGAACAAGGAACGTACTAGGCGTTCCCTGGGATAAAAAACTTCCGATGCCCCCGGATCCTCTAGTGTCACGTGTCCCACTAAAACAGGCGAAATCCTTTTTTTTTTCTACAAATGTCCCGATTCTCACGTAATATCTTGCTTTTGCCACGATGTAGCAAAAAAGGGTTTGCCATTAAATAAAATAAAAAAGTCTGTCTCGCAAGAGACTTTGTAGAAAAAAAGTTATGCTAAGTTAGCAAACCAAATTTCGCCGAAGACTCGCTGGAAGACCTCTCCCGAGACCTTGTAGCAAAAACTTTGTATTATTGTTGCAAAATACATGACAGGTTGTAGCAAAACAATTATGGTAATGTAGTAAAACTGACTTTGCTGTAGACTTTGCCCGAAAATTCGTAGCAAAAAATATGCTATTGTAGCAAAATCTCAGAATAAATTTAGCAAATATTTTATACAATACTGCTATACACAATTTTTGGACGATTCTCGTACGTGGAGATGCTCTACCGTTGCCGCAACTGCGCATGCAGCCACTCAGCCGTCTGATTCCCTGTCGTACCAAAATCCGTCACCAACTATGGTCTGTGAAGCAGTTTCGTACTTTGTTTGACTATAGCAAAAATCAATTTAGCCGGAGAAGTCGCCAGATTCTCGCCGAAAGCATCGAGGCAGCAAACTTTTTATACTCTCTCCGATTTATAATAAGTGTCGTTCATCTAGTATAAAGTTTGCAGTACCTTAGTAAAAACTGAACGACACTTATTATGGATCAGAGGAAGTATTAACTTAGCAAAAATGTATAACTTTTGTAGCAAAAAATTCATTCTAAATTAGCATTGTAGCGAAATCCTTTAGCAGTCTCTCCATAGCTGCATCGAGCCGGAAGCATCTGCCCCAAGTTGAGTAGGTAAGAGCAGTGCGGTGCGCGGAAGCGTCTGCCTCGACGGAGCCGGTGGAAGTATTGCGGCGGCGACCCGGTGGCTAGTGGCTGCACGAGACGCGGTGATGCGAGCTGCAACACTATTAGACGTATGTTTTGAGAAACTTGCTCAACCCTCTACGGGTGGCATGTCACATATATATAGGGGTACAAAGTACCAATACAGGAATACAAGACATGACTGTATGCGGTCTGTACAAATACAATGGCTATACAAATCTAACACCCTCCTTCAATCTTAACTCACTCCCGAAGCATGTAGGAGGTTGAGATTGCGCCTACAGACCTCAAACATAGGCAAATGTAGAGGCTTGGTGAAGATGTCTGCAAGTTGATCATTTAAAGAAATGAACTTGATTTGTAGTACCTTCTGTGTAACACGTTCCTTCACAAAATGATAGTCAATCTCGATATGCTTGGTTCGTGCATGAAACACCGGATTCGACAATAAGAACGTAGCCCTGATCTTGTCGCACCAAAGAACCGGAGGATGAGGTTGGGAAAATCCCAACTCCTGAAGTAGGGACTCAACCCATATAAGCTCAGCTGTTGCGTTGGCAACAACTTTATACTCAGCTTCTGTACTGCTGCGAGAGACAGTGGCCTGCTTGCGTGCACTCCAGGCGATCAAATTAGGACCTAGGAACACAGCATATCCCCCCGTAGTGCGTCTGTCATCTAGACAACCAGCCCAGTCAGCATCAGAGAAAGCAGAGAGAACTCCAGATGAACTGGCACGCAGGTGTAGACCAAAAGACGCAGTGAGGCGCACATAACGCAATATGCGCTTGATAGCTGACCAGTGGACGTCAATAGGAGCATGTAGATACTGGCATACCCTGTTGATGGCAAAAGAGAGATCCGGACGTGTGATCGTCAGATACTATAGACCACCAACAATACTACGGTACTCAGTCGCATCCTCAGGAGACAAGGGAGCACCATCAGACGCTGAAAGTTTGTCAGTGGAGGATATGGGCGTGGTTGTCGTCTTGCACTTGAGCATACCAGCACGACGCAAGGGGTCAAGAGAGTACTTCTTCTGTGTGAGGGCCAAGCCATGAGACCGATGAGCAACCTCAATACCCAGGAAGAAGTGGAGATGTCCCAGATTCTTGACAGCAAAGTCAGCACCAAGAGCCGAAATTAGAGCATTCGCAGCAGCTGAAGAAGAACTGACCCAGGATAATGTCATCAACATATACGAGCAAGTACATGGTCACACGCTGTCGCTGAAAAAAAAATAGTGAAGTATCAGCTATCGAGGGAACGAATCCATGAGTCCGAAGAGCTGAAGCCAAGCGAGCGTGCCAAGCACAAGGCGCTTGCTTTAGACCATAGAGAGCCTTCGTCAGACGACACAGATGATGGGGCTGAGTGTGATCAACAAATCCTGGTGGTTGACGCATATATACCTCTTTTTCAAGAAAGCCATGAAGGAAGGCATTCTTCACATCAAGCTCGCGAAGAGACCATTCTTGAGAGACTGCCAAGGACAGAAGAAGCCGAATAGTAGTAGGCTTGATGACAGGGATGAACATATCCTCATAATCCAGGCCATAACGCTGTTTGAAACCCTTGGCCACAAGACGTGCCTTATAGTGCTCAATGGAACCATCAGCATGTTTCTTTATCTTGAATACCCACTTTGAATCAATGATGTTGACGCGAGGTGGAGGGGGAACAAGTGTCCATGTCTCGTTCTGCATCAGATCCTGATATTCCTGTTCCATAGCAGTCCTCCAATGCAGGATACTCATAGCATCTTGATAGTTGCGTGGTTCAGAGGTCGGATCATCCACAGCATGAGCCATGCACGCAGCCATCCAAGCAACGGTGTCGTTGGTGCGTACAAAGGGACGGTGGATGACGCTGTGACTGCGCATATGCGGACGTGACGGAGCCGGCGGTGCAGCAGTAGGCTCTAGGGGTCCCATGGGCGACGCCGGCCCAGGGGATGCTGGTGACGAGGCGGGCGTAGCTGGCCCAGGCGACATGGTCGGCCCAGGTGATGTGGGTGGCTTGGACGCGGGGGTAGCCGACCCTGGCGTAGGCGACATGGAGGCTCCCGTTGAAAGAACATTTCATGGTTCCCTATGTTTTGCGTGTTAGATAACAATACCGTGGAGTTTCTTATATGTGCTAAGTGTGCAGGAAAAGTTATTGTGTTTGGGGGCCGGATAATCCACCCCCTGAAGGGACCGGATAATCCGCCCCCCGAAGGGGCCGGATAATCCGGCCTGGCTCACTTGGCAAAGGCAGGCATGGCGCGTCGCTCTGAGTAGGGGCGGATTTTCCCCCGGAAATTCTGAAAAGGGGCGGACTTTCTTTCCCCGCCCGGATAATCCGGCCCACACCTTGGGTTGGATAATCCAGTCCCCAGGAGACAAGCAAGGGCCGACGCGTCGCTCTGAATGGGGGTGGATTATTTGCCGGATAATCCGAGTCTGGGGCGGAGTTTTCCCCAAGCCAGATAATCCGGCCCTCACTCGGGCCAGATAATCCGGCCCCCAAAGGCTCCAATGGCTCAGTTGGGACAGGGGGTATAAAAGCCCCTTCATCCCCTTCGGACAAAACACTTTATTCATTTGAAAAAGGCCAGACCTGTTGCAAGTGCTCCCTCTCTAGATCTTCCACTTCAACCACCTGAAGGCTTCGATCTTTGGGGGGATTGAAGTAGGATACAACCTACATCGTCATCACTAATCAAGCGCATCAACTCCTCTCCATTCACTTGGAGAAATCCCCGATCTAGTATTCTCGTTAATATCTAGATCTTGTGTTTTGCTATTGATAACTTGTTCTTGTGGCAGCTTGTTGTCATTACGGGAGCCTCCAATTTGGTTGTGGAGTTGTGCCCCGCTAGTTGTGTAAAGGCGCCGGTTCCCACCTCGAAGGGTTCCTATAGTGGAAAGGTGGATCAGGCCTTTGGTGGCGGGATCCATCGGAGAACAGGGTGAGGCCTATTGTGGCCTGGTGGTCTTAGTACCGCCCACCCCTCCAACACAAACGTATTTCCCTTAACAAGGAAGGAACTACGGTAAAACAAATCCTGTTTCTCCGCGTGCTCCACTACGGTTTACTCGTTCCTCTATCTCACTCGCCTTTACTCGCTAGTAGTTAGGTTTGCATATAAGGAAATTCTATATAATAGCTATCTAGAGAATTTACCTTTTGTGTCAAGCCTAAAATTGAAAAGCATTAAAATTTGAAGTAGCACCTATTCACCCCCTCTAGGTGCCCATACGATCCATTTCAATTGGTATCAGAGCCCCGGCTCTTTATTCGGGCTTAACCGCCTAAGAGAAGTATGGGTACTAAGGAAAATGAGAATGAGGCTGTGGATATGGTCACAATGGATGACCTCAAGACGTTGGAAACAACCTTGTTGAAATCCTTTGAGACCAAGATGGAGGAGATGCAGCAAATGATTGCTCGCCTCACATCATCTACAACCCCATCTCCATCTTCCTCTGAGGCTACCACTCCTTCATCTAAGGATAAGGCTCACGCCGGATCTAAGGAAGATGGAGTGGTAGGTGAAAAACATAATGGTTCCGCCTCCAAGAAGGGAAGTGGTAAGGAGGACTATAGTGAGGTTCCTCACCTATATTCTCCTGACCCACCTATCCCAAATCCTCATATAAACAATAGGGGTGATCCACCCAAACTTACTGCATCTTCATTTAATCAATGGCAACTCTTAATGAAGTCTCATGTATGCAGTTCGTCAATTGAACTTTGGAGGATTATCGAAGAGGGTCTTCATATTGGAGATCACACCAACTTGAAAAGAAGATAACTTATGGATATTGAATTGAATGCAATGGCTCTCCACATGATACAACTCGGAGTGGGTCCCAAGGACATGCCCCACATTAAGCATTTCAACACCGCTAAAGAAGCTTGGGATGCTCTCACCGACCTCTTTATTAGAAATGAAAGCATGAGGAGGAATATGTATGATGCCCTTAGCAATGAAGCTAAAGGATTCTACATGTTGGATGGTGAAAACCATGAAGATATGTATAGAAGACTCAACGGCATTGCAACAACATTTAGGAAGCATGGAGCCACTCACATTGATGATGCTTGGATAAAAAGGAAATATGTGAGTGCTCTAATGCCTTTTGAGCCAACGGATTTGAAGATCTTGCAAGGTAGACACAACTACCATCAAATGACTTCTAATGAAGTCATGCAAGAAATGACATCATTCAAGGTTGCAGATAAGAACACAGAAGATGCCCGTGCCCATGCCATTGGAATGCAAAAAGGGGTCAATGTTGCTCTAAAGGCAAATGTTGTTGAGCATGATGAGGATGAAAGAGGATTCAAGGGTGTCTCCATGGGCTGTCCCAAGGGAGTCAAGCGTGCTGATGGTGAGTACATGGCCTTCTATGCAAGGAACTTTTGGAAGGATACAGCCAAGGCCAAGTCGGAACTCGAGCGCAAGAATGGGTCAAGTGGAAGAAGAGAGAATGGCCCAAAACTGAGAACATGCTACAATTGTGGAGATAGGCCACACTTTGTGGATGAGTGTCCATATCAAAATAGAGAAGACAATGGTGACAGGCTCATCCTTAAAGAAAAATCCAAGGCACCTTGAAAGAAGCCATTTCTCAAAAAAAATGGCCCTTACAAGAAGCAACCCAAGATTGTCTTGGTGGCACAAGAAGAATATTCCTCTACAAGTGAAGATGAAGAGGATGAAGATAGTACTCATGAGCATCTACTCCATCATCACTCTTTGAATCTCCAAACAAAAACGTCATCAACAACAACGGCACCTGCCTTATGGAAAGAGGGTCCGAGGTATCATCTTCTATTTCTTCATTTCCTCAGACTAACATAAATTTGGATATGGATGATCATACTAGTCTTAAGATAAAAGAAGAAGTTATTGCTTTGGACAACTTTTTCACTAACTGGCAAGGTGAGCACAAACTTCATTTTTATGATGTGATGAGTCAACTTGCCCAATCCGAAGATCTCCTCAGAGAAAAGGGCAGAATTGAAAGAGAAGATGCCTTGAAGATAACCTCCTTAAAGAATGCCTTGGAAGAAGAAGAGGAAGCTCGAGTATCCTTGGAAGAGAGAATCAAGTCAATTGAGGAGTCCCATGAAGAGGTTGTTACTCAGCTCATCAAAGAACGTGACAACGCTCTTGCTAAGGTAAAGAAACTAAAGAAGGAAAATATTGAATTTGGGGCTGCTCGTGCTAAACTCTCGGAGAAGTTTGAGAGACTTGACATTGCTCACGAGGCATTGGAGAGTGAACATTCTACTCTAAATGAGTCTCGTGACCAGAGAAGTATGATATGCCTAACACCTCTACTCCATCTTGTGGACAAGAAGAACTTGTAAAGGGATCTCAACATAAAGGTAAAGAAATTCTAAATGAGGTTCTTAGCAAGCAAAGGACAAACAATGGAAGAGAGGGTCTTGGTTATGTTCCCAAGACAAAGAAGAACAAGAACAAGAAGAACAAGAAGAGCAAAACTGCTGAACCAAAGACTAGCACCACCACTAATGACAAGTCTAACTATGATGGTTTTGCAGGGGCTAATAATCCTAATTATGAGTTATATTGTGATTATTATGGTGATGTTTATGCTAGTTATGTAGGTCCTTATGATAGTTACATTCCTTGGTCTATTTGGGTTCCCAAGAACCTTGTCACTAACATGAGAGGACCCATTGAAAAATGGGTACCTAAATACAAGAAGTAACTTTCTTGCAGGGCTATGCTTCCGGTGGGTCTAAATGGGTACTCGATAGCAGGTGCACAAGTCATATGACAGGAAGCAAGGAGATCATCATGGAGATGTGGCCAAATCATGATCACATAACCGTCTCCTATGGTAATAAGTCAAAATCTGAGGTATTGGGTCTCGGCAAAGTTGTGGTTGCTCAAGATATATCTCTCATGGACGTCATGCTTGTTGAGACCCTCGGTTACAATTTAGTTTCAGTTTGCGCCCTTGGTAAGATGGGCTTTGCAGTTTTCATTGATGCTGATTTGGTGGTACTCTTGTGAGCAAGTCTCTAAAAGTCGCTTTCGTGGGATATGTCGAAAATGACTTGTACGTGGTGGACTTCTCAGGGAAGACCAGTACAAGCCCGATGCATCTTTTCGGAAAGGCTGACGTGGGTTGGTTATGGCATCGCCGACTAGCGCACATCAATATGAGAACTTTGCAAAGTCTCCACAAGGGTGGCCACATCCTTGGACTAAAATAAAATGTTTTCTTTGCCAAAGATTGTGTTTGCAGGGCTTGTGTTGAAGGGAAAATGCATGACTCTCCTCATCGAAGGAAGACCATTATTTCGTCAAAGAGGATTTTGGAGCTCCTTCATGTGGATCTCTTTGGACCTCCATCACATGCAAGCCTCGGGGGGAAGAAGTACTGCCTCGTGATTGTTGATGATTACTCAAGATACACATGGGTCTATTTCTTCAAGTTGAAGAGCAAGACTCAACAAACGGCCATCGACTTCACCAACAAGGTTCAACATCAACACAATGTCCCTATATTGGCAATAAGAAGTGATAACGGCTCCGAGTTCAAGAACAACACCTTAAATGAATTCCTAAGTGAAGAGGGGATAAGACATCAATATTCCGCTGCGTACACTCCTCAACAAAATGGTTGCCGAGAGGAAGAACCGGACCTTAATGGACATGGCCAGATCTATGCTAGCTGAATTTAAGTCTCCTTATAACTTCTGGGCTGAAGCAATCTCTAGCGCTTGCCATTCATTCAACCGGCTCTACCTCCACAAAATCTTGGACAAGACTCCATATGAAATACTTACTAGTAACAAGACAAACATCTCCTACTTCCGGGTATTTGGTTGTAAGTGTTTCTTTCTCATCAAAGGAGTTCGGTTATCTAAATTTGAGTCTAAGGCTTTAGAAGGCATTTTTGTTGGTTATCTAAATAACGAGATGGTGATCTTACTCATGATTAATAGTCTCATGTTTTACTCCACTACATAAATCTGAAAAACTTGAGCATAGATAGAGTAATGGCAAGCATATCATACGGGTTTCATGCATCCTTATAGCGCAGCAAAATTATTGTAAGCATGGATGATTCAAATGATTAAATTTTATCCATGTCAAGTAATCATAGGCTTGCCTTTGAACAGTAAAGTATAATCATGTAAATTAAGAGTGTGAGAGTTGTCATGAAAAGCATATATACTAGAGTATCTCAATTCTCCCACATCAATGAATCAAGACTTTGAAAGCACTACTTTTCTATTCATTGTCCTTCAAGAATTTTAGTTTTTAAGTAATTGAGAGCATGCCAAAGATTTTTATTAGTTTATCGGGCTATGATGTACACTCGTGGCATCACTAAGGTTTTTGTTCCTTTTGCATAATGATTACTCATAATAGCCAGAGGAGTGATTCTATCATGATTACAGCTACCCGAGAGTGCCACGAATCTTACCCACTATAGCATTACTGCTACAAGTGTTTAATCAACTCATAGCCAAAATCTAGGAGTTTCCTCCATGAAGATCGTTCGTAGGCCAGCGTAGTTGTTGGCATCCCATGAAGTTTGACACACGTAAAGCTATATCATTCTTATGATTAACAAGTCAAACTTTGGCATGCTCACAAAAACCGCCAAACATTAATTCAATCGAACAAATCCTTGCAAAGAGAGCTATTAAGTCAATCAACATTTGTAGTGGTGTCGAGTGTCTCTAGAAATAAGCCTTCAAGACAAAACACTACAACAACCAAGCCTTCAATTGTGAGACTTTTTGTTATTACAATTGTTTAGCAATTTTTAGGCAAGACTTAGTTAATTACGAGAGCTAGAACAAAATGAGCGTAATTAAATACCCATGTAAACGACAATCTTACTATGATACGAAGACTCACTCCACCCAACATAATATCTCAACATTCACTACTAAGTAGCATGGGTTTCTCAAACTTCAAAACTGGGCAGGCATAAGGCATACCTCTCATGTTTGGTTCCACGTCTCTCTTCCCTTTTTTTATTTATTTCTTGGAAACTTGAAGTCGATCACTCTCCTGCAAATATACGAAGACCTCGAGGTAGAAGGAAAAGAAAGAGGAAAATAAGGAAAATGGGGAAATATTTTTGTGATTTTTAAGAGAGGAAAATAGAGAATAGAAAATTGGCGGCAAAGCTCGGCTAGAAAATTTGGAAAGCAAATAGAAAGAACCAAAGATAAAGTGTTGGGGAAACCAACATGAGTGCTTATAAACTCAAATAAAAATGTAACCTAGAAAATAAAAGGAAATGAACGCCAAATAAAGATACATGAGGAAACTTCCCCAAGCTTAGGCTTTTGCAAGCCCTTCAAATTATTGTGGTGGCGGGAAAAATCTTTACTCCAGTTCGCAAATTGAGTGGAGAGGTTACTTGTTGATTCTCGGAGGTTCAAATAGAGGTTGTGATCCTCTCCATAGTCCCTCCAAGTCCTTGGAAATCTTGGTATGTGGCAAACCTGGTTTGTGGATGCTCCTCTTGATGAGGAACTTCTTGCTCCTCCTCTTGGTACTCATCCTCTTTAGGAATCTCCTCCTTGGGTTGGTACTTCTCAACCTACACATCATATAGCAAACATCCTTCCTCGATAGAGAAACGACCATTAGGCAAAGGAGCAGGGTAGATACACCCAACTCCAGCAATATGCAGGTAACAAAAACCACCTCTCCTAGTGAGCATTCCACTGGTCCTCAAGGTGGAGAAACCAACACACGTCTCACCTAGGACGGGTTGCAATTCACCTAGATGGATGTCTAGGGCAGTGGAAAGCACGGTGATGACGCCTCCTCCTATGATTGACCCTTGGCTTTGGGAGGCTTGTCGCTCCAGGTAGCGCACAAGGATGGCGCCCAAGTTGAGTGACAGGTTGCAGTTGATGTAAGTGATACGTCCATTTTGCATCACTATTCTATATCATAATTCACTGTTATTCATTGATGTATTTCATATTAAGAGATGATACTTATGTTATTTCATCTGTTTTTGCATGGTTGATGACTTTTGGAGCATGTACCGCTGTAGTTAGGATTCTGATGGAAAAGGTGCTGTTTGGAGGCAAAATTCGCGAAGATCAGAAAATCCATGAAAATACATGGAAAATCATATTTTTCCAGAAGACGAAGGAAGCCAGAAGGGGGGCTGGAGATGGGCCATAGGGGGCCCACACCATCCCCTAGCGCGGGCCACCCTGGGCCGCGCCACCAGGTGGTGCGGCCACCCTGGTCCACCCATGGCTCTCCCCTCTAGCATATATTATCCTCCCAAAACCCTAAGACTCGGGGAGGGGCCACAGAAATATTTCGCCGCCTCTGCGGGGCGGAAAACACCGAGAGAGAAAGATCTCTCCGGCAGATAGATTTCTGCCGGGGGAATTCCTTCCCGGAGAGGGGAGATCGTCTCCATCAACACCACCATCAAGCTGGACTTCATCGGGATCATCATCATCATCACCACCATCATCACCATCAGCACCCTCATCACCACCTCCATATTGCTGTAACAATTGGGTTAAATCTTGCATAGTTCTTAGGGGAAACATTCCCGGTGTTGATTACTCTTTGTAGTTGATGCTATTGAGTGAACCATTGAATTGTTGTTTATGCTCAGATTGTTATACATCATTATTTCATCTCTGATCATGATCCATATGATATCTTGTGAGTAGTTCGTTTTTCTTGAGGACATGGGAGAAGTCATGTTGTTAGTAGTGGAGTTGTGTTGAGAAAGATTCAATAGTTTGATATTTAAGTTGTGGTGTACTTCTTCTAGTGGTGTTATGTGAACGTCGACTACATGACACTTCACCTATATGGGCCTAGGGGAATGCATTGTGTATTTGGCTACTAATCGTAGGGGATGCCGGAGTGACAGAAACCTGAACGCCCATTAGGAAACCATTGCACAAGGGACATAAGGGTCTTAGAGTTTAAAGTTGTGGTTAGGTTTCTACGTTAATTACTTTATTGTACTTACGGATGTTTGCAAGGGGTATAATCACAAGTATGTATTAGTCCTAGGAAGGTCGGTACATTAGCACAGGTTCACCCACACAACACTTAGCAAGCTAAAGAAGATTAATCAACTATATGAAGCGTAAGCACTTGACAGTCTTCCCATGTGTCCCCGAGAACGTTTGATCATCTTAAGTAATACAACCGGCTTGTCCTTTGCTGCATAAAGGATTGGGCCACTTGCTGCATTTATTCTTAGTATCTTTTGTTTACTCGTACTTTATTTACTTGCTTTATCAAAAACCCCTAAAAATCCATTTGCTGAGTATTTGAAGAGAATTCCTGATCCATACCACTAGCCAGCACCTTCTGCTCCTCGTTGGGTTCGACACTCTTACTTATCGAAAATACTGCGATACACCCCCTATACTTGTGGGTCATCAAGACTATTTTCTGGCGCCGTTGCTGGGGAGTGTGATACATTGCAAATGTATCTATAATTTTTGATGTTCCATGCTTGGTTTTATCCACTTTCTTGTGTTTTGTTCCAACTTTGGAGTACTTTTATTATGATTTCTTGGACTAACCTATTAACAAGAGCCACAGTGCCAGCTGCCTATTTTCTGTTGTTTTTGGTTCCAGAAAAGTCAGAAAATGAATATTCTCAGAATTGGACAAGACAAAAGCCAAAGTGCCTATTTTTCCGGAAGGGATCAAGTGCCAGAATACGAGACAGAGAAGGGCTGGGGCCCGGCCACACCATCTGGCCGCGCGGCCAGGCCTGGCCCGCGCCAGGGGGTGGTCTGGCCGCCCCCAGCACCCCCTCGGCCTCTCCTTCCGCCTATAAGTTTCCCTCGGGACGAAAACCCTAGGTACCCGATCAAAAATCCACGAAAGAGTCTGTAGCCGCCGTCGTCTCTGTCCCTAGATCGGGGGGATCTGAAGCTCTTCCCGGCACCCTGCCGGAGAGGGGAATTCACCCTGGAGGCCTTCTTCATCACCATGCAAGCCTCCAGTGTGATGCGTGAGTAGTTCATCCTTGGACTACGGATCCATGTAGTAGCTAGATGGATGGTTTCTCCTCCTTTGTGCTTTCATGTTTAGATCTTGTGAGCTCCATTCATGATCATGATCATTTATTTGTAATTCTTACATGTTGTGTTTGCGGGGATCCGATGGATATTGAGATGCTATTTCAGATTGATTATTGATTCTATCATGTCTTTGTTATTTGAGATCTTGCATGCTTTCCGTTGTTAGTAGCTATCTTGGCCAAGTAGATGCTAGCAACTCCAAGAGTTAGTATTTATGCTCGATAGTGGGTTCATGCCTCTGGTAACATGGGGAAGTGACAGAACTCTCTAAGGTACTAGATGTGCTGTTGCTACTAGGGAGAAAACAACAATCCTTTGTTCATAGAACGATCATATTGTTTACTTTACATGCAGTTCGTAAAGCAATAATCTGTTGCTTGCAACTTAATACTAGAGGGGGTTCGGATGATAACCTGAAGGTGGATTATTAGTCATAGATGCAGTTGGATGGCGGTCTATGTATTATGTTGTAATGCCCAATCAAGTCTCAGAGGAGTCAAGATGATTAGTATATGCATGTATTGCTTTCTCGCTGTTTGTCAATTGCCCCGCTGTAATTTGTTCACCCAGCATGTTATATATCTAAGGAGAGCCACCTCTAGTGAACTATGGATCCCGGTCCTCTTTTACTTTACATACAATCTACAATCTTTTACTACTTTGTGTTTACTTTCTGCAAACTTTTACTTCTTTCCATTCGATACGTTTAATCCTTTGTTTTCCGCAAAACACGGTGAGATTGAAAACCTCATCGCAAGTTGGGGACAAAGTTCTGTGGTTGTGTTGTGCAGGTCTCCACGTTGCTAGTAGCACCGGTAGTGCGCCCTGCCAAAGCTCATCTAGTAACACATTTGAGATGTTTCCTTGCTCCTACTGGTTCGATTAAACCTTGGTTTCATAACTGAGGGAAACTTGCTACTGTGCTCATCATACCTTCCTCTTGGGGTTCCCAACGAGCTCTACATTAACACCACGCACCAAGCACTTTCCTGGGCACCGTGTATTGAGCCATCAAGCGATTTCCTGGCGCCGTTGCCGGGGAACGAAGAAGAAGAAACTTCCACGTCAACTACACGCCATTAAAGATTTTCTGGCGCCGTTGCCAGGGAGTCAAGGACATCTTCACAAGGGGAGTCCCTCATAACCAATCTCTTTACTTTGTTGTTTTTGTTTTGCTTAGTTTCTTTTTTGCTTTGTTTGCTTGCTTTGTTCTTCAAAAATACAAAAAAATTAGTTTTACTTGTTTGCTTTCTTATTTGAGAACACAAAAAAAATTAGTTCCTATCTTGAGTTGCCACTATGTCTAGCCTTGCTCCAATCACTTTGTCACCCGAGGAAATGATTCTCACTTTTAAACAAGGAATTGAGGAAAGTTTTAAGGAAGCTTGGTCTAGAATCTCCGATCAACATGAAAAGACTGAGCCTAAAATGATTCAAGGATTGTTCCTTAGCAGTTTTTACCTTGGGATTGCTCTTTGCTATAGATATGCTTTAGATGCTATTGCGGGAGGATATTTCCTCCAAAGTAATGAGGATTATGCCATTAATGCTATATAGAAATTGATCCTCACTTACAACTTGCCTAGCCAAACTGATACTTCTTTCGCAAAAATATTTGCTAGGATGGACACTCTTGAGGCTAGCATTACTAGATTGGAAAGTTGCTATAATACGCTTAGGGAGCATCACGATTATGTTCCAATAAACTCTGAACCATCAAAGTGGTTCCCTATAGTAAATATTGAGATGAACAATGAAACTTTTCAAGCCCACTGTGATATCATGTCTGAATTTTGCCTTATGCCCAAAGCTATTTATGAATCTCTGAATCTTTGGGGGCTCATTGAGGGAGGAAAAGAAATATCTCTTACTAATAATACTACCATATTACCTCTTGGAATAGCTGAAGGAGTGTTTACAAAGATCCTTGGGAAAATGATTTCTATTGATTATCTTGTTATTGAATGTGCAGGAAAAGGACAAATTACACTTGAAAGGTCCCTATTAGAACTCCTTGGAGGAATAATAGATGTGGGAAAGGGGACCATGCACCTTTCTTCTCCACCAAACAATCATATTTTCCCCAAGGTTAAGAATAAAAATAAGAGAGGTAAGGCCAAGAAAGTTGGTCTTAATGCTTTTTCATTCGAGAACACTTGATTTTTTCTTTGGTTCTTATGCCTAACTTAAAGGCGTTAAAGAAAAGTACTAGTTGGGAGATAACCCAAGAGTTTTAGTTGAGTCTTGGAAGTTATTACCTCTGTAATAACCTCTCCTTATCCTTTTTATTTTCTTTTTGTGCCAAGAGTTACCTCTAATGAGAGTGAAGTAATGAATGGGAAAGTTGCTGTCCCGAAACAGATTTTTGTGCTTCACCGTAAACATTCCTGAGAGAGCTCTGTACGTCGCATTGAGCTGTAATTTGTTGTGCTTCTGCCCCAGGTTGTTATCTAACTTTCGTTAGTTCAACACGTTTTCATTTGAGCAACAGAAGGTCTTCGAAAAAATTCGTCTTTACCTGATGTTCTGTTTTGACAGATTTCTGCCATTTTCTGCATTTGCTTCTTGTTAGTTCCTTCTTGAGTTCCTTTGGGGAATTGAGCTTTTTGAGGGAAGTGCTACAGTATATAGTGTTCTAATGGAAGTTTATTTGGTGTTAGAACTGAACCTTGAGACTTATTTATCTTAAGTGCACTAATGTTGCTAATGAGATTGTGTGAAGTTTTGTATGAAGGAAAATTTTCAGGTGTATGGAAGAAATGAGTAATGAGATGAAGGATGGACTAAATCTCAAGCTTGGGGATGCCACGCGTGTCACCACAAGAAATATCCAAGAAGTACAAGCGTCAAAGCTTGGGGATGCCCAAGGCATCCCCTTCTTCATCAATAAAAATTCCAGGTTTCTTCCAAACGCTTCATTTTTATTGTTTCGTGCACAGTTGTGTTTCTCTTGGAGCGTCTTATTTTTGTTTTCGTTTTGGTTTTTAGTTTTCTTGGTTTGCTTAGTTTTCTGAATAAGTTGGTTGGACCCCGTCTTTCACACTTTGGTTTGCAAATAGTTTGGTTTGGTTTGGAAAAGAGTAGGAAAGTTCATGCTTTTGTGGTAAAAAGAGCTCGTTTTTACTGTGGCCTATGCTTTGTCATACCATGCTTGATATTGTTTTGGCGTTATGCTTAGTATTCTTTGCTGTAGCATGACTTGTTATAAACAATTGAGACTGCTTAATGTGCCTTGGATGAATCATGCGTTGTTTTAGCATATTAAAGCATAGTATAGTGGTATTCTCCTTTGATGCTTTATTTGGGTTGACTTGGCGCATGCTCACACCATGTTATGAGTATCTCAAGTCACCATAGCCTTTATGATCCTTTAGTTTTCAACTTGTAGTATCACTTTATGCTTTGATCAATGATGTTTTCTCGCTCTGCATGATTATGGCCATTATTGCTCTCTTAGTTTGTCGCTCCCAGTCTTTTGCTAGCCTCCACAACAAAGTATGAGTTCCACTCATGCATCCAACTCCCTAAACCAGGTTTTTCCAAAGAGTCCACCATATCTACCTACTAGCTTATGCTATTCCAAGTATATTCATGCTTTTGTTTACCTTCCACTTGTTATGAGAAAACTGGTGATTAAAGCTCTCACGAACTTGATGGCACACTTTACTTTTCTGCCTCTAATAAACTTGAATCATTGGGTCCTTCTTTGTTGCGTATATGCTTGCGCTTTATAAGTTGAAATTAGCAGAACCATGTTTCATGGGGAACTCTTTCAACATTGCACTTGTACTTTGTACCCCGTTGATATTATGTTCTTTTGCTTACGGATCCCGGCGGTGTGAAATAAATGTGGAACTTGTAAGATCATGGAGTTTGTATCTGTGTTAGAGAAACGCCTGGGCCGCTAGCCTAAGCCATTCCTAATCATGGTGGAAACTTGCATCATCACCATAATGAGCACTCTATGAAGCATCCTCAATAAAAACCTATGCAAATAGCAAATAAAAAGATCGTTGAGATGCTCATTGTCTACTTGCCTTGTCATTTTGATTATGGGATAGCTCCCGTATCATGTGCAAGGGGTACCCCGTTGGCGGTTCTTTATGATACATATGTACTTACAATGACAAGAGCTTACTCGTGACTAAAGTTGAGTAGCATGAGGTTCGGTCTTCGTAAGTAAGGGGCATGAGATTTCGGTTTATAACTTGTCAAGCATATCCTCTTAGTTTTGTCACTTTAACCTTAATCACCTTCAAGATGCTTATGATAGGGGCAATGAGAGCTGAAAGCTATAAGTACCATAATTTTTGGAAGCTCTTTATGAGACTTGAATGCCTACTTCCTTTTACAAAAGGTCTTTCTTCCACCATTATATTGAGTCTTCACCTTCTATCTTTATGCACCTACTTTGAGAGCATAGTGTCCATTCTTAGTTCTATGTGCATTGTCCCAAGACTAGTTGATTGATGCATAACTTGTTATTGCTTGTTTGAAACTATTGTATCTAGTCACTCTTATGAACTTTGAAGGTGTCCTATGCATTTATATTTGCTACTCTATTGAGGGACAAGCTGAATACTTTTATGCTATGTTTTCTCTATGTGAAACAAACAAGAGTCTTGCAAAGCATGTTATTCATGAATCTTTTGTTTGTGCCTTTTCATGTTGCATCTTAGTTTCTTTGCTTATTGCTAGAACTTTGTCTTTCATGTTATGATTGAAGTACTAAGATCCCACCTTTGAGTTTTGCAAATACTTTGATCAAGTCTTTGATGGTGCATGTCACCTCAAAAATCATTTCTTTTTATCACTTACCTACTCGAGGACAAGCAGGAGTTAAGCTTGGGGATGTTGATACATTGCAAATGTATCTATAATTTTTGATGTTCCATGCTTGGTTTTATCCACTTTCTTGTGTTTTGTTCCAACTTTGGAGTACTTTTATTATGATTTCTTGGACTAACCTATTAACAAGAGCCACAGTGCCAGCTGCCTGTTTTCTGTTGTTTTTGGTTCTAGAAAAGTCAGAAAATGAATATTCTCGGAATTGGACGGGACAAAAACCAAAGTGCCTATTTTTTCGGAAGAGATCAAGTGCCAGAATACGAGACGGAGAAGGGCTAGGGCCCGGCCACACCACCTGGCCGCGCGGCTAGGCCTGGCCCGCGCCAGGGGGTGGTCTGGCCGCCCCCAGCACCCCCTCGGCCTCTCCTTCCGCCTATAAGTTGCCCTCTGGACGAAAACCCTAGGTACCCGATCAAAAATCCACGAAAGAGTCTGTAGCCGCTGTCGTCTCTGTCCCTAGATCGGGGGGATTTGAAGCTCTTCCCGGCACCCTGCCGGAGAGGGGAATTAACCCCGAAGGCCTTCTTCATCACCATGCAAGCCTCTGGTGTGATGTGTGAGTAGTTCATCCTTGGACTACGGATCCATGTAGTAGCTAGATGGGTGGTTTCTCCTCCTTTGTGCTTTCATGTTTAGATCTTGTGAGCTCCGTTCATGATCATGATCATCTATTTGTAATTCTTACATGTTTTGTTTCCGAGGATCCGATGGATATTGAGATGCTATTTCAGATTGATTATTGATTCTATCATGTCTTTGTTATTTGAGATCTTGCATGCTTTCCATTGTTAGTAGCTATCTTGGCCAAGTAGATGCTAGCAACTCCAAGAGTTAGTATTTATGCTCGATAGTGGGTTCATGCCTCTGGTAATCTGGGGAAGTGACAGAAATCTCTAAGGTACTAGATGTGGTGTTGCTACTAGGGAGAAAACAACAATCCTTTGTTCATAGAACAATCCTATTGTTTACTTTACACGCAGTTCGTAAAGCAATAATCTGTTGCTTGCAACTTAATACTAGAGGGGGTTCGGATGATAACTTGAAGGTGGATTATTAGTCATAGATGCAGTTGGATGGCGGTCTATGTATTATGTTGTAATGCCCAATCAAGTCTCAGAGGAGTCAAGATGATTAGTATATGCATGTATTGCTTTCTCGGTGTTTGTCAATTGCCCTGCTGTAATTTGTTCACCCAGCATGTTATCTATCTAAGGAGAGCCACCTCTAGTGAACTATGGATCCCGGTCCTTTTTTTACTTTACATACAATCTACAATCTTTTACTGCTCTGTGGTTACTTTCTGCAAACTTTTACTTCTTTCCATTCGATACGTTTAATCCTTTGTTTTCCGCAAAACATGGTGAGATTGACAACCTCATCGCAAGTTGGGGACAAAGTTCTGTGGTTGTGTTGTGCAGGTCTCCACGTTGCTAGTAGCACCGGTAGTGCGCCCTGCCAAAGCTCAGCTAGTAACACCTTGAGGTGTTTCCTTGCTCCTACTGGTTCGATTAAACCTTGGTTTCATAACTAAGGGAAACGAGCTCTATATCAACACCACGCACCAAGCACTTTTCTAGGCGCCGTGTATTGAGCCATCGGAGTGAAGCGCTTTTGGAGAGTGGAACTGGTAAATTAAACTTCTATTGTGAGTATTGTTTACTTCTGTTAGTTGCTTTATTTTCTTTATGGATAATTCGCTGAGTTTCTTATTTGGTAATGCTACTACCACTGCTATGGTAGTAGATGAGCCACCACCAGATGAGAATGATGTTTTTAAAATACCTACAAGAATTATTGATCATATTATGGAGAACTACTATGTTGGGGATGGAACTGTCCATCCCGGTGATCATTTACTCTTTATACACGAATTATGCGGGTTGTTCAAGTGTGCAGGTATTACTACAGATCAAGTCAAGAAGAAGTTATTCTCATTATCGTTGAAAGGAAGAGCTGAGGAATGGTATAAGCTGCTAAAGGATGGTCAAGCTCTGGAATGGGAGGAAATAGTACCTCTCTTTTATTCAAAATTTTATCCTCCTAGTGAGATTCATAAGGATCGGAATCAAATATACAACTTTTGGCCTCTTGATGGAGAGAGTACAGCTCAAGATTGGGGAGATTGAAGTTACTAATGCTCAAATGTCCCATTCGTGAGCTCCCCAACAATATTATTATCAATAGCTTTTATGCAAGGCTTTCTCTACATGATAAGGATTTATTGGATGCTTCTTGTGCTGGATCATTCACTCGCATGGAAGAAGAAGCTAAATGGGATCTTCTGGACCGTATTCAAGATAATGCTGAAGCTTGGGAGAATGACAAAGGTAGAAAGTTAGGTATAAATTATGATTATGAAAGCATTGAATCTTTTATGGGAATCGATGACTTCCAAAATATTAAAATAGCTTATGGTCTAGACTCTCAAGCTATTGCTTCTTATTTTAAGGCTTTTGCTTCCTATTTTGAAGTGCCTAAAAAGAAGTGGAATAAGTATCATGAACCTTATAAAGATATTGCTAAGAGTGTTCCTTCAAGAAATACTAAAGTTTATACTGCTAATCATGTTTTACCTGAACCTTACATTGAGAAAATGCCTTTCCCAGTTGTGATAAAGGAACATTCTATGATAGCTAGTATGGTTAATGAAAGTACAAGTAAAGTTGTTGAACCAGGTAAACAAATTGCTGATGAACCCACAATAGCAAATGTGAAAGACTTTGTTACTAAATATGAAGAAGAGAGACACACTATCCTTTGTAAGGATACCTCTAATATTATTTCACAAAGTAGTGTTATGAGAGCTAGTATTCCTGTGTTTTCTGTTAGAATAAGTGATCATTCTTACGATGGTCCTTGTGATAGTTATATTGTTAAGTTTATGCATGATACTGAAAGTTACTATGAGAGAGGGAAAAGTGTTCATATGTATCTCAATAATATCAAGTTTTTCCTCATTTTATGCTGAAAGTTTTTATGTTGCACTTCTTTTGCCTTCTTATGCAAGTAGCCTCTGGTTTCAATAATTTGTTTGTTTACAAAATTCCCTTGCATACGAAGTGGGTTAAACTTAAATGTGTGTATTTTTTCTTCTTAATGCTCTGTTTCACTTCAATTCATATTCCTATGTGAGCATCTTCAAAATTATCAAGCCCATCTTAATGGCTATAAAGAAAGAGCTTTTTGGGAGACAACCCAATTAATTTTCGCTTTCAGTTTGTTTTTTGTTTCTTTGAGTTTTGTAAGTTATTCTTCGGTAATAAGCATTCCTTATCCGTTTTGTTTGCTTTTTGTGTCAAGATCAACCTCTAATGAGATAGAAGTAATATTTGGGGAAGTTGCTCTCCCGAAACAGATTTTTGTGCTTCACCGTAAAAATTCGTGAGAGATCTCTGTATGTCGGATTGAGCTGTAATGTTTTGTGCTTCTGTCTCAGGTTGTTTTTTAACTTTCGTTAGTTTTGAACTTTTTGATTTGAGCAACATAAGATTTTCGGAAAAATTGATCTTTACCTGCTGGTCTGTTTTGACATATTTTGCCACTCTTGCATTTGCTTCTTTATTCGATTTCCTTTTTGAATTCTTTTTGGGTTTTTAGAAGGACTTGCTACAGTAGCTTATGCTTTGATGGTTTTCAGTTGAATTTGGACACAAAAGTTTTTATCACTTCACTTATACTAATGTTGCTAATGAGAACTGTGTGAAGTTTTGTGTGAAAGAAATTTCCAGGTAGTGGAGATAATGGTGTAATGAGAAAGTGAAAGGTTTCATGACTCAAGTAATAAGTGTATGAAGATGAAGATATTGATGTTATTCAAGTGGTGAATCTGGAAGAATCTACTAAATACCAAATTCAGAGACCTGCAGAGTCTGTTTTCAAATAGGTAACAGTTCTGGTAAGAAAAGTTCCGCGAAAGATCTGTCCAGTTATATTTTTGTAGTTTTTAGCCAATAAGGAAAGTTACGAAGCGAAAGAGGGACGGAAACGGAGCCATGGTGGCTCACACCACCCTGTGGCGCGGGCCCACCCCTGGCCGCGCCACCAGGTGGTGTGGCCACTCCGGACTCCGCCTCCGACTCGTTTTCTCCCAGTACCTTCCTTTTATTTTGAAACTTCGAAATATATAATCTCCCGGAGCCCCCGAGGTTCGTATATCGTGTTTTCGTCGTGTTTTTGTTTCGATCTGTTTCTGCCAAGACATACTCTTTGAAAGTTTAGAAGCACAATGGTGTCCGACAAGGATAAAGGGAAAGAGCCTGTGGAGGAAGATCTCCAAGACCCCAAGCAGGGGCTGGTACCTTTAGTCTCTTGTCCTGCATAAACGGAAGCTCTACGAGTCACTAATGAGTTATGCGATAAGTACCGAGACTTAAGGAGGAAGATGGACATGCTTCAATGGTTGAATAATAGGCTTCGCAAGATGCTGGAAGACTTCCTCACGTCAACTAAGCAAATATTACCACCACCACCACCAAAGGAGTAATTCGTCATCAGGTTTAGCATCCCCTTGGTTTGTTCCAAGCTTGGGGGAGTGCCACGGTATCACATCACTATCTTCTATCTTTTTACCTTTTTAGTACAGTCATATCATGAATAGAGAAGTTATCATGTAGGATGGTTTGCATTATGGAAGTGTCCCCTCTCTCGTTATATATGTATCCCTTGGTGTGAGTTGCCGTTATGGAATATTAATGAGAAGTTCTATCATTTACTCTTTTGCATAGCTTATATTCGTTTTCAATTCATGGTTATATGATTGATCTTGTTGTTAGTATTGGTATCACTCTGGGATCATTGAGTTAATTTAGTTGGTTTTGGCAAACCTAGCTCGGTCAGTAGCAACACTATTTTCGAGAGTTGAATGAAAAGATAAAAGTACTCTAAAGAAAAATAATTTTATCATCTTTTTTTCTTGATTTGCTCATAAGTTTAGTATTCTCTAGTTAAGATCTTTTATGCTTCCAAGGAAGATTGCATGTTTGTCTTTATCACTTGTATGTTTGTTTGTTTCCTTCAACTCTTGTACTTGCTACCCAACCTTGCTAGCAAAAAACCTGTACTAAGAGGGAGTACTTCTCGTGCATCCACTTCCTTAAACTCCAACCTATGCCATTTGTGTCCACCATACCTACCTATTAGCATTAATTATTGTTTTTATCTATCTTCCAAATTAAACTTGTTATGAGAAAACTAGTGATTAATGCTCTCACGAACTTGATGGCACACTTTACTTTTTTGCATCTAATAAACTTGAGCCATTGGGTCCTTCTTTGTTGCGTATATGCTTGTGCTTTATAAGTTGAAATTAGCAGAACCATGTATCATGGGGAACGCTTTTAGCATTGCACTTGTACTTTGTACCCCGTTGATGTCATGTTCTTTTACTTATGGATCCCGACGGTGTGAAATAAAAGTGGAACTTGTAAGATCATGGAGTTTGTATGTGTGTTAGAGAAACGCCTGGGCCGCTAGCCTAAGCCATGCCTAATCATGGTGGAAACTTGCAGCATCACCATAATGAGCACTCTATGAAGCATCCTCAATAAAAACCTATTCAAATAGCAAATAAAAAGATCACTGAGATGCTCATTGTCTGCTTGCCTTGTCATTTTGATTATGGGATAGCTCATGTATCATTGCAAGGGGTACCCCGTTAGCGGTTCTCAATGATACACATGTATTTACAATGACAAGAGCTTACTCGTGACTAAAGTTGAGTAGCACGAGGTTCGGTACTCATAAGTAAGGGGCATGAGATTTCAACTTATAACTTGTCAAGCATATCCTCTTAGTTGTGTCACTTTAACCTTAATCACCTAAAGATGCCTATGATAGGGGCAATGAGAGCTGAAAGCTAATAAGTATCATAATTTTTGGGAGCTCTTTATGAAACTTGCAATCCCTGCTTCCCTCTGCGAAGGGCCTTTCTTTTACTTTTTAGTTGAGTCAGTAAACCTACTCCCTTCTACCTCAGCAAGTATTTTGAGTTGTTGTGTTTCATTCATTCATATGATGATTTATTCAATCATGTTTCTTATGTTCCTTGTTTTGCACTTTGCTCTTATCTTGATGTTTACTACTTTGAAAACAATCATTGAAAACCAGTTATTAATGAACTCCAGCACATTATCAACTATTCTTTGACCAAGAGCTAAGTTTTCCATTACCAATTATAATTCATTTTATGTATCTTTATTGTGTTTCCTTTACTTATTGCAATTAAGCTATATAATAGTGAGTTGTCTTCTATTATGATCTATGTATTGATGAATGTGATGCTTCTTGTCCGTATTCTTTTATCGACTCTTCACTCCATAAACCCGAGGTCATGTTTATTGAGCTCAGTTTCGCTTGGGGACAAGCGAAGTCTAAGCTTGGGGTTTGATACGTCCATTTTGCATCACTATTCTATATCATAATTCACTGTTATTCATTGATATATTTTATATTAAGAGATGATACTTATGTTATTTCATCTGTTTTTGCATGGTTGATGACCTTTGGAGCATGGAACGCAGCAATCAGGATTCTGATGGAAAAGGTGTTGTTTGGAGGCAAAATTCGCGAAGATCAGAAAATCCGGGAAAATACATGGAAAATCCTATTTTTCCAGAAGACGAAGGAAGCCAGAAGGGGGGCTGGAGATGGGCCACAGGGGGCCCACACCACCCCTTGGCATGGGCCACCCTGGGTCGCGCCACTAGGTGGTGTGGCCACCCTATTCCACCCCTGGCTCTCCCCTGTGGTGTATATTATGCTCCCGAAACCCTAAGACTCGGGGAGGGACCACAAAAAGATTCCGCCACCTCTGCGGGGCGGAAAACACCGAGAGAGAAAGATCTCTCCGGAAGACAGATTTCTGCCAGGGGTATTCCTTCCCGGAGAGGGGAGATCATCGCATCAACACCACCATGAAGCTGGACTTCATCGAGATCATCATCATCACCACCATCATCACCATCAGCACCCTCATCACCACCTCCATATTGCTGTAACAATTGGGTTAAATCTTGCATAGTTCTTAGGGGAAACTTTCCCGGTGTTGATTACTCTTTGTAGTGGATGCTATTGAGTGAACCGTTGAATTATTGTTTTTGTTCAGATTGTTATACATCGTTATTTCATCTTTGATCATGATCCATATGATGTCTTGTGAGTAGTTCGTTTTGTTCCTGAGGACATGGGAGAAGTCAAGTTGTTAGTAGTGGAGTTGTGTTGAGAAAGATTCAATAGTTTGATATTTAAGTTGTGGTGTACTTCTTCTAGTGGTGTCATGTGAACGTCGACTACATGACACTTCACCTATATGGGCCTAGCAGAATGCATTGTGTATTTGGATACTAATCGTAGGGGTTACCGGAGTGACAAAAACCTGAACCCCCATTAGGAAACCATTGCACAAGGGACGTAAGGGTCTTAGAGTTTAAAGTCGTCGTTAGGTTTCTACCTTGATTACTTTCTTGTACTTACGGATGTTTGCAAGGGGTATAATCACAAGTATGTATTAGTCCTAGGAAGGTCGGTACATTAGCACAGGTTCACCCACACAACACTTAGCAAGCTAAAGAAGATTAATCAACTATATGAAGCGAAAGCACTTGACAGTCTTCCCATGTGTCCTCGAGAACGTTTGGTCATCTTAAGTAATACAACCGGCTTGTCCTTTGCTGCATAAAGGATTAGGCCACTTGCCGCATGTATTCTTATTATCTTTTGTTTACTCGTACTTTATTTACTTGCTTTATAAAAAACCCCTAAAAATCCGTTTGCTAAGTATTTGCAGAGAATTCCTGATCCATACCACTAGCCAACACCTTCTGCTCCTCGTTAGGTTTGACACTCTTACTTATCGAAAATACTGCGATACACCCACTATACTTGTGGGTCATCAGTAAGCAGCCTTGGCAAGGACTAGGATGTCCTCCTTGTTGAGTCTCGTGAACTCATTGCGTGCCTGCAAGGTGTTAGCAATAACATAGAACAAATAGCGAATTACAGGATGTTGAATATTCTTACCCTTGTTCACTCTACTAGTGAAGCTCATTCCATTATACTATTGATCAGGGGAAGGGATTAAGCCAGTAAAGGATGCGCGTAGAGCATGAACATCATTGTTTGGCAAATTAAAGCATGCACACCATTCATCTATCATTAAGGTGTAGCTGTTGTTCATCAGGCGGAAAGAAATAGTATTCTCTCCTTGCCATAGTTTAACGGTTCTTTGCAATGAACTTAAGAATTCAATGGTTAAGCGGCGATAAGTAGGTACATCATTGTACACAAAGTTTTGTAGGCCAGCTCTATTGCAAAGTAAATTAAAGTCATCAGAAATACCGAGTTGGTTCAATATAAGGAGGCAAGCCCACTTGGTGGCCTTCACTTCGCGGTTCTTGATCTTGTTGAAGCGTTCACGATCAGTCTCATCCCTGAACCGTATCCCCATGCGTTCCTGCGTGGCAGCCCGAGAAGCGCTAGCGGTGGCACTAGCACAAGTTTGGCTCCTTGTGTTCATCATATAAAACATTGAAGAAAGGCAAAAAATAATTTTTTTTGATCCAACAACAGTAAGTATAATATATTCCTCATCTAAGTGAAGGGAATTTGCCCGAGAGGCAATAATAAAGTGGTTATTATCTTATTCCATGTTTATGATAAATGTTTATTTTGCATGCTATACTTGTATTAATTGGAAACGTTAATACATGTGTGTTTAATAAACAAAATACAAACTTCCTAGTAATGCCTCTCATATAAACTAGCTCGTTGATTAACAAGATGATCAAGGTTTCCTGATCATGGACATTGGATGTTGTTAATAACAAGGTCACAACATTGGTGGAATGATGTGAACACTCATCCGAAGTATAGCATTACGATCAAAGTCATTATGTTTATATTGCTATAACATCATACGAAGTAATCTTAGTCCTTAGACCATGAGATCATGTTAATTGCTAACACCGGAAGAGTATCTTGATAACATCAAACGTCACACTGTAACAGGGTGACTATAAAGGTGGGTTCAGTACTACAAAGGTGTTATGTTGAGGCTCATGGATCAAGAGTGGGATTTGTCCATCCCGATGATGGATAGATATACTCTGGGCCCTCTCGGTGATATCACATTAAGATAGCTTGCAAGGAAGTGATGTGATCACTAGAATGTTATATCACAGGAACGAGAAAAGAGTGCATGTCGGTAACAAGATCAAACTAGGTATTTGGATACCGATGATCGAATCTCGGACATGTATTATATCATGAGACAAAGGGATTTAGTTACTAGCGTTAAAGATTCTCATGATCATAGAAGTCATCGTTGAATGTGTAGGAGTCAGTATGGATCTCCAGGTCCCGCTTCTGATTATTGATCTGAGAGGGGTCTCGATCATGTATGCATTATTTGCGAACCGTAGGGTGACACACTTAAGGGATACCGACACCATTTGGAGCAAATATGTTTCAGATAAAGATTTAAGAAAGCGCTGGAATTATTTCAATAGACACCGAAACTGTTTCAGGTGAAATTGCTAAAATTGGTTCTGCATATAGTATTGAAATGTTGCAGGGGGTTTTATGTGAATGTTTGTTAATTAAAGTAATTAAAAAATTCTGAATAAAATTAATAAAAGAGTTTTATTAAATGAGAGAGCATTAAATTTAGAGAAATTTAATGCATTTAAAGTGGGACTTTAAAAGAGAATGTGAAGGGGCAAATTTATGTGGAGGGGGTTATCACCACATGAATGAGGAGGTGAGGGGGGTCACCCCTTGGGCTCCGGCCATGAGGAGGGGCAGCCCCCGTCCTCCTGTAAAAGGCCCCCCTCACACCCCTTCTTCCTCACACCTCCTCATGAAGGATCTCTCTCCCCCTCTAGTATTATTCCCCCATGGTCTCGGATTAGCGAGATACATGTTCTCGGTGGCTTTATCTAGAAAGGAGTTGCTGCTTCCGCTTCTTTGCTGGAGCGAGGGATGGAGGTTGTCGGGGTACCGGACCTGTGTGCGATCACGGATGCACTGCTGCTTTGCGGTGCTGGACTTGGTGGTGCTGGACGTGCTAGAGCTGGATCTGAAGGACATGCTGGAGCCAGACCTACTGGACTTCATCACGATCTTGAGATCGGCAAGTGTACGACTACATCATCCACGAGTTCCAACTCGTTAACAAAGCTTTGTTGTCTTCGAGGGTAAGTTCTCCATGGATGTATATCCACCCGTTGATTATATCTAGTAGATAGATCTTGGCGTATAGTTCCCATCGTAGGAATTTTTTTGTTTTCTATGCTGCGAGCCCAACAGTGGTATCCGAGCCTGATCTATGCGTAGGTGCTTTGCACGGGTAGTACACATATGTTTATATGTGGGCAATGATGATTATTTTATTGCATCTTTCATGTATTTTGGATATTGGTGGCATAGTGGGATGAAGCGGCCCGGACCAACATTACATGTCATCGCACATTAGACCGGTTCCACGACTGACATGCAACTTGTTTTGCATAAGTGGCTTGCGGGTGTCTGTCTCTCCTACTATAGTCAATATCTGATTTACAACGAGTTGCTAATAACTTGGTTATCCTCGTTGTGGTTCCATGTTTGTAGGTAAGAACGGTTCTATCTCCGAAAGCCCTAAGCCACGTAAAACTTGTAATGGATAAATTAGAGGCGTCTAGTTTAGATCGTTGTTGGGCTAGTGTCATGATATGGTAATGTTGTAAGTAGATGTATGATAGATACTCTTACAACACACCTAACGTGTAAGTTCCATAGACCTTGGCCTTACACACAAAGGACTGATAGAGATCAAACCACGATGCATACGATAGAGATCAAATGCATGGACCATATCATCCCACTTTACACATTAGACGTTTGCATCTTACATTGCTAGTTTGGCGTTTTAGTAGCATTATAAGATGATCCCTCATTTAGATATCAAGATAAAAATGTGTTCTTCCTTAAGTAAGCACTGTCCTATGGATCGTGTTTCGAGACAGCACGTGATGATCGGGTGTACTCGACTCTACGCTTTCATACAACGGGTGTAAGCCAGTTTTACACACGTGAGTACTAAGGTTCTTACTTGGCGAGCCTAGCATGTACAGACATGGCCTCGGAACATGTACCGAAAGGTTAAGCATGAGTCATATAGTTGATATGATGCCCATATTGATGCTCGCCTTTGAAGCTACACCGACTCACGTGATGATCGGACTTGGTGTAGTGGATTTGGTTCATGTAATCACCAAAAAGGCACGAGGGATGTCGTTTTTGAGTGGGAGTTCATTTCTAATTTGGATTAGTCGAACTCAATTTGTCATAAACTAAATCGAAGTGAATTTGCATAATTTGTTGTAGTCATTGGCATCTGTTTACTACCTTACGCTTAGTTTTAATTGAGATAATAGAACTATATAATTCTAGATATTTACTTTACAAACTGGTATCGTATTGTTTTGAATGTCAATTTAAAGTTTATAAGTCCTATTGCAAACTTTCAGCAAACTCTATTTACTCCATGAAGTTTAATAAGTAGTATTAAATCAAGAGGAAGAATTCCAATGTTAGATCTAAAGTATCATGTTCGCCTCCATGATTATTGATATTCAAAAGTTGTTTGAATATCAAGATTATCTAGGAGCTGAAAAATTGTTTCAAAAACCATCATATGTGAAAGATATTGTGATATCTGAAATAAAGTTTTTGGTTGCATTATGATAGAGTGTAATTTAGCAAAATACATGTTCTCATATTGTATGAGAATTTGTGAAGGATGGAGATGCTAGGCATCCGAATCTCCCAAAAGGTTCGGGAACTAAAATTATACTCGTCATTCTTCCTTATAGGCTATAGTGGCTTGATCATGCAAGTTATCATGATAAGGATGAATATAATATGTAAGTAAAATGTTTACTATACTAATATATTACTAAAGAATGGATTTTTGAAAGAACACCAAACATTTGATGATGGTGATCCACTTCAAAGTGCAAGTCCAAAGGTATTAGTATTTAACTATATACACTTTGTACTATGTGTCATGTGAATGCCACCACTATTGATGTTGATAGATTCTTTTAAAAGAAAAGGCATTGTTGAAAGAGAATCTATAAAATATTTGGCAGAAAAGAAAAGGTTGGAGATGTCCAACTTAGGTATATAGAAGATATACACGTTATGGCTGTATTCCTTGCTTGTTAAACAATGTGGTTCTTAGGTATTGGATACCGAATTGGTTGGTATGAAGTGTCATGCAGGACAACGCAATTCATGAACTGCAATGGCCTAAGTAACTAGCAAGAGAATAAGTGATGATGTTCATCGAAAACAAATAAAGTGTTATTGTGTTCTTCGTTGTCGTCAAACCTAGCCTTCAAGATTTGTTTTAATAATTGTTATTTTGTTCCGGTATTATGAGAACAATGGTTGTTCAAATAATTACCGTATTCCATAAAGGATGGATGAACTTTTACAAGTCTAGTGGGAGAAATCACATCCATAAACACTATTGCTAAAATGTCGCAAGACAAATGATCACTTATGAAGTGACATCGCTGTTTAAATTATATTGGAAAGAAAACATGAAGAAACTCCATGTTGATGGATTTTTGGAGTCTTTGATTTTGATCAATTGACGCTTGTGAGACTTTCCTCGAGATAATTGAAACTACGTCCATAGGCCAAAGAGGAACGGATGACTAACTTATTGGATAGTATACATATTGATGTATATAGTCCATTATATGTAGCCATATGCGATGGATCTTTTTTCTTCATATGCTTTGTCCAGAAATTTAAGTGAATATATTTATATATTTACTTAATTTAGGAAGAAGTATGAAACATTTGAAAATTGTTCAAAGACTTTCAAGATGAAGTGGAAAATCATTGTAACAAGAAAATAAAGAGTTTATGATTCAATCATAAAGGAAGATATTTGAGTTACATGCTTAGCAAAACACCTAAGATTTGAGGAATTGTTCCATGATTTGTGTTTTCCCGATAAACCATAGGAGTATGGCATATTCGAGACACGAAATCAAACCATGTTTGACATGGTGAGATCAAAGGTGTCATTTATAAAACTGCCATTATGTTTTAAGGATTGAAGCTTTAGAGACTACCGCTTTTACACTGAAAAGAGCACCATCGTGATCCATTGAAATGACACCATATGAGTTATGGTTTGGGATAAAACCCAAATTGTATTTTCTTAAATTTTGGTATGCTGTGCATAAGTAAAATGTTTACAACCAAAGTCGGATAAGCACGTCTTTGTAGGTTATCCCAAAAAATTTGTTGGGAATTTCTCCATAACACCAAGGACAAAAGAGTTTGTTACTTCGAACGTCAAGTTTCTTGAGAAGGAATTTTTCGCGAAAAGTTAAGTGGGAGGACAATAGAACTTTGATAAGTTTGTTGAACCTTAGCTATATGTGCTAAGTAGCGCAGCGCCAGAAAGTGTCCCGGTGGCGTCCACAATGCTCATGGCTCCCGTGATTACAAAGGTTGTGATCTCGAAGATTAGAGTTCCTATTGAACCGTGTGGGTCAGTAAGAATCAAATGGTGTGATTTGATAAGCAAGTCGTTATTGTTTTGACAATGATGAACCGACTACATGCAAAGAAACGATGATGGTCCCTGACTCCATAAAATGACTAGAAGTCATAGAATCCGTGATAGTATCCATACACGAGAAATCAAGTTTCTAAACTTGGAAGACCTTCCGGAAAGGCACGAAGCCTATCGGTCGTGTTTGGATCTCTAAAGAAATAGACATGGATGTTTAACATCTATAAAATAGTCGACATGTCAGAAAGAAGTTTACGACAATGTTCAAGGAGTTGACTATGACAAGATTTGATTTTTCATAGCGATATTTAGTCTTGACGGATTAATGTAGCAACCACTACATATAATTTGATGTATGGTAGTTGAACAAACAAAACAATGTTATTCTAATAGAATGGTTACCTAGGACGTGTACAAGACACGGTCTGAAGGGTTTTGTTAATTCAAAGTGTTCTAAAAGGGCATGCAAACTTCAATAGTTGAAGTAAGCATAGCGGAGTTGGAATCTTCACCATGATGAAACTGTTAAAAGAGTTTAAATTCATCGAAGATGATGAAGATGCTTGCATTTGCAAGAAATTAAGTGGGAGCGCTGAGAAATATTTCTAATAAATTATGTAGAGAACATATTGTTGATTGGAAATGATGTATCTTATAATGACACACGTTAAGAATTTCATTAAAATAAGATTTCGATGAAAGACTTGGGAAAACCCGGAATATTTGGCATCAATATCTATATGGATAGATTGAGGCGCTAATATGGTTATGCCAGACATACATATATGAGATATTGAAAGGGTTCAATATGGAAACAACAAGAAAGGTTCTTGCTGCATGGAAAGGATTGTATCAAGATTCAAGTGTTTCAACACTTGGTGAGTAAAATCACATGAAGATTTTGATCAATTATACCGTGATATGTATATATCCAGAATGTCCTATGCTCTAAATGTAATGAGCACATACCAGAATGATTCATAAGATGATCATTGGACAATAGTAAAGATATTCTTATGAACTTTGGAAGAACTAAGAATATATCATGTATAAGTGACAAATAGTTAAAGGTAGTTCATTGTAAAGTGTTACATTGATACTAATTTTGTCACAAGATACAAATTAAATTTATCTCAATTTATACTATGGGTAGCACAATGTAATGGAAAGATTGTTCCATGATGGATTTGGATCATTTCCAAAGTTGAAACATTGTGACGGATACTACAACAAAAGGCTAAGTATATAACTGCTATAGTAGCAGCAAAGGAGGGCATTTGTGTTAAGTAGTTTGTTATCAAACTAGGTGTGGTTCAAAGTGGGCTAATACTATGAAGATATATTGTATGACAATAATATCAACATATTTTAACCCAAACGAACTAAAGGTCTCACCAAAGGACCAAATGTATACAATGCCATCACATTTGAGAATGAGTGATGCGTAGAGACGCAAAGACATGCAAATACACACGGACCTGAAACTGTCAGATCCGGAGATTATGTTAACCACTAGCAATCGCGTATATGCAACACCAGAAAGCCATAGGTGTTCCATATGCAAAGTTTTGCAAACTAGATTATTGACTCTAGTGCAAGTGGGAGACTGAAAGGAATTTGCCCGAGAGGCAATAATAAAGTGGTTATTATCTTATTCCATGTTTATGATAAATGTTTATTTTGCATGCTATAGTTGTATTAATTGGAAACGTTAATACATGTGTGTTTAATAAACAAAATACAAAGTTCGTAGTAATGCCTCTCATATAAACTAGCTCGTTGATTAACAAGATGATCAAGGTTTCCTAATAATGGACATTGGATGTTGTTAATAACGAGGTCACAACATTGGTGGAATGATGTGATGAACATTCATCCGAAGTATAGCATTACAATTAAAGTCATTATGTTTATATTGCTATAACATCATACGAAGTAATCTTAGTCCTTAGACCATGAGATCATGTTAATTGCTAACACCGGAAGAGTATCTTGATAACATCAAACGTCACACCGTAACAGGGTGACTATAAAGGTGGGTTCAGTACTACAAAGGTGTTATGTTGAGGCTCATAGATCAAGAGTGGGATTTGTCCATCCCGATGACGGATAGATATACTCTGGGCCCTCTCCGTGATATCACATTAAGATAGCTTACAAGCAAGTGATGTGATCACTAGAATGTTATATCACGGGAACAAGAAAAGAGTGCATGTCGGTAACGACATCAAACTAGGTATTTGGATACCAATGATCGAATCTCGGACATCTATTATATCATGAGACAAAGGGATTTAGTTACTAGCGTGAAAGGTTCTCACGATCACAGAAGTCATCGTTGAATGTGTAGGAGTCAGTATGAATCTCCAGGTCCCGCTTCTGATTATTGATCTGAGAGGGGTCTCGATCATGTATGCATTATTTGCGAACCGTAGGGTGACACACTTAAGGGATACCGACACCATTTTGAGCAAATATGTTTCAGATAAAGATTTAAGAAAGCGCTGGAATTATTTCAATAGACACCGAAATTGTTTCGGGTGAAATTGCTGAAATTGGTTCTGCATATAATATTGAAATGTTGCAGGGGTTTTATGTGAATGTTTGTTAATTAAAGTAATTAACAAAATTATGAATAAAATTAATAAAAGAGTTTTATTAAATGAGAGAGCATTAAATTTAGAGAAATTTAATGCATTTAAAGTGGGACTTTAAAAGAGAATGTGAAGGGGCAAATTTATGTGGAGGGAGTTACCACCGCATGAATGAGGAGGTGAAGGGTCACCCCTTGGGCGCCGGCCATGGGGAGGGGCACCCCCCTCCTCCTATAAAAGGCCCCCCTCACACCCCTTCTTCCTCACACCTCCTCGTGAAGGATCTCCCCCTCTAGTATTATTCCCCCATGGTCTTGGATTAGCGAGATACATGTTATCGGTGGCTTTATCTGGAAAGGAGTTGTTGCTTCCGCTGCTTTGCTGGAGCGAGGGACGGAGGTTGTCGGGGTACCGGACGTGTGTGCAATCACGGATGCACTACTGCTTTGCGGTGCTGGACTTGGTGGTGCTGGACTTGCTGGAGCTAGATCTGAAGGACGTGCTGGATCCGGACCTGCTGGACTTCATCACGATCTTGAGATCGGCAAGTGTATGACTACATCATCCACGAGTTCCAACTCGTTAACAAAGCTTTGTTGTCTTCGAGGGTAAGTTCTCCATGGATGTATATCCTCCCGTTGCTTGTATCTAGTAGATAGATCTTGGCGTATAGTTTCCATCGTAGGAAATTTTTTGTTTTCTATGCTGTGAGCCCAACACTAAGCATACTAAAGAATCTCCTCAAGATAATAATCTAGGCAAGAAAATCATGGTAATTGGTTCATAGTAGGTCTCACCCTAGATTGATAATGACAATAGATCGAAGGTGAATTCGCTAAAAGTAATTCGAGAATCGGAGGAGAAACATACCGTAGATCACTTGTGTGCGAGGAAATCGAGCGAAATTGAGTAGGGATGAAGATCCCTTGAGGTTTTGAGAGAGTTTGGAGGTAGAAGAAAAAAAAAGGATTGAAGTTTTGGAGTTGGGAGTACCTTCTCGTGCGATTTTGTGGTCGGATGCAACTATACGGGCGCAACTATACGGGCGGAACATGCGTTCCGACCATATAGTTGGCATTCTATCAAAATATTAGGTCTTCCTCCTGGCGGTACAGCTATACGACCGCAACTATACGGGCCGAACAAAATGTTCCGGCCGTATAGTTGGTTGTTAAACTGTCTGTCCCTACAAAAGAAAATTTGCAAAAGCATCGATATCTATACGACCGGGACTATACGGCCTGAATTTTTTATTCCTGCCATATAGTTGGTCGTTAAACTATCTATACATATGAAATGAAATTGTACGGAGGCATTGATGTCTATACGACCGGAGCTATATGGCCAGAATTTTTATTCCCACCGTATAGTTGGTCGTTAAACTCTCAGTACATATTGCAAAAAAAAAATTCGATGGCAAAGATAACTATACGACCGGAACTATACGGCCGGAAATTTTTATTCCCGCCGTATAGTTGGTCAATAAACCGTCTGTGTCCATATTTTTTTTCTATTTCTTCGTAAACTATTTCTTTTCCTGTAACTTAGCGATATACCTTGTTTTTGATAGAAAATTGACAGAAAATATTGTCGACCAACAATAGCATGAATAATGTAGAAATTCAAGTACTACTAAGTTTCTTCTCCTCAAATGGAGTTTTCCAGCACTCTTTATTAAACATGAACATAAACTAAAACTAAAAACTTAACTCAAACCTTAATTTAACATGGGTTATCTCCCATAGAGCGCTCTTTTATGGTCAATAGCTTGACCTTGATGATACTCACTTGTGCCAGATGAGTGGAACACCCACTCCAAAGTAATTGGCCTTCAAAGTGGTGGCCTCCTTCTCATCATGTTTGGCTTTCTTCTTCCTGGGGAAATGAATAACAAAAGGATCCCGCGAAGGAAATTGCAACTTCACGTTCCTTTCATGAAGGTTAATTAAAGCCATTATAGTTCTCAAGAAAGGACGACCTAGTATTATGGGAGCAATAGTATCTTCAGGCATGTCAACAATAACGAAATCAATGAGAGCAGGACAGCCTTTAATGTAAACTAAAGTATTATGTTTAATCCCTACATCTTATTTGTAGGTAGAATCTGCTAGATGCAATTTTAATTCAGTAATTTCAAAGGAGCCAAGATTTTACTTGTTAAAAGGACTATTTGGAATTGTTGAGATGCTTGCACCTAGATCACAAAGTGCAGCTATCTTATTAGTTCCAATATTTATCTTAATAGTAGGCTCAAATATATCATCTAGATTAACAAGTAACTTTTCAGTGATTTTCTTGTATTCCTCTTCAAGCTCGCGTACCTTAATTGCTACTTGATCAACAAAGTGTTGATACATGGCTTCATCATTACCTTCACTTACCGGAATTTTGACGTTGATCCTCTTTACGAGATCTTCGATAGTGTAGCTTGGTGAAGGGGCATTACTATAATCAAGTTCTTTAGGCTCCTCCCTTTGGATTCTCATCATTTTGAGTCCTTCAATAGTATTGGGCTCAGCTTTCCCTGCAAATTTAGCTAGAATGAGAGTTTGACTCTCGGTTATCTTACCTAGTTGTGCCTCAGCGATCCTTGTTCTTTCTTGAAGGGCCTGCAAATCATTTCTCAAACTAACAGCTTGGTTAGATAATTTACCAAGCATAGCATCATGGTTCTCCATGATTTTGACTAGAATATTATTTTGTTCATTTTCCGAGTCTATGAAAGACTTAAGCGTTTCTTGGAGACTACCATTACTAGTTCCCATATTATTATTAGAGTTATTTGTAGGACTAGCATAATGTTTCTAAAAATTAGGATTGTAACTCTTCTTCCAAGCAAGATTATAATCATTACGAGCTACGAAGTCTATTTCTTCTATATTTGATTCGGGGGTGGCTCTTACCTGAGTTTCCTTACCTTTACAGCTAGTATGAGCTCATCCAACGTAGCATTGAGATCTTTGTTCTCTTGTGGTGAGACAGAGTCCACCTTCTTCGTGTTTGATCTTTCAACAAGCCATTGGGCATGGTAGTCTTGCATATTGTCTAGCAGATGCTTTTCTTTGGTAATATGTTTACCCATAAATGTTCCTCCAGCTGCAGTATCAAGCATAGACTTAGACACGGGATTTAGAGCATTGTAAAATAAATGGAGGATTAACCAATCTTCCATCCCATGACTAGGACAGTTTCTTAGGCATTATTTCATCCTCTCCCATGCAAGCTCTAGTGGCTCATGCTCTTCCTGTCTAAAACCAGTAATATTAGATCAGAGTTGGATAGTCTTTCTAGGTGGAAACAATTTAGTCATAAATAAAGAAGAACATCCCACCCATGATGTAATAGTATTTTTAGGCAAAGATAGCAACCATTCTTTAGCTCTTCCTCTTAGAGAGAAAGGAAATATATGTAATTTGACCGCATCAGGGTTAACGCCTTTTATATGCATTATATCACATATTTCAGTGAAAGTATTTAAGTACATACCTGTGTCTTCAATAGCAGAGCCTCCAAATTGATTCTGTTGAACCAAACATAAGTAATGGGGCTTAATTTCATAATCATCAGCAGCAATTGTTGGATGAGTAATAGGAGTATGCAAATAATCATTATTGGGAGTAGCAAACTCCCCAAGCTTCTTTTTAGCCATACTTCCTATGTTTTTGGGTTTTCTTAGATTAAAAATTATAACAGTAAAACTAAGAATTTAAAGACTAACTAATTTTTTTGGTTTATGAAATAAAGATTGAAAGCAAGCTATCAAAATTAAAAACAAGAATTAAAACTAGCAAGGTTCCTAATAACCTCACCAGGGTAGCTATTGCTTCCGTGGCAACGACGCCAGAAAAAGGGTTGATACCTTCGATCCGGATTATGGATGTAGTATAGCTTTTTTCCATGGTAGATCTAGGTTATCGAATCCATGGGAAGCGAATACGTAGTGAAGTTACTTTAACGGACCTTCGGGAGTTTTAGAATGCCTTTTGTGTTTTTACCAAACCAGTAGCTTGCATCTTTTTTATGTTGTCGATGATGGAGAGAGAGGTCCTAGGGCGTTCAGTTTCACGTGTAGCTGTGCAAAAATATCTGATGGAAATAATAGATAGAAATAAAGCATGCATGTACTTGTTAGAGCAAGATAAATTATATGTTGGTACTACATCCATAATTTCTATTGCCTCCGCAACCGCTTATAGCATAACCTACTAGTATCATCTATAGAAGAAAAAGAACTAATGATATGCATAGTGATGTCACCGTTAATCCCAAGAAAATTCCTCACATACAGCCGTACTAACACTTCTGTCACTGGGGCTCCCAACCTGCAGATCAGTCATCACTCATACTCCCTATACCCGGCTCAACCCTCGGGTACTTGGGTACCTGACAAGTCCTTGGATTGAGGCAAGAGAGGATACAATAATCATCATGTCATACAAACTAATACACGATCCCATCGATGATAAATCACATGCGCAATTGCTACATGGCTAGGACGAAGCACTTAGCCCAAGGAGAATTACTCACACATCGAGCTGAGATCAACAATCACAAACATTGTAATGAAAAGCATAAGATTGATAGCAATAGTCTTACAATGTCGCCAATCGGAGAAGAGATCTACTATTACAAGAGGTGGAAGATGGATATGGAGATGGAGAAGGGTTTCGAGATCTAAGATGGCTTTTTGGCAGAGTGTGGCTTCTTCTGGGTGAGGTGAGCGTTGCGAGAGATGTTTTCCCGTCGCCTGAGGCTTCTTTATATAGGGGTCCCTTCACGAAAGTTGTTCTGTTTAACCTAATGGTGGCGGTGCCAACTATACGACCGGAGCTATACGGTCGGAATTTTTGCTCCTACCGTATAGTTGGTTGTTATGGTGTCTGCCTTCATTGGATGGCTCCTGGTTTCTCCTGGTTAAAGGAAATATCGTATCTTTGACTTTAATGTAGTGACTCCCTCCTTTAAACGACATTATTTGCGTAGGAAACATATAAGAATAAAGGATTGCATACCCCTCTGAATATTAGCATTAGTGGCAGGGTTTAGAGAGATATTTCATCAAAAATATGATTAATATCCAGTTTAAATGTGAATGTAGATGGATATATTTCAGAGCCATCATATGGGTATTTAGTTGGGTACATTTTATTCCAGCTCTCGTAATTAACCAAGTCTTGCCTAAAATTTTCTAAACAATTGTAATAAGAAAAAGTCTCACAATTGAGGGCTTGGGTGTTGTAGTGTTTAGTCTTCAAGGCTTATTTCTAGAGACACTCGCCACCACTGAAAATGTTGATTGACTTGATAGCTCTCTTTAAAAGGATTTGTTCGGTCAAATTAATGTTTAGCTGTTTTTGTAAGCATGCAAAAGTTTGATTTGTAAATCATAAGAATTTTATAGCTTTATGCGTGTCAAACTTTATGGGATGCCAACAACTCCGCTAGCCTACAAACGATCTTCATGGAGGAGACTCCTATATTTCGGTTATGAGTTGATTAAACACATGTAGCAGCAATGCTATAGTGTGTAAGATTCTTGGCACTCCCGGGTAGCTGTGTTCATGTTGGAATCACTTATCTGGCTATTATGATTAATCATTATGCAAAAGGAGCAAAAACCTTAGTGAAGCCACGAGTGTCCATCACAGCTCGATAAATTAATAATTTTTTTGGCATGCTCTCAATTACTCAAGAACTGAAATTCTTGAAGGACAATGAATAGAATAGTAGTGCTTGAAAAGTCTTGATTTATTGATGTGGGAGAATTGAGATACTCTAGTGTATATGCTTTTCATGACAACTCTCACACTCTCAATTTACATGATTATACTTTATTGTTCAAAGGCAAGCCATGAGTTGATTAGATGACATGGAATAAAGTTTACTCATTTGAATCATCCATGTTAACAATAATTTTGTTGCGCTATAAGGATGCATCAAATCCATATGATATGTTTGCCATTACTCTATCTATGCTGATGTTTTTAAGATTTATGAAGTGGAGGAAATATGAGACTATCAATCATAAGTAAGATCATCATCTCATTATTTCAGTTTAAATGCTTAGTTCCTTTTTTATATTGGTTTTATTGCTCGAGGATGATCAAGTTTAAGCTTGGGGAGTTTGATGTATCTGAAATATAGCCATCTACATCCACATTTAAACTAGATATTATTCATATTTTTGATAAAATATCTCTCTAAACCCTGCCACTAATGCCTAATAATCAAAGGGGTATGCAATCTTTCTTTCTATTTATTCTTGTGCAGATAATGATGTTTGATGATGAGAATCACTACATTAAAGTCAAAGATACAAGATTTCCAACAACCAGAAGAAACCAAGAGTCATGGGTCAGAGGCATAACGACCAACTATACGACCGAAACAAAATTTCGGCCATATAGTTACGGTCGTATAGTTGCCATCGACGCTGCTAGGTCAAACAGACCAACTTTCGTGAAGGGAACCCTATATAAAGAAGCCTCGCGCAATGAGAAAAGGGCGAGCCTCGAGAGTCCCTGCCTTGGATCATCAGCCGCTGGAGGAATAGACTTAGATCTAATCTCCAAATCCTTCCCCACCACCATAGCCATAGTCCACCACTTGTAATAGTAGATCACTTCTTCGATTGGCAACATTTTAAGTCTATTTGCTATCAATCTCATGATTTCCATTACAATGTTCTTGATTGTTGATCTCATCTCTATGTGTGAGTAATTCTCCTTGGGTTAAGGGCTTCGGCCTAGCCATCTAGCTTTTGTGCATGCTATTTATCATAGATGGGATCCTGTATTAGTTTGTATGACATGATGATTATTGTATCCTCTCTTGCCTCAATCTAAGGACTTGTAAGGTACCCAAGACCCCGAGGATTGAGCCAGGTATAGGGAGTATGGGTAATGACTAATCTGTATGTTGATAACCTTGGTGACAGAAGGGGTAGTACGACTGTATGTGAGGGATTTACTTGGGATTAACGGTGATATCACTATGCATATCATTAGTTCTCTTTCTTCTATGGATGAGACTAGTAGGTTATTGCTATAAGCGGTTGCGGACGCAATTGCAATTATGGATGCACTGCCCACATATAATTTATCTTGCTCTAACAATTACATGCATACTTTATCTTTATCTTTTAATCCCATCAGATGTTTTGCACAGCTACAGGTGAAACCGATCACCCTAGGCCCTCTCTCTCCATCATCGACAACAACAAAAAGATGCAAACTCTTGGTCCGGTAAAAACACAAAAGGAATTCTAAAACTCCTGAAGATCTGTTAAAGTAACTTCACTACGCATCTACTTCCCGAGGATTCGATAAACCTAGGTCTACTAGGGAAAAATAAGTTATACTACATCCGTAATCCGGATCGAAGGTATCAGGCTCGCCAACTCAACCTTAGTGTATTCGCTGTGCAACATGGCTTATACACACTGTATGCAAACGTAGATATGTTCGACACCCTATCATCACGGTGTTGCCTCATACCGAAGAACTTTCTTGGTGGTGCACACTAAGGGAGAACACAATCATTGGTATTTAATCAGGGATCATCTTATTAGTTGAGTATCTAATACTAGCACACAATAAGATATACAAACAATAAACATGAATGTAAGAGTGATGCGATATGGTCCTTCTCGCTGTGATCTCCATCCCACACCTCCGGATTCCGGTGCTAGGGTTCTAGCGACGTAGGCACCAGCGTACCGGTGCCATCCGACGTGGTAGGCAGTCACCTTTGTGACCATGTACTACTACTTAGAAACATAAAGTATGTACTTTACCTTTGCCACAACCATATCACATCACAACGCCCCCTGCAAGACAAAGTTAGACGCCTCTACTTTATCTTTGCATGTTTTACGGGGCTCAATGGGCTTTCACACAAGAACCGTTATTTCTTACGAACATTCACCACAACGCTGATCGAGTAGTTATCTGTACTACACCCCATTCGATTCCCTCCATTGCAAATGGTATACCAACTAATGCGAGAGAGACGGACACCCCCTAAGCCACTTTATACGGTACAAGTCGTATGTCAAGCGTGGACCAGTCTCGCGAATGAACGCGTAAAGTTAGTTGGCGGCCACTTCATCAAGCATTGCTGCGGTATACACAAGTACACGTGGGAGGGTAACAACTAAAAGATCAGCACCCACATGCTACATCTCGTGTGTTCTACCCGTACTAGCAATACTACGCATAGATCTTGCTCTGATACCACAGTAGGGGTTCACGTATGAAAACAATATAATTGTACCCTACACGCCTGAACCCCTTTGTTGCCAGGACCTATATATTAGTAATATAGTAACATGAGAGGCTTTTTGCGAACTTACCCTTGAAGACCGAAAAGCGTTGTTAACGCTTCAGAGAGCGTGGTTGATGTAGACAAGCCGAAGCCGACCTCAAGGTCATGATGAAGTCCTTGCGCTCCTTTGGCTCCAACGACTTCTAGTGCCTCAAATGTGACACCTCACAGGGAGTTACATGCATCCAGTGCCTTGCGATGACTCCCGCTTCCCCAATCCAGCAGCAGTTGCAGAAGTAGAGCTCCTGGACCTGAATCCCGCAGCGCGACAGTGCTCCGCAGTGAAGATGTCTCTCGTTCGTGCAGTCCGGACTTAGGACCACTGTCACGGGAGAGAGAGAGAATATCAGTTGGAGGTTTCCCATAAAGTGAGGAAACCTTTGTTGAATATTGTGTGTATTATTTGGTCAAAATACCCCACTATATATACGGGAAATCTCACCCCCAAGCGAACTAGCTTAGCCATGTGGGACTAAACGAAGGGAGAGGGGGAGAGGGGTGGCCGCTGGTCCCTAGGGGCCCTAGTGGGCCCCACACGAGGAGGGGGGCTAGGCCCAGCCGGCTATCTCCTCTGTCCTTCCTCCTTTTGCCTTTCCCTCATGGGCGCTTCTCCCTCCGGAATTTGGCCCATTAAGGCTTTTGACCTTTTAATTGATTTTCTCTTTATTAAATAATTATGAATAAATGATTAAATCAATATTTAACATTCATTCATATATTATTCAATCTCCGTGGCTATGAAACACCTTCAACCTCCACTCCGGACATCCTCCGGACATACCGAAACCCTTCCGGTTTTCTCTCTTTCTATTCTTCGGTGATTCTACCAATCCTGTAAATACTCTCTAAGCATCACCAAGCCCTTAAGTGTGATACCACATGGGTCGGGAACACTCCAAACATGGTCGGGACACTCCCAGACCAATGATCAACAGAGGGACCTAGATGGCCATGTGACCCATGCGCATTCCATAGAATCTTTCGTCGTTTGAACTATGAATGTCGTGCCTTATTCCTTTTGTCTCTCGATACTTGCATTGTCCGAGATATGATCAATGACAACACCATGTCAGGTTCAATCTCGTTACCGAAAAATGCTACTTGACTCGTTCCGACAAGTGATATCCCTGTGATTAAATCACACGCTGCGCAGCTATTGGATATAACTTCTTCGAGTGGGCCCTCGAGTATCTTTCCGTCACGCGGATGGACAAATCCTGCTCTTCATGTATAATACCTCTATTGTTCCTCCGAATACCTGAACACACCTTTATGATCACTGTTTAACCAAGTGACGTTTGATGCTATCAAAGTACCCTCAGGAGATAGTGATTGATATAGCCTCACGGTCTAAGGAATAATCTACTAGGTCTATTCTAATCATCGTAACTTGAACTTCGTGACATGATTGAGTCACAATGTTTAGATTGGGTATTAGTTCGTCATCTCCCAACTGGCATAAATGCCACATGATCAGGAAATCTTGATCATCTATTGAACAGTGAACTAGTGACTAAAGTTTCATCGGGAACCCGTGGTTGTTTATATATCACACGTGTATTGATGTTTCCTTTCAATACAGTTATAGCATGATATAAAACTTAATCATAATCTTTATGAAATATGAAAATAATCCTTATTATTATTTTTCTTTAGGGCATATTTCCAACAGTAATATGGGTTAGCCCGTTAACACATTACTGGATTGATTTCGTTGTGCTTACTTTGGACCACAAAAACCCATAGTGCCTCACGGGCTAAGTTTTTTCCATTTTTAATGGATAATATAAACTTTTTTGTCTTATGTTGCAAGTTTGTATAATATTGGTAACTATTTTTTAATCATCAGAAAGCACGATGCAGGTTCATGGCCCTGCATCAGAGTGTTGAGAAGTGCAACGAAATGTGTTCCAGAACGCCTCCCTTCACATAAAACAAAGTGATTAAATATAATGATGATTGCGTTTCAGTTGTGCCTTTACTAAATAAAGTAGGATTCATAAATGCACCCCACATCATGTGTGGAGATACTTGTGAATCACTTGTCATGTTATTAGAACTACAAAGGAATTGATGGTAAACTGAAATTACAAGAAATCCATGAAGTAAGTTTCACTTAAGATTAGAAAGTAAAGTATTACTGGATCTTATCAAGTAAAGGGGTTACTTGGTTTCTCCAAAGGACCGCAAGGTCATAATGGAAAAGGTGAAAGACAAAGCATGATTCGCCACAAATAATATATTAGGCAAACTCAAATGAATTTGATTCAGGAGTGCTGAAGTCTGGTGGTTTTTCTCGTAAAAGAAACTCTCAATTCGATAATTGATCAAGGGATTTGAAGTCATTCAAAATATCGAGAAGATATGTAATTTGCATAAAATTGAATGGGAGCTAGAGAGCCTTCCTAAACTAATATGTGAATGACATATTTTTGAGTGTGTAAGTTTTGAACTCAAATATGTAGGCGGCATATTTTGAGTGGGATCTTGACTTAAATTCATATGTTTATATGAAACATTAAGAATGAGAGGGCAAGTACTGATAAATATGTTTTATAGGGGTAAAGTTGAAAGAAAATATAATACAATATTAAGTTGGAATGTTTTCCTAAAAGAGATTCTGAAATAGTTCCAGAATAGGAATTGATTAAGGAAGCATCCTTGATCATTCCAATTAGGAATAGCATTAAGTGCAACATCAATGGTTGAAAGAAAGAAAAGGATGATCGTCATCCACTATGTTTTTGACATAGGTTCTGTCTTAGAAACCATAATGAAAACTCAGCATAATATGATCCAAGAAGAGTTTAGAAGTGATTAAGTGTGAATCGCTAAATATTGAGTTGAGTTTGTCCACAGTGTCCAATGAGAACTATAGACATGTTTCCAGATCTATGAAGGACGACGTGCATAAAGCATAAAGTGTTATGCTATAAGAGCATATGTTAACCTTAAAAGATTGGAGATCTCTACATTGAAAAATACCGACTTGAGTCAGAAAGGAAGAATGGTGATAAACATCGAAAACTGCACATGGTGCACTATTGTTTTGATGACAACATTTAAAATATAAGTATATATATACTACTTGGTGTCATGTATAATTTTGTGGCTGGGGAAGTTCGTATTCTCACAAAGTGTGTTCCAGGGCACAGTGCCCATGAGAAAGTTCGCATTGACTGACCTAACATCACTACTGGCTCCTGGAACCGACCTCACTTTACTGGTATAAATACTATACATACACAGATGTTATCATGAGATGATAAAGTATTAATGTCAATTAAGGTGACATTAGTAAGTTGCAATGGATATGAGGGGTTGTAAAGTCCAGAAGCAAGATTCAACTTCTTCCATGAGCAAGCATGATCAGAAGCGCCAAGTTATATGGTGCCGATAATTGGTAAATACATGCAACTAGTTTATTTGTACTCTAGTGCAAGTGGAAGACTGTTGGAAATATGCACTAGAGACAAATAATAATATAGATTATTACCATATTTCACAAAGTTTGTAATTAGGTTTTATATCATGCTATAACTGTATTGATAGGAAACATCAATATACATGTGATATATAAACAACCAGGATTTCTCGGTGAATCTCTAGGCACCGGTTCATTGGTCAATGGATGATCAAGGTTTCCTGATCATGTGGCATTTATGCCAGTTGAAAATGGAGTCACCTCATTCGGAGAATGAGATGATGAGCATACCCAATCTAAGCATCGTAACACGATCATGTCACAAAGTTCAAGTTACGATGATTAGGAAATGCAGTGTCTTGTTTGTTAGACCGTGAGGTCATATTAATCACTATCACCCGAGAGTGTCTTGATTGCATCAAACGTCACTCGATAAAAAAGTGATCGTAAAGGTGTCTTCAGTCTTTTAGAGGGGCATGTGGCCTATGTGTTAAGAGCGGGATTTGTCCATCCACGTGATGGAGAGATACTCAATGGTCCACTCGGAGAACTTATATCCATAAAAAGCTACGCAGCGTGTGACTAGGTCATGGGGATATCACTTGTCAAAACGAGTTAAGTATAATTTGTCGGTAACGAGATTGAAGAGATGACATGGTGATGTCGTTTATTAGATCTTGGACAATGCAATATCCCAGAGGCAAAAGGGATAGGCCATAGCGTTGATGGTTCAACAACAAAGATTTCGTGGAATGCACAGGGATCATCATGGGCATCCAGGCCCCGCTGATAATCATTGGCCCAAGAGGGATATCTACCATGTCTGGAGTGTTCCCGAGCTATAGGGTATCATGCTTAAGGGTTTGATGATGCTTGGAGATCATTTTGGTATTGTCGGAATCACCGAAGAAATGAGATAGAGAAAATCGGAAGGGTTCCGGGAAGGCCCGAAAGATGTACGGAGTGGGATGGAAGGAGTTCTATAGCCACGGGAGTTAAATAATATGTGAGTAAATGTTAAATATTGATTTAATCATTTATTTATAATTATTTAAATAAAATAAAAGAAATTAAAATGGTTAAATACCTAATTGGGACAAATTCCCTAGGGAAAAGAGCCCATGCGGGAATGACCAAAGGGAAGAGAGGGAGGAGGTGGCCAACTGGGCCTTGGGACCCCGCGTGGGGCCCACAAGGCTCTGGCCAGCGGCGGCCAGCCTCTCCTGTCTCCTCTCCTTTGTTTAGTCCCACGTGGCTTAGCTAATAAGCCTTGGGGTCCCCTTCCCCCCTATATATTGAGGGTATTTAGAGGAAATAATACACCAATAAATAATAAAAAGGTTTCCTATTTTTGGGGAGACCTCTAGTTGCCTCTCCCCCTCCCCCCCCCCCCCCCCCCCCCCCCCCGAGACTGCGGTCCCAAGTCTGGATTGCGCGAACATGAGACTTCTTCACCGCGGAGCACCGTCGCGTTGCGGGGTTCAGATCCCGAAGGTCTACTTCCATGATCTCTGCTAGATTGGAGGAGCGGGAGTCATCGTCTTACACCGGACGTGTGTAACTCCCTCGGAGGTGCTGCACTTGCGATGCTACGAGTTGTTGGAGCCGTAGGGGCTGTCGTACTCCAGAACGACCCCGAGTCGGTGTCGGTACGACTACATCAACCACGTTCCCCTAAACGTTGACAAAGCTTTTCGGTCTTCAACTCGTAAGTTCGTGAAAAGCCCCCCCGTTACTACATTACTAATAGATAGATCCTAGCATTATGGTTCTTGGCGTAGGAAAAATTATTGTTTTCAGGCGCTCAACCCCAACACATGGTCACCACCTAGCTCATTTGCCTAGTAAGACATGAACCTTCCACTCTGAAGCTACTCTATGAGATGAGATGCGTGAAATCTTTATTATAACTCATGTTTCATATTTTTCATGGCAAATAGGGAACACGCATAGGTGGGAGGCCAAGGTTTTAAAACCTTTTGAATTTTTTAAATTTCTAGTGGCCTAGTCAAAGTTAGGTCAACGTCATAGTGTCTGCTGAGGCTGTCTAGGGTTTCGATCTTGCTGATGTGAGATTAGAGCCATGAAGAAATATCACATCCTCTACCTAAAATTGATTTTTACAAAAATCTAGGACCATCATTTCAAGTGACTACAGTTCAAATTTACCCAAGTCCTATCAATTTTAACTGGAGGAAAAACCACATCCAACATTTATTCCACATTCGACCACATTGTCAAATGTGCCTCTAGTGTGGCCTAGTACCACCACATGGTGTTGGGTGTGACACCTGGATAAACATTCTAGTAGATGCTTTACAAAAAAATCGTTTTTACGATTATAAAATGGAAAAACTATTTTTTTTCACAGACAAAGTGGAAATAAACCTTGCATAACTGTTTGCCAGGCCATGGCACACATCTCTTCCAAATTTAAGGTCATCACGACAAAGTTTGCAGTGGACATGGTCACCACCTAGCTCATATGCCTAGTAAGTCATGAATCTTCCACTTCGAACCTACTTTATGAGAGGTGATGCTTGAATGCTTTATTATAAACTATGTTTCATATTTTCATGGTAAATAGTGAACAAATATAGGTGAGAGGCCAAGGTTTTACAACCATTTGAATTTCTTTGAATTCTAGTGGCCCGGTCAAAGTTAGGTCAAAATCTCGGTGTCTACTAAGGCTATCTAGGGAAAACTACTTTTTCTCAAACATAGTGGAAATAAACCAGATAGAACTGTTTGCCATGGCAAGGCACACATCTCTGCCAAATTCGAGGTCATTCCGATAAAGTTTGCAGTGACGGTGTTTGTTCCGGTTTTGACCGAACTTTGACCGGGGCAAAAAAAATCCAGAAATAATCAAAATTCAGAAATTTCTTTGAAAATGCTCTTTATTACTATATGGTTGCATGTGTTACAAATTTGAAGTAATTTGAACAAGATCGAAAAAATCACATTCTTTCAAAAAGTCCATTTGGGTTTTACTTGTGCGAGGTTTTCTAATATCTCAATTACACAAATCACATTCTTTCAAAAAGACCGTTTAGACAAATGGAGTATATATATAATATGAATGTATATCTCTTGATGGTTCCAATAATATTAATATGATATTATAAATGATTTATTCCATATACTTCGTCAAACTTTATAAAATTAATTTAAATTTGACCTAAACTAACTAAAACTCGTGGTGCATTGGTAAAGAGGGAGTATTGTCCTTAGCTAGATGGAGGTTCTTCTTCTCTTATTCTTCTTCTTATTCTCTCCATCTGTGTACCTGTGTTCATATATATACGTAAATGTAAATAGAACATGTTGCGTGCTATATATACATAGGAAGGTTCTATAATAAGTACACACACCTGATATGTCGTCTCGGGGGTTCAAACAAGTATCTACGAGGGAACAACAGCTCCTAGGTACGATGCAACAACAGATCAAAATAAGTAGGGTCTTCCACCATCTGTATTTGGACTCAAAGTAAGGTAAGTGGAAGAATGCCTCCACATTCCTCTTAAACCAAGGCTCATCGCAGTAGGAGCCGTTGAAGATGGCAGTTGATAGAAGCCATACTACGGTGATGAACTCACCACCACTGTTGAGCTGTCTGGCGTGGGAATCCCGGCTGCAGTGGTGGGCCGCATAGGACAACAACTCCACCCACACCCCAAGTAACACCCTATGCACCTCTCTCTCACACTGCGCTTCCATGTCTAGCAGGCTTCTTGCAAGCTCCGCTCCACGGGCTAAGCCAGATGGAGCTCCGCTTCTCCAAGGCAGGTTCCCCCTTCTTATCTCGAGCGCCTTCCTTCGTTTCTCCAGCAGATGCTGCTCAGACATAATGCCCATCTCTGGCTGCTCAAACGTGACGCCTAGCTCCTCCCTTCTTGTGTTGGATATCTCCTTCATTCTTTTGTCCAGTTCCTCCATTCTTCTATCCACAATCTCGTTTTGTCTGTCCAGCTCCTCCTTTGTTCTAACACTTTCTACGATGTGTTCAATGAGATCTTTGTCGCCAGAAAACTTGACATATGCTTCTTCAGTACTGGCATACAATCCGGGGCGAACGGGGCTAGGCAGCATGTAGGGACGTTCAATAAGGAGGAATATCATGTACTTAGATACTGCCCTGATTGACTCCAAGATATCATCTTGACTCCTTGCTTCCACACGAGATGATCGTGAGAGGAACATTTCGGTGGCAAAGTACCAAACAATGACTTTGTCATCAAAATCTCTGCCAGCGTGCGAGGTGGGATCATGAAAGCCTATGCCCAATGCACTTAGTGCACACTGGCCATTGTAACCTCTCATAGTTTCCTCTTCACCTTTACATTCCTTCACCATTCTGCATACCTCTTCCAACACCAGTTGTTTAGTACCATCTGAAATGGGAGATAAGGTAGATAGGGAGTGGTGCAGGTGATCCCATCCTATACACTCCAAAATGGACTTGATCCAACCTCCAGCGCCACGAGGCCCAATGCCATAGGACAACCTACGCTGTCCAATGTAACCTGACCATCTTCTCTTTCTTTTTGTTGCCTTGGTACACAGCCGAATGGATATGGCTATGTTGTGAATTCGATCCCATCTTCTAGCACGCAACCATGCGCATGTCCATGTTGATCCTATTGCGTTAAGAAATGCTGCCATCTCTAGGACAAGAGCCCCAACTATTAAGATGTATGTGACAATGACATCAACTCTATTGAAATCATTTTTTGAAGCGCTTGAGTGAAATAGGAAGAAGGTTGTGATGGTGGCCACTATTGCTATGGATCGGATGAAACATCCGCAGCATGTGTGGATCACCATTACCTTGGTGTACAGAATGTCATGCATCAAGGAGAGTTGCATCTCAATCATCTCGTACATACAGCCCTTAGCATCAAATAGCAGCTTTATTGCTTGACACTGTGATGGGGATGGCCAGAACTTATAGTCCACGAATTGAGCCATGCAAATAGGAAGAAGGTCATGAGATGCCCGCAGAACCTCTTCAAGACTCAACTTCTTCAATTGCCCCCACTGTGCACTCAGATCATTGAAGGGATTTTGTTTGCCATGAGCCTCCTTCCATCTCATTTTCTCGACGAACTTACTCATATTGTCCATGCTGGAGGACATGAGGGCCAATATTCTCTCCACATACTTGAGAACACCAGAGACATATATAAGCGCAGCAGCCATGACCAAGGTCCAGCTTCCGGCAATATGCTTGTAGAGGACATAAGCTACTCCAAGTGCTTGCACAGCAAAATCGAGCAGCTGGCGTGGCCAGAGCTTGCTGTCTTCTATGGAATAGGCGGTGATGGTATCCTGGCCACCGAGATGCACCAGCAAGAACGGTGCCCAGAACGCCATGACTTGTTGGTGCTGGTTGTACTTGCTACTCAAGGACATGTGGCCAAGAATGTATATCGCTATGGAGTCGGCCATCAGATATGCTAGCCACAAGAGGGTCCTTGCCACAACAGATATATTCCGCCGACGCATCCCCGCGAACAGAAGTAAGAACACTTGTAGCAGGAAGCTCACAACAACCAGGACATGGACCTCCCAATTGTTCCATAGGTTCACCACTTCAGCCATAAGTGACCACTGAAATACACTAGACAATCATATCAGGGACAAATAGTTGAAGTACATAGTACATATATGAATTTAATTGAGACAATATTACGATCTATAGAAGAAAGTCAAACTAAACCAGTAAAACTGCCAGTATACTTACATGATTAATGTACACGCATCTAAGATTTTCCACAACTATGGTTTTTCAGGGAACCTTTTAGGACAATTCTGTTGCAAAACAAGGTTTAATACTAAATTAATTGTTAGTGTAAATAGTTGCTAGCTAGTCTATCATATCAACACTGTTCATACACAGGAACTATTTTCCTTCTTTTGTGAAACATAATTTTCCTATATATTTTTGAACTGACAGTTTCGAGAATTTAAATAAATCATGGTATTAAAATATGTTTAATATGGATGCTTGCCAAAAGCTATATATATGTTGAAACACAAACATGTAGATTAATGAAAAATTCCACTTGTTTTTCCATATGTATGTTCTCTTATCGTGTAGACTGCATATATATGGTTGATTTGATTCTTGCACAGACATTTTGCATGTATACATAATCTAACTTACATCAATTATATCAGAAATTCACTTTCGATCCCGGGAGCATATGCTCCATTTACCCAGAAAACAAATTTCTTGTTGTAAATTTTTTTGGCACATACATCTCAACATTCTATGTGCGTGTGTAAAGTTTCGCGAAACACTAATACTTTTTGTTGACTTCGTAAAAATACAAAAAATGTCACATGAAAAGCTTTTTTAGCCCAATTTTTTGTTATTTTTACACTGGCCAAAGAAAAAGTAGAGTTTGCGTGGAAGGACTTTATGCGCATATAGCAGGCAAGTATATGAAATTTTCCCCATATTTTTTAATATTTTAAAATGTATTCTAAATAAAGTAATAATAAGATGCAGCGTACAAATCTATATCTATATCTATATCTGTACCTATATATAACAATAAAGAACGATAACGCTTTTATCAACCATCTTTTGTTTGGACGATTTTACCCTCCCACCAAATCGCATATTACCCACCAATACCACCCATTAATTAAAACGGCAGAAACATTTTCTTTTCGCGACGGAAAAAAGAACACGCGGTGCTATCTCCCATTCCCTTTCCGCCCACCTCCCGCCGTCCCATGACTACATGCCAGATTTCGCTCGGCCATGTCAGCCATCGCACTAGACCATGCGACTGGGACCAGGACGCGGTGCGGTGGCCGGTCGGAGCAGAGATTGGTGGCGACCGCGGAGCTGAGACCTGGTGGAGACCGCGGCGTACAGGTCTGTGTTGATCTGGAGCGGCCCAACCCTGAGGATCCGCTCAATCTGGACCTGGCATTCGGGTTGACTGGCAGCGGTGATCTGGGGCTCGACCTGGAGATGAGGAGCAGGACGATAGAGGTATCGAGTAGAGGCCAGAGCAGTCAAGACAGAGCCGGATGGAGGCCGCGTCCTCAAGGTCGTCCACTATTTCTGTCTATGGGGGGAGGGGTTGGCTGGCCCCATCAGCGTCGGCAGAGACGTATAGCGGCGACGTTGGCTGCGTCGGTAGGGTCCGGCGGCCTCATCTTCTTGGATAGGTCCAGGCCAAGCTTGAACGGCGCACCGCCACTGCCTCGACTGTTCGTGATGTCCTCCAAGCAAGAGCAGAGGGTGGCGATGAAGTTCTCAGTGTACCACGCCGAACAGAAGGAAAGAGGGAGAGCAAGCTAGGGAGGAGGTTGCGTGCCCCGACCTGAGAGTAGAGCGAGGGGAGGGGATGGGAGGCCGTTTCTATCCCGGCATATCCCTTCCTAATTTCCTTGTAATTTGTGGCCGCCGTCGTCGACATGCCCCAAGTGCTCTCCTCCCTCGCTAATTTCCTTGTAATTTGTGGCCTTGTGGGGAAACATGGGATAAGAATCCAAATCCTAGATTCTACGCATTCAATTAGATTTTTCCGATGGTTGATTGGATGACTTCACTTCTTCTTCTTCAGTAGGTTAGTAGGTGATGATCGATAGATTTCCCGTCGGATCGTCTTGTGGCTCTACAGATGCGATTTGTTCAACCGCTTCAGGGATTAGCAGCAGCCGCCTATCTCTATTAATTTCCCGCTGATATCCAGTTGTTCTTATCGTGTATGACAGACTCGTGTGCTTACTAATCCTGAAACATAAAAACTCAGATGTAGGATAGTATCTGATATGTTCCTGGACCGAGCCGACAATGAGATGCCAAAACTTGAATTTTCATGCCAGCTATACTGTTAGGGATCACTCTGAAGCTCAGGGGAGAGGTCTTGAGAGACGATGATTGCTTTGTGATCGCTTCGACCTGGGGCAGAGTACTACACTGTCACAAAATGCTACTGGTCTTCAGGCGCTGAAATCTATTGTGAGTGTTTATGTAGGTTTAGTACAGATGAAAAGTGACCGCTTATTTGGTTTCTGAACTAAAGAGAAAACATGTCTCAAAGTCAGCTATTGCTGGTAGTCTTAAGGAGATGTAAAACTTTTGTGCAACTAATTACTAAGTCGAGCATCTCTAGGAGAGAGTATAAACTCGGCAAATCTCAGAAATTCTGGCGACTTTACGGGTTAAGCTCTTTTTTGGCCCCGAATAGATCCCGTAAAATCTGGCCTAGCCATAAACAATTTTACTGGACGATAATGCAAGAGCGCCACTTTATGTTCCATTCCATTCCATTGAGCATATACAGTATCAAACTCGACTCTTTCCCTTCCTCCACCGCTCCGTCGGCACCAAACCAATACGTCAGCACCACCACCAGATCCACCGTTCTAACCTTCCGATGTCGCCGAGTCATCGCTCAGTCGGAGACGAGGGAGGCCAAATCAGCCACGGCGGTAGTTCCCATGGTCGTGGAAATAATGCCTCCACGCTCTCCGACGAGGAGTGGAAGCGCCGCATCCGCTCCGTCGGGGTAACGAAGCATGATGCATGCACTACACCAACTACAACTTAACACCGCCACTGGCCTTATTTTAGCGCAGCTGCAATGAAGGGAAGGAAAGTATATCACACCAATCCGCTCGCCTGGCTCCACCCCCTCCCCATCGGCTTTGAATTTGACCAAGAGTACGTTACACCAGAGTAATACGAGCCCTCCACCGACATGTTGGGGGGACAAGGTCATGCCAAGGGACTTCATCGAGAGCGAAGAAGCAGAGAAATGCATGCTGGAAAATCTGATGTGCCACTCAGAGCGAGATGACGCGACGGAGATGACGCGCCTGCACAAGGAGGAGCGCTTCAACCGTCATGATGGTGCATGTGCACCTCGAGATGGAGAAGGAGCCCCTCGCGCGCCGCGTGAAGCAAAGGGTCATTGAGGCCCCCTCCTCCCCCTCCCCCCCCCCCCCCCCCCCCCCCCCCCCCCCAACGAGCAATGAGCTCCCTAATCGCATCGCAGCCGAACCCTTGGTTCCGGCGGCATATCCTAGAGCCGCATTTTGGTCAGTGGGATTAGGGTTAGCAAACTTTGTGAGTTTAGTTTACATTTGTCGTTTGTACTTCAGAGTTGAAATGATGAAATGCTTGTTTGTATAAACTGAAATGAACTGATTTTGCGAAAACATTGCAGAGAATGCTTAAAAGCAGTTCATTTCTTGGTTCCTATTCTTTCTCACAAAATGTTAGACTCAAAACGAGTTTTCGATTGCTGCGAATACTCGTTTTCAGTGGACCGAGTTTACAATGTCTGCAAAAGATGCTCTTAGTGTTCCCGAAGATTAATCGAGCAACAAGCAAGCAGCCATATGATGCATGAGCTTGCAAGGCTAGGCCGTGGTGTCTCGTGGGCAGGGTAGACTGATTCGGTTCCTCCCTGCATGGTGGAGGACCTGGTCGATTAATTATATTCCAAACATATCACCCTTGGTTGTAATATAATCATAATAAAAAAATAGATTAAATTAAAGATTAAAATATACCTTTTCAATTTAGATATGTCGCGACATATGGGCACTTTGCATATAAGTAGTAAAGAGTAGATTAAATTAAATTAAAATTAAAGATTAAAAATCTGCTTTTTCAATCTAGATCTGACATATAGGCACGATTGCTTATGAGTAGTAAAACAATTCATGGACCTGAAAATATTCAGTAAAAATCAACATGTAGCAGAGCACAAATGTATTCTCCCCGTTGCAACATATGCCATATGGGCACTTTGCTTATAAGTAGTAATAAAAGAGTAAATTAAATTAAAATTAAAGATTAAAAATATGCTTCTTCAATCTAGATCTAACATATGCATGATTGCTTATGAGTAGTAATCATGAATCTGAAAATATTCAGTAAAAACATCGTAACAGAATACAAACATATTCTCCCCGTTGCCACGCACGAGCATATGTACTAGTTATACCTAAATAGTTAATACATATACAACCTAGGTGGCACAACATAGGCCCATAACGCTTATTAATGTGATCTTTAAATTCATGGCCAAAGCGTACGCATTGTGTCTCTCTCCCATGGCCCACCGCACAATTTCTAGAACCCAATCTACCTTTATCAAAGGTTGCCATATTCTGGAGGGTGTTCTCTCGGGGGAGTTTTCCTAAAACTGGACTTCGAAAAAGCGTATCATAGAGTAAATTGGTCCTCCTTACGTGAGGTGCTCCTCCTTAAAGGCTTTGACCCGGGGTGGGTCCATAGAGCTTTGGCTTTGGTCTCGGGTGGACAAACAACCATCACCATTAACGGAAAAGTGGGCAATTTATTCCGTAATGGTAGAGGAGTTAGGCAGCGGGATCCCCTGTCCCCTCACCTTTTTGACTTCGTGGTGGAAGCCCTGGCGGCTATTCTTGATAACGCCAAGAAAGAAGGCCACATTTTTGGGGTAATCCCCCACCTAATCCCGCGAGGGGTGTCTCATCTACAATATATGGACGACACCATCATTATGATCCAACCGGAGGGATTAGAGATTGCAAATCTCAACTTTATATTGCTCTGTTTTGAGACATGTCAGGTTTACACATTAACTTCCACAAAAGTGAGGTGAAGGTTTACGCATTAACTTCCACAAAAGTGAGACGATGGTCATGGGGATCGAGGCGACGGAGCGGCAAAGGGTTGCAAATATGCTCAACAACAATCAAGGATCCTTTCCCTTCATTTACCTGGGGCTTCCAATTAGTGACCAGGCTCTTTCCGTAGTCAATTGGAATCTACTTACTACCAAGGAGGCCAAGAGGGCAACCTATGGATGGGGAAATTCATGTCTTGCGCGGCAAGGTCAATTTTGACCAACGCCTGTTTGTCCAACCTTGTGATGCATCCCATGGGGGTATTTTTGCTCGGAGACGGGGTTTACAAGGTTATGGACAAGTACCGGGCTAGATTATTTTGGGAGGCAAACGGGCCTAGGTGCAAATATCATTGGGTCCTTTGGGCCTCGGTATGCATGTCAAAGGCCTTGGGAGGCCTTGACATTGTGGATACCAAAATCATGAACATTTTCCTAATGGTCAAATGACTTTGGAAGTGATGCTGTCAGGATTCAGGTCTATGGGTAGATAATTTGAGGGCTAAATATATGCATTAGATGGACCTTATTGCTGATTCTCATCACCCAGTCTCTCAGTTTTGGAGTCTTTGTGGCGACGAGAAACTGGCTTGGTGATTCGTGACTCGTAGCAACGACATAGAAAGTGAGGGCGACATCACAGGAGAAGTTCATAGTCTTACCTTTCAGGATAAAAATCTGACCTTAATTGGTTGTGCTTCTAGTGGCCTTGTTGAAGGCATTTTTTGTGAGCGAGAACTTTTCTCCAGAGTGAAAACCTACGATCTATGATCGGGAAGCAATAGCGCTTCTACACTATTTTGTTCTTGGAGATGTCGCTTTTGGAGAAGCTGAACTTTTTGTGTTGTCTTGGTGGTGTTAGTGTTGCTGCTACAAGGAATTGATTATAATAGAGGGACTCTTTTTGTAATTCTACTTCTTTTTTTTGGCTGTGTGTATCCGTAATGCCATTAGGGCATTGTGTTGTTGCATAGGCCGGATGTAATCGGTATGTAATCGGTATCTCTATGATATTAATATATTTTCATTGTCAAAAAAGGCTCTTAGTTTTGGAAGCTATCCAAAAACTTAAGGTGTTCTTCGCCTTGGGAGCTAGACATCAGTTTAATGATGGGAGATCAACCAGACTCTGGCTGGATTGGTGACAGGGCACATGTCCTCTAAAGGAGACCTTCCCCAATTTGTTCAAAATCGCAGACGAGCCAGAGATCAAGGTGGCCAATGCCTTCAGGGATGGAAGGATCAGGGTCGGTTTCCGATGACAGCTGACCACTGCTGATTGGTTAGAACAGAGTAACTTGCTTAAATGTCCTGAAGGGGTGCAACTTCCTTCTCCTGGGCGCTCGAGGAATTGGGAAGATTCTGCCTATGTTAATGGGCGCGGTGGGGTTATGTGTATTTCTACGAGTAATACATGGTGTAGTTACTCCCAATGTTGTACCTCACATTAGTCATGTATATAATTAGGACCGCCTAGGTTCTATTTGTAATTTTGTATTAACTATTTAGATATACGTACATATGAAAAAAATTGGTTGCTGGGCACTGGCGCTCTTGGTGCACACACAAAAATCCATTTTTTGGGAGAAAGTGCCCCAAAACGATCATACTGTATATTTGGAAGTATTGTACAATGAAATTCATAAAAATAATATTACGATTTGCATCCTGTGCAAAATATAAAATAAAACAAAACAAAAGATAGGGATTGAAAATGAAACTAAAATTTAAGAGCAATGCAAAAAAGTTAGTTACTTCTTCACAGTTTACAAAATTTGTTTTAGCTCCATATTTTTCCTATGCGCTGCCATCAATATACATACTCATTTTTGTGTTCATATACGAAGATGCAAATACAGGGAGGTTAATAAGTGTGCACACACCTGGGTGCTTAGGTTTGTCTCCGAAACTGCAACCAGAGATTATGGTGTAATGCTGCTCCGTGTTTTCTCCAATCTTTTACACAGTCAGTTACAACTTATAAGTTCAATAAAGCTGATGTCTTTTGACAGAGAAAAGAAAAAAATAGAACATGCAAAAATTATGTGGATTTCTTGCAATTGTTTAGATGTAATTCATACTGAAGCATTTTGGAATTAGTACATGAGTATATCCGTGAGTCAAAAAAAATGTTCATGAAAATTATTTCCATGTACTTCTTATTAATTGTAATGTTGTAAACCAGACCAACCAAATTATACATTCAACGTAGTTGCACTACTGTAATCTCAATCTGCCAAATGACCTCGATGATGTGTGTTGGTATTTCAAACGCTGTCAAAAAAATTGTTTAACCAACAACACATCAGAGAGCTTCACATTACAATATGCATTCCCTTCCTACCGTCCAATGAAATGACTAAATGAACTTATCACAAGTTTCTTGTGCAAGATTGATAGTGCTAGACTAACAATTTTGCTAGTAAGAGCCATGCAAGATTGATGGCGCAAGATTCAATTGGTAAAGGATCCACTAATAATGGATTTTTGAAAGAAAAAAACGAAATTTCAGAAAGACAGTAACATTTTCCTCATGTTTTACATTTCCCATATTGATGCAAAAAACTAGTACTAGTTCAAAACAACGACACTTATTATGGATCGGAGGGAGTACTGCATTTCAGTATATTTGTCGACATAAAACAAGGAGAATATAATTTTCTGTAGTCAATGTGGATCATGAACATGTAAGAAATTCACCTTAGTGGCAGAAGACACGAGCAAAGTTTATGACCCTGCGGCAGATGCATAAGGAAGCCGAATTGTCCTGATTACTAAAGATCCAATAGCCCTTGATGGTTTGGTTGATGACCAACTTGGTCTCTGGGGAAATACTATATAAGATGACATAGAGGAATCAGGTCCCTTGCCCAGCCCATAAACAAAGGCCCTGCAGTCCTTCTTTTCTCTTTGTAGAAGAAAGCACTACCTGGCTTTGCTTTTTCTGCTGCAGACCATTAACCTTTGAAAGATGTTATCCTGCTCCCAGCAAGGTATTTTCTTTCTTTATTCAGAACCAGAAGAAAGGTATAATTCGCAAACCGCATGCCAATCAAGCTGGCAAAACCCACCTTGTACCTTGCGGATTCATCTGGTAGCAATCATGATGACGTGGTCAGCACCATCGGCTGATGCTGGACCGGCAGTGTTTTGATCATACATACATCTACCATTCATGATATACGTGTGAACTTCTGAAATAAAAAATACCAATAGCACTATGAATTGAAAACCAATGGCTACGAAATTAGGTTCCAAGAATTGCAAGTTATACCGTAGAAATATGATTCTGCACTAGTAGAAAAACTGCCTTTGGTTTGCAGCCTCCTAGAGATTTTGTCCCGGTTCCTTCTCGAACCGGGATAATGCAAGCATTTGTACCGATTCGAGGAGACCGAGCGACGCACGGAAGCCAGGGGGCATACGTCCCGGTTCTTAAGGGACTATTCGTCCCGGTTCATATTACGAACCGGGACTAAAGGTCGGCCCCATACACGTGGCTTGCCGCCCACCTTTAGTCCTGGTTCGTAATACGAACCGGGACGAATAGCCCGCCTATAAATGCGCAGCCCCAGCCAGCACTCCCTCTGTTTTTTCTCTTGGTTGAAGGAGTGAGGTGTGGTGTGCTATTTTTTTCCTATGCACATTAGGTGTTCGACGAAATGTCTGAGAGAATGATACGCTTGATTTCACGCAAAATAAAAATGATATGAGGTGCCTGAGCCACACTTAAGTATTTCTCCTCTTTCTTTCCTTCTTGATCGAGGTTAGTAACATTATCCTTCATCTGTCATTGATATAATAATGCATGCGTCGACGTAAATTGATCATCTCACTATTGATGATGTTCTGTAATGATGCAGATGAACCGGCGGGGATGGATGTACGGTGACCGACGTGAATCCGTGTACATTCAAGGCATGGATAAAATTATCGATGTGGCTAAGGCAAACAAAGAGAATGGATTTATGTGTTGTCCATGTATTCAATGTCGGAACATCAAGGAGTACTCTTCCTCAAAAATCATTCGCGGCCACCTGGTTCGGAGCGGTTTCATGCCTAGCTATAATTGCTGGAACAAGCACGGAGAAAGAGGGGTTATGATGGAAGACAATGAAGAAGAAGAGGATGATGACAACTATTGTCATATGTTCCCTGAATACGATGATACTGCAATGGAAGAGAATGAAGAAGAAGGAGGTGAAGAACGAGCATCAGATGAACCCGTTGATGATCTTGATCGGGTCATTTCTGATGCAAAGCGAGACTATGAAATAGAGAAGGAGAAGTTGAAGTTGGAGAGCATGTTAGAGGATCACAAAAAATTATTGTACCCAAATTGCAAAGATGGCAGCACAAAGCTCGGTACTACACTAGAATTGCTGAAATGGAAGGCAGAGACTGGTTTATCTGATAAGGATTTGAGAAGTTACTGAAAATAATGAAGCCGAAGCTTCCAAAGGATAATGAATTGCCTGAGAGTACTTACGAAGCAAAGAAGATTATATGCCTCTGGGATTATATGTGCAGAAGATAGATGCATGCATAAATGACTGCATCCTCTACCGCGGTGAGGATTATGATAATTTACATAAATGTCCGGTATGCACTGCACTGCGGTATAAGATCAGACGAGATGACCCTGGTGATATTGATGGCGATGGCGATCCCCCCAGGAAGAGGGTTCCTGCTAAGGTTATGTGGTATGCTCCTATAATACCAAGGTTGAAATGTCTGTTTAGAAACAAAGAGCATGCCAGGTTGTCGCGATGGCACAATGAAGACCGTAAGAAAGACGGGAAGTTGAGACACCCCGCTGATGGGTCGCAGTGGAGAAAAATCGAGAGAGAATTCCCGGAATTTGCAGGTGACACGATGAACTTATGGTTTGGTCTAAGTATAGATGGCATGAATCCTTTTGGGGGAAGAGCTACAGTCACAACACCTAGCATGTGACTCTATGTATCTACAACCTTCCTCCTTGGTTGTGCATGAAGCGTAAGTTCATTATGATGCTAGTGCTTATCCAAGGCTCGAAGCAACCCGGCAACGACATTGATGTGTACCTAAGGCCATTAGTTGAAGAACTCTTACAGTTGTGGGGAAAACCAGGTGTATGTGTGTCGGATGAGCACAAACAGGAGCCATTTGACCTAAGAGCGCTGCTTTTCGTAACCATCAATGATTGGCCTGCTCTTAGTAACCTTTCAGGACAGACAAACAAGGGATACAAGGCATGCACACACTGTTTAGATGATACTGAAGCTACATATTTGCATAAATGTAAGAAGGTTGTGTACCTGGGGAATCGTCGATTTCTTCCGATCAGTCATCAAGTAAGAAAAAAAGGCAAGCATTTGAAAGGTGAGGCAGATTACCGGAAGAAGCCTGACCTCCCTACTAGTGATGATGTATTTGGTATGGTTAAGCATATAGAAGTAATCTTTGGAAAGGGTCCTGGCAGTCAACCTGTTCCGAACGACGCCACTACCGGATCCGTGCCCATGTGGAAGAAGAAATCTATATTTTATGAGCTACCCTATTGGAATGTCCTACGTGTCCGCTCTTCTATTGACGTGATGCACATGACGAAGAATCTTTGCATGAATCTGCTAGGCTTTCTGGGCGTGTATGGGAAGACAAAAGATACACCAGAAGCACGGGAGGACCAACAACGTATGAAAGACTCACAAAACATGCATCCATAGAACAAGACGGATAAAGGGCGTCACTTAAGTCTTGCCAGTTATGCTCTTACAAAATTAGAGAAGGAAATCTTTTTTGAAGTCCTTTACAGTATCAAGGTGCCATCTGGATTCTCGTCTAAAATAAAGGGGATAATAAATATGGCAGAGAAAAAATTCTAAAACCTGAAATCTCATGACTGTCACGTGATTATGATGCAGTTGCTTCCGATTACATTGAGAGGGCTTCTACCGGAAAATGTTCGAGTACCCATTGTGAAGCTATGTGCATTCCTCAATGCAATATCTCAGAAGGTGATCAATCTACATATTATGACAAGGTTACAAAAGGATGTTGTCCAATGTCTTGTTAGTTTTGAGTTGGTGTTCCCACCATCCTTCTTCAATATTATGACGCATCTCCTGGTTCACCTAGTCGAAGAGATTTCCATTCTCGGTCCTGTATTTCTACACTATATGTTCCCCTTTGAGAGGTTCATGGGAGTGTTAAAGAAATATGTTCATAACCGTGCTAGGCCAGAAGGAAGCATCTCCAAGGGCTATAGAACAGAGGAGGTCATTGAGTTCTATGTTGACTTTATTCTTGACCTTAAGCCGATTGGTATTCCTGAATCGCGGCATGAGGGTAGACTGAGTGGAAAAGGCACGCTGGGAAAGAAAGCAATGATATGTAGGGACGGACAATCTTTCACTCAAGCACACTACATGGTTCTACAGAATTCCACCTTGGCAGCTCCGTATATCGGGGAACATAAGAATATTATACGCTCCAACAACCCGGGAAAGCCTGACTCCTGGATTAGAGATGAACACATGAAGACTTTCGACAGTTGGTTGCGAACACATCTAATGAATGACACCACTATTGGAGATCAGCTATACTTGTTGGCTGGGTCACCATCTTCTACTATATTGAATTACCAAGGGTACGAGATAAATGGGAATACATTTTTCACGATCGCCCAAGATAAAAAAGAGCACCAACCAGAACAGTGGTATCCGCTTTGATGCAAACATACGAGAATGGCAAAAAGGACACATACTATGGTTACATAGAGATATGGGAACTTGACTATGGAGTTTTTTTTAAGGTCCCTTTGTTTCGGTGCAAATGGATCAACCTGAATGGAGAAGGGTAAAGGTAGACTAGTTGTACAGAATGACAATAGTAGATCTCAACAATCTTGGTTACAGAGACGAACCATTTGTCCTAGCCAATGATGTGGCATAAGTTTTCTATGTGAAAGACATATCCTCCATACCGAAAAAAAGAAAAAATAAGCAAACGAATACATCACACGATGAGCCAAAGCGTCACATAGTTCTTTCAGGGAAAAGAAATATCGTGGGAGTCGAGGACAAGACAGACATGTCAGAAGATTATAATAAGTTTGACCCTTCACAGTGAAAACTGACCCAAGCATCCCGTTAAGCAAAGAAGATGCTCCATGGTTACGGCCGAAGCGACCATAAACGGGCATAGGAAATTGAAAAACGGTCTGAACAATATAAAATCCTTCGCGTGGTGTCATATTATGTGACATAGTTGCAAGGAAAAATACCAATACAAGGAAAAATACCAAACTTGGAATATTGATTATGTCTCGAAAAAACCTTCACAAAATGACCTATCATGTTCGAGGTTTCATGACTTTCGGTCCAAATGACCAATGTTATGTACATAATCGAGGCATAGTTTGCGATATTGTGCCCATATTATGCATGCATGTGCATCTTTGGATGGTGAAAAATGTTGCAGGAGGAAGTTTTATTTTTTATCGCATGGAAAAGCCATTTTCTATTTTCTAAGTGGCAAAATCTGGGCGTTTTGTGAAGCAACACCAAACGTTAAATAAAAGATAGTACCACCCTATATTTTAAAAATACTATACCACCTTATGTGAACAATGTACCAATCGGGAATTTAAAAACTTTTCCATCCACCCCTGGAGAAAAAGGCAAATTTATGTCGAATCGGTAGGAAGTGGGTCCGATTTGACCTACAGGTACATGATCTAATGCTCGTGATTTAAAAAAAAATCATTTTTAGACTCATGATGTGATGTTTCTTCATAGATCCAATGCAAGTTTTAACGAGGCTCATCCCCTATCTTCATGCCCGCCGTCATGATCAAAGTCGGAAACGGGTAAATTTTGAAACGGGCATAAGAAATTTAAAAACGGTCCGAACAATGTAAATCCTTCGCATGGTGTCATATTTTGTGACATAGTTGCAAGGAAAAATATCAAACTCGATATATTGATTATGTCTTGAAAAAACCTTCACAAAATGACCTATCACGTTCGAGGTTTTATGACTTTTGGTCCAAATGACCAATGTTATGTGCATAATCGAGGCATAGTTTATGATATTGTGCCCATATTGTGCATGCATGTGCATCTTGGGATGGTGAACAATGTTGCAGGAGGAAGTTTTATTTATCGTCGCATAGAAAAGCCATTTTTTATTTTCCGAGTGCCAAAATCTGGGCGTTTTGTGAAGCAACACCAAATGTTAAATAAAAAAATGGTACAACCCTATTTTTCAAAAATATTAGACCACCTTACATGAACAATGTACCAATTGGGGATTTAAAAACCTTTCCGTCCACCCTTAAAGAAAAAGACAAATGTCTGCTGAATCGGTAAGAAGTGGGTCTAGCTTGACCTATAGGACTGGATCCTCTAGGGAGTGCCTCTATGGCTAGATTCAGAGAGATGTCTGAGGACTGGATCCTCCGATATCTCCCTAAAACTGGCCGTAGTGGTGTTCCTGATCTCGCACACCATCATGTTTACAGTTGATAACTTCACAATGATGTCTATTTATAGATTAAGCAGCACATCATAGTGTCGACACTCTTGTCGATAGTCCCGATTGGAGCCACTAACCGAGACTAAAGATATTTCCCGCCATTTCCCACCGCTTCCCGCTATGCTTTCTCGCCCTTTTCCTCTAATCGGGTCTTTTAGTCCTTGTTGGAGCCACTAACCGGGACTAAAGATATTTCCCGCCATTTCCCACCGCTTCCCGCTATGCTTTCCTGCCCTTTCCTCTAACCGGGTCTTTTAGTCCCAGTTAGAGCCACTAACCGGGACTGAAGATATTTCCCGCCATTTCCCACCGCTTCCCGATATGCTTTCCTGCCCTTTACCTCTAACCGGGTCTTTTGGTCCCATTTGGAGCCACTAACCGGGACTAAAGATATTTCCCGTCATTTCTCACCTCTTCCCGCTATGCTTTCCCGCCCTTTTCCTCTAACTGGGTATTTTAGTCCTAGTTGGAGCCACTAACCGCGACTAAAGATATTTCCTGCCATTTCCCACCACTTCCCGCTATCCTTTCCCACCTGTTTCCTCTAACCGGGTCTTTTAGTCCCAGTTGGAGCCACTAACCGGGACTAAAGATATTTCCCGCTATTTCCCATCGCTTCCTTTCCCTCTATATCTAGGCCGACCGCGCCATGGCTATCCACATATCCACACCTTCCTCTCTCAACAATGGACACCGCATACTGGGCCATTCTCATATTCGAAGAGACCGAGGCACTGTGTGCCTCCAGCTACCCATGCCCGCTGGGCTACCGGGTGCCCGCTGACTGGATGCTGAGCGTTGGAGGAGTTACTGTCCCTCCTGTGCCTCAAGGTTCTGCCCGCTAGGTGGCCATCATGAACCACTTGTACCTAGAGCTCATGCCGGAGCAGCAGATGGATCCCTATTAGGATCCCGACAACTACGACACCTAGAATGCCTTCTTCGCTAACCGGCAAGAAAGGGAGCTCGCCAGGTACGTGGGTGACGGCCCACCCCAGGTGAACCACAATGAAACCGGTCATCTCCTGTGGTGGGCGAACCGGACTATCGCCGGTGTGATGCGCTACATCGCTGAGGGAGATCATCCTCGTCTGCGGTACCCACACTTGCACCCGCCGCAAAGCCACAATAAGTGTGGCTGTGGTGAAGGCCATGGGTGTAGCGGCATCATCATACGGGAGCCCCCTCCCCCCTCCCCCCCCCCCCCCCCCGCGTCGTGCATCCGAGGCCGTAGTGGCACGTGCACTCGGAATATGTCATGGTTCACGGTCCCCGGTTCCCCCTACACAAGCCGGGGAAGGGCCGAGGATCCCCGGAATATGCCATAGCGATGACAACGAAGATGATTCGAAAGAAGACCCTAAAGTTGTGTACTATAGGGCTAGACATGATTATGACTAAATCCATTGTCTAGGACAAATGGTTCGTTTGTGTACCCAAGATAATCGAGAGATCCACTGTTTTCCAATTCAAATTCATGTTGAAAGTGTTCTCAAATTCAAATTTAAACCATTTAAAATTTAATAGTTTGAATAATTATTTTATAAGAAAGAAAGTTTTTTAAATTCAACTCCTTTAAATGTGAACACCTAAATAATAAATAAGAAATAAGGCGGGAACATCTGAAAAGTTTGAAAAACTTCTAAAAAAAGAACTTTTAGTCCCGGTGCGCACGCCACTTTGGTGGCCATCATACGTCCCGATTGGTGGCTCTAACCGGGACGTATACTCTGGTCTTTCGTCCCGGTTGGAGCCACCAACTGGGACATATGACCTTTGCATCCCGGTTGGTGGCACCAACCGGGACGAAAGACCCTACCCCTATATAGCACACGTCCCTATTCCTCTTCTTCCCCGTCTCATTTGCTAAGTCCAGACACACGATTCGAAGGGGATCACAGGCGACGGCGATCCGACACGCTGGCAGGCTGCCCAAACTCGCCACCGGACCGCCCCACCACCGGACCGCCCCCGCCACCACCCGACCGAGCCGCCACCACCAAACCACGCCGCCTCCACCGTACTGGGCCACGCTGCCGTCGTCGTCGCCCGCGCGCGCCCCGGCAAGCCGACCACCACCACCACTGCCACCGCCGCCACCACCGCCCGCAAGTACGGTTTCCCTCCGCCCCCTAGTGTAATTGATTTCCTAGTGTAATTGTTTTTAGTTAGTACCTAGCTTTAGTTAGTTACTTAGTTAGTTAGTTTAGCTAGTCTATACTATTAGTTAGAGCTAGTTTTAGCTAGTCTATAATATTAGTTAGAGCTAGTTTTAGTTAGTTAAATTTGAGTTAGCTAGTTTCGGTCAGAAGTATTTACAGCCAATGCCACCGGTGAAAGCAACGTAACGCCATGCGTGTATCTGGGCCAACTTTGCGAGAGTTTTTCCAGGCGAAAGCCTAGCACTTTGGCGCCAACAAAGGAAGAACCTATGGGTGTCGTGACCCTCTTGGAGGCGTTGTTGAGGCTACTCTCAGCCCATTTGAGCTCTGGGTGAAAACCCTAGACCCGCTTGGTCTCGGTGGCGGCCGTGGCGCTCCGGGTGAAAACCCTAGACCCGCTTGGTCTCGGCGGCGGCGGTGCTCCGGGTGAAAACCCTAGACCCGCTTGGTCTCGGCGGCGGTGGCGGCGCTCCGGTTGAAAACCCTACACACGCTTGATCAACTTTGTAAGACTAGATTAGGGTTGCAGCAACACGCGCCATATAGGGATGATGGACGGGCGTGGCAACGCGCTCCATATAGGGATTATGGACAGGCGCGACAACGCGCGCCATATAGGGACGATGGACGGGCGTGGCAACACGCGCCATATATTAGGGTTTGTTCGAATTATGGTTTATATCCCTAGCCCGTCAAACCACGCCTACCTAACCTCCTCGCTTGGCCGCTTCGACTCATCCGCTTTTCCCCTTTTGCAGAAATATGGAACCTAGAGATGAAGAAAAGGAAATGGCACTTGAGGATATGCTCAACGAGGGAGGACATATCGATAACGATGTCACCTCGCTATATCTAAACAACTCCGGTGAGGGAGATCCGAGTTTCAACCGAACAGACGGCTCCGGTGAGGGAGAAGCCAATGAGGGAGAAGCCGGCGAGGTGCATATATATATTAATTAATTAAGCCTATGTTGTCTATATACATATATATTAACGCTCTTTCTTCGTTTAGCCCTCTGGACCGAGCAAATCTTCTACAAAGAATAAACGAGGCACAGCCAGAAAGTTGGGAGACCATGAAAGGTACAGGATCGAAGTAGTCGCTCTAGACAGCGAACCGAAGGCTCCCATTGATGCCGCAAATAAATTTATAAGGAAATACGGAGTTATTGTTAGGGGCTACATCCCGATCACCGTCAGAGAATGGAATAGGTCGTCAAAGGATCCGGAGTCTCTATATGTCAGTGACTTAGCCAAAGATACTCTTTGAAAAAAGCTCATGGTTAATTTCACCCTACCGACGTTAGAGGTGTATCCAGATGACTACGGTCCAGATGAGGAGATTCCAACTTAGGAGGAACTACATAAACACAAGGAGCAACAAGTCAAGGAGTACGCTCTTAAGAAGATGGCCCAGGAATTCAACAACTGGAAGAAAAGATTGCACCTTGACTTTGTCTTGAAAAAGAAGACTCCGGATTTCATATGAGAAGTTAAAAGACTACTGGGCTGATTTTGTGGCGTACAATACACTGGCGCCAGCTAAGAAAAGGTCTGAAACGAATAAGCAAAATGCTGCTAAAAAGCAGTATCACCATACTACGGGGCAAGGTGGCTACAAGGCTAGCAAGCCTAAGTGGGAGAAACTTGAGTCTGACTTGATGGCTAAAGGGATCACCCCAGAGCCATACAATTGGATCGAACGGGTAAGGAATTGGTTTTACGGGCATGGGGCACCTTGGACTCAGAAGGGAAGTGCATATATAACCTAAGACATAAAGAAACTCCCATACCCATCGATGACATTACAAATGCAGTAAAGGCTGTTGAAGGTGGGGAGTTCATTCCTGATATAGAGAATGACGAGCTCACACTCGCCCTTGGGAACAAGGAGCACGAGGCACAGAAGGCTCCAAACCTTGGAACCTTGGGTTTCCTGACATATGGAAAAAATATCCCGATAGAAGCCATCGAAGGAGAAAGGAAAGAGAGGAAATTGAAGAAATGAAGCAGCCAGACCGGATGCACGACATAGAACAACAATTAAAGCAGCATCAGAATCAACTTGACAAACTTAGCCAGCAAGCTACCGGCCCATCTCAGTGGCACATGGTAGACGAAACTGCCTTCGATGCTACCTGCCCATCCACTAATCAAAAAAGCAGCGTGGCTTGCACGGAGCTCCCCAGTGATGATGTTGATGCACCGGCGATGGCTCCTCTTTGCTACCCAGTGGATGATATCATGGAGATGACACATTGTGAGCTACATGTGAAAGTTGTCAACATAACCTTCAAGGTGGCGGTCAGCTATGCCTTACCATTAGTTGGACCGGTACCAACTTACCATTGTTGTCCGGTTCCACAGGGCTACGCTATTACCGGGGTGGATGGAGTTATGGACGGATTCGCGCAGCTCAAGCTTGACTACCCTGTAGGTGAAGGGGATGTGGCTGAGCTGGGAGAAGCAAAAAAATGACCATTCTATGGCAAAAGGAACACATCGTGCTTTCAGATCGGACGCCAAGGCCATCCACTCCTCAGAGCACAACTCCATCTTCGCCGCAGCCTCACCCGTCTGCAGCGCATCAGCCATCTTCGCCGCCGCGTCAGCTGTCTCCAGCACGGCCATCTCCACCACCATGTCAGCCGTCTCCAGCACGGCCATCTTCGCTTCCGCATCAGCCGTCTCCAGCACGGCCGTCTTCGTCGCTGCGTCAGCCGTCACCAGCATGGTCGTCTTCGCCCCTGCTTCAACCTTCTCAGCCCCTCCCAAAAGTACAAAAGGGCCAGGGCCAAAAGTGAAAGAGTAACCGATCACCGAAGAGTCTACCGGAGCCCCTCCTAAAACTACCAAAGGTTGCTCCCAAGAGAGCTTATGACTATACTGAATAGGAGAATATGGTCATCGCAAAGGCCCAAACGAAACAGTGGTTTGATAGCCTCAAGCAGCCGAAAGAGGCACAGTTCCCCAGCACTAAAGAAGAAAAAGGCAAAGTGCAAAAAATGTTGAAGACCCTTCATCAACCCGAGCCAAGGTTGTCATCAGACTATGACCGCTCTATTGTCAAGTCACATCGGTCAATGGTTCGGTCGAAGAGCACTAGTGCAAGCGGGAATTCAGTTCCCCAACTCGGTTTACAGAAAAACAAGGAATGCCCCCTGCTCAAAGTGATTTCCGATACCATGGTGGAGTCGAGCAAAGCTACGAACGAGCAATATGATCCAAAAATTGTTGCACTGTATGGAGAAGCGGTCGCTGCTCAAGGTATGACTATTGCTCAGTACTTAGACCAGTTAGATTTCCCCGTGGCTGAGGAAGCATACAAATACGAGTACACGAAATCTCTCGTCAGACCTGAGGACATCAAGTATATACCAACAAAAATGCGAAGATTGCATAATTGGTACATTAAAGCCACAAAGGAAGGGGCAAACTGGATAGTGATCGAAGTTCGAAACGAGCATTACGGGTATGGAGATGCCCATATACTGATTGAATTTCCTGAACTACATCAATTTTTCAATCAAGACGCCCTCGACAAATTAATAGTCAGTGCCTATTGTCTGTAAGTATTATTTCTCTAATAATTAAGTCTCTAGTTAGCTCACCTTATTTATATCGCATGTATAATCATACTCACTATATTATGCAGACTGAAGATTCTCGAATGCATAAGAGGACAAATCTATGACATTGGGTTCATTGACCCATATCGAGTTCATGAACTTACTGTGAAAATTAATCCCAAGAACACAGAGGATAAAATTGTAATGGCTATAAGGTTTCAAGAAACCAAAAGGAAAATATTATTACCTTACAACTTCGAGTGAGTGTTATTGTCTTGTACACATTCTATTTCGCTTAATCGATGTTAAGTGTATAATTGATGAGTTATCCATGAACATATTCCATTATATTCTCCTAATCATTCAACCTGACAATGGAGTAGTACAAGTCATGGACTCTAAATGTAAACCCCTTGATAACTGGGCCCCCATGTAGGATATGATCCATCGGTAATTTCAGTCATTATGACACTATATCGGCAACTTTCGTTCATTTACTAATATCAAGTAATTAATAACTCATTTTATTCATTTTCTTTGCCGGGCAGCGCTTGGAAACGATTCACCAACAAGACTAAGGGTGCCTGGAAAGAGAAGCTTACATTTAAACCACTAAATGTAAGTACTCCTAGCTAGATCCGCGCATCTCTTTGATTCTAGTTTCGATACCATTATCATGCTTAATTATTATTATTTTGATTAAACTTTGTTCTCGTAAAGTGTCTGAGGCAGGTAGACGGAAATAACTTATGTAGATACTATGTTTACGAGTTCATTCGTCAAACGACATGTGAGAAGGGCAAAAGTTTAGAACAACGTCAAGTATGTAAACAATATTCAGAAATTTGTTTTATTACCATCAATTGTGTTTAGTTCCATTCATATATGTTGACTCATTCTTTTAAATTAGATCGAACGGTTGCGGGACCATCTTCTACCAAAGGATCGTATACAAGCAATCCAAGAGGAAATTGCGGGATTCTTAGATGCAGAGGTCCTAGATCCAAAAGAAGAATACTATCGAAAGATTATGATAATGTAATAGGGATCATAAATGACTTTATATTGTATGTATGCATTAATGTAATATATTTGATACTTGCTGTTTAATATAATCGGGAGATGTTTTATAATATAATGGTTCCCTTAAGTTAGATGACACTTATTCCAGCACTATATTATGAGGAATGCTCGTCCTCATAGGACGCGCATTCCTCACAACATAGTGCTAGGATAAGTGTCACGAAATAAATGCTGCCCAAAACACAAAAAGAAAATAGATAAAGGAGAAACAAAATAAATAAAAAATATACAAAAAAATCTCTATCGCGACACTAAAAATGTCTAAAATGCTGCGGCGGCAGAGTCGCATAGATCCGATTCGTATTACGAACCGGGACAAATGCCCCTCCCCCTTGCGACAGCCAGCGGCCACGTGAACCACTCTTTTGTCCCGGTTTACAGGCCAACCGGGACTATAGGGTTAGGGTTCTAGTCCCGATTGCCCTGTCCCGGTTGGACAACCGGGACTAAAACCCTTACAAACCGGGACAAAAGGTCATGTTTCTACTAGTGCTAGCTTATTCTTGTTTTCTTCTCACAGCTAACGTAACTTAATCGGTCAGAATATTTAATGCTAACAGTGCGTGTTATATCTATAATAACTAAATAGATCAACCCCACTAACTATTTCTGTTGACATGCAGCCTATCCACGTCAGCTATCCCACCAACTCAGTCCACATCATCACATGCAGACAGGTGTCCGTTGATGTCATTTATTCTTATCTTTTGATTCCCAAGCCCGGGCTTTAGCGTTGTATCATCTTCTTCGCAGAACTTTCATCTTCTTTTCTTAACTCCCGGCGTCCCCGTCGTATTGAAAACGCACTGACCCAAAACTTAATCAATGAGGCAGGCGATCAGGAGGATGTATCTTTATTCCCTCCCGCCCGCCTCCCAAGTCCTCCAATAAATTCCCTCCCTTCCATTCCATCAGGCTCACCAAGCAACACTTCCGATGGCATCTCTCCAACAAGATGTGGCCGTGTCAGACACTGCAATCGTCTCTGGAAACCAGCAGCAGCCCCCAGCGTTTCCATAGCTTCGTCGTTCCCGCGGCCACGGCGGCCGGACAAGGGCACTATGCTTCCAGCCTTCCACCACCCTTACCTCAGGCTCTCAAGAAGAAGCAAACCTCGCTCGCCAACTGCCTGTTTCGGTTGAAATCAGATCAATTCATGTGGTTTGATTTGCTTAGGTTGTCCTCTGACACGATTGTGGGTTTATTTTTTGTTAGCCTGAGGAGGTTTAGCCCATCTCCATTGCTCTACGTTTTACACATTCGTCTTGAGCAGACTAGCATCTCCTTTCTCCTTGGTTGATCCCTGTTTCATCTTGCCGATGCACCCCACAACAGGTACCTGATTTCTCTGTCCATTGCCTGGCATGTGTATTATCCAGTTACAGTTATTAGAATGAAAGAAGTTCCAGAGTATATATTTTTGAGAATCAATGGGATAATCACGCTGAAGGAATTCACTCATCTTTTTTTTATGTTAGCCCATCCGTAACTCCACCAATCACTTGATACAAGTCCCTATTTCTCGCACAGAAAGAAGAAAACCATTGTTCAATGAAGTCGCTGGCTTATGCATTTAATAGTGATTTTCTTGCAGCTTGAAAAGTAACAAAAACAGAGAAGAGGAAAGCAAGTTTCCCTTACTCTGGTTTTCGTGTAGTACTCCATATGTTTCCTCGCATAAATATAGCATCCTTGGTACTCCATCACTCTTCGTTGCACATGCTATCGGCCATGGCAAACGGAGTATTACACATCGGCCATGGCTTCTCCGTCACTCTAAGTTGCACAGGCTATCGGCCACAAGCAGCAGACGCGCGCGCTGACATTCAAGCGGGGGCGATAACGTCAGCTATAGACCTACAATGACCGGATCGCTTACTATAAATGTGCCTGGAAAAATAATCTCGACCATTGTCAAGGCAAGGCACGCCATAATCTTTGATCTTGAGCCTTAAAGATTTTCGATCGGATATGTGATAGTTTTCTTTTAACATATTGGATGATCCACATGACAAGATGCAGGTACAAGACATGGCTTCTTCAGAAGGATATCTGATTCGTGCATGTCGTATTTTTGTGAAGTAGATCTACCTGGCAAAGTGCCGACTTATTTACAACTTTGTCTCCTTTGTCGTTTTTATGTTTTCTTCCATGCAAATGTAGCACTAACGACTGAATGGCCGATCAGTAATGGTTTTGTCTGGTGTTGCTCCATCGAAGCAAACAAGATTTTGTTTTAGGTTAGTTTTATCTTATAGTCAATTTATTATAACTTAACAAATCGAATATACTAAGAAGGCTACCAATATCCAGCAGCAACGCGCTGGGCATCATCTAGTATAACTAGTCGTCAATCCCATTCGCACAGGTTGTCTGTTTCGTTTGGTGTTAACTACCTTATCTTTTTACTAGAAATATTTTTTTAAAACGGGCTATTTGGACTTCAGAAATATATGAGTTTCCCTAGTTTTTAAATAGTGGACTTGTCACTAACATGAAACTATGGTATCCCTTGTGAATATATTGTTCAACTTCTTTTCTAGAGGACTCGTCTTCAAATCCGAATGCACCCAAAGCAGCAGCACTAGATTTTGACAACCCAAAGTACTTGTGGAAATACACCTCAAGTTTGATAGATAGTCATTGTTACCTACTCCCTCCGTTTAAAGATATAAGATGTTTTAGCTTTGTGAAAGAAGGATATCTAGACCTTTTTAGTGTCTAGGTTCACTCCAAACCTAGATGGGCCTAGACACTAAAAGTGGTCTAGTTACATTTCATTTGCAAAGCTAAAACATCTTATATTTTAAAATGGAGGGAGTACTTGAAACATTGCTCTTCTCCTCCCGAGTCATGCGCCCAGCTACACCCCCTCTCGGAGGTCCACGCCTACCTGAACCGCTCACGCCACAGCTTTATCCGTGCTGGTACCGTGCCGGACTTGCCCCTGACGTGTCTGTCTCACACAGGCGCAGGGTTCGATATGGATCAGTTCCTGGTCATCTTCTTGGCCGTCAATGCCCAGTCCTACCTAAGGTTCCGAGAGGCGTGTTGGCCATTGTGTTATGTCGACCTACCTCTTGTAACTCTATATATATTAGGGTAAGATCAACACAGTAAATATAGAATCTATATTTTCCACATGGTATCAGAGCGGTTAGCCTCACCGCGCTCATCCTAGGACTTCCTCCACTTCCGTAACGTGCGCCGCCCCCGGGGAGATCAATCTCCTCTCCTCGGGGGCGCGGCACCCGCTCTCGATCAAAGATTAGATCGGTTCCTTAGATTATAGTAGATCCAATTTCAAAAAAATTCTGTTCTAGATTACATCCAAATAGCCAAATAAATTTCCATCCACGACCCAAAACATCTGGCGCAAATCGGTGCAAGATCTAATCTTCGCGTCCACGGCGTCAGGCTCTTCCGACGACGACGCTACACGATGATATAGCTCCACGACATCGGCTGACTTCGATCCGCTGGCTCCAAACGCGAGGCGGATCTCACGGCGCCACAACCCGCGCTATTTGCGCTTGGGCTCTTCACCGACATGCCCAGACGTCGCCTCTCGGGTTCAGCTCATGCATGCCCGACTTCATCCATGCACTAGGAGACAAGGTTCCCGGTACTAATCGCCATGAAGGAAGGTTTACACGAGCAGATCTCAGGCTAGTAGATGCATATGCGTGCAGATTTCTCCCTGTGCCATGCATCTCGTGACATGCGGCCCCAGGACAACTTGGACCAACAGGCCGAGCTGAGTATCTGCACTTCAACGGGACATCACCGAGCTAAACTACGGCGAGCCAAATAACGATATCAAGTTGTACGACTATATCAAGATCTTCGTCCAGTACATCCACGATCAACATGATCCACACACCAGGCCGGTGTGGGACACAACTTCATCGAATTTCTCACATGCAGCACGGCATCGACATCATCGTCGCCGCAAGGGATGCCTTCAAGCGACGATGTACGGCCCCTTGACAACTTGGAGCAACAAGCCGAGCTGAGTATCTGCACTGCACTTCAACGAAACATCACCGAGCTAAACTACGCTGAGCCAAATAACGACATCAAGTTGTACGACTATACCAAGATCTTCGTCGAGTTCTACATCGCCAACAAAAATCATCGCCAAGGTCTAAATCACATGGTCTAAAACTGCCGCCGCCGCCACATCCTGGCGCTCTGCTAGGACGATCACACAATCGCCTCGCCCGCCAAGTCAAAAACCCGCGGCCGCCATCGATCATATGCGATCCACCGCCGCTCCGCTGCCATAAAAACCTTGTCGCTGCCGCTTGCCTTGTGCCCCTTACCGGCTACCTCGACATCGACATTAAGAACAACGTCTACAGCAACTCAAGAACTCCAGTCAGCAGCGTCCGCGTTGTCACTTGCGTCCACGCCACTCCCGATGTGACTGCGGGAGGGAAGAGAGGCACTAGAAGGGGACGCAGTCACCGTTCCTAGGTGTCAACCATGATCATGTCTACGCAGGTGATGATGACAAGGAGATGAAGACGACAGAAATGCAAGACTTCAAATCCAGTCGCAAGCGCTCGTCTCACTCCTGCTACGACTGAGAGGGGATGTTAGAATACAGATATACATATATGAGATAGACTAGGACTCTAAGATCATCTTGTACTTCAAGTGTACCTACCCCTTGGTAATATATCTCCGCGAGGCGAGGGTCAGATCAACACAACAAATATTAGGGATTCTATATTTTCCACAGATAAAAGATTTTGCACCCTAGCTATGAGCAATGCAAGAAGGTCAAGTCATGACATGTCATATGTAATCGTCTCATGAGATGGTATTTATAAACAAGATATGACGGCGGGGTCACCTTGACGAGCACGAGACCGCCAGCGCTCATTACCTTGAGCAGACTCACCATGCTGCTGCGCGGTGGGGCGGCAAATGAAAGGCAGACTCTTGCTACCATGAACCTTGTGCCACTTTGCCGAGATTGTGTCGAACGCGTAAGTGGCATGTTGGTTTGACCTGAGTGACAGCAGTATGTAGGAGCCGACCACTACATAGGACTGCATGGTCACCATAGGCGGATGAAAGAACTCGATCAAGGACGAGTGTCCCAGATAGATACCACGACGTAGATTGACCAGGCAACGCCCTTGGCCGGGATCTGCTGATTTCCTACTTCCAAAGGTGCGTGGTGGATGGTCGCTTCTTGTGTTGCCAGTGCTGGTGTCACCGTCTTCTGGCCTCCACCTCTTCCTCTTCATCCAAGCCGGCCGCCGCCTGTTGAGGTCGGCCGATGGGTGATGTGAGCCGCACCACAGGGGACATTGTTCTTGGACCTAGGGTCGACGCGGTCCTTGCCGCTGCTGTAGAGCGGAACACGTACGCTTGTCCTCCTCGACGACGGCCTTGCAGAGTGGACACTGCTTGGGGGAGTGCGAGTGGATGTGCAGCCACTTGTAGAGGCACGGCTGGCAGAAGAGGTGCCCACAGAGCGTTACGATGGGCTCATGCGGCAGCTCGAAGCATATGTTGCACTGGAAAGCAGGTCCCGCTATCGCCCGCGACCGCTTGTGAACTCACCGACATTGGCCGCCATTTGTAGAGGCACTCGAAGGATATGGGCTGCAATGATCGAAAAGTGTTACTACTAACAGTCATGAGTAGCAGAGAGTAGGTACGTTCGCTGAAAATAAGTACTCGTAGTAGCCTATAGTACATTGCAGTGTATCTTGTCGGCCTGATGTACACTAAAAGCAGAGATAATCAGGATTTTATTTCACCATCAATATTACAGTAACATGCTATCCGCTATAGCCTATATATGGATATGCAGGGAAGGCACTAACTTTGTGTGCTGAAACAGGTTAACAGGACCAAATACCTAAGTAAATCTACATAGAAGCTATGTCTCAAGATTTCTCGATTAGTTTTAAATTTATGTAGCACCATTATTAGTCACCCTTTTAAATATGGAGAGGTATGGAAGCTCAGGTGAGTGCCATTAACTAGCAGGAGGAACAATAACACAAAAATCTACTACACACCACATTAACAAAAAAACAAAAAAAATTACCCTCTCTTCCAGCCACCTTACTCAGGTTCACAGAGAGGTGTGACCTACGAGATCAGAAGCTGAAACAAGAACAGAACAGCTACTCCCTACTAAAACCGCCACCGGCACCTCAGGTAGGATGGACAGAAACTCACCTTGGCTCGAATCGGCCAGCCAGAAATCGGGACGAAGACGATAGCACTAAGGGCCCTCCGAGGAATCGACCCCCCGACCGACAGATCTCCCGGATTGATCCGAATCCGGTAGGCTAGCGCACGGTAGGCCGGTGCGCGCTGCACCGCCGTCCTGCGTGCGCGACGCCTGACACAGTCGAGAAAATGACAAGGAACTACCACATTTGTGCCATATTTGTCAAAAAACTACCACCTTAGGGTTTTGTGACACATAAAACCCACTTTTGGGGTAGGGGTGTGACACAAAACTCTAATTCGATGTGTTTAGTCGTTTAATAGACTTTCTAGCAGTGGGGGCCGCTACGTGGCATGGGGTTGATGGATGGACCGAACGGCCGTTAGGGCGGGCTGAGGAAATGACAAGGAACCACCACATTTGCACCACTCTGTCAAAAAACCACCACCTTAGAGTTTTGTGACACATAAAAACTACATTTGGGGCGGCTCGGGTTGTTGATCGGATAAGGGTTCGCGATGAAATAAGCTAGCTGCTGCTGCGACATGTTAACTAAAGAAAGTCGCTGGCGAGAGTGAAGACTCGACTATGAACCAGCACAGCGGCGCCGACTTTCGCGGATGCTCCCGACCGCGGTGCTTTGCTGATTCGCCCATACCATAGCTTGTTTTGAAGAGGAGACATAAGACTACAATGAGACACAAAGAACAACCACTAGGCTGGATGGTGCACTCGGCTAGGTCTCGGTGAAGTTGAGGCCAGAGCAGGTTTGCAGTGTAGTCCGTGAGTGGCAGAACTCATCAGAGACGACGACACCGAGGGTTTGGGTGTACATGGGTGTGCTGGGGAGGTGCAGGGCGTCGAGGTCGACCTCCACATACTTATAATGCTCACATACTAATTTTCTCACATAAAAAAGACCATACAAGTTACCCCAAAGTGATTGTATGTGTCAAAAAACCCTAAGGTGGTGTTTTTTGACAACAGTGACGCAAATGTGGTAGTTTCTTGTCATTTCCCCAGCCCGCCCTAACGGCCGTTCGGTCCGTCTGTCAACCTCGTGCCATGTCGGTACTGACAGCGGCCCCCACCTGCCAGGAAGTTTGTTAAACGACTAAACACATCGAATTAGAGTTTTCTGTCACACCCCTACCCCAAAAGTGGGTTTTATGCGTCAAAAACCCTAAGGTGGTAGTTTTTTAACACGAGTGGCGCAAATATGATAGTTTCTTGTCATTTTCTCTAACACAGTCAGCGAGAGGAAGGAGAGTAGGTCGGTTCTCGATATGGGTGGGCTGGGCCGCTTGCGAAGCAAGATTAACCAACATGCCCCGGTGCGCTCCTATATACGGCCCGCAGGGACGCCTCTCGCCCACGCCGGCTAAACGGGGGATTCATGGGCAGCTCCAAAATAGGGCCCCATAAAAATACTGTCTTTATCTATTCAAATTTATTTTTGTCAAATCTTATGAGAAAACAAGATTCTATTTATTCATAAAATTCAGATAAATGGTTTAAAAAGAACTCATGAACATGTTATTGAATTGACTAGCATTTATTTTTGAATCCCGTGGAAGTACTTTTATAATTGATTAAATATACTATATGCACAAAGCTCTATAAAATATAATCGAGACCATCTAATACGCCCCTCCATGGCTTGATGTTTAGGTCACAATTGGCAAGGATATTTAATCTTGGAATCCTATATAACTAAGAAAATCATCCCCACTAACTATATTTCTCTCAACATGCAAGGTGTCCACCTCATCTTTCATCCCTAAGAAATCATAGCCTGCCACCTAAGCAAATCTGCCACCTAATAAAAAAGAAAAAAATGCACGTTTGCACATTCCATTCCATGTGTTCAGTTTTCTCTCCTCTTAAAGTCACCCCTGCCGTTTTCTTGCGTTGATACCTTCCCCATTTCCGAATCGCTTGCCCTTCCGATTCCTTGTAGAAGCCCCCCTCGCACTATATCAGCCACTTTTCTCCCTAAAATCCAACCTCTCTTTCGCTACCCTCTCCCCTCTCAATCCCTTCTCTAGAGCTGCTGACCCCCTCTGCTTCATGTAGCCACCAGGTCGCCGCAGTTAAAGGAAGACGACGCCCTTCTAAATCTCCCTTCTGAATTTAATGTAGGGGTTCCGCGTATGAAAACAATAAAATTTTACCCTACGCCCTGAACCCCTAATGCTGCCAGGACCTATCTATTAGTAATACAGTAACGGGAGGGGCTTTTCGCGAACTTACCCTTAAAGACCGAAAAGCGTTGTGAACGCTCAGGAGAGCGTGGTTGATGTAGACGAGCCGAAGCCGACCTCAAGGTCATGATGAAGTCCTTGCGCTCCTCTGGCTCAACGACTTGAGTGCCTCAAGTGTGACACCTCGCAGGGAGTTACACACGTCCGGTGCGTGATGATAACTCCAGCTTTCCCGATCCAGCAGCAGTTGTGGAAGTAGAGCTCCTGTATCCAAATCTCGCAGCGTGACGGCGCTCCGTGGTGAAGATGTCTCTCGTTCGCGCAGTCCAGACTTGGGACCACAGTCACGGGAGAGAGAGAATATCAACTGAAGGTCCTCCCAAATATGAGAATACCTTTATTGATTATTGGGTGTATTTATCTGGCCAAATACCCCCACTATATATATGGGAAAAGAAGGTACTACCTCCCTCAAAGTCCCGGGGTGTGACTAAAGGAGAGGAGGGGGAAGGGGTGGCACCGCCAGCCACCCCTATGGGCCCCGTGCGGGGAGGAGGGCTAGCCCACTAGGGCGCCGGCCACCTCCTCTGGCCCTTCTCCCTCTCTCCTTTCCCTTCCCTCCGGGAATTGGCCCATTAAGCCTTTGACCATTTAAATTGATTTTCTCTTTATTAAATAATTATGAATAAATGATTAAATCAATAGTTAACATTCATTCACATATTATTCAACCTCCGTGGCTATGGAACACCTTCCACCTCCACTTCGTACATCCTCCGGACTTACCGAAACCCTTCCGGTTTTCTCTCTACTATTCTTTGGCGATTCTTCCGATCCTATAAACACTCTCTAAGCATCATCAAGCCCTTAAGCGTGATATCCCACGGTTCGGGAACACTCCAGACATGGTCGGGACACTCCCGCACCAATGATCGACAGAGGGACCTGGATGGCCATGTGACCCCTGTGTGTTCCACGAAGATCTTTCGTCGTTTGAACCGGGATAGTCATGTCTTATTCCCTTTGTCTCTCGATACTTGCATTGCCTGAGATCTGATCAATGACATCACCATGTCGTGTTCAATCTCGTTACCGAACAATGCTACTTAACTCGTTCTGACAAGTGATATCCCTGTGATCAAACCACATGCTGCTCAACTATTGGATATAACCTCTCCGAGTGGGCCCTTGAGTATCTTTCCATCACATGGACGGACAAATCCCGCTCTTGACATATATTGCCTCAAAGGTTTCCTTCGAATACCTAAACACACATTTATAACCACTGTCTTACCAAGTGGCACTTGATGCTATCAAAGTACTCTCGGGAGACAGTGATTGATATAGCCTCACGGTCTAAGGAATAGTCTACGAGGATCCATTTCTAATCATCGTAACTTGAACTTCGTGACATGATCGGGTCATGATGTTTAGGTTGGGTATTGGTTCGTCACCTCATTCTTAGAATGAGTTGACTCCATTTCCAACTGGCATAAATGCCACATGATCAGGAAACATGATCATCTTAACCAATGAACTAGTGACTAGAGTTTTACTGGGAACCCGTGGTTGTTTATATATCACACGTGTATAGATGTTTCCACTCAATACAGTTATAGCATAATATAAAACTTAATCATAAACTATATGAAATATGATAATAGTCCTTATTACTATTTGTCTTTAGGGCATATTTCCAATAGTCTCCCACTTGCACTAGAGTACAAATACACTAGCTGCATTTGTTCTTAATCATTGGCACCATATCCGGTACCCTGAACATGCTTGCTCATGGAAGAGGTTGAGTCTTGGGTCCGTACTTTACAGTCCTTTGCAACTCACTAATGTCACCTTGATTGACATTAATACTTTATCATCACATGATAACATCTATGTGTATGCATCGTCGCTATGGCAGCAGATTGAGGCTGAATTCCAGTAGCCTACAGTGACTTTAGATCAACCTCGAGGGCTTTCTCATGGGCACTGTGCCCTGGGACACATCATTCTACATTAAAAGCGAACTAGCCCCGCCATAACATTATACAACACTGTAGATGGTACCCTTATCTATTATTAGAAATGTAATCATCGAAACATGAGTGCACTCTGTGCAACTTTCGATGTTTTAGTTCACCTCGCTCCCTACTTGACTCTAATCGGTATTACGGGAGTTTCCAACATATTCCCTTATAACATAACCCTTTATGCTTTAAGATATGTCATCCTTCATGGATTTGGAAAATATGTCTACAGTTCTGTATTAGACACTGTGGACAAACTTAGCTCAACGTTCCGTCATTCAAACTTAATCAACTTCTAAATGTTTCCTATTGGATCATATATTATGTTAAGTTATCATCATGGTTTTCTAAGATAGAACATATGTCTTAACATAGTGGATGATGATCATCCTTTTCTTTCTTTCAACCATTGAAGTTTAAACTTAGTACTATTCCCATCTTAAGTTATTAAGGATCAGCTCCTTAATTAACTTCTATTCTGAAACTCTTTTCAGGATCCCTTAAGGAATACTACATAATATCATAATACACCGATTATTAACTTCTACACTTTATAAATCATTATTTATAAGTACTTGCGCTTTTATTCTTAACACCCTTAAGAATCACTGTATAAGCTCCCACTCAAAAATATGTTACCAACATATTGTTTTAGGAAGACTTTCATAGCTCCCACTCAATTTCATGCAAATTGCACATCCACTCACTATTTTGAGCACCTTCAAATCCTTTGATCAAATATCAAACTTGGAGTTTTATTATGAGATACTAGTACTTTTACTAGTTTTAAATCCACTAGACATTTAGCACATTTGAATCAAATTCATTTGAATTTGTCCAATACTTGACAAATTGTGCTTTTGTCATTCACCCCTTTTCCACTATGGCTTTGCAGTCATTTGGGAAAATTCCAAGTAACTCCTTTTACTTGTGAGATTCAGCACCAAATTGCTTTCTAATCTCAAGGGAATTATGCTTTTTGGATTTCTCATAATTCTAGTTTACCATTATTTCCTTAGTAGTTTGTAGGTATGTCATATTCCAAGAATCATGAAAAATGATTCACAAATGTCTCCATACAAGATATGGGCTACATTTTGAATCCTACTTCATGTAGTGAAAACACCAGTGGGGAAAACACAATGATCATTATCATTGATTCTTTCCTTTTGTGAAGAGAATCTTTCAGGAATGGTGTCCGTTGCGCTACTCAACACTCTGGTGTAGGGATTTGAATCCTCATCGTGTTTTTCACTATCTTCCATTTGCTCCATAATTGAGAAATATCACTGAATGCGAACTTTCTCAAGAATGCACCAAAATCCAAGCAATACAAGTTTTTCTTTCCTTTTGGTTTTAGCTATGGATTTCGTATTCAAAGTTTCCAATGAATACTCTACAAGGACTTATTCCCTATTGTTTTGGTTATATCGAATATCCCCAAAACTTTCATGAATTCAAATAGTTCACTATATATTCTAATTGAGTGCTAACTATTTCTAACTAATGGTCTCTACATCTATACTACAATGATTTATTTGGTTCCATCTATTTACCCACTTTGATATCTAATATCACATTGTGATACTTTGCATTTCAAACGCATTGCATTTCACAATTTCTTTTATGCCATTCTTATAAAGTTGAATTTCATTACTATTGATCAAATCATAGTAATTAGATTTTCTTTTATATTTATACCCTTTGTTGATGAAACACTTTGATCAAATCAAATAATTTCATATTCATGTTTTCTTTGGTAAACTACTTTACACATTTAAACAATCATATAATGATAATTACCACTTTTGTTAAAACACAATACATCGAATATGTATTTACTTTTAACAATTCATTAAAACACTTTGTATTCAAATAATACACGGTGTTCAAGTTATTTTGCCGAACTTTGGCATGATTTATATGTTATAAGAAATCAAATGAATTTCACATATTATCATATAACTTTGAATTTAAACAATGGTTTCATTCATTAATGAACATATCATTAAGTTGGGTATTTTAAAGGCGTTTCAATATTTTACAAATGTTCATGCATTATCAATTAGTTTCAAACAACAAGGATAATTCACATATAATCAAACAAGATATGAACACAAATAGAAATCATTCATAAAATTGGAACAACTGTTTGTTACAAACTCATATGAATAACCGTCTCACAAAGTGTGAGACACACTAAAGAAGTTCACAATCTTTTGATTACAATAACTATCCAAAATATAAACTAAGTGATAAATGTCGAGGGAGAGTGTCGTCGGCCATCATCATCATCATGCTCACCATCAACACGCAACGTCACCTCCTCTCCAGCAAGCACCTCTCATGCATAAGGACCTGTTTTCAGCAAAACAGAACAAATATCAAATATACTTAACAATGCAAATGTGTTTGTAAGATTATAACATTTATAAAATTGTATATCAAATATATACCTTTGTCATTGATGACCTCCGCGACATTTGGTTCAACCAACACATTCCTTATATGTGTCATGAACCGGTGGAATTTCATTGATTCCGCATCGCCTCTCATGATGCAAGTCCTTACTTGTGCTTGGTAGCTTGGTGGCAGCGGCCACAGCACAACACCATTTGCAAAAGAGCCCGTCATCCAGCTATCCAGGAAGTATGCAGGCCTCATGTACACATCATGCATGCGCTCCAAGTGGTCGTCAAGTGATGAGTTATCCTCCATCTTAATGGAGAGGAAGTCTCCCATCAGCTCATGCTCCCATATGTGTGCTTGTTCCATGAAATGTGTCCTAAGCTGTAGCATTACCGAACGAGGGTTGACATCACGCACAAAAGGCCACAGCTCGTCCACCATTCCGAAACGCATTGTAACTGAAATGAAGGAGGCCATATCCCAGCGGAGATAGCGGTCTTCCCGCTGCTCTGGGGTCTCTAGGTCAATGGGCTGATCCAAATCCATTCCGTCGAGTATGTAGTCGACTACGTCATTCTCGCTAAGGAGAGGGTGGAGACGCGCAACCCACATAGAGAAGTTTGATCCATCTAATCTGAGCTTCGCTCCTTATAACCAATCAATCGTCAACAGGAAAGGTGGCATCTACATTTATAATTGCAAAAGGAATTTAGACTAAGTTTATAATTAAATGAGTTAATAATAACTCCACTCAGAAACACCTATCCCATGAAGGGTTCCTAGTGATAACACGACCCCTATCAGCCACATCTCCCCCGATTAACATGGCCATCAATGTGGGTTCAAGGGTGGATGCTAAACGTCGGTCACATCGTTCATGCGACTCGTGCTCGATCTTTCGACCATCCGTGTTCCGAGGCCACGCTTCTATGGTGTGCTAGGCTTGCCAACTCAACCTTAGTGTATTCGCTGTGCAACATGGCTTACACCCACTATATGCGAACGTAGATATGCCTGACACCCAGTCACCCTTGGTCGCCTCATACTGATAAACTTTCTTGGTGGTGCACACTGATAAAATTATTGGTAATTTTAACAGGGATCATCTTATTAGGCTACCATCGAGTATCTAATACTAGCACACAATAAGATATACAAACAATAACATTGAATGTAAATGCGATGTGATATGGTCATTCACATCGTGATCTCCATCCATCGTCACCGGATTCCAGTGCCAGGGTTCCGGCGCCGTAGACACCAGGGTACCGGTGTCTTTCGGGCGTGGTAGTCCGTCACATCCGTGACTATCTACTACTATGTAACATAAGTTAATCACTTTACCTTTGCCACAACCTTATCACAAAGCAACGCCGTCCTGCAAAACAAAGTTAGACGCCTCTACTTTATCTTTGCATGTTTTACGTGGCTGAATGGGCTTTCGCACAAGAACCGTTCTTACCTACGAACTTTTAGCACAACGCTGATCAAGTAGTTGTCTCTACTACACCCCTTTCGGGGCCCTCCGTTGCAAATGGCATACCAACTAATGCGAGAGAGACAGACACCCCCCTAAGCCACTTTATACGGTACAAGCTGTATGTCAAGTGTGGACCAGTCTGGCGAATGAACGCGTAAAGTCGGTTGGGGGCCGCTTCATCAAGCATTGCTGCGGTATACACAAGTACACGTGGGAGGGTAACAACTAAAAGATCAACGCCCACACGCTACATCTCGTGTGTTCTACCCGTACTAGTATTACTACGCATAGATCTAGCTCTGATACCACTGTAGGGGTTCCGCGTATGAAAACAATAAAATTTTACCCTACGCCCCTGAACCCCTAATGCTGCTAGGACCTATCTATTAGTAATACAGTAACGGGAGGGGCTTTTCATGAACTTACCTTGAAGACCGAAAAGCGTTGTCAACGCTGAGGAGAGCGTGGTTGATGTAGACGAGCCGAAGCCGACCTCAAGGTCGTGATGAAGTCCTTGCGCTCATGTGGCTCAACGACTTGAGTGCCTCAAGTGGGACACCTCGCGGGGAGTTACACACGTCCGGTGCGTGACGATAACTCCCGCTTCCCTGATCCAGCAGCAGTTGTGGAAGTAGAGCTCCTGGATCCAAATCCCGCAGCGCGATGGTGCTCCGCGGTGAAGATGTCTCTCGTTCGTGCAGTCTAGACTTGGGACCACAGTCACGGGAGAGAGAGAATATCAACTGAAGGTCCTCCCAAATATGAGAATACCTTTATTGATTATTGGTTGTATTTATCTGGCCAAATACCCCCACTATATATAGGGGAAAAGAAGGTACTACCTCCCTCAAAGTCCCGGGGTGGGACTAAAGGAGAGGAGGGGGAGGGGTGGCACCGCTAGCCACCCCCATGGGCCCCACGCGGGGGGGGGGGGGGGGGGGCTGGCCCACTAGGTCGCCGACCACCCCCTCTGGCCCTTCTCCCTCACTCCTTTCCCTAATGGGCCCTCTCCCCTTCGGTAATTGGCCCATTAAGCCTTTGACCATTTAAATTGATTTTCTCTTTATTAAATAATTATGAATAAATGATTAAATCAATATTTAACATTCATTCACATATTATTCAACCATCATGGATATGGAACACCTTCCACCTCCACTCTGGACATCCTCCGGACTTACTGAAACCCTTCCGGTTTTCTCTCTACTATTCTTCAGCGATTCTTCTGATCCTATAAACACTCTCTAAGCATCATCAAGCCCTTAAGCGTGATACCCCATGGTTCGGGAACATTCCAGACATGGTCGGGACACTCCGGCACCAATGATCGACAGAGGGACTTGGATGGCTGATACACTGCAGATGTATCTATAATTTTTGATGTTCCATGCTTGGTTTTATCCACTTTCTTGTGTTTTGTTCCAACTTTGGAGTACTTTTCATATGATTTCTTGGACTAACCTTTTAACAAGAGCCACAGTGCCAGCTGCCTGTTTTCTGCTGTTTTTGGTTCCAGGAAAGTCAGAAATTGAATATTCTCGGAATTGGACGGGACAAAGCCAAAGTGCATATTTTTCCCGAAGTGATCAAGTGCCAGAATGCGAGACGGAGAAGGGCCAGGGAGCCACCACACCACCTGGCCGCGCGGCCAGGCCTGGCCTGCGCCAGGCGGTGGTGTGGCCGCTCCCGGCACCTCCTTGGCCTCTCCTTCTGCCTATATATTGGCCTCGGGACGAAAACCCTAAGTACCCGATCAAAAATCCACAAAAGAGTCTGTAGCCGGCGTCATCTCCATCCCTAGATCGGGAGGGATCTGAAGCTCTTCCTGGCACCCTGTTGGAGAGGGGAATTTACCCTGGAGGCCTTCTTCATCACCATGCAAGCCTCCGGTGTGATGCGTGAGTAGTTCATCCTTGGACTACGGATCCATGTAGTAGCTAGATGGCTGGTTTCTCCTCCTTTGTGCTTTCATGTTTAGATCTTGTGAGCTCCCTTCATGATCAAGATCAGCTATTTGTAATTCATACATGTTGTGTTTGCGGGGATCCGATGGATATTGAGATGCTATTTCAGATTGATTATTGATTCTATCATGTCTTTGTTATTTGAGATCTTGCATGCTTTCTGTTGTTAGTAGCTATCTTGGCCAAGTAGATGCTAGCAACTCCAAGAGTTAGTATTTATGCTCGATAGTGGGTTCATGCCTCTGGTAATCTGGGGAAGTGACAGAAATCTCTAAGGTACTAGATGTGCTGTTGCTACTAGGGAGAAAACAACAATCCTTTGTTCATAGAACAATCGTATTGTTTACTTCACACGCAGTTCGTAAAGCAATAATATGTTGCTTGCAACTTAATACTGGAGGGGGTTCGGATGATAACCTGAAGGTGGATTATTAGTCATAGATGCAGTTGGATGGCGGTCTATGTATTATGTTGTAATGCCCAATCAAGTCTCAGAGGAGTCAAGATGATTAGTATATGCATGTATTGCTTTCTCGGTGTTTGTCAATTGCCCCGCTGTAATTTGTTCACCCAGCTTGTTATCTATCTTAAGGAGAGCCACCTCTAGTGAACTATGGATCCCGGTCCTTTTTCTTTACATACAATCTACAACTGTTTACTTCTTTGTGTTTACTTTCTGCAAACTTTTACTTCTTTCCATTCGATACGTTTAATCCTTTGTTTTCCGCAAAACACGGTAAGATTGACAACCTCATCGCAAGTTGGGGACAAAGTTATGTGGTTGTGTTGTGCAGGTCTCCACGTTGCTACTAGCACCAGTAGTGTGCCCTGCCAAAGCTCAGCTAGTAACACCTTTGAGGTGTTTCCTTGCTCCTACTGGTTCGATTAAACCTTGGTTTCATAACTGAGGGAAACTTGATGTTGTGCTCATCATACCTTCCTCTTGGGGTTCCCAACGAGCTCTACATCAACCACAAGCCATCAACACTTTTCTGGGCGTCGTGCATTGAGCCATCAAGCGATTTTCTGGCGCTGTTACCGGGGAGTCAAGGACATCTTCACAAGGGGAGTCCCTCATAACCAATCTCTTTACTTTGTTGTTTTTGTTTTGCTTAGTTTTCTTTTTTGCTTTGTTTGCTTGTTTTGTTCTTCAAAAAACACAAACAAATTAGTTTTACTTGTTTGCTTTCTTATTTGAAAACCCCAAAAATGACTACTCTTGAAAACACTAAGTTGTGTGACTTCACTAGCACAAGAACAATGAGATTATGAGCACACCTATTGCTCCACCTGTGGCTGAAAATACTTTCTTCGAGATAAAACCTGCTTTACTCAATCTTGTTATGAGAGAGCAATTTTCTAGTATTGGTAATGAAGATGCTGCTTCCCATCTAAATAACTTTGTTTAACTTTGTGAGATGCAAAAGCATAGGGATATAGATGGTGATATTATTAAGCTGAAATTGTTTCCTTTCTCTTTGAGAGGAAAAGCTAAAGAATGGTTGAATTCCTTAACTAGGAACAGTATTGATTCTTGGACTATGTGGAAAGATGCTTTTATTGGAAAATACTATCCTCCTGCTAAGATTATATCCATGAGAAGTGAAATAATGAAGTTTGAACAACTTGATAATGAGCATGTTGCTAAAGCTTGCGAAAGAATGAAATCTTTGGTAAAGAATTGTCCCACTCATGGACTGACTGCTTGGATGATCATCCAAACTTTTTATGCAGGATTGAACTATTCTTCAAGGAATCTATTGGATTCAGCTGCTGGAGGTACCTTTATGACCATCACTTTGGGTGCTGCAACAAAACTTTTGGACAATATGATGGTAAATTATTCTGAATGGCATACTGAGAGGGCTCCACAAGGTAAGAAGGTAAATTCTGTTGAGGAAACCGCCTCCTTGAGTGATAAAATTGATATTATTATGTCCATGCTTGTTAATGGGAAATCCCATATTGATCCAAATAATGTTCCTCTAGCCTCTTTGTTTGCTCAAGAAGAGCAAGTTGATGTGAACTTCATAAGAAATAACAACTTTGGCAACAATGCTTATGGTAATAATGCTTATAGGAACAATTTTGGTAGCAACAATTATAAGCCATATCCTCCCAACAATGGTAATGCTTATGGAAATTCTTACAACAATAATAAGAGTGCTCCCTCTAAACTTGAAGTTATGCTTAAAGAGTTTATTAGTAAACAAACTGCTTTCAATAAAACTATTGAGGAAAAACTCTCTAATGCTGAAAGAAATATAGCATCCTTGGCTGAAGCTAAATCTACTTTGAATAAAATGGCTGCTAAACCTGAAGCTAATGAGAATCCCTTTGCAGCTACTAATGCTATACAAGTAAGAATTGATGAAAATGTTAGAATATTAGCTGAATTACATGCTAAGTGGGAAAGAGAAGATGAAATTGCTAGAAACATTAGTGTTTCTACTATCACCACCACTAGTGTTGAGGCTAGTAATAGTCCTACTACTTTAGATGATAAAGTTGATGTTGATCTTGATGGTTGCAATGTCTCTGAAGTTATTAAGTTCCTACAAAAGCTTGCCAAAAGTCCTAATGCTAGTGCTATGAACATGGCTTTTACAAAACACATTACTGATGCTCTCATAAAGATTAAAGATGAAAAGATGAAACATGAAGCTTTTATTACTATAAAACAAGAAGATGGTTGGGATACCATCATTAATATGATAGTGAATTACTTTGATTTCAAAGCTTTGTGTGATCTTGATAGTAGTGTTTCTATTATGCCTAGAAGGATTTATGATATGCTTGATTTGCCTCCTCTTGAAGATTGTTATTTGAATGTCCCACTTGATGCTAATGCTAAGAAGAAACTCATGGGGAGTCTTAATGATGTTCTTATTGTGGTTAACGATTCCTATGTCCCCGTTGATTTCTATGTTTTGGATGTTGAATACAATGCTTCTTGTCCTATTACTTTGGGAAGACCTTTTCTTAGAACTGTTGGTGTCATCATGGATATGAAAGAAGGCACCATTAAATACCAACTCCCACTCAAGAAAGGTATAGAACACTTCCCTAAAAAGAGAGAAAATATTTCTTTTGCTTCTCCTATGAAAACAAAATTTGGTCTTAATGCTTCTCCATTTGAGAACACTTGATTCTTTCTTTGCTTCTTATGCCTAACTTAAAGGCGTTAAATAAAAGTACTTGTTGGGAGATAACCCAAGAGTTTTAGATGAGTCTTGGAAGTTATTACCTCTGTAATAACCTCTCCTTATCCTTTTTATTTGCTTTTTCTGCCAAGAGTAACCTCTAATGAGAGTGAAGTAATGATTGGGAAAGTTGTTGTCCCGAAACAGATTTTTGTGCTTCACCGTAAAAATTCGTGAGAGGGCTCTGTATGTTGGATTGAGCTGTAATTGTTTGTGCTTCTTCCCCTGGTTGTTATTTAACTTTTGTTAGTTCAACACTTTGTGATTTGAGCAACAGAAGATCTTCGAAAAAATTCGTCTTTACCTGCTGGTCTGTTTTGACAGATTTCTGCCATTTTCTGCATTTGCTTCTTGTTAGTTCCTTCTTGAGTTCTTTTGGGGAATTGAGCTTTTTGGAGGAAGTGATACAGTAGCTACTGTTCTAATGCAAGTTTATTTGGTCTTATAACTGAACCTTGAGACTTATTTATCTTAAGTGCACTAATGTTGCTAATGAGATTGTGTGAAGTTTTGTATGAAGGAAAAAATTCAGGTGTATTGAAGGAATGAGTAATGAGATGAAGGATGGACTAAAGCTCAATCTTGGGGATGCCACGTGTGTCACCCCAAGAAATATCCAAGAAGTACAAGCATCAAAGCTTCGGGATGCCCAAGGCATCCCCTTCTTCATCAATAAAAATCCCAGGTTTCTTCCAAACGCTTCATTTTTATTGTTTCATGCACAGTTGTGTTTTTCTTGGAGCGTCTTCTTTTTCGTTTTTGTTTTGGTTTTTGTTTGCTTTGGTTTGCTTAGTTTTCTGAATAAATTGGTTGGATCCCCTCTTTCATACTTTGGTTTGCAAATAGTTAGGTTTGGTTTGGAAAAGAGTAGGAAAGTTCATGCTTATGTGGTAAAAAGAGCTCGTATTGACTGTGGCCCATGCTTTGTCATGCCATGCTTGATATTGTTTTGGCTTTATGCTTAGTATTCTTTGTTGTAGCATGACTTGTTATAAACAATTGATATTGCTTAATGTGCCTTGGATGAATCATGCGTTGTTTTAGCATATTAAAGCATAGTATAGTGGTATTCTCCTTTGATGCTTTATTTGGGTTAAGTTGGCACATGCTCACACCATGTTATGACTATCTCAAGTCACCATAGCCTTTATGATCCTTTAGTTTTCAACTTGTAGTATCACTTTATGCTTTGATCAATGATGTTTTGTCGCTCTGCATGATTATGGCCATTATTGCTCTCTTAGTTTGTCGCTCCCAGTCGTTTGCTAGCCTCCAAAACAAAGTATGAGTTCCACTCATGCATCCAACTCCCTAAACCAAGTTATACCAAAGAGTCCACCATACCTACCTACTAGCTTATGCTATTCCAAGTACATTCATGCTTTTGTTTACCTTCCACTTGTTATGATAAAACTAGTGATTAAAGCTCTCACGAACTTGATGGCACACTTTACTTTACTTGCCCTTAATAAACTTGAACCATTGTATCTTCTATGTCGTATATGCTTGCACTTATTTGTCGGGAATTAGCAGAACCATGCTTTCATGGGGAACAATTTCAACATTGCACTTGGTACTTGTACCTAGTTGATATCATGCTCTTTTGTATGTGGATGTCGTCGGTGTGAAATGAAAGGGGGCTTGTAAGTCCATGGAGTTATGTATATGTTTTAGAGAAACGCCTGGGCCGCTGGTCTAATCCATGCTGACATGGTGGAAACCTGCAGCGTAACCATAATGAGCTGTGTATGAAGCATTCTTCTTATAAAAAAGAGTCCTATATTGAGAAAAAAAGAGAAAAGAAAAAAAAGATACTATGAAAAGAGGAAAGAGAGATAAAAGCACCATATTCCCATGGTAAATAAGAAGACTGCTGAGATGCTCGTTGTCTGCTTGCCTTGTCATTTTGATATGGGGATTCTTCCGTATCATCGGGAAAGGGGTACCCCGTTGGCGGTTATCTATGATACACATGTACTTACGATGAGAAGAACTTATCGGTGACTAAACTTGAGTAGCATGAGGAGCGGCCCTCGTATACAAGGGACATGAGATTTCTGACTTATACTTCGTCAAGCATGTACACCATAGTTTGTTCACTTTAACCTTAATCACTTCAAGATGCTTATGATAGGGGAAATGAGATCTGAAAGCTACAAGTACCATAATTTTTGGAAGCTCTTTATGGGACTTGAATCCCTACTTACTTTTACAAAAGGCCTTTCTTCCACCATTATATTGAGTCTCCACCTTCTATCTTTATGCACCTACTTTGAGAGCATAGTGGCCATTCTTAGTTCTATGTGCATTGTCCCAAGACTAGTTGATTCATGCATAACTTGTTATTGCTTGTTTTAAACTATTGTATCTAGTCACTCTTATGAACTTTGAAGGTGTCCTATGCATTTATATTTGCTACTCTATTGAGGGACAAGCTGAATACTATTATGCTATGTTTTCTTTATGTGAAACAAACAAACGTCTTGCAAAGCATTGTTATTCATGAATCTTTTGTTTGTGTGCATCATAGTTTCTTTGCTTATTGCTAGAACTTTGTCTTTCATGTTATGATTGAAGTACTATGATCCCAGCTTTGAATGTTTTGCAAATACTATGATCAAGTCTTTAATGGTGCATGTCACCTCAAAAATTATTCTTTCTTTTTATCACTTACCTACTCGAGGACGAGCAGGAGTTAAGCTTGGGGATGTTGATACATTGCAAATGTATCTATAATTTTTGATGTCCCATGCTTGGTTTTATCCACTTTATTGTGTTTTGTTCCAACTTTGGAGTACTTTTCATATGATTTCTTGGACTAACCTATTAACAAGAGCCACAGTGCTAGCTGCCTGTTTTCTGCTATTTTTGGTTCCAGGAAAGTCAGAAAATAAATATTCTCGGAATTGGACGGGACAAAAGCCAAAGTGCCTATTTTTCCGGAAGTGATCAAGTGCTAGAATACGAGACGGAGAAGGGCCAGGGAGCCACCACACCACCTGGCCACGCGGCCAGGCCTGGCCCGCTCCAGGGGGTGGTGTGGCCACTCCTGGCACCCCCTCGGCCTCTCCTTCCGCCTATATATTGCCCTCGGGACGAAAACCCTAAGTACCCGATCAAAAATCCGCGAAAGAGTCTATAGCCGCCGTCATCTCCATCCCTAGATCGGGAGGGATCTGAAGCTCTTCCCAGCACCCTGCCGGAGAGGGGAACTCACCCTGGAGGCCTTCTTCATCAACATGCAAGCCTCCGGTGTGATGCGTGAGTAGTTCATCCTTGGACTCCGGATGCATGTAGTAGCTAGATGGCTGGTTTCTCCTCCTTTGTGCTTTCATGTTTAGATCTTGTGAGCTCCGTTCATGATCAAGATCATCTATTTGTAATTCATACATGTTGTGTTTGCGGGGATCCGATGGATATTGAGATGCTATTTCAGATTGATTATTGATTCTATCATGTCTTTGTTATTTGAGATCTTGCATGCTTTCCGTTGTTAGTAGCTATCTTGGCCAAGTAGATGCTAGCAACTCCAAGAGTTAGTATTTATGCTCGATAGTGGGTTCATGCCTCTGGTAATCTGGGGAAGTGACAGAAATCTCTAAGGTACTAGATGTGCTGTTGCTACTAGGGAGAAAACAACAATCTTTTGTTCATAGAACAATCGTATTGTTTACTTTACACGCAGTTCGTAAAGCAATAATTTGTTGCTTGCAACTTAATACTGGAGGGGGTTCGGATGATTACCTGAAGGTGGATTATTAGTCATAGATTCAGTTGGATGGCGGTCTATGTATTATGTTGTAATGCCCAATCAAGTCTTAGAGGAGTCAAGATGATTAGTATATGCATGTATTGCTTTCTCGGTGTTTATCAATTGCCCCGCTGTAATTTATTCACCCAGCATGTTATCTATCTTAAGGAGAGCCACCTCTAGTGAACTATGGATCCCGGTCCTTTTTCTTTACATACAATCTACAATTGTTTACTTCTTTGTGTTTACTTTCTGCAAACTTTTACTTCTTTCCATTCGATACGTTTAATCGTTTGTTTTCCACAAAACACGGTGAGATTGACAACCTCATCGCAAGTTGGGGACAAAGTTCTGTGGTTGTGTTGTGCAGGTCTCCACGTTGCTACTAGCACCGGTAGTGCGCCCTGCCAAAGCTCAGCTAGTAACACCTTTGAGGTGTTTCCTTGCTCCTACTGGTTCGATTAAACCTTGGTTTCATAACTGAGGGAAACTTGCTACTGTACTCATCATACCTTCCTCTTGGGGCTCCCAACGAGCTCTACATCAACCACGAGCCATCAACACTTTTCTGGGCACCGTGCATTGAGCCATCAATGGCCATGATCTCTGCGTTCCACGAAGATCTTTCGTCGTTTGAACCGAGACAGTCGTGTCTTATTCCCTTTGTCTCTCGATACTTGCATTGCCCGAGATCTGATCAATGACATCACCATGTCGTGTTCAATCTTGTTACCGAACAATGCTACTTAACTCGTTCTGACAAGTGATATCCCTATGATCAAATCACATGCTGCACAGCTATTGGATATAACCTCTCTGAGTGGGCCCTTGAGTACCTTTCCGTCACATGGACGGACAAATCCCGCTCTTGACATATATTGCCTCAATAGTTTCCTCCGAATACCTGAACACACCTTTATAACCACTGTCTTACCAAGTGGCGCTTGATGCTATCAAAGTACTCTCAGGAGACAGTGATTGATGTAGCCTCACGGTCTAAGGAATAGTCTACGAGGATCCATTTCTAATCATCGTAACTTGAACTTCGTGACATGATCGGGTCACGATGTTTAGGTTGGGTATTGGTTCATCACCTCATTCTCAGAATGAGTTGACTCTATTTCCAACTAGCATAAATGCCACATGATCAGGAAACATGATCATATGTTGACCAATGAACCAGTGACTAGAGTTTCGTTGGGAACCCCTGGTTGTTTATATATCACACGTGTATTGTTGTTTCCACTCAATATAGTTATAGCATGATATAAAACTTAATCATAAACTATATGAAATATGATAATAGTCTGTATTACTATTTGTCTCTAGGGCATATTTCCAACATTTAATTGCACTCCATGGCAGCCATGCAGTTCCTCACTGTCCAGGTCCTGCCAATCCAGGTTTGATCTGATTCACCTCCTTTGGTTCTACATCACGAGGTTTCCGGCATGGGTGATTGCCGGCCATCAAAGTTGCAGCCTTGATCAATACACTATCCTTGCCTATGATATCTCATTAACCTGATGATGTATTTGTTAGTCCCCAATCTCTACATAGGTAGATGCTTTCTTCCCGTTTGATTTGTTCGTGTATTATATTCTGATTATTTGCAATCGTCCTATTTTGTTCGCACCTATTCCATATATTTAGCACTTCTTTTTATCGGGACAACCGAATGCTTCAGCATGCTGATCTTTAGTTGGTACAGGATTGATACGTTGCTAACGTATCTATAATTTTTGATGTTCCATGCTTGGTTTTATCTACTTTCTTATGTTTTGTTCCAACTTTGGAGTACTTTTCATATGATTTCTTGGACTAACCTATTAACAAAGAGCCACAATGCGAGCTGCTTGTTTTCTGCTGTTTTTGGTTCCAAGAAGTCAGAAAATGAATATTCTCAGAATTCGACGAGACAAAAGCCAAAGTTGATATTTTATCGGAAGACTCACGGAGCCAGAAGACGAGACGGAGAGGGGCCATAGGGTGGACACACCACCCCTAGGCGCGGGTCCCCCTGGTCGCGCCAGGGCATGGTGTGGCCCCCCTGGCCGCCCACCGACCTTGCCTCTTCGCCTATAAGAAGCCTCCCGATGCAAAAACCCTAAGTTGTCAATCAGAAATCCACGAAAAGTTCCGCAACGCCGCCGCCACCGAAGGGGAAATTCGGGGGACAGAAAGTCTCTGTTCCGGCACCCTTCCGGGACGGGAAAGTGCCCCGGAGCCATCTCCATCGATCTCCACCATCATATCCATCGCCATTGCTGATTCCCATGATGATGAGGGAGTAGTTCTTCCTCGAGGCTAAGGGTTCTACCGGTAGCTATGTGTTCATCTCTCTCTCTCTATGCATGATCATATTGTGATCATGAGCTTTGCAATCAAGTAGATCTACCTTGCTACTCAAGTGCTTTAATAGATCTCTACTCTCCCCGTGCGTGTGAAAGTGACAGCGCGCACACCATGGTGGCACTTAGCCTAGAGATTACAAATACTTTTATGAGTTATATTTGGAGTTGGATGTCTCTATGAAATTGTGGTGTCTGTTGGAACCATCTAGTGCTCAAGGTGACAGTGTGGGGTTATCTAGATGGGGATAGCGAACTTTGAGGAGTGCTGTTATAGCCCTACCATGGATTAGAGTGTCCAACCGGAGAGTATAGAGTAGTATCATAAAGAGAAGATATTTATATGAGAGTGTTCACTAGTGAAAGTATGATCCCTAGGCCTTGTTTCTAAACATTGAAACACCGTTTACAACGAGATATGTTACATGTTTGATTGCTTCCATCTTTATTTCAGTTTGCCTTTAGTCTCTTCCGCGCCATCAAGCTATTTTCTAGCATTGTTGTCTTATATCTATACTACTTGTATTTCACTATCTCTTCGCCGAACTAGTGCACCTATACACCTGACAAGTGTATTGGGTGTGTTGGGGACACACGAGACTTCTTGTATCTTGATTGTAGGGTTGCTTGAGAGGGATACCTTTGACCACTTCCTCCCTGAGTTTGATAAACCTTGGGTGATCCACTTAAGGGAAAACTTGCTGCTGTTCTACAAACCTCTGCACTTGGAGGCCTAACAATTGTCTACAAGAATAGAAGTGCATAGACATCAAGCTATTTTCTGGCGCCGTTGCCGGGGAGGTAAGGTAAAAGGTACTCACATCCTCCGGTGTGAGTGCTCGAAGTTATTTCCTTTAGATTCTGCAATTTTGTCTTTTTTTTCTTGTTTTCACTAGTTAGGCTTAATGGAAAACAAAAAAATTAGAGAGCTTTACAGTATTTATCTTGAGTTAGGACATAAAGTGTTTGAAGAGAAAATTGAAAAACCTATGGCACTTTATTTGCATGCTAATAGCAATGTTATTAGTATGAATTCTTTGAACACCATTATTGCTAATGCTATGGAAAAGTCTAAGCTCGGGGATGCTAGTTTTTTATGAAAATGATCTTTTTAGTTCCCCAGCTTTGGAAGATAGCTATTCTATTACTTATGATGATACCAAACCTCCAATATATGATGATTAGAATGATGAATATGATATTTTCAGTCCACCTACTATTGAGGAGGAAATTAATTATGACTACCAACATGCCTCCTATATTTGATGATTGTGGTGATGAGAATAATAATGATAACTATTTTGTTAAATTTGCTCCCACTACAATTAATAAGAATGACTATGTTTATGTGGGGAGTATTAATTCTTTTATGCATGTGGCTCATGATAAGAATGTTCCATGTGATAGTTATATTGTTAATTTTATTCATGATGCTACTGAAAGTTACTATGAGAGAGGGAAACATGGTTTTATGTATCTCAACAATATTAAGTTTCCCCTCTTTATGTTGAAAGTCTTGAAGTTGCACTTGTTTTGCTTTACTATGCTGATTGCTTTGTTCTTCCGTGACTTGTTTATTTACAAGATTCCTACGCATAGGAAGTGGGTTAGACTTAAATGTGTTTTGAATTTGCTTCTTGATGCTCTCTTTTACTTCAATTCATATTTCTCATGTGAGCATCTTCTCAAACTATTATGCCTAACTTAAAGGCATTAAAGAAAAGCACTTATTGGGAGATAACCAAAAAGTTTTAGATGAGTCTTGAAAGTTATTACCTCTGTAATAACCGCTCCTTATCCTTTTTATTTGCTTTTTGTGCCAAGAGTAACCTCTAATGAGAGAGAAGTAATGATTGGGAAAGTTGCTGTCCCGAAACAGATTTATGTGCTTCACCGTAAAAATTCGTGTAAAATCTATGTACATCCTTTTGAGGCGTGAATGTTTGTGCTTCTGCCCCAGGTTGTTATCTAACTTTTGTTAGTTCAACACTTTTTGATTTGAGCAACAGACGGTCTTCGAAAACATTCATCTTTACCTACGGGTCTGTTTTGACAGATTTCTGCCATTATTTGCATTTGCTTCTTGTTGGTTCTTTTTGAGTTCTTTTGGGGAATTGAGCTTTTTGAGGGAAGTGCTACAATAGCTTGTGTTTTAATAGAAGTTTTATTGGTGTTGAAACTGAACCTAAAGACTTATTATCTTGAGTGCACTAATGTTGCTAATAATGATTGTGTGAAGTTTTGTATGAAGGAAAAATTTCAGGTGTATGGAAGGAATGAGTAATGAGATGGAGAATGGACTAAATCTCAAGCTTGGGGATGCCACGTGTGTCACCCCAAGAAATATCCAAGAAATACAAGCGTCAAAGCTTGGGGATGCCTAAGGCATCCCCTTCTTCATCAATAAAAATCCCAGGTTTCTTCCAAACACTTCATTTTTATTGTTTCATGCACAGTCGTGTTGTTCTTGGAGCGTCTTCTTTTTTGTTTTTGTTTTGGTTTTTCATTTTCTAGGTTTGCTTAGTTTGCTGAATAAGTTGGTTGGATCCCAACACACTTCTTTTGGAGAGATACACACTCCGTTTTCATTGCCTAGAACACTCTAGTTTTCATTCTTATTGTTTTGTGAGTGTTCTCTTTTGCTAGCACTATGTTTAGCCTTAGTTTTCTTGTGCTTTCAGCTTAGAACTTTTTAGTTCTTCTTTGTGGATTTGTGAGACAAGCTCACTGATCTTTATTGGTTATTATCGTTGTGAGTTGGTTTTCAAATAGTTTGGTTTGGATTGGAAAAGAGTAGGAAAGTTCATGGTGAACTGGTAAAGAGAGCTTGTTTTTCACTGTGGCCTATGCTTTGTCATGCCATGCTTGATATTGTTTTGGCTTTATGCTTAGTATTCTTTGTTGTAGCATGACATGTTAGAAACAATTGAGATTGCTTAATGTGCCTTGGAAGGATCATTCGTTGTTTTAGCATATTAAAGCATAGTATTGTGGTATTCTCATTTGATGCTTTATTTGGGTTGACTTGGCGCATGCTCACACCATGTTATGACTATCCAAAGTCACCATAGACTTGATGATCCTTTAGTTTTCGACTTGTAATATCACTTTATGCTTTAATCAATGATGTTTTGTCGCTTTGCATGATTATGGCCATTATTGCTCTCTTAGTTTGTCGCTCCCAGTCTTTTGCTAGCCTCCGTAACCAAGTGTGAGTTCCACTCATGCTTCCAACTCCTTAAACCAAGTTATTCCAAAGAGTCCACCATACCTACCTATTAGCAATTTCTATTTCAAGTATATTCATGCTTTTATCTACCTTTCAAATTAAATTTGTTATGTGAATATTAGTGATTAAAGCTCTCACGAACTTGATGGCACACTTTACTTTTCTTGCATTTAATAAACATGAACCATTCGGTCCTTCTTTGTTGTGTATATTCTTGCGCTTTATAAGTTGAAATTAGCAGAACCATGTATCATGGGGAACGCTTTCAACATTGCACTTGTACTTTGTACCCCGTTGATCTCATGTTCTTTTGCTTACCTACTCGAGGACGAGCAGGAGTTAAGCTTGGGGATGTTGATACGTTGCTAATGTATCTATAATTTTTTATGTTCCATGCTTCGTTTTATCTACTTTCTTATGTTTTGTTCCAACTTTGGAGTACTTTTCATATGATTTCTTGGACTAACCTATTAACAAAGAGCCACAGTGCCAGCTGCCTGTTTTCTGCTGTTTTTGGTTCTAGGAAGTCAGAAAATGAATATTCTCGGAATTGGGCGGGACAAAAGCCGAAGTTGATATTTTACCGGAAGACTCACGGAGCCAGATGACGAGACGGAGAGGAGCCACAGTGTGGCCAGACCACCCCTAGGCGCGGGTCCCCCCTGGCCGCGCCAGGGCATGGTGTGGGCCCCCTGGCCGCCCACCGACCTTGCCTCTTCGCCTATAAGAAGCCTCCCGATGCAAAAACCCTAAGTCATCAATCAGAAATCCACGAAAAGTTCTGCAGCGCCGCCGCCACCGAAGGGGAGATTCGGGGGACAGAAAGTCTCTGTTCCGGCACCCTTCCGGGACAGGGAAGTGCCCCCGGAGCCATCTCCATTGATCTCCACCATCATATCCATCGCCATTGCTGATTCCCATGATGATGAGGGAGTAGTTCTATTGGGTCCGCAACATAGAAAACAAGAATTTTCCTACGATGAGAACTATACACCAGGATCTATCTACTAGATACAGAGCAACGGCTGGACATACATCCATGGAGAACTTACCCTCGAAGACAACGAGTTTTGTTAACGAGTAGGAACTCGTGGTTGATGTAGTCGTACGCTTGCCGATCTCAAGATCGTGTGGAAGTCCGAGCGCCACAAATCAGCAGTGCATCTGTCCTCGCACACACGTTCAAGCCACCGGACAACCTCCACCTCCTCGCTCCAGCGAATCAGCGGAAGCAGCAACTCCTTCTAGACGCAAGGCCACCGAGAACATGTATCTTGCTAATCCGAGACCATGGGGGAATATCTAGAGGGGGAGAGAGATCCTTCACGAGGAGGTGTGAGGATGAAGGAGGAGAGGGGTGGCCTTTTATAGGAGGAAGGGGGTTGCCCCCTCCCTCCATGGCCGGCGCATGGGGGGTGACCCCTCACCTCCCCCATTCATGTGGTGGTAACCCCTCCACATTAAAATGCCCCTTCACATTCTCTTTTGAAGTCTCCACTTTAAATGCATTAAATTTCTCCAAATTTAATGCTCTCTCATTTAATAAAACTCTTTTATTTATTTTATTCAGAATTTTGTTAATTACTTTAATTAACAAACATTCACATAAAACCCCTTGCAACATTTCAATATTACATGCAGAACCACTTTCTGCAATTTCACCCGAAACAATTCCGGTTTCTATCGAAACAATTCCTGTTTCTATCGAAACATTTCCTGCGCTTTGCAAACCTTTTTTCTGGAGCATATGTGCTCCTAAATGGTGTCCGGCAACCCTTAAGTGTGTCACCCTACGGTTCGCGAATAATGCAGACATGATTGAGACTCCTCTCAGATCAATAATCAGAAGCGGGACCTGGAGATCCATACTGACTCCTGCACATTCAACGATGACTTCTGTGATTGTGAGAACCTTTAACGTCAGCAATTTAATCCCTTTGTCTCATGATATAATACATGTCCGAGATTCGATCATTGGTATCCAAATACCTAGTTTGATCTCGTTACCGACATGCACTCTTTTCTCGTTCCCATGATATAACATTCTAGTGATCACATCACTTGCTTGCAAGCTATCTTAATGTGATATCACCAAGAGGGCCCAGAGTATATCTATCCGTCATATGGATTGACAAATTCCACTCTTGATCCATGATCCTCAACATAACACCTTCGTAGTACTGAACCCATCTTTATAGTCACCCTGTTACGGTGTGACGTTTGATGTTATCAAGATACTCTTCCGGTGTTAGCAATTAACATGATCTCTTGGTCTAAGGACTAAGACTACTTCGTATGATGTTATAGCAATATAAACATAATGACTTGATCTTAATGCTATACTTCGGATGAATGTTCATCACATCATTTCACAAATGTTGTGACCTTGTTATTAACAACATCCAATGTCCATGATCAGGAAACTTTGATCATCTTGTTAATCAACAAGCTAGTCTATAAGAGAGGCATAACTAGGAACCCTTTTTGCTTATTAAACACACATGTATTGATGTTTCCTATCAATACAATTATAGCATGCAAAATAAACATCTATCATATACAAGAAATATAATAACAACTTTATTATTGCCTCTCAGGGCATATTTCCTTCAGTCTCCCACTTGCACTAGAGACAATAATCTAGTTCACATAGTGATAAATCTAACACCCATGGAGTTCTGGTGTTGATCATGTTTTGCCCTAGGGAGTACTTTAGTCAACGGATCTGCTACATTTAGGTCCGTGTGCACTTTACAAATCTTTATATCTCCATCCTTGACATGCTCGCGGATGGAGTGAAATCGGTGCTTAATATGTTTGGAATTCTTGTGAGACCTTGGTTCCTTTGCGTTGGCTATGGCTCCATTGTTGTCACAATAGATCACCATCGGTTCCAACGCACTGGGAACCACACCCAGTTCTGTAATGAACTCTTTCATCCAAACGGCCTCCTGCGCCGCTTCTGAAGCAGCAACATATTCTGCCTCCGTTGTTGATCCAGCCACCACAGGTTGTTTGGAACTCCTCCAACTAACTGCTGCTCCGTTCAAGAGAAATATGTATCCGCATCGAGACTTAGAGTCCTCCGGATCGGTGTCAAAGCTAGCATCGACATAACACTTAGCGACTAGCTCTTCTTCACCTCCGTATATAAGAAGCATATCCTTAGTTCTTCTCAAGTACATGAGGATGTTCTTTACCGTTATCCAGTGTTCCGAACCTGGATCAGATTGGTACCTACTAGTCAAACTAATAGCATGTGCCACATCCGGTCTTGTACATAGCATGGCATACATTATAGAGCCTATGGACGAGGCATAGGGGATCTTATCCATCATCTCTCTTTCTTCCGCCGTAGCCGGACTTTGGGTCTTACTCAATGTCTTGCCTTGCAACATAGGTAAGAACCCCTTCTTACTTTCGTCCATATTAAACTTCTTTAATATCTTATCAAGGTATGTACTCTGCGATAGCCCAATTAGGCGTCTTGATCTATCTCTATAGATTTTAATGCCTAATATATATGAAGCTTCACCAAGGTCCTTCATCGAAAATTTGCTGTTTAGATAACTTTTAACACTGTTTAAAATATCTATATCATTTCCAATCAATAATATGTCATCCACATATAATATCAAAAATGCCACATTGCTCCCACTCACTTTCTTGTAAATACAAGCCTCTCCATAAGTTTGGACAAATCCAAACTCTTTGATCACCTCATCAAAGCGGAGATTCCAACTCCGGGATGCTTGCTTCAGTCTATAGATGGATCGCTGAAGTTTGCACACCTTATCAGCATCCTTAGGATCGACAAAACCCTTTGGTTGTATCATATACAACTCTTCTTCAATATTACCATTGAGGAACGCAGTTTTGACATCCATCTGCCATATTTCATAATCGAAATATGCAGCAATTCCTAACATAATCCTAACCGACTTAAGCATCGCTACGAGAGAGAATGTCTCATCGTAGTCAACTCCTTGAATTAGTCGAAACCCCTTTGCGACAAGTCGAGCCTTATAGATGGTTACATTACCATCAGCATCAGTTTTTCTTTTGAAAATCCATTTATTCTCAACGGCCTTTCGATCGTGAGGTAAGTCCACCAAGGTCCAAACCTGGTTTTCGTACATGGATTCCATCTCGGATTTCATGGCTTCTAGCCATTTGTTGGAATCAGGGCTCATCATCGCTTCTTCATACGTCGCAGGGTCATCTATTCCATCAATCATGAAATTCATAACAGGATTGCCGTACAGTTTAGGAGCTGCACGTGTCATGCTTGACCTGCGAGGTTCGGTAGTGTCCTCTTTCGGAGTTTCATGATCAATATCATTAGCTCTCTCTTCATTAGGTGAAGTCAACTCCGAAACAACTTCCGGTGCTGTGCTACTCGCCATTTCATGAAGAGAAGGTTCAATAACCTCTTTGAGTTCTACCTTCCGACTACTCACACCTTTCGTGAGAAACTCCTTCTCAAGAAAGGATCCATTCTTGGCAACAAATATCTTGCCCTCGGATCTGTGATAGAAGGTATACCCAATTGTTTCCTTAGGGTATCCTATGAAGATGCATTTTTCCGCTTTGGGTTCGAGTTTATGTGGTTGAAGTTTCTTCACATAAACATCACATCCCCAAACTTTAAGAAATGACAGCTTAGGTTTGTTTCCAAACCATAATTCATACGGTGTCTTTTCAACGGATTTAGATGGTGCCCTATTTAAAGTGAATGTAGCGGTTTCCAGTGCATAACCCCAAAATGACAGTGGCAAGTCAGTCAGAGACATCATAGATCGAACCATATCTAATAAAGTACGATTACGATGTTCTGACACACCATTACGTTGTGGTGTTCCGGCAGGCGTGAGTTGTGAAACTATTCTACATTCTTTCATGTGTGTGCTAAACTCGTAACTAAGATACTCTCCTCCACGGTCAGACCGCAGAAATTTGATCTTTCTGTTACGATGATTTTCCACTTTATTCTGAAATTCCTTGAACTTTTCAAAAGTTTCAGACTTGTGTTTCATCAAATAGATATACCCGTATCTACTCAAATCATCCATGAAAGTAACAAAATAACGATATCCACCTCGCGCCGACACACTCATTGGTTCACACACGTCAGTATGTATGATTTCCAATAAATCTGTCGCCCATTCCATTGAACCGGAAAACGGCGTTCTAGTCATCTTGCCTATAAGGCATGGCTCACATGTATCAAATGATTCACAATCAAGTGATTCCAAAAGTCCATCAGAATGGAGTTTCTTCATGCGTTTAACGCCAATATGACCTAGACGGCAGTGCCACATATATGCAGATATATCATTGTCAAGTTTAATCCTTTTAGCATCAAAATTATGAATATGCGTAATACTACTATCGAGATCTAATAGAAATAAACCATTCAACACAGGTGCATGACCATAAAAGATATTATTCATATAAATCGAACAACCATTGTTTTCAGATTTAAACGAATAACCACTTTGCATCAAACATGATCCGGATACAATGTTCATGCTCAGTGCAGGCACCAAATAACAATTATTCAGGTTTATAACTAATCCCGACGGCATATGGAGAGGCAGCGTTCCGACGGCGATCACATCAACTCTTGATCCATTGCCGACTCGCATCGTGACCTTATCCCTTGCTAGTTGTCACTTGTTCCACAGCCCCTGAACCGAGTTACATATATTAGCAACCGATCCCGTATCAAATACCCAGGTGCTACTTCGAGTACTAGTCTAGTACACATCAATAACATGTATATCACATATACCTTTGTTTGCCTTGCCAGCCTTTTTGTCCGCCAAATACTTGGGGCAGTTGCGCTTCCAATGGCCAGTCCCCTTGCAATAGTAGCACTCGGTGTCAGACTTAGGGCCAGCTCGGGGTTTCTTTTCAGGCGCGGCAACAGATTTGCCGCCCTTCTTTCCCTTCTGCTTGCCTTTCTTGTCCTTCTTGAAACCGGTGGTCTTATTGATCATCAACACTAGATGTTCTTTCCTAATTTGCACTTCTGCAGTCTTAAGCATTGACAGAAGCTTGGGAAGAGACTTCTTCATGCCCTGCATATTATAGTTCATCGCAAAGCTCTTATAACTAGGTGGCAGAGATTGGAGAACACAATGTATGCCTAAGTCAATGGAAATCGTTATTCCCAAGGACACAAGCTTATCGGCGTACCCAGACATTTTGAGTACGTGCTCACTAACAGAGCTGTTCTCTTCCATCATGCAGCTAAAGAACTTTTCAGAAGCATTATAACTCTCTACGGCAGCATGGGTATCGAAAATCATTTTCAATTCTCCCATGGTATCAAAGGCATTGACATTTTCGAAACGTTTTCGAAGTTCTGGTTCTAGCCCATACAGTATGCCGCAATGAACTAAGTTGTGGTCCTCCTGACGAGTTATATAGACGTTCTTTTCCTCGTCAGGGGCATCAGGAGCTGGTGGGGGGCCTAGCGGCGCCTCTAGCACATATTGCTTTTGTGCAGCAGTGAGGAGAATCCTCAAATTCATAGCCCAGTTGGTGAAGTTGCTACCATTCGCAGCAAGCTTCTCTTTCTCCATGAACACATTGAAATTAAAAGAAGGTGGTGCCATCTACAACAGAATTTGTAAAATATATTTAGACTAAGTTTATGATAGATTGAGTTCAACTAATCCAAATTACTAATGAACTCTCACTCAAAAACGACATCCCTCGTGTCCTTTTGGTGATGACATGAACCCACTACACCAAGTCCGATCATCACGTGAGTCGGTGTACCTTCAAAGGCGAGTATCTATATAGGCATCATATCAACTATATGACTCATGCTTAACCTTTCGGTCCGTGTTCCGAGGCCATGTCTGTACATGCTAGGCTCGTCAAGTAAGAACCTTAGTATTCGCGTGTGTAAAACTGTCTTACACCCGTTGTATGAAAGCGTAGAGTCGAGAACACCCGATCATCATGTGATGCCTCAAAACGGTGCATACTTAAGGAAGAACACATTTTATCTTGATATCTAAATGAGGGATCATCTTATAATGCTACCAAAAGCGCCAAACTAGCAATATAAGATGCTAACATCTAATGTGTGAAGTGAGGTGATATGGTCCATGCATTTGATCTCTATCATTTGCATCGTGGTATGATCTCTATCATTCCTTTGTGTGTAAGGCCAAGGTCTATGGAACTTACACGTTAAGTGAGTTGTAAGAGTATCTATCATACATCTACTTACAACAATACCATATCAAGACACTAGCCCAGCAACGATCTAAACTAGATGCCTCTCATTTATCAATTGCAAGTTTTACGTGGCTTAGGGCTTTCGGAGATAGAACCGGTCTTACCTACAAACATGAACCACAACGAGGATAACCAAGTTATTAACAAATCGTTGTAAATCAGATATTGACTATAGTAGGAGAGACAGACACCCGCCAGCCACTTATGCAAAACAAGTTGCATGTCAGTCGTGGAACCGGTCTCATGTACGATGACATGTAAGGTTGGTCCGGGCCGCTTCATCCCACTATGCCACCAATATCCAAAGTACATAGAAGATGCAATAACATGATCATCATCGCCCACATATAAACATATGTGTACTACCCGTGCAAAGCACCTACGCATAGATCAGGCTCTGATACCACTGTTGGTCCGCAGCATAGAAAACAAAAAATTTCCTACGATGAGAACTATACGCCAGGATCTATCTACTAGATACAAAGCAACGGGTGGACATACATCCATGGAGAACTTACCCTTGAAGACAACGAGTTTTGTTAACGAGTAGGAACTCGTGGTTGATGTAGTCGTACGCTTGCCGATCTCAAGATCGTGTGGAAGTCCGAGCGCCGCAAATCAGCAGCGCATCCGTCCTCGCACACACGTTCAAGCCACCGGACAACCTCCACCTCCTCGCTCCAGCGAATCAGCGGAAGCAGCAACTCCTTCCAGATGCAAGGCCACCGGGAACATGTATCTCGCTAATCCGAGACCATGGGGGAATATCTAGAGGGGGAGAGAGATCCTTCACGAGGAGGTGTGAGGATGAAGGAGGAGAGGGGTGGCCTTTTATAGGAGGAGGGGGGTTCCCCCCTCTCTCCATGGCCGGCGCATGGGGGGTGACCCCTCACCTCCCCCATTCATGTGGTGGTAACCCCTCCATATTAAAATGCCCCTTCACATTCTCTTTTAAAGTCTCCACTTTAAATGCATTAAATTTCTCCAAATTTAATGCTCTCTCATTTAATAAAACTCTTTTATTTATTTTATTCAGAATTTTGTTAATTACTTTAATTAACAAACATTCACATAAAACCCCTTGCAACATTTCAATATTACATGCAGAACCACTTTCTGCAATTTCACCCGAAACAATTCCGGTTTCTATCGAAACACTTCCTGTTTCTATCGAAACATTTCCTGCGCTTTGCAAACCTTTTGTCTGGAACATATGTGCTCCTAAATGGTGTCCGGCAACCCTTAAGTGTGTCACCCTATGGTTCGCGAATAATGCAGACATGATTGAGACTCCTCTCGGATCAATAATCAGAAGCGGGACCTGGAGATCCATACTGACTCCTGCACATTCAACGATGACTTCTGTGATCGTGAGAACCTTTAACGTCAGCAATTTAATCCCTTTGTCTCATGATATAATACATGTCCGAGATTCGATCATCGGTATCCAAATACCTAGTTTGATCTCGTTACCGACATGCATTCTTTTCTCGTTCCCATGATATAACATTCTAGTGATCACATCACTTGCTTGCAAGCTATCTTAATGTGATATCACCAAGAGGGCCTAGAGTATATCTATCCGTCATCTAGATTGACAAATTCCACTCTTGATCCATGAGCCTCAACATAACAGCTTCGTAGTACTGATCCCATCTTTATAGTCACCCTGTTACGGTGTGACGTTTGATGTTATCAAGATACTCTTCCGGTGTTAGCAATTAACATGATCTCTTGGTCTAAGGACTAAGACTACTTTGTATGATGTTATAGCAATATAAACATAATGAATTGATCGTAATGCTATACTTCGGATGAATGTTCCTCACATCATTTCACAAATGATGTGACCTTGTTATTAACAACATCCAATGTCCATGATCAGGAAACTTTGATCATCTTGTTAATCAACAAGCTAGTCTATAAGAGAGGAATAACTAGGAACCTTTTTGTTTATTAAACACACATGTATTGATGTTTCCTATCAATGCAATTATAGCATGCAAAATAAACATCTATCATATACAAGAAATATATAATAACAACTCTATTATTGCCTCTCAGGGCATATTTCCTTCAAGTTCTTCCTCGAGGCTAAGGGTCCGGTAGCTATGTGTTCATCTCTCTCTCTATGCATGATCATATTGTGATTATGAGCTTTGTAATCAAGTAGATCTACCTTGCTACTCAAGTGCTTTAATAGATCTCTGCTCTCCCCGTGTGTGTGAAAGTGACAGCGTGCACACCATGGTGGCACTTAGGCTAGATATTACAAATACTTGTTATGAGTTATATTTGGAGTTGGATGTCTCTATAAAATTGTGGTGTTTGTTGGAACCATCTAGTGCTCAAGGTGACAGTGTGGGGTTATCTAGATGGGGAAAGCGAACTTTGAGGAGTGCTGTTATAGCCCTGCCATGGATTAGAGTGTCCAACCGGAGAGTAGTTTAGAGTAGTATCATAAAGAGAAGATATTTATATGAGAGTGTTCACTAGTGAAAGTATGATCCCTAGGCCTTGTTTCTAAACATTGTAACACCGTTTACAACTAGATCTGTTACATGTTTGGTTGCTTCCATCTTTATTTCAATTTGCCTTTAGTCTCTTCCACGCCATCAAGCTATTTTCCGGCACCGTTGTCTTATATATATACCACTTGTATTTCATTATCTCTTGGCCAAACTAGTGCACCTATACACCTGAAGAGTGTATTGGGTTTGTTGGGGACACAAGAGACTTCTTGTATCTTGATTGTAGGGTTGCTTGAGAGGGATACCTTTGACCACTTCCTCCCTGAGTTCGATAAACCTTGGGTGATCCCCTTAAGGGAAAACTTGCTGCTGTTCTACAAATCTCTGCACTTGGAGGCCCAACAACTGTCTACCAAGAATAGAAGTGCGTAGACATCAAGGATGAATGATAACGATGCATGAAGAAGTTCCTTCTGACTGTTGGGTCAGGTCCCTCCATATGGAGATGTGTCGGCAGCCCAACATCAGCCTGTGAAGTCCAACATGTTTCAACCATTGATCGATGTTCGTATCCAACGACTGAGGTGCTCCTTGGGAGAGGAGTAGAAAAGAAAACCCTAGCCATGCTTGGTGGTTGTGTGTGTGGGAGCAAAAGAGCAAGTGGGAGAAGCAAGCCATCGTGGTTGCTGTTGAGACAGGGTGAGAGAACACACAAGAACACCACAACCTAGTGAGAAGAGAGGAAGAAGAAGGAAAAGTGATTTCTGTCCAGATTTCTGCGATCTGACCGGTCTGTCTTCAAGCTAGTGTTTGGAGGCTCAAAGGTGCTTGAATTTGCTCCAAACTTGGTGAGCTCGTTCCTTGATTTGACTACTTCGATCTAGTTAGCTGGTTTGAGATTTGGATCAGTGTAGCATCAGATTTGGAAGCGGTTTATTCAGTTCGGACTGCTGCAGTTTTGGTAGACGTACAGTTTGGGCAGGCAAAAGGTGTCCGATTGACCTGAAATTTGTATGTTGGGTACTCGTATGTCAGCTTGTCTACCAAGTTTGGTGCTAATTGAATTTGCGGTTTAAGATCAATTTGCTGATTACCGAAGGAGACAGAAACTGAAATATTCTACTTTGCTGTAATCTTTTCCTCAAGTGATTGTTGTTGTTGTTGTTGTTGTTGCTGCCGGTTGGTAACGTGCTGAGTGTGTTGTACATCTCTAGATGTTCTAGAGAAGGCTCTGTACCCAGGTTGCTCATAGTGAAGCTCGCGTGGACCGGTTGGTCCACACCTATGGTTTGTTCTCCTCCTCACCTTGAGGAGGTTTTTCTACGTAAATCCTTGTGTTACCTGTGCATGTGCTCATTGTTTTATTTCCGCTACATATCTGTTAATTGAAGCTATCCTCGAAGGTTCACCACAGGCAGGGCGGGGAGGTTGTGTGTCTCCTCTCCCCACCCCAACACTGACATCCTGACAATATGTGAGAACAATCAGGCTTGATGTTTCTTAATATGCCTAGTAGATTAGTATGTATTTCCTTTGCAGGGAGCTATTCTTAATTTGTATTAATAGATTCTTTTTGTTGAGTCAAAGGAATACTTATGAGTGAGATTGCTTTCGGTAGGAAAGCACATCGGTCTCCCTCTCTCTCTTGTTGTGTGTCTCAATTTTGCGAACATACATTCGATTGGAAGTTTTCTAGGAATGCATCACCCCCGTATATGTTTCTAATAATCTTTAGCAGATATTTCCATTACTACTGGTATAAAAAAATCGAAGATGTTCACGTAGCAAAAGGATCGGCAGGTTGACTGTTAGATTTTTTTGTTGTAGCTGCAGTGTGAGTCTGATGTGGTAGGCACAATGATGCTTTGTATTCCATGGCCATCTTTCCTTTCACTTTTTAAAATATTATATGTCTTTGATATTCTAAACATAATATGTGTTTTCCTTTTCTTTCTCGGAGTATAGAGTTGATTGTACTCTTTAACTGAATTGTTGATGTGCTCATACGCAAATGTAAATGTAAGTTTCATGCTTTAGAGCATCATAACAGCTATCGATTCCATGTTTTCTTGCTTCTCCAGAAATTGTGCAATTCAATCAGGTAAGGTATTCCAAGTTCCAAGTGATCAACGTTACTAATTAGTGATTACTGCGTGATGTAAATTTAGTATTAAATATCACACTTTGTAAGTTTTTACACTATTCATGTCCTTCCTCTGCTCCATTATTGTCTAACGAAGTGCACTTTATCAGGTTATTAAACATGCCAGCTGTTATTTACGGTTACATGAATATACTGTGGATAGACACAGGGAGTGCTCAACTGGAGATAATTACCCCTCCTTCCTCTTATAGTTATTTGTCGAATTCATATTACCTACTATTTTATCCAGATATCTCTCCATCGTCCCTAGAAAGGATTACATGGGAAATGTTGGTGCCATTCTTCCGCTCACCTTTTCTCACGACCAATCTGTGATCACAACACAAGTTTTATACCAAGTGAAGTAATTTACGACAACAAATCTTATTTTTTTGGATTTTATCTTATATTGCACCCAATACCATTTTCATTTTAGTATTTCTCTACACATTCTCGCAACAAGGCGTGGGGTATTATCCAGCCCCGTCTCCAGGATTTGGGGGTTCCGGTGCGGCTTATAAAATGGGGATAATTTTTTTACAAACTCAATAACTAGTAATCACATGTTTACTAATTATATAACTTCAAAATGTTCTATTCCGTACAATATTTAAAAATATATCAATTATTCATTCTAAAAAAGTAAATATAGCACTAAAAGAGTAAATATAGCACACTTGAGACTTTTGAGAGAGCAGAAGGACCGGGACTGGAAACGTACGAGGCTAGTAGCTGCCCTCGGTGCCGATTGAATCAACGAAATTGATCTGTTGCGTTGCTCTGTGCTCCAAGAGTCCAAGTCCAAGTCCAAGGTCCAAGAGCTAAATACACCTAAAGTCTCACAACTTGCACGTTGTGTGCAAACTAGTCCTACAACTTGAAAATTGTGGGATCTCAAAAAAAAAACTTGAAAATTGTGAACCCACGGTACTATAACTTGCATCGAGGGAGCAAATAGGTCCTAGAGGAATCAGACAGCGATATGTGGTATTGTAACTTTTGTGATAAAACCCTGTAATTATTTCGCTCACATACATGACCTTGCTGATGTCTTACACATGGGTCCTATCTGTTAGTGACCAAAGAAGAAATAACTAAAATTACAAAAGCAAGGTAAGGAATCGAACCTGCAACCTCAGTGTTGGCTGCCCATTGCCCTACACCAGCAAATTAATTATATGCTATAAAATAGGATGACCTCTTGTTATAACAAACAAATCCGTCATGCATCCATCACGTAGAGGTCAGACTCAACGTGGCGCTGGGCGCGTCCCAGCTGCACGCCTCCGCCCCGCTTCATACACCGGGACGTCAACATGGCCAGCATCTTGCTCGGCTCCGACGGCCTCGCCCGCCTGGCAGACTTCTGCTACACATAGCACAGGAGGTTAGGCCCGGAGAGCGACTTGTTTAGCCTCGGCGTGGTGCTCCGGGAGCTCGTCAGCGGGCGCAAAGTGATGGACGTGAATGCGTAGACGTCGTCCTTTGTGGCCTTGGGCGGTTCCACTGATCGGCACTACCATGGCACGCAATACATTTGATGGAAGACTACCCCCTTCCCCCCCCCCCCCCCCCCCGCCTGCTGAACGCCGAAACCATGATCACCTGTCGCCTGAGTCAAGTCCGCATATCGTGTCAACATCTGAACAACTTAAAGCAACTCTAGCAGACCCCCTATAAATCCTGGAACCTTAAAATAACCGCCAGTTTGCGGTTTCGGTCGAAAAAAGTGGCCAGACCAGACACCGGAAACGGGGTCGGTCCTTAAATATTTTTAAGGGGCCCAGTAAAAAAACCCGATCTTTAAAACTAAGGGTTGGGAGGCTGACCCGACGGTGCCCCTTATACCCGCGTAGGAGTTGGCGGGCTGAAGTTTCAGCTAGAAAAACCCGTATAGTGCCTCTCCGTCGCGGGAGCTCTGGCAAAATACGCCCAAAATCCGGATAGCCGCGAAGCGAGGACGCACAACTGGGGGCAGGCAGCTGGCGCGACGGTACGCGGGAGGCGAGGCCGACAGCAGATGCGCGTGGGGGGGGGGGGAGCGGCAACAACGTGCGGACTACGACGGGTGAGCGGCAGCATCAGTGCACACGCGAGCTGAGCGGCAGAGGCTGCAGCAGCGCGGGGACTAGCTGTCGGCGACGTGCGGGCGGCGGGCGGACAAGCAGGCAAGCACGCCAACGAGCGAGCGGTCGGGCGGGAAGGAAGATGAAGTGGATGCAAAATGCTGCGAATACAGTATGTATTTGACGTTTATGTTCCGTCCGAGCCAAACGACACCGTAAAACAGGCTCTTATATGTGCTTTAAAGGTCATGTTTTTGAGGGGTCTGCCAGAGATGCTCTTATGACCCGGATAGACGAGTTACAAAATATTTGCACCTTTGTGAACAACAAGCAAACGTACTACATTGTTGCGGTACTGGGCGTGGGTTGTAGTGGCATGCGAATATAGTGGATACATGATGCAATGGTTCTTTCTAACCGTTTGGTGTAAGGTGTAGTGGCAATCGTATTAGGTTGCCACCTCTAGGTTCCACGTTCGAAACCTCTCCCTGCCTTCCAATTTTTAATTATTTCTTCTTCCGCCACTGATAGGTGGAACCTACGTGTAAGAAAGCAGTAAGATCACGTGCGTCCTGGAAATAATTACAGGGTCATTACTGTAAAAGTTACAGCGCTACGTGTCAACTCCTGATTAATCTGGGACCTATTTGCTTGTAGTACCGCGAGTTTACATTTTTCAAGTTGTGGGACTAGTTTGCACATAAAGTGCAAGTTGTGAGACTTTAGGTGTATTTAGCTCAAGGTCCAACCATCCAAGGGTCCAAGCCAAGCCCGGCGATCGATCTGGATTGCGGATGGTTTTTGCCTTTATAGAACAGTTCAACATAAAGAGGATTAGAGGAAAGCTAGGAAAGGCACGCCGGCCGACCGACGCGACGCGACTACGCGAGCGCCAGATCGACCTGGACAGACTGGGGGAACAGGAACCGAATGCGGGCGTCGCGTCGAACATGATCTATGGGAGCAGCGGACGTGAGCCGGATCGATCGATCGATCCCCGATCGGAAACCCAACGACCCTCCAACGATTGAAAGTCACCGGGCTTCACGAATAAGGAAATGGCTAACACCTGACTATTGACTTCTGGGCTGCAGGTATTTCGGGGCCCTGGAATTCGGGGGCCCTGTTCCATCGATCCGTTCGAACACCCTCATCGTCGGGGCTGGTATTATCTAGTAATCCACATAGCTGAGACGACATTATTAATCGTACACTAGAATGTTCTATCAATATTCCAAAAGATGCATAAGATGACACAAGGAATATATATAAATAAGAAGGAACATTTTAAATCACTTGCTGATCCAAGTTTCTCCTTTGTACTTATTTCATTTCAAGGGCAAACTATCCATGCCGATTTATTAAATTTGTTACCAACTAACTTGTTTGAAAGGTTGGGACGTGGCTTTTTTGCTCCCGGGTGCATATGCACCCTTTATTTGAATTTGATTTTTGTTAAAATTTGAAATGCTAAAAATATTCAAAAAACATATGTGCACATAGAAATTCAGTTTTAGGTGCGTGCAAAGTCGTATTCACGAAAAATGAATATTTTGGATGGTTTGTGCAAAAAAGACAAAATTTGGTGCTAAAGTAACGTGCTCCACGACGCAATTTTTTTCTTTTTTACAGAGCGCACAAAACATATCAGTTTCGGTGGAATGACTTCATGTGCACCTCAAACATGAAGCTACTTTTTTTCAATTTTTTCAACTTTAAAAAAAATGTTTTTTCATACCGGTGCATATGCACCTGGGTGTAGAAAGGGGTTAATCTTAATTGTGTTCATAAGAATATATGGTAGAGGTTTTTTAGAACAACATATGGTAGAGTTGCATAAACACATCATGTGCATGATTATTGTTTATGTATTCATGCACGATGGTTAAAGGTAATGTTTGACTTGTCAATCTATTGAAGTATGATTTTTTTTTAATTATAAACTATTGAACTATTTTACTATGAACTAATTCGAACACTTAAAATACGTATTTTGCAAAATTAATCTTATAGGTATGTCCAAATGTTTTTCCTTTTTTCACAGAGCAATAATAAAATAGTTTAAAAGTATACTACATATTAGAAATAAAACATGTATTTAACATACTTTTAACATAATAAGTACAACCAATAACATTAATTTGTTAGTCGATGGCCTTCTTTAAGATATGTTTAAGATTTTCGGGTACTCACCATCATCAAACATAGAAGAAAAAAAGGATAACATAGGTGTTGTGAGTTTTATTCAGAGACTATAGGTGTTGCAGAAAATAAAAAATGAATGTCCAAAGAACCAATAAGTGAGGTAGAAACAAAACTTCTAATTTTTGGAATTTTAACAAGCATGGAGTCAAACTTAAACATTCTTTTTTATCAACAATTCACATGTACGCACATTCATCCGGCTCGACCAATATCATACATTGGAAATATATCCAGCTCGACCCAATATCATACATTGAAAATAGTATATTAGAACATGCATTGGTTAAGTATGTTAAATAAATAAATTCAAGAATAAATCACTACTAGAGAAGGGCTTATGGATAGATTTATTATCAGTGGAGCATTTTTTTAAAATATGTCAAGACGAAGAAGCCCCGCAAGAGAACCAAGAAGAATAAGTAGTCTTTGAGCCAGCCGGGTCCGAAGAGGCCCGGGGCTCAGGACGACCCGTTAACACTGCCCCCTGAGGGCACCTTGACTAGGGTTCACATAGCTGGTCAACTGATTCTGAGTGAGGAGCTGATCAAACACGCAAGTGGAGCGATGACTAACCTGCAACAAGGTATTCTGTATCTAGAGGAGTGCCTTCTTAAAGAAGCAAATCCATCATACCCTGTTTTCACAGTCAATGTTCCAACGGGCGTGGGCTTCGTCGATAATGCCCCTACAGATATCTTCTTCATATCGTATAAGGACATCTTCAAGCTTTTCCATGGCAAGCGGATGAACTACAACTTGGTCCGCCTATACGCGCTCCATCGGGCGATGAAGGTCAACAGAGAGAAGACCCTTGGCGTCGCGATAGTGAACCCCTACTTCATGTGTGATAGCCAGTTGTTGGATCCAGTGACCCGGGCTAGCGCAAGGAACTACCTCCAAAATTTCATGGTGGACAACAAGAGTGGAAAAGAGCTTATTTTGCCTTTCTTTCCCGAGTAAGTGCACACACTCGCTCGTCGTCATAACTTGTCCTTTCTTAGTTTTCGGTTGCTCTTTTTCCAACATTGTTTCGTTTCAATTGTTTTGCGCAGAGACAAATACTGCACACTGATCCTCATTCACCCGAGTTATTCGCTAGCCAGGTACTTGGACTCGGGGAGCGAGAAAAAGAAGAAAGACTACACCAATATAAGAAGTCTTCTAGATGATGTTCTCGAGGTATACGCCCAAAATGGAGGCGAATTCAAGAAGGGGCAGAAAATTTCAGGGATGGCAGACACGTGTTCAAACACGTAATGAAGTTCGCATATGTCAAGCAGCCGCATAACAGTGTCAAGGAGGCCTACTACGCCCTCCATCACCTGCGGGCGATCGTCCGGGATGCACACATCATTACGTTGCCATCTAGTCTCCGAGCATGGGCTGAAGCTGAGGCAAGAATGGACAATGATGAACTTAAGGACGACTTCTTACACATCCAGACTCAGATTGCGACCATCGTGCAAGAAGATGTCATCGCCTTATCCTGCAGAAGAGCGTTCTATAAGTGCAAGATCGAAGCACGGCTCGTGGAGCAGGGTGACCGTAGGACATGGACAACGAAAGATGGCTACAAACCGTTCCCGACGCCATGTAAAACAAAGTCTTCATGATGTAGTGTTCCAAGCTAGCTAGCGCTCAGCCGGTTTGTGTATCTCGTGTGTGTGTATCATAAACTTTAACTTGCCTTAGCTCGAAACCGTCGTTGTTGGACTTCGTTTACTTATTACCATATGTATGAAACTTAATAGCTTGCCTTAGCTTGAATCCTTCTTTTTGTGGAGATGCATGTGAACCTTTTAATTCTTTCTGTTGCATGATATAGTACTTATATGCCTTGTGTATAGAGATGTCGTGCTACGTGGTGTTCAGAGGGAGGGGCCCAGGAGTCTACGACGAGTGGGAGGATTGTCACAAGCAAGTAAACAAGTTTAGTAGTTTAAGACATGGCTAATGATGATGATCAACTTGTTGTAATGTGTAATGTATGAGAAGATGAGATCAACTTGTTCTAGACTTGTATAATATTCGGTCACTTGTCACTATGTTGGGTTGTAATTGATGTGATGATGTATAATTCTATTTGTACTATTATCTCTGTTTCTATACTGTTGTGTACCTGTATAAATACCTGAGAGCCATGTATTCTCCCTGTACGAATCATCAGTGGCGCATCATATATACATCCAGTGGTGCATATAACATCAGTGGCGTATTTCTAAATATGCTCTACTGGTAAAACATCAATGGCGCATATTGTATATGCGCCACTGGTTGTCGCACTATCAATGGCGCATATTTGATATGCGCCGTTGATACCTAACTATCAGTGGCGCAACACTAGTGGCGCATTCCATATGCGCCATTGATAGCAAAAAATATGCTCCACTGATAAGAAATTCTCCACTAGTGAATCTTCCACCTCCATGTAGAAAACATAGAAAGATCTACCCCTTTTATGAAAAGGTAGACCCATCTTCATTGCTTTCAATATTGGGCATTTTGGGAATTAATGAACCTATATCAGTTAAGAACTTTTGAACCCCTAGTGTCGACACTCACCCCTATCATAGTGTCGACACTCACCCCTTAAGTCCCGGTTGGAAACACCAACCGGGGCTAAACATATTTTCCATGATGTTTTCCCGCCACGTTTTCCCGCCATATGTTTTTCCTGCCACGTTTTCCTGCCACGTTTTCCCGCCATATGTTTTCCCGCCATGTTTTCCCGCCCTTTGCCTCTATATATAGGTCGGCGCATGCCACACATCCACACATTCCCTGCCACACATCCACACATTTCCCGCCGCCTACTTTAGGATGCCCCCGCGTCTTCGTCCACGACTCGGCGGCAACGACGGCGGAGTACTGGGCTCCATCGGGCATGTCTGAGACTGGGCTCCGCCGGGCTGGCACTGTGAGGTGCTACCTTCCGGGACGCATAGCCTTGTGAGGAATCTAGGTCCCATCATTGACTCGGAGCTTCTTTGGTGGAGGTCACATGGTCCAGGTGCGGTGCAGAGGGAGCTAGCCCCCGAGGAGGTGGTACGGAGGCGTGTCAGGGAGGAGGACGAGCACGTCCGCCACTATATGTATATGTTGGAGGTCAGGTTTTCCAATACCTGGCAGCATTTTCTGGGACCTCACCCGAGCTATGCTCCCGTGATGGTTCCTTCTCTTTGGGTGACCACCTCTAGTGGCTCAGAACCCGGTCGTCGACGTCCAGTTTGATTGAGCAAGATGTATTACATGAAAGGGGGCCTTTATATCTCAAATAAAAGGTTTAATACATTACATAGATTTATGTCTCAAATAAAAGGTTTAATACATTATTACACATCACCAACATCTAGTGTTGTGGTTTTCCTCTGCACCATAGCCATGGAGAATCTTCATAATTTAACATGATGCTTGGGTCAGTTTTCACTTTGAATGCCGGAATTTCATGAAACTTATTGTAATCTTCTGACATGTATGTCTTGTCATCCACTCCCATGATGTTTCTTTTCCCTAAAAGAACTACGTGGCGCTTTGGCTCTTCGTATTCTGTATTCTTTTGCTTATCTTTCGTTTTTCTCGATTTGGTAGACATGTCCTTCACATAGAAAACCTGAGCCATATCATTGGCTAGGACGAATGGTTCATCCATGTACGCAAGATTGTTGAGATCCACAGTTGGCATGCCGTACTTTTGGTCTACATGTACCCCTCCTCATGTTAGCTTAACCCATTTGCACCAAAACAAAGGGACCTTAAAAGTAGGTCCATAGACAAGTTCCCATATCTCCTCTATGTACCCATAATATGTGTCCTTTTGCCCATTGTCATCTGTTGCATCAAAGCGGACACCACTGTTTTGGTTGGTGCTCTTTTTTATCTTGGGAAATCGTGTCAAATGTATTCCCATGTATCTCGTACCCTTGAAAAGTACATATAGTCGAATATGGTAACCTGGCCAACGAGTACAACTGATCTCCAACAGTGGTGTTATTCATGAGATGTGTCTGCAACCAACTGCCGAAATTCTTCCCGTGTTCCCCTTTAATCAAGGAGTCAGGCTTCCCCAGGTTTTTGGAGCGTAGAATGTTCTTATGTTTCTCGATATACGGAGCCACCACAGTGGAATTGTGTAGAACTGTGTAGTTTGCTTGAGTGAAAAAATGCCCATCCCTACATACCATTGATTTCCTTCCTAGTGTGCCTTTTCCAGTCATCCTCCCCTCATACCAAGATTCAGGAACACCAATCGGCTTAAGGTCAGGAAGAAAGTCAACACAAAACTCAATGTCCTCCTCTGTTCCATAGCCCTTGGAGATGCTTCCTTCTGGCCTAGCAAGGTTATGAACACATTTCTTTAAGACTCCCATGAACCTCTCGAAGGGGAACATATTGGGTAGAAACACGGGACCGAGAATTCTAATCTCTTCGACTAGGTGAACTAGGAGGTGCGTCATAATATTGAAGAAGGATGGAGGGAACAACAACTTGAAGCTGACCAAACATTGGACCACATCAATTTGTAACCCTAATAGACTTTCTTGATCGATTACCTTTTGAGAAATTGCATTGAGGAATGCACATACCTTCACAATGGCTAGTCGAACATTTTCTGGTAGAATTCCCCTGAATGCAACCGGAAGCAATTGCGTCATAAGCACGTGGCAGTCATGAGACTTTAGGTTTTGAAATTTTTTCTCTTTCATATTTACTATTCCCTTTATATTCGACGAGAAGCCATACGGGACCTTGATACTGAAAAGGACTTCAAAAAAGATTTCCTTCTCTTCTTTGGTAAGAGCGTAGCTGGCCAGCCCTTAAAACTACCCTGGATGCTTGCTGTCTCATCGTTTGTGATGTTGCTGGTCCTCTCGTGCTGCCTGGGTATCATTTGACTTCCCATACAAGCCTAGGAAGCCTAGAATATTCACGCAAATATTCTTCGTCAGGTGCATCACGTCGATTGCAGAGCGAACCTCGTGCACTTTCCAATAGGGTAGCTCCCAAAATATAGATTTCTTCTTCCACATGGGTGTGTGTCCGTCAGCGTCTTTCGGAACAGGTTGTCCTCCAGGACCCTTACCAAAGATTACATCCAAATCCTTGACCATACCAAATACATCAGCACCAGTACGGGGGACAGGCTTCGTCCGGGTTTCTCCCTTGCTATTGAAATGCTTGCCTTTCTTCCTTAAGTGATGACTTGGCGGAAGAAAACGATGATTGTATGGGTACACATTCTTCCTACATTTATCCAGATATATACTTTCAGTCTCATCTAAACAGTGCGTGCATGCATTGTATCATTTGTTCGTCTGTCCTGAAATGTTAGTAAGAGCAGGCCAATCATTGATAGTTACGAACAACAACGCTTGTAGGTCAAATTCCTGCTGTTTATGCTCATCCCACACACGTACACCTGGTTTGGCCCACAACTGTAAAAGTTCATCAACTAATAGCCTTAGGTACACATCAATGTCGTTGTCGGGTTGCTTCGGGCCTTGGATGAGCACTGGCATCATAATGAACCAAGGAGGAAGGTTGTAGATACATAGAGTCACGGGCTAGGTGTTGTGACTGTAGTTCTGCTCCCCAAAAGGATTCATGCCATCAGTACTTAGACCAAACCATAAGTTCCTTGCATCACCAGCAAAGTCCCCTCTCGAATTTTCTCCACTTCGACCATCAGTAGGGTGCCTCAACTTCCCGTCTTTCTTACGGTCTTCCATGTGCCATCGCAACAACTTTGCATGCTCTTTGTTTCTGAACAATGTTTCAACCTTGGTATTATAGGAGCATACCACATCACCTTGGCAAGAACCCTCTTCCTGGGTGGCTCGCCTTCAACATCACCAGGGTCATTTTTCTGATCTTATAACGCAATGCAGTGTAGACCGGGCATTTATCCATATTCTCATACTTCTCACGACGATAGAGGATGCAGTCATTAGGGCATGCATGTATCTTTTGTACGTCTAATCCTAGAGGGTAGACAACCTTCTTTGCTTCGTACGTACTGGAGGGAAATTCGTTATTTCTTGGAAGCAGCTTCTTTATTATTACTAGCAACTTTCCAAATCCCGAATCAGTCACACCAGTATCTGCCTTCCACTTTAGCAATTCTAGTATGCTACCCAGCTTCTTCTGGCCATCTTCACAAGTTGGTTACAACAATTTGTTGTGGTCCTGTAACATCTTCTCGAACTGCAACCTCTCTTTTTCTGTGTCGTAGTCTCACTTTGCATCAGAAATGACCCAACCAAGATCATCAGTGGGCTCATCTTGTTCCTTTTCTTCTTCATTATCTTCCGTTGTGGTATCAGCGTATTCAGGAAACATAGATCGGTAGTTGTCATCATCGTTCTCTTCTTCATCGCCGTCCTCCATCATAACCCCTCTTTCTCTGTGCTTGGTCCAAACATTATACCCGGACATGAAGCCAGACCGAAGCAGGTGGCTCTGAATGACTCTTGAGGAAGTGTGAGCCTGCTCATTCCGACATTCAGCACATGGACAACACATAAAACCATCCCGCCGCTTGTTTGCCTCGGCCACAAGGCGAAAAGAACACACGCCTTCTCTGTAAGCGTCAGAGCGTCGGTCACCGTACATCCATGGATGACTCATCTGCATCATACAACCATATATATGAAACACAATCACGATGATAAAATTACTACCACGCAGTCTAAACAAGAAAATACTTGCTAACCTTTTAGGACACCTGGAAACAAAGATGAGAAAACTTAAGCCTGGCTCTGGCACCTCATATCATGTTTTGTCTTGTGTGAACTCAAGTGGCATTGTACTAACAGGCATTTTACCGAACACCTCTAGTGCATAAGAAGAAAAAAATTAGCACAAAGTTATACCCACCTCACATAGGAAAAAACAGGAGATAGTGGAGGGCTGGGTGCAGTATATATAGGGCCGGACTATTAGTCCCGGTTTGAGACAAACCGGGACTAATAGTTCTGCCAGCACCACGCGGGCGTGCCCAGACCCATTAGTCCCGGTTTGTATATCAAACCGGGACTAATGGTCCCTTATGGGCCGGGACAAAGGACATCGGCTCCTCGGGCCGTCTGGTTCGGACCATTAGTCCCGGCCCCAGCCGCGGCCGGGACTAGTGGCCCGAACCAAAGGCCCATTTTCTACTAGTGAAGGGATAGATGAGTCTGCTTCCCTACAAAGGACTCATCACATAACACAAAAACTTGGTAAAGGAGTCGAAGGAAAATATCTGAAGCATCTCATGATATAGGGGAACAATCACGTGTCCTGCCAAATAAACAAATAGACGTTATCAGTGTTCCAGTAAACGCCACTATCATGTCATGATTATCGATAGTGCACCACTATACATTTAATGTAACATGGCCACTCTCTCTAACATAAAACTTGGCCGGGATCTCCCTTGCGAAAGATTGTAAGAACTCAGAGATACAAGATAAAGATCATACATGCCTGAGCCTAGGTATATCGTTGTGCCATTTCACTCCTAGATCTTCCACGTAGCCTAAACCACATTCTTTGATCTCTGTCACTATCTTCAATGGCTAATGTCGAGGAAAACCCACGACAACGGCAACACAAGCGTCTCCACGGTCGTGGGACCAAGCAAGGGTGCTGGAGAGAGAGGGGCGCTCAATCAGGAATAGGATGAGGCGGCGCTGATACTTTCACGATCTAGGGCTTTTACCTTCTCCGTGTTTTGTAGAAAACAAGCGACGCTCAGCAGAATACTAGTTGCCTCAAACCCATGGTCCCATACGCAAACAGGTCCAATTGTCATCGGAGCTAGTAGCTATCTTCTAGTCAATAACCACCTGGGTAAATCAAATGGTAGGAAACTTTTTTGTTAAAAAAGTTGTGTCTATTGCCAAGTATAGCGTGAAGCCCTCTAGAAACCTCTTCCAGCATGCCTTCAGACAGACAAAACATCTCCTGAAGCATTTATTATCTTCCATCATTTACGTGATCCCTCTTGAGATCTATTTTCTTCCTGTCACTACTCGTAATCAATATCAACAACACTCCCAGATGATGCCCTTTCTACCTCTCTTTTTAATTTTTACAACATGTGGAAATTTCCATTACACTTGCCTTGAATAAAATCCAAAGTTATCTCCTTCCCATTAAAAACTCTATGGTAAGAAATCAGATCATTAAACCTATCACTAAGCATGTATGTGAATTCCAATGGTTTAATTATGCATCATCCAATCAAGTACAGTAGAAGTAATCTAGTTGGTTGTAGCAGATCTTATTTTATCACTTAAATAAGGATTAGAACGATTGTGTTTCATTGTGTTTACCTTGATCTCCATTCGATAATAATTTAATAAATCAAAACACACACATATATATATCAACATATTAAATACGGAAATATTAATCAAAAGTTAGCCATTACAACCTGAAATATGTGTCCATCCCTCATTACAGATGCATGTAGTCTCCACTTACACACTGTACATTTCCCTACAATGCTCTCTAAATCTTTTCTAGACACTCCCACAGTCTTAAAAACAGTCCCCTCATCAATGGTAGGGTGAGTTGACCTCGCCCCTCCCCCCCCCCCCCCCATTTCTATGTCTTGGTGCTCACTTGACAAGGGATAATGTTGAAGGAGAAGTTGGGCGGTTGTGCTCGGTACCGCGAGGAGAGGCTGCTCTGTTATGATAGGGTGAGTTGTTTGTGTTGCATATGGTTTGAAACCATTGATGACAGTCTCTTCCCTGGTCTCTTTATTAACAATGTGGACAGACATCAACATAGCTCTCATCCCTAGATATTTACCCCATATCATTGTCAGGGCATCGTCGGTCCTAATTTCGCAGAAATTCTGAAAATTTATGTCGTACTATCTAGCTACGAATTCACCATTCTAGCTAATCAGGAACTTTCCATATTCCGTGTACAAGTCACATAGAGTTAGGTATGTCGCATCTACTATCAGTCGATAATCAAAACAAGTGCTAACTACAATTCTACTGTTGGGCAAGGTTTCAGTCCAACATCCGTGCCAAATCTTCAGTAGGAATTCGGATGCGACAGACCCTTACGGTTATCAACAAACATCTTCGCTATTGCCATGAGATTGCAGAATCTAATTTGAAAAGCTAGAGACACAATTACAATTCCTACCCTTCAGGGAGGACAAACGACACATTCACTGGGATCTAGAGTTGCAGGGCTTTGTTCCCCGCGTCCTCTTCCCTGTGTCGCCTTTGCCCGTGCTTTCCAACTTTGTAGAATCCATCTTTGTGCTCTCCTGCCATGCATGATCCATCCTCATGTCAGATCCGCTTCATGTCACTATTGTAGGTGTGTTGTCAACGGTCGACGCAATATTTTCTCTTCCGGCCTCTTGACCATGCTAGGACAGGTCACAGCAGGAAAGAGATAGAGCAGGAAGGGGACAACGGTGAGGGTGACAAACACATGTCAAAGGGAAGGGCGGTTGAGGTGTGGGGTGCATGACAGAACGGTATGGCGGTAGGAAGGACTAGAGCAGTGGAGCGGAGTGGGGTGGTGGAGCGACACAACATGGAATATTACACAATAATGCAAGCTCGGATCCTCGAACCTAGGATGAACGCGGTCGACAACTCAGAATAATGGTAAGAACAACGATTGGGTGTGATGGGACCCACGTGTCAGAAACTGAGTCAACCAAACGACAAGTTAGATAGAGAAAATGGTGTCCGGCGTTAAACGGAACTGGGGGCACAAACGTAATAAATCTGCGTCGGCTGGTGGTATTTTTCCAATTGGCCGATTCGTAGTGGCACGCACAATCCCAATTTCCGGGTGCATTGGGGACACAGTCGTAATAAAGCCAAAAAATTAGCCCACATGTCATGCCAACGACACACATTTTTCTTAGGAAAACTAAAATTATCTACCGGCTGTAGTCGTTTCGTCCGCGAGCGAGGCCTTGCCTTATCCTGACGTTGTGCATTGTCTCCTCTTCTTCCCGTGTCGCTCGCAGCCCCTCGTTCTCCCACATGGTTTCTTCTCTACCTCTCTCTCTCTCTCGCGGCCCCTCGTTCTCTCACACAGTTTCTTCTCTACATCTCCCTTACAGCCCCTCCTGTCTATGCCAGCAGCTTCGGCCGCTAGCAGCTCCCCGCTCGCCCGAGGCTTCCCCATTGAAACCCCCAGCTCATCAGACACTATTTGCTACAACTTCCCTACATGCTAGCACTACCCATGGTCGAGCGTCGTTGCCGTGTTGCCCATGGCTCTTGAGACCAAAAAAGCATTGGCGGCCGAATGCAAAGAGGAGAAGGCCACAAGGTGGAATGAGCTCAAAGTGTTGGAGGAAGAGAAGTGGCGGTGCATGTTGGCGGCGGAGGAACGAAGGATTGCACTAGAAGAGGAAAGATTGGCAAAGGAGAAGAAGATCGAAGAGCAACGGTTTGTATTTGAGGTGTAGAAGTTGGCAAAGGAGAAGGTAGATGTTGAGCGCTCTATCATGTCCATGGACCCAAGCACCTCGGATGAAATGACTAGGGCGTATTGGGAGCTTGCTCGTGCCAAGATCTTAGCCCAACTTGGTGGTGGTGGTGGGGGTCGAGATGATGTTTGAGGTGGGGGTTGTATCCGTAACCAAACTTGGTCTATGTGATGCATGTTTGAATTTGGTGTGTTTGAGTATTTATTACTTGTTGAAATTAAGCTCTAAGAGTTGAATATAGGGACTCGGATTTGGGCCGCCACCCTTTAGATGGTCAAAGCATTTATCATCTAAGATAGGGAGACTAGAGATTGTTCTAGTCTCACAGTTATTATATTGACGACCAAAAATAATCTGCCAATTAAAGGCAAAAAAACCCGTGCGCAGCATCACTAGGAGAAAAAATTTATCGGACCTGGTCCATAGCCTCCCCGGCATGGACCAACTCCAAACAAGGACGCGTGGCATTCCAGATCTCAGGACGTACGACCTAGTTATCCTACGTATTTGTCTTCTTTCTGGCATACGATCGATGACGGTTACGGTTTCTCTCGATCGTCTAGTCTCCGGCCTCGCGATTGGGTTATCTCCGTCGGCGCACCTGCGTCAGACTTGCATGAGTGTCAGCTTCCCTGTCAGGCCGCCGGGCCGCCGACGAGGTGCGGCAAGGATCCAGGTGACCGCGATCTCCTCTCAGCCGATAGATCGTCAACCTTCTCGGTCGCCTAATTTCCGGCGGCTCGACGGCGCCAGCTGCTCTTGGCCGAAGCGACGCAACAGCGCTGGTATGGACACAACAACTGACGATGAGAGCTGCCGACAACGGGCTTAGACATTGACGAACATATCGACTGAATGTCAGTCCGTCGCGCCGTGTTTCATCGAATGCTGCTCTAAGTCAGGAACGCATAGATTCCAGATGATTCACATGGAGAAAAATATCTCGTTTCTAGCTTGCTAGGCTTCAAGATGGTCCGATGCACAAATTCTTGTAGCTCAGAAGCTTAGAATATAACTGAACTTTCCATTTTGTAATACTGAATTTTGATAACAGAACAAACTCTATCTGAAGATAACTGAACTTTCACTAGTAGAAAAAGGGCCTTTGGTTCAGGCCACTAGTCCCGGCTGTGGTTGGGGCCGGGACTAATGGTCCGAACCGAACGGCCCGAGGTCGTCGAATTCTGTGTCCCGGTTAGTGGGTCTGGGCACGCCCACGTGGTCCTGGTAGAATCATTAGTCTCGGTTTGTGTCTCAAACCGGGACTAATGGTCTGGTCCTATATATATGCACCCAGCCCTCCACTCTCTCCTGTTTTTTTCCTATGTGAGGTGGGTATAACTTTGTGCTAACTTTTTTTCTTCATATGCACTAGAGGTGTTCGGTGAAATGCCTGTTAGAGCGATGCAACTTGAGTTCACACAAGACAAAACATGATATGAGGTGCCAGAGCGACACTTAAGGTTTCTCCTCTTTGTTTTGAAGTGTCCTAAAAGGTTAGCAACTATTTTCTCGTTTTGACCCCGCGGTACTAATTTAAGCATCGTGATTGCGTTTGATATATATGCATGGTTGTATGATGCAGATGAGCCACCCATGGATGTACTGTGACCGATGCTCTGACGCTTACAGAGAAGGCGTGCGTTCTTTTCGCCTTGTGGCCGAGGCGAACAAGCGGCGGGATGGTTTTATGTGTTGTCCATGTGTTGAATGTCGGAATGAGCAGGCTCACACTTCCTCAAGAGTCATTCAGAGCCACCTGCTTCGGTCCGGTTTCATGTCCGGCTATAATGTTTGGACCAAGCACGGAGAAAGAGGGGTTATGATGGAAGACGGCGATGAAGAAGAGACCGATGATGACAACTACCGATCTATGTTCCCTGAATACGATGGTACCGCAGTTGAAGATAATAAAGAAGAAGGGGGTGAAGAACGGGAACCAGATGAGTCCGTTGATGATTTTGGTTGGGTCATTAGTGATACAAGGCGAGACTGCGACACGGAAAAGGAGAGGTTGCAGTTCGAGCAGATGTTACAGGACCACAACAATTTGCTATACCCAACTTGTGAAGATGGCCAGAAGAAGCTGGGTAGCACACTGGAATTGTTGAAGTGGAAGGCAGAGACCGGTATGACTGACTCAGGATTTGAAAAGTTGATGGTAATAATGAAGAAGTTGCTTTCAAGAAATAACCAATTGCCCTCCAGTACGTACGAAGCAAAGAAACTTGTCTGCCCTCTAGGATTAGACGTGCAGAAGATACATGCATGCCCTAATGACTGCATCCTCTACCATGGTGAGAAGTACGAGAATATGGATAAATATCCGGTATGCACTGCATTGCGGTATAGGATCAGAAAAGATGACCCTGGTGATGTTGAGGGCGAGCCACCCAGGAAGAGAGTTCCTGCCAAGGTGATGTGGTATGCTCCTATAATACCACGGTTGAAACGTTTGTTCAGAAATAAAGAGCATGCCAAGTTGTTGCGATGGCACATGGAAGACCGTAAGAAAGACGGGATGTTGAGGCACCCTGTTGATGGTCGGCAGTGGAGAAAAATCGAGAGAGACTTCCCGGACTTTGCTGGTGAAGCAAGGAACTTATGGTTTGGTCTAAGTACCGATGGCATGAATCCTTTTGGAGAGCAGAACTGCAGTCACAGCACCTGGCCCGTGACTCTATGTATGTACAACCTTCCTCCTTGGTTGTGCATGAAGCGGAAGTTCATTATGATGCCAGTGCTCATCCAAGGCCCAAAGCAACCCGGCAAAGACATTGATGTGTACCTAAGGCCATTAGTTGATGAACTTCTACAGTTGTGGGCCAAACCAGGTCTACGTGTGTGGGATAAGCACAAACAGCAGGAATTTGACCTACAAGCGTTGCTGTTCGTAACCATCAATGATTTGCCTGCTCTTAGTAACATTTCAGGACAGACGAACAAAGGATACAATGCATGCACCCACTGTTTAGATGAGACTGAAAGTATATATCTGGATAAATGTAGAAAGAATGTGTACCCGTACAATCGTCGTTTTCTTCCGCCCAGTCATCCCTTAAAGAAGAAAGGCAAGCATTTCAATGGCAAGGCAGAAACCCGGACGAAGCATGTCCCCCGTAGTGGTGCTGATGTATTTGGTATGGTCAAGGATTTGGATGTAATCTTTGAAAAGGGTCCTGGAGGACAACCTGTTTCGAAAGACACCGACGGACACGAACCCATGTGGAAGAAGAAATCTATTGGAAAGTGCATGAGGTCCGCTCTGCAATCGACGTGATGCACCTGACGAAGAATCTTTGCGTGAATATTCTAGGCTTCCTAGGCTTGTATGGGAAGTCAAAAGATACCCCGGCAGCACGGGAGGACCAGCAACATCATAAAGGACGAGACGGCAAGCATCCAGGGCAGTTTCAAGGACTTGCCAGCTATGCTCTTACCAAAGAAGAGAAGAAAATCTTTTTTGAAGTCCTTTTCAGTATCAAGGTCCCGTCTGGCTTCTCGTCGAATATAAAGGGAATAGTAAATATGAAAGAGAAAAAATTTCAAAACCTAAAGTCTCATGACTGCCACGTGCTTATGATGCAATTGCTTCCGGTTGCATTCAGGGGAATTCTACCAGAAAATGTTCGACTAGCCATTGTGAAGGTATGTGCATTCCTCAATGCAATTTCTCAGAAGGTAATCGATCGAGAAAGTCTATCAGGGTTACAGATTGATGTGGTCCAATGTCTGGTCAGCTTCGAGTTGTTGTTTCCGCCATCCTTCTTCAATATTATGACGCACCTCCTAGTTCAGCTAGTCGAAGAGATTAGAATTCTCGGTCCTATGTTTCTACACAATATGTTCCCCTTCGAGAGGTTCATGGGAGTCTTAAAGAAATATGTTCATAAACGTGCTAGGCCAAAAGGAAGCATCTCCAAGGGCTATGGAATAGAGGAGGTCATTGAGTTTTGTGTTGACTTTCTTCCTGACCTTAAGACGATTGGTGTTCCTGAATCTCGGTATGAGGGGAGGATGACTGGAAAAGGCACACTAGGAAGGAAATCAATGGTATGTAGGGACGGGCATTCTTTCACTCAAGCACACTACACAGTTCTACACAATTCCACCGTGGTGGCTCCGTATATCGAGAAACACAAGAATATTCTATGCTCCGAAAACCCGGGGAAGCCTGAAACCTTGATTAAAGGGGAACACGAGAAGAATTTTGGCAGTTGGTTGCAGACACATCTCATGAATAACACCAATGTTGGAGATGAGTTGTACTCATTGGCCAGGTTACCATCTTCGACTATATGTACTTTCCAAGGATACGAGATAAATGGGAATATATTTTACACGATCACCCAAGATAAAAAGAGCATCAACCAAAATAGTGGTGTCCGCTTTGATGCAACAGATGAAAATGGGCAGAAGGACACATATTATGGGTACATAGAGAAGATATGGGAACTTGACTATGGACCTACTTTTAAGGTCCCTTTGTTTCGGTGCAAATGGGTCAAGCTGACAGGAGGCGGGGTACATGTAGACCAAAAGTACGGCATGCCAACAGTGGATCTCAACAATCTTGCATACATGGATGAATCATTCGTCCTAGCCAACGATGTGGCTCAGGTTTTCTATGTGAAGGAGATGTCTACCAAACCGAGAAAAAGGAAAGATAAGCAAAAGAATACAGAATACGATGAGCCAAAGCGCCACATAGTTCTTTCAGGGCAAAGAAACATCGTGGGAGTGGATGACAAGATAGACATGTTAGAAGATTACAATAAGTTTCATGAAATTCTGCCTTCAAAGTGAAAACTGACCCAATCATCCTATTAAATGATGAAGATTCTCCATGGCTACGGTGCAGAAGAAAACCACAACACTAGATGTTGGTGATGTGTAATAATGTATTAAACCTTTTATTTGAGACATAAATCTATGTAATATATTAAACCTTTTATTTGAGACATAAAGGTCCCCTTTCATGTAATACATCTTGCTCAATCAAACTAGACGTTGATGACCGGGTTCTGAGCCGCGGGAGGTGATCACCCAAAGAGAAGGAACCATCACAAGAGAAGGAACCCACAAACACTAAGGATACATAGCACAACGGAAAATTAAGATACATGAACAACATCAAGCTTCCAGGATGGACGCCAAAGCCAACACCGCCTCCGAGTCGTCGCGTGTCACCTTCACCTCCATCACCTCCAAGAAGCCCACCCCATGACTACGACCACCACAACCCGAGTCCATCACGATCTCTGTCGCAGCCTCCGATTAGTACTAAACGACACAGCAGCCCAAAATGATAAATGTCGCCCCTCCCAAGTGTACCTCATAAGAATCTTCCCATCAGACCTTACGATCGTACTGACGAGGAAAATGCAGCAATCACAAAGGCCCATTTTGATGCGCATTTTCAAAAGAAGAAACCAGAGCCCGCCCCGGTATACACCGAGAAGCAAAAAGTGTATGCACATTCTTTTCTGAACACAAAATCGCAGTATGAGTTGCACCATAAGCCAGATGACTATGTACGCACACTTCGGAAGGAAGCAAAGAAGAGCAAATCAAGTAGAAGTGCAAGCGGGAGCAAATCTGATGGGTTCGTAGCATGGAAAACAAAAAAATTCTACCGCAAGAACGAACAAAACCCAGATCTAATCTAGATAAAAGCCAAGATCTAATCTATTAGACATGTGCAACGAGATAGATAGGAACTAACCCTCGTAGACCCAAAAGCGTTAACAAGATTAGATCTCGTGGTTGATGTAGTCGATCACTTCCCGATCTCAAGATCATGTGGACGATCCTTCCGGCGCCGCGTTCCGGCAGCGCTTCCGCAGTCAGTCAAGTGGACGATCCTTCCGGCGCCGCGTTTCGGCAGCGCTTCCGCAGTCGGTCACACGTGCGGAGTCGAAGCAGACCTTCCTCTCCTCGTTCCAGCAAGCAGCGGAGGTAGTAGATCTTCTCCATGGAATCCCAGCAGCACGACGGCGTGGTGGTGGTGGTGGAGTAGAGAATTCTGCAGGGCTTCGCCTATGCCTGTGCAAAAGAAAGGAGGAGGAGAGAGGCGGCGGAGATTTTGAGTTATGGAGGAGGGCCTGGAGGGGGCGCCCCTACCCCTCTATTTAAAGGGGGAGGCGCCATGGGAGGGGGAGTCCTTGTAGGACTCCCCTCCCTCCTATGGCCGGCGGATTGGGAGGTGGGGGAGGAGTCCTCCCCCCCCCCCACGAATCCTTGTCTTACCCCACAAGGACTCCTTGATCCTTTCTTGGTTTTCAAGCAAACTCCAAGAAATCTTCCAGAACCTTCCGGAACATTCCGAAACCTTCTAGAAACCTCATACAAATACTCCGGAACATTTCCTAACTCAGAAAATGATCCCCAATATATGAATCTTATTCTCCGGACAATTTCGGATCTCCTCGTGATGTCCTGGATCCAATCCGAGACTCCAAACAACATTCGGTCTCCAACGCATATTCCATATCTACTTAAAACAACTTCGAACCTTAAGTGTGTCACCCTACGGTTCGTGAATATGTAGACATGACAGAGACACATCTCCTATCAATAACCATCAGCGGGACCTGGAGATCCATAATGGCTCCCACATACTCAACGATGACTTCGTGACCGATAGAACCATTTACATACGAAACCAATTCCCTTTGTCTCGCGTTACTATACTTATCCGAGGTTTGATCGTCGGTATCTCTATACCTAGTTCTACCTCGTTACTGATAAGTACTCTTTACTCGTTCCGTGATATGTCATCCCTTGTGACCCAGTCACATGCTTGCAAGCTAACTAGATGACATTCCACCGATAGGGCCCAGAGCATATCTATCCGTCATATGGATGGACAAATCCCAATCTTGGTCCATGCGCTTCAACACATACTTTCAGAATACCCAATGACACCTTTATGACCACCCAGTTATGAAGCGGTGTTTGATGTCATCAAAGTACCCATCCGGTGATGGTGATTAACATAACCTCATGGTCGAAGGATTAGGTTACTATGTATTTTAAAGCTTATAGCAAACGAACTCAATGACTTGATCTTATGCTATGCTTACTATGGGTGTGTGTCCATCACATCATTCTCCTAATGATATGATCTTGTTATTAACGACATCCAATGTCCATGATCAGGAAACCATGATCATCCATTAACCAACAAGCTAGTTTAACAAGAGGCTTACTAGGGACTCTTCTATGTTTACAAAACACACAATTATTAATGTTTCCGGTTAATACAATTATAGCATGGGATGTAAACATTTATCATAAACATAAAGATATAATAATAACCACTTTATTATTGCCTCTTGGGCATATCTCCAACAAAATCATCAGGTCAAAGTGCAACCGGGAAAAGAATGGACGTCTCCCATCTCGGGAAACAGGCCAAAAAATCGATCCCACCCCTCCAGGTGTTATCCTATGACACTCCCCAGCAGGATATGGAAGAAGCTAAGAAGCTTGCGGCCGCTATGAATGTGACTGTGGAGGAATTGCTAGGTGCCCAGGACGACAAGTTACCCAAGGCTCAGGTAGTCCCTACATATGTCCCAGGGAAGCCTCTGGTCAGCTTTGAGCAGTTCCAACAACTGCCAACACAAATGCGGAGTTTACATAACTAGTACTTGAAAGCCGTAAAGCATGAGAGAATAATGATCGTGGCGAAAGTCCCACATGACTACTACTTCCGAGAAGAAGAGGTCCATGTTGAGTTTCCAGAACTCTTCCAGTTATATAGTTTCGACGCCCTCGACAAAAGTCTCATGAGTTGCTATTTTCTGTAAGTTGTTGAATTCATTGTCTATATACAAGTTGTTCATTTTTTCAGTTGTTCAGTTCATTGCATATAATTATCCTCATTATATCCTTTTGTACTCTGTTATTATGCAGAATGAAGATGATGGAATGTAAAAGAAGGTCACTCTTTAGTGTTGGGTTCATGGACCCAGATAAAATACATTGTAATACGCTAAAGGATAAACCAGAGGAGACGCAGGAAAACCTTCTAAGGTTTCTAACAGAGCAACATTTCTGTGACCATATACTGTTTCCTTAAAATTTCCGATAGGGTCTTACTATGTTGTACACATTCACTTTTTCTTACTCGATGTTAAATGTAATTGATGAGTTACTGATGTATATATAAACGTGTGCAGTTTCCACTGGATTCTCATGGACATTCAACTTGATAAGGGAAGAGTTGAAGTCATGGACCCATCGAAGAGACCGTTGGAACAGTTTAGGGACATGCAGGACATGCTCCAGAGGTAATATCCGTGCTATATCGGTCTCTTTATTTGATTTCCTGAGATATCACGTAATAAATAACTCATTCATTCATTTTCTTTGCCGGGCAGGGTTTGGAGCATGTTCAAGAGTAGGGTTACGGGTTCCTTTAGTAAGGAGCCGACATTTACTCCGGTCTCGGTAAGTAATACGTGATATGTTCGTGCATCTCTTTACTTCTAGTTTCAAGACAATTATGATGCTAGATTATAATTTTGATTGAATTCTATTCTCGTAAAGTGCGCGAGGCAGCCACAGGGGACGAATCTATGTGGATACTACGTTTGCGAGTTCATTCGCACGTTTACCACTGAGCACAATGATAATAGAGTCGACGTAAGCAATACATTCACAACATTATTTTATTACCGTCACTTTTTGTTATCATGATTGATATTCATATTGATCTCCTTTTCTTATATAGTTCGAGACAATGCGGGATCAGCTCCTACCAGAGCAACGCGTACTAGGAATTGCTGAAGAACTGGCAGGATTCTTAATGACCAAGATGATAGATGACGTCGGGGAATTTAGCGTGAATAGGCGCTACCGATGATCCCCGACCATGTAATTAAATCGTTGAATTGTGATCTCTATGTAACTATCATGATCATGTATATATTTGTATGCTCGATCTTAAGAGAAGTTATCTTATGTATGCACGAACGTGTACGGTATGTGATAGCGTAGAAAACTATTTTTGAAATGAAAAAGAGAAAAAAAGATACAAATTAAAACTTCTGCCGCGGCAGAGAACAATTTGTCCCGGTTCGTAATACGAACCGGGACTAATGGGGGCCACCCAGCGCCCGCAGAGATGGCCACGTGGATACCCATTGGTCCCGGATGGTAAGCGGTCCAAAACTAGTGGGGGTGGCCTTTAGTCCCGCCCCTCTAGTCCCGGTTACCAGGGCCGAGACTAAAGCCCCTTACGGGCCGGGACTGGAGGCCCTTTTTCCACTGGTGTTTGTTCATTAGCTGTACAAGAAGCACGAGGTACTAGTAGTCTAGTACAGCTGCGTCAGAAACTAGATGTAGCACATGTTGCAAGGCGCCATTTGAATTTAAAGTCTAGCAGTAGCACAAGCTTCGAAACTTGCAAAAGATTCAAAAGCCTTTTCTCATAGAAAGTATACATCACACTGGTTTTACATTTCAGTCAGACACCGAAAGATATAGTGTAACACACTTTTATTTACAGAAGTTAATTTGCTACTGCTATTGTTGATGATCAGGATCCCTAAAACCAGAGGTGCTAGATCCTTCGGTAAAATGTAATTGACGAGCAACCGATGATATTGTGCTATCCTCCTGAGCTTGAAGCATTAGTCTTGTGTATTCACCTAGGAAAGGCGGAGCAAATGCTGCCTCATACCCACGGAATGTAGTGGCATAATCATTTGAATACAGTGAACCCTATGCCAAAAAGAAAGAGGAAAATATTAGCTTGGTTTCCCAGGTTATATATAAACTAATGGAAGATACTATCAAATCTATTAATCTTACCGCAGATTCGAAAGGTCCAAATGCATCCACGGTTGATACCTTTGGTTCTGGCTTCTTTGAATATTTTTTACCTTTCCCTAAAAACATTGTATATATAAGACATGTAAACTATGCTAAATTATTGCTACTTAAACATAGTAAAGAAATATAGTTACCTGTCTTTGATGCAACATTTTTGTTGCCTTTCTTTGTTCCCTCAAGTGCTCCTTTTTTTCTATCCTGCATGGGACCTTTTATTCGTGGAGGAGCTTTAAATGACACCCTCGTGTTGGAAATATCTTCAGTCAACTCAACGAAACTTTCAGGATCCTTATCTTCTTCCAAGCTTAGTGTGCTAAGTAAATCGGCCACTTCCGAAGCTAACTTGTCAATACCATTGTTTACATGTGCAAGAACTTCTTTTGAAGGTTTACACTTCAATGCAAGGGAGATCATCTTTCGAGAAATATGAGCGAATGTGGATTCTGAACTATCATTGTCACTTGGTGTAGAAGTAAAAATATGTTTCTTTGCATATTTTGTCCATCTATTCATGATGTATTGACTTGGAAGAGTGACAATATTGCAGCATGTAAAAACTTTATGAGCATGCTTGCACAAGATACCTGCAATAGATTTTTTTTGTTAAAGTAAACTCCACTGCAAAAACATGGAAGTGATGGAAAATTTACACATTGACTTACCCACACAACCATACAACTTGCAAGAGCAAGATATCTCCAAAGTATTGGGGTTCAGAGTCACGGTGGCTTCATCATCCTTGTGATAAAAGGATGTCACCTTGTAAGTGCTAGTTGTGCCATCACTTGACAATAGAACACACGACAAATTAAATTGCCTCTTGAATTCTTGTTCAAATTCAGAAAAGAGGGTCCTCGTGTACGATTCAGTTGCAGTCTTCAACAATGGCAGGTGGGGTAGGTAGAGTACTGGCTCGGTATGACGTGACATGAAGTCCTCATATTTCTCTTTGCGGCGAAGGCGAGCAGAGCACTTGTCATATGCTTCTAGTAATTCCGAAAGGCAGAGATTTCTGCGAAAGGTTTGCTTGAATACATTGTTCATCCCTTCACTTTGTTGAGTAGATGTCATATCTCCACTAAAAGAGTCTCGACGCTAAACAGTAGCCCACTTCTCACGTAACTTGTATAGAATGTTCATCCATTTGTTTGTCTCAATATTATATGTAACCAACAACTCATTCCATCTATTATCAAACTGTGCTATTGACCTATCTTCATATACAAACTTCTTGAATTCTAAAAGGAACTCCAGATGGTCACTTATAACATGACTAAGATGTTTAGCAGCATTTTGGTACAAATGCCACAAACAAAGACGATGTTTGGTGTTTGGAAAAACTGCTCCAATAGCATTAATAATAGCAGCACATTGATCAGTGAATATCGTTTCGGGCTGCTTACCGGACATAGCTTGTAAGAAGGTTCTGAAAAGCCATTTAAATGATTCCGGGGTTTCATCAAACAACAATGCTGCACCAAAAAGGATTGTTTTTTTGTGATGGTTAACACCAAGCAGTGGAGCAAATGGCATCTCAAACTTGTTTGTCGAAAAAGTGGTATCAAAAGAAACAACTTCTCCAAAGACAGAATAATCCATGATAGCTTGCCCATCGGTCCAGCAGAAAAAAAGGATGGGTCCTCAACTTGTTTGCTCTTCAAATAATCCATTAGCGTCTGGGCATCTTTAGATTCCAAATACTTCTTTCGCTGAGTGCCTATGTAATTGTTGGAATCCATTTCTAAGAAAGGAACATGATCAGCGCCACCATACCATTCTCATAGAAACTATATATTTCAGATTGCTTGATTCCAGATGTCCACATTTGGTTGATCATGTGACGATCAGCTTCTAACAGCTGGCGTTGCGATCTAAGCATGTGAGACTTGTCCGGAGTTACAAGACCATGATTATGGTCAAGCACAACTTTCTGAATACTCCATATACCCTCCCGACTGATGGTGAATTGAACACAAGTTGTGCAGCACGTCCTGGTAGTGGCTCGCTCTTTCTTTGTTACATGCGTTGCATGAGTAGCCTTCACACCTTCTTTGCTGCAAAGTAAATGTCTAGAACATAAAGTCCCATCAGCTAGACGCTTCAAGTGGCACTTCCTTATACTGAATCCCTTACTTCTAGAAGAAGAATTATAAAAATCATATGCCTCTTCTTCGGACTGGAAAGTCATCCCAACTCTTGGAATAGCCTCATGACACGATGCATTCCCATTATCAGCCTGCAACAAATAAGAGTAACTAGTTGTCTAATTAGTGAAACTTTGTTGGATCTCCTCTCAGTTTTTGTTCTGAATAGCCATATTGTCTAGCTTAGTTTCATTTAAAACAAAGATGGTCCATTTATGTTTGAAAAGTCTGAGCTAGGAAATTTTACTTGATCACCATGTAGCGACTCCGTGTTAGTATCGTTGGTCGCATTGCTGCTCGCATCGACATCCTTCATAGGCGTAGTTGGCACACGGCTAGTCCCTTCTACTGTCCCGATCGGCAAGTCCAATACGATGGCGTCGGTGACCTCTGTCCGTTTAGACTCATCATCAACCTACAAGGGCCCAACACGATTACGTATGCACGATATGAGTGAAATCGATCGAAAAATAGATACATCGAGATGCATTATCTATTTTACCAGTATCGGATGATCCATTGGGATGTTCGTGAATCTATGGTTACGTCGTTGTGGTTGTGAATCCTGCTTCACCTCGTCGCTGGCCTGATAGATATGCAGTATCGTATATTCGTATTGCCGCTCGTGGAGTATACGATCGTGTCGTCACGTCGTCGTGCCGCCGGAACTACACTATCAAGATGAAACTGTCTGAGATCTATCTGATCAGACTCGCCGTCAATCTGCCAACAGAACAACACGATCGTGTAAGAATTCAATCAAAAAATGAGATGCAAGATGTTCCCTGCATCTAGTCGTCGTGCAACTCGTCGGCAACAAGCACCAGAAGCTATGGAGATTAGACGTTAACCTGATGGGGCAGCAGGCACCAGCAGCTATGTCCACGGCGGTGTTGTATGTGCCTTCGGTCGAGCCGCCGCGCTGCGGAGATTGGATGTTCCTGCTGCGCCGAGCCGCCGCGCCGCCAGCGGCTACTTTGATCTAGAAAAGAAACTGACGAGGAGATGGAGCTGTATGTATGTATAACTGGCTAGTAAAAAACGATCAGAAAGAAGACAAATACGTAGAGTAACTAGGTCATACGTCCTGAGATCTGGAGTGCCACGCGCCCTTGTTTGGAGTTGGTGGAGGCTGTGGACCAGGTCCGATAAAAAATTTCTCCGGTTCCTGGTGGGGTGGGCTCCGCCGCGATAGTACACAGGGCAATTGCAGGGCAGTAAAAATTTATGGTCCATAATACTGTACACAGAGCCGTACATCACCGGCGATTGAAGAAAAGGTTTGATATGACGCGACTGATTTGTGGGCCCGTGTTCACTATATCTCTCCTTCGTAGATCGTGCGTCCACTGAACAAAAATTTCTCCTCGGCCATTGCTATTTTCACACTATCCTAGCGTCGTGTGTCTCGTGCCGTGCTTACTCGATCTCCTCCATTACTTAATTTTACCTGTCGTTCTTGAGTTCTTGGACGAATGACGATGACGGCGACGTCTTCTATATCGATAGTCACCGGCAACGAAGGTGACGGCTACGGATGGATTTTTTTTTCTTGCCGTGAACCTAGATGTAGGTACGTACAGCCAATCATGCATACGTTCTCTGGCGGAGCATGCACGTCTCCTCGCTCTGTACTGTATGACGATGCACGTATGCATTCTCTAGATGCTTCTTAGCCATCCCATGATAACGAAATTCCGTGCTTGACAAGTTGACATACCTAGTCGATTCCCTGGCCCCGATGGAAAAGCAACCCACCAACTCGTTTTCAATAGGAAGAAAAAATTAAAAATATATGGCTAATTTGGTGCCGTTGGAGGCAATACAAAGAGTTAATAGCATAAAACCACCACTTTAGCCGCAAAATTTACTGTTTGGTATCAATTTACGAGTTTTTTTATACCAAAATCTATCAGATTTTTCGTTATTTGTAAAAAACACCAATTCGTATCTAATCCCGAATTGACACTAGTTCTGATAGCTCGGGCCCACCACCAGAGCTGGCATGGCACCGGTAGACGGCTCCCGGCACGCCCGTCCGTTAACGGCGCGCGGGCCCCACCCGTCCCCGTCGTGGACTACCACGGCCGGCCGCCATGGCAGCCTTGCCTGCACGCGCACACAGCTGTGCCTGCACGCTCACGCGGGAACTACATATCGAGCATGCACGCGACATTGCGCTGCTGCTCCGGCTTGGAGCACCACCCCTTCTGCATGTCGTCCGAGCCGCCCGTCTCCTCCATGGTATCTTTCTTGCTCAGCTAGTCAGCGACGGGCGCGGGGCGGTAGGCCGGCGAGCCGCGTGCGCCGGGTGGCGGACGCACAGGCGAGCGGCGAGCACGGACCTGCGGGGAGCGGCGAGGCGGACCTGCGGGGACCTGCAGGCATCGGGGAGCGGACCTGTGGGGAGCTGCGGGCGTCGGGAGCGGACCGGCGGGCGTCGGGGAGCGGCGAGTGCGGACCTGTGGGGAGCTGCGGGCATCGGGGAGCGGCCAGGCGGGGCCCGGCGGCGAGCGGCGACAGAGACAGGCGTCAGGGAGCGGTGACAGGGACAAGCAGGTGCGGGGCGACGAGCGGCGCCAGGGAGAGGCGCTCCCCGTCCGCGGGTGGAGGAAGTGCGGCAGGTGCGGGGCGGCGGCCGGCGGCCAACGAGCACAACTCCCCGTCCGCAGGTGGAGGAAGCACGGCGTCGTGCGCCTGAGGAAGACGGCCTTCATTTTAATTGGGTCAACGGGCGCTGTGGATAAGAAAAGGAAAGAAAAAAATTAGAATGAAAAAAAAAACTTAAATTAAACCATTTTTTGTTCTGTTTGTAAAAAAAACACAAGATTGAAAGATAAAATATACGGAGGTGTTTCTGCCAAAAAACATTGGGTCCTCGTGCCATGTCAGCCTGGCAGTGGGCTCGTCTTGTCAGTCCACGGTGGTGGGGCCCGCGCGTCGTTAACGGACGTAACGGTCGTGTCAGGAGCCGTCTACCGGGTGCCACGTCAGCTCTGGTGATAGGCCCGAGCTGTCAGAACCAGTGTCAATTCGGGATTAGATGCGAAAAATCTGGTATAAAAAGCGTAAAGTGGTACCAAAGAGTAAATTTTGCTGCTAAAGGGATGGTTTTATTCTATCAACTCCGATACAAACCGCAGAGTGCTTAGATACATGTGTGCAAATTAAAACCGAACCTTTCTTGATTAAAAGGAGAGGACAGGGCTAGAGATGAGACAAAGCCTACTGTGTAGTACTGTGATGAATTTAACTCGCAGTTTCTACAGTCGACAGCCTCGCCGGCGCTGGGGCTCGTGACTTTTTTTCCCAGGCCGGCTGCAGGCCTGCAACGCAGATGGAATTCTGAAGTTCACGACGGCATGAGAGGGACAGACCGGAGGGCGAAGAGGAGGGTCGCTAGGTATCGAATCTAACCCTCCCCGCAGGTGGCGAGGGGCGGTGCAGCGGTCGCTCCGGTCGGAGGGAAATGGTTGAGTTGGATGGAGGGAAGCTCTAGCCGACCACGAACCTGCAATGGACGGCGACCTCCGTGCACGGCTCAACCCCGCGGAGCGGGAGGTCGATGGCAGAGCAGAGTTCGAGGTGGACGACGACGTCAAATTGCTATGGTAGAGAGGCATCGGTGCCAAGATGCTCACGTTCGTCGAGGATGAGTTGGATGGCGTCTGGAACTCGAGGGAAAGCGATGAATGGCGTGACGGTGGGGAGCGAGAGACCAGGAGAGAGAGATACGGGACGACGGCGGGATGTGGAGCGGGAACCCTAGAGGTCAGGAGGTGAATTTTTCCGAGAGGCAAGGATGGGGCGAGTCCAGTTGGAGCGCTGGTTCCTGGTGGGGTGGGCTCCGCCGCAATAGTACACAGGGCAATTGCAGAGAATAATTGCAGTTGCAGGGCAGTAAAAATTTATGGTCCATAATACTGTACACAGAGCCGTACATCACCGGCGGGACCTTTGACCGGTAGGTTGGCAGGCACCTCATGGGACCTGAAACACGGTTTGCTTCTATACCGTTTCCGTATTATCCCTTCTTCTTGTTTAGACAAGGCGAGTTGATTACCATCAATCGACAGACACAAGGCCTAAAATTTCAGACTGCTCACGCTAGTCACCCAGAGACAGTACGTGAAGCAGATTGTTGACGAACTGGCCACCACGCATGTGCCTGTCGCAAAGGCTCTACACTGTGTTGTCCATTCAAGACCGATGCGAGGGGCTGTGTTCATTATTTGTCTCGCGCGCTCCGCTAACAAAAATTTCTCCTCCGAAGTCCGATCCGCTGCTGCTATTGTGACACTATCCGTGTCGAGCGTCTCGTGCCGCGCTTACTCCATATCCTCCATCACTTAATTTTACCTGTCGCTCTCGGACGACCGACTGACGACATCAACCGGCCGGCACCGGCAGCGAAGGATGCACGGCTAGGGTTAGATTTCTCGAACCGTGAATGTAGTAGCTAGTAGGTACCGCCAATCATGCATATGTTCTTGTCGGAGGATGCACGTTTCATCGCTCTCTATATGACGATGCGCATATGCTCTAGCTAGGTGCTTCCTGGCCGTGATAACGAAATTCCGTGCTTGACATGCTGCTTTATCTCTACGCTATAAAAGCGTTCATAACCGGCAACCTGATATATATTCCCCTGAACCGAGATTTTGATCTGCAAGTGCACTAGTACCTACCTACCTGGTCGATGGATTCCCTCCTGAAAAGGCAATTAAGTGACCTGGTTGGAAAGGCAACTTTGATTCTTTGTCCTCAACGAAAGAAAAAAATAAAATAATCAAACCCCCGAACCATCGTGACTGGCGGATCAAAACTAAATCTACCTATCGGTCGAACGAATTCAGTTTTGACTTTCTGAAATGATGATGATGATGATAATGATGATAGACGACTAAACAATTATGGTTGACATCATCACATGGCAGAAAGAGAAGAGGGAGCTGAGTCGTAGGCCATAGAACGGTAGGCAGGCAGGTTCATAGACGACATGAGCCTAGCTGGAACAACCGGCCTCCTCCTCGTCATCATCATCCACACATTATTGCCCATCGTGTTGTGCGCGGAGAGGTCCAGACAAGGCGGGTTGGGTCAGCTCGCAGCATCGTCAACGTGTTCAGATTTCTGCTGCTCCGAGACAGGGAAAGAAACCAACTGATCGATGCCCAGCAGCATGGACACACCACCCTTTCTGGGGTTTGTCCGTCGGAACCAAAATGGCCATTTTCTTTTCATCTTCTTTTGTGCTCTTCTCCGTTTGCACATATACTCGAACACGAGACAAAACAAACAAAAACGACACGCCACAAAAACAGCTGATACCATAAAACAGCTTCTGCAGTATCCGAAGGGTCCAACAAGTGCATGACAATTCTGATCCCCGCTAACTCATGAAGTTGCCGCGCTTGTTGTACTTTTTTTTTTTAGAAATGGGCGCATATATTACTCAAAGCAATGTTTACACCCGGCCTCTGCATAACTAGGATGCACACAGCCGTTCAACTACACACTTTATGTCCAACGGTAAAAAATAAAATTACAAATCATAGTAATAAGAAAAAGCGCCTCCAGCTAATGCTGATCAATACGGAGATCACGATGCCATCCATGTCGGGACAAAATATCCATCACCGTGTCCTCCAATCGCGTACACCCCTCCACAAATAAGTGGCGGAGGTCCATACGTTGGAGAGTAGTCCATGATCGGAGAATAGTTGTAGCTCGATAGATGACCTGCAAAGAAGACGACATAGTGTTATTAAAAATCTTGTCATTCTTACACAGCCAAAGCGACCAAATAATGGCAAGCGCTCTCACCCTAAACACAGTCCCATATTTATCATGTATCCCATATAACCAGTTACCAAAGACATTGGCAACCGATCGAGGGGGCGATAAAACCGAGGCCATTTGGATGATTGACCATATAGAGCGAGCAAATTTGCATTGGAAGAATAGATGTTTAATTGCCTCGTCCTGATGACAAAAAACACACTGTGTACTTCCGTGCCAATTCCTCTTAGCAAGATTGTCTCTTGTGAGAGTTACCCCTTTACGAAGATACCATGCAAATATTTTTGTTTTAAGGGGTATTTTCATCTTCCAAATTTTACTACTATTATCGACTGGAATATCAGGTTGAATCAAAGCTCTATACATCGAATCCACAGAAAATTTACCACTCTCTAGTAAATTCCATTTGAACTCGTCCACATCCTCTGACAACTGTATCGTGGCTAATCGAACTAAAAGATTGTTCCACGATAGTAGTCTAGGGCCAATTAGACTTCTTCTGAAAGTCACATTAGGAGTATTATTTTCCATTACCGTGGAAATTGTATCTCCTCTCTGTCTAACGATCGAGTAAAGGGCTGGATATTGTTCCCGAAGACTAGATTGGCCAAGCCATTTATCTTCCCAGAAACGAATCTGTGAACCATCCGTAATATTAAAAGTACCAAAACGAAAGAAGTGTTTCTTGGAAGCCATGAGTCCCGCCCAAAAATGTGAATCTCCCGGTTTCCAAACCATTTGAGACACCGCTTTGGATCTAACATACTTCCTCCATAACATGGTTTGCCATACACCACCTTCAGTAAGTAGTTTAAACAACCATTTACTCAATAGTGCGGTGTTTTTGACTTGCAAATCATGTATGCCCAGTCCACCATACTCTTTAGGTCGGCAAACCACATTCCATTTGGCCAGTCGATATTTCTTTTTTTCACTATCCCCTTGCCAAAAGAATCTTGATCGGAAATAGTCCATTTTCTTCAAGACCCCTTCGGCAATTGGAAGAACGAAATCATATACAATACCATATTGGTGAGTACTGAATTTATGAGAACTAGTCTTCCACCAAGGGATAGCAACTTGCCTGTCCAACTATTTAGACGTTTCTGTAGTCTTTCCTCAACGAGTTTCCATTCCGCAATCGTGAGACGCTGATAATGGATCGGTATTCCCAGATAGTTGATAGGAAAATGCCCTAGATCACAGCCGAAAAGATCAGCATATAGTTGGGCATCGTTAATGGCCTCGCTAAAACAATACGATTCACTTTTATGGAAATTAATTTTTAATCCAGAGAGTTGCTCAAATACTGATAGAATTAACTTCAGATTCTCGGCTTTCTCTAGATCATGTTCCATAAATAAAATTGTATCATCTGCATATTGAAGAATAGATAGACCTCCATCAACCAGATGGGGAACTAAACCTTCAAATTGGCCATCAGTCTTGGCTCTCTCGATGAGGATTGCCAACATATCAGCCACTATGTTAAATAGTATAGGCGATAGTGGATCCCCTTGCCTTAGTCCTTTTTTTGTTTGGAAATATTTACCAGTGTCGCCATTGACATCTATAGCAACACTACCTCCAGACACAAAAGATTGAATGAGAGCACACCACTCCTTCGAAAAACCTTTCATTCGGAGTGTTTGCTGGAGGAAAGACCAATTAACTTTGTCATAAGCCTTCTAAAAGTCAATCTTGAACAATACCCCATTTAATTTCTTGGAGTGTAGTTCATGGATTGTTTCATGCAGGATTACTACACCGTCTAGGATGTTTCTTCCTTGCATAAAAGCAGTTTGAGATGGGCGTACAACATGATCAGCAACCGAATTTAATCTAATCGTAGCAACTTTTGTGAAGATTTTAAAGCTAACGTTAAGAAGGCAGATTGGACGATACTGTTGTATTCGTTCCGCATTATTAACCATAGGTAATAAAATAATGTTGCCAAAATTGAGACTAAAAATGTCTAACTGGCCAGCATGTAAAAACTCAAAAATATGCATTAGATCCCCCTTAATGACTTCGCAGAATTTTCGGTAGAATTCCGCTAGAAAGCCATCTGGTCCTGACGCCTTATTATGTTCCATTTGAAAAACCGCTATCTTGACCTCCTCCTCCGTATAGGGGACGGTTAGAAAGTTGTTCTCCTCAAGAGAAACCTTAGGAGTATCAGTTGTTTGGGATTCATCCAAAGAGAACGAATTCTCATGCGATGCCCCAAACAGAGACTTGTAATAAGCAGTAATATACGATTTCAGTTGCTCCTGACCCTCAATGGTACCTTCATCCTGAACAAGAGAGTGAATAAGTTTCTTTTTATGCTTGCCAATGGCAACCCGCGCTTGTTGTACTACCCCCACTACCTCCTAGGTCGCTAGGTTTGGGTTAGGCAGACCTAGATCCGGCACCGATCTACCACGTATGCGCCAGGTGGGTCGATGCGGTGGTTCTCTTGCTGCTCTCCGAGTGCGAGATGGATGCCGGGGTGGCGACTCTAGAAGGTGAACTGCACAATCGGCTCTATGGAGAGTGGCATGGGAGCGGTGGTGGCGTGGCTCTTTGGTCAGGGACGGAGCTTGAAAAATTCTCAATGGGGTCAGTGCTATATTACCACTATTTTGCTTGTGTCATTTTGCTAAAATATACATTAATTAGTAATACTTAATTAAGAGATTGCTAGTTTTCACTAGGGTCAGATGACACCAGCGACTATATGTTATCACCGTCCCTGTCTTTGGTCATGTGGGAGGCGAGAAGCGGGCGGTAGAGGATCCTAGTGTTGGCAGCGCTTCGGTAAAAGTTATCTTCCCCGCGTTAATGCTCCAGGTGAAAACCTTTGGCCGTCTTGGTCTCGATGACAACGGCGTCGTTACCCTTTTGGAAGCGTCGTCGTGGAGCTCCGGTATCTTTCGGTCTTGTTCTGTTGACATCGGTAGACAAGCTTATATCTTGGTTTGAGGCTCTTCTGGCGCTGGTGTGGGCGGCCTCAACTGCTTCCTATCTTATGCAAGCGACATGGTTTCACTGCGCTCTGTCCTCGTTGTCCGCTGGCAGGATCAGCGCTTCGCGGCCCGGAGTGAGAGGGCATGCGACGACTTAGTGGGTGCGGTGCGACGGCGTTTTGTGGTTTCATAAGAAGGCGTGATGGCATGTCTGATTAGTTGTCTCTAGTGTCTCTCCAAGGTGTGGCTACTCTTGTTTAACACACAGACTATAGCATACATGCATGTGGGTGTCGGGAGGAGCCGTAAATGACCGGCGGGGCCACTGACCGGTAGGCTGGCAGGCACGTCATGGGACCTGAAACACGGTTTATCATCCACCACCAGCCTAACACGGGTTCATACATGTCGGGTTTCCCAGCATTAAATTTCAGACTGCTCACACTAGTCAGACTGAGACAAAGAAGCGGATTGTTGTTGATGCACGGCATGGACGCCACACCTGAAAGTTTTGGTGGTTTCGTTTCTAGCGTGTGTTCGTCTGCTGGCTGGGCTTCACGTGCAGGCCCGCACAAATGGCCGTGTCGGCCGTTCTCTCTGTTATGTCGCCTTCCTCTGTGATAAGCAAATGGTATAATATGAAGAATGATACAAACAGAGATCACGCTCATGCACGTGAGTGTTCTTGGAGACGGCAGCTTCGGTTTCTTCTGCTGCACACAATACTTCATCACAGGACAAAACAACAACACAAAATATATAATTTGGAGATGTAAAACCACGTGTACTCAATCCACATAATACAAAATATTTTAATTTGGTATTTTACACATTTGTAGGAGAAATCATTGGCTACATCCCGAATATTTTAGATTTTTTCTAAACTCATAAATATGTTTTCTCTTCTGATTGAGCCGCCAGAGGTTTCCGCTCTGATCAAACATACAGAACATATCAGCTAGATGGGCCAAGGAAGGCAATTCCCAGCGGAAGCCAATGGATAACTGGACTGGCACGCGATTGTGCAGCCTTCTGATCGAGCGAGCCGCGGATTCACCTCAGATCAAAGACACAAGAGCAATAAGATGTGCCAAGAAAACAAATTTGCCGTGGGGATGAACACGAAGAGCAGAGTTCAGTTACTATAAGATGCACCAGGGAATCGATTGAAATCGCCTGAATCCCGTGGCCGCTGATCACTCTCTATATACTACTCCCTTCGTTCGGAAATATAAGACCTTTTAGATTTGTGAATCAAATGTATCTAGACGTCTTTTAGTATATAGGTTCGTAAAGATTCGGAGTGAACCTATACACTAAAAGGTGTCTACATACATTCATTTCACGAAGCTAGAATGTATTATATTTCCGAACGGAGGGAGTAGTAATTAAGTTTCCTTGGTTTATATTATCCTCCTCACTTCAGTGGGACAAACTTCTCCAGTCTCAATACTGTCCTCCGCCAGAGAGGAGAGGGGAAGGGCCGGACGTCCCTAGATCTAGGGAAGCAGGGCGCTGAGGTTGGGGAGAGTAACAAGAGACGAGGAGCGAGACTATTGGAGAGGTGAGGGTAGATGAGAGTTGAGTGTTTATCGAGAACATGTATTCAAAATGTGCCTTTCCAAAGTGTGGGTTGGCTATTATTTCAGGGGTGTGGTCACGCATGAAGCACGATCTGCACGCTTGTTTTGTTTGTTTATAGGGTTGTCTCATTGTTTTTTTTTTGGATTTACAATTGTTTTATGGATGGTTACAGAAAATATATGTTTTTTTTGCTTTTTTTCGAGAAAAAAAGTTAGGGATGACAGTTCGGACGGAACCCAAAACGGAAGAGGCAGCCCAGAATCGATTGAAATTGCTCCAATCCCATGTGTTCTGATCAATCTCTATATAACTAAATTTCCTCAGTCCATATTATCCTCCTCATTTCATTGGAGATGACCTTCTCCCGTGTCGACGCCGGCCACCGCCGAAGAGGAAAGGGGAATGGGCCGGATGGCCCTGGATCTGGGAAGCAAGGGCAGTGTGGTTGGGGAGAGGAGCGAAAGAGGAGAAGTGGGTCTGTTGGAGATGTGAGGGTATATGAGAGTTAAAGATTTATCGAGAAGATATTTGAAATGTGGCTAGCCAAAGTTAGCGTGGGTTGGCAATTGTTTTAGGAGTAATACTACACATACGGACCAGGTTTACAAAAATCGCTTACGGAATCACGCATGGGCGGGTGGAAATCAGAACATGGCCCGTTTTTTCAACTAGAAGTCAAATTTCAGCCAACCAATTTTGCCAACGTTGGTCCGTAAACTTTCCGTAGAGTGATCAGTCCGTAGCTCTAGGATTGAGGAAATTGCACAAACCACCACTTATTGCAGTCGTCGTTGCGCAAAACATCAACTTTTCATATTTCTTGCACAAACCACTAACTATTGGTATAATAGATTGCACGCAGGTCTAAATCTCATATTAAGTGGATTAACCGCAATCTTTACGACCGGGCCCATGATATAAGGATCTGATGTCCATGTGTCATTATCTATTTTTTTTATCTTTTTGAAAAAAATAAAAATTCCAATTATTGAAAAAATATTCTTTCAAAATTTTCTAGATTAGTTAGTTTAGGGTTGTTTATATTATTTTAATTACCGAAAGTTTTTTATTTTTTTGAAAAAGTTTGAAAACAACTCAGTAGATAATGACACGTTGACACAACATCATCACTGCTTGTGGATCCTGGTCATCAGATTTTAATTAAACAACCTAATCTAGAATTTGGACCTGTGTGGAGCGTATTACACCAATAGTTGGTGAACCGTGCAAAAAAACAGGTAAAATTGATGTTTTGCGCAACGATAACAGCAACGTGTGGTGATTTGTGCAATTTGCTCCTCTAGGATTTCTGTTGTTTTAGGGATGGTTTCATATAATATCTGGCTTTATGCCTTCATTGAACTTTCTTTTAAGGATGGTACAGTTTGCCTTCATTGAATTTTCTTTTACGGATGGTAGGTAGTTTGGACGGAACCTAAAAGAAAACAAGCATGCATATCGTGTTCCATGCAAAACCACACCCTTAAAACAAAGGCCAGCTAGCCCACCCTAACTGCAGACAAGCACATTTAAAATATCATTTTCTTTTACACAACAAAGGACGTCCATTATATTTCTCCTTTGTACGTCGATCGTACGTCCAGTGAACAAAATTTTCTCCTCCGCCATTGCTATTTTCACACTATCCTAACATCATGTTTTTCGTGCCGTGACTTAACTTTTTTCTTGAACGGTGAAAGGGTCTAGAAGACCCCAGAAGCTGCATATAGAAACACGTGGCAGGTATAAGAAATCAGGAGGCCTTTTACATCGAGCACCCTAGCCAAGCTAGACAAAAAAGAAAAGGGCCTCCAAATTGCAAAAAGCACCCTAGGACTAAAAGGTAAAAAGCAATCGCGGCAACCTCCAGCCAACGGCGAGGTCAGGGTCTCTTGCTCGTGACGCCCATCGAACCGGAGAGGAAACGAAACCGCCAGCCCTCTCCCGTACCCGGCGGGGACGAACCACTTGCCAAGAACACGAGGTCGAGCACCAGCGCCGCGCTTCAGGTAAGGGCCTCCCATGGAGGTTGGATCCCGAGGCCGCCTTTCGGCCAGAACGGGCAGCAGTCTGGCAGTTCTCCTGCTGCCAAAGGACCACTGCGAGAAAGATCTTGAGGACGCAGCTTCCACTGTCTCCAGCTTCGTCTTCCGTATCGAGGCGCCTAACCTCCTATCCATCGCCACCGTGGCAGGCCGAAAGAAGGAGAGGAGGCTCGACGTCGAACATGCCGCCGAAGAACCAACGAGCTTTATTGACGAGCCGCCGAAAAACAGCCCCCCACTACAAGCTTTAGCCACTGAAGCTAGAAGAAGGGGGTTAGCCAGCGACCTCCCGACGCCACTCACACATGCCGCGGAGTAACTCGGAGGCGAACCCATACTCAGCCACCCGCCAGGCTCCGACCCCCTCCCCCCGCCGCCACGGCCGGCCAGAAGGGAGACAGAACCTCGCCGCTGCTGAAGAAGGGCGAAGTCCAAAGGGCGACGAAGGAGAGGCGGTGCGCTGCAGTCCCCTCCTCCCTCGCCACCATGGCCGGCCGAGGAGAAGAGCTGCAGCCACCACAACGACGTCGCCCCAAACGCTGGCTTATTTGCGGAGATCCCTCTCACCAGCACCACCACCGCTGGCAGCCACCAAACGACCACCACCGCAACAACGAACTGGTAGAGGCTGCTCCAGATCTGGCTGGGAAGAACTGGAGCCCTACTCCAACTACACGGGACTGAGCCCGAGCCTACTCTACAGCAACCTACGGGCGGCCAACAGCCCTTCCCCCATCCCGTCCGGCCGGCAGGGCTGCCGGAGAAGAGGAGGGGAGGCGACGAGGATTTTTGGGCTGCTTTGAGAGAGCGAGAGGATGAGACGCGTTCTTCTAGTGCCGTGACTTAACTTTACATGTCGCTCTAGGACGACAGCGACATGTTTGATATCGACGGGCACCGGCAGCAAAGGCGACGGCGACGGCTGCGGATGGATTTTTGTAACGGTGAACCTAGATGTACGTACGGCCTACTGCCAATCATGCGTATGTTCCGGCTCTAGATGCTTCCTGGCCATCCCACGACAACGAAATTCCCTTCTCGATTTACCTGGTTTAGTCGCACATGCATGCTGCTTTATACTAGTACTAAAAGCGTTAATAAGAAGCAACCTAGGATATATTCCTCCTAAACCGTGATTTTGATCTGCGCTTTTCCAAGTCGGTTCCCTTCTGAAAAGACAATTTAGTGACATGGTTGTTGGATCGACCTTTTCATGGCGTGGATGGAAAAGCAACTGAAACTCGTTCTCAACGGAAAAAAAAAATACAAATAGTTGAAGCCCGGTGGTGAAGTTTCACGCGTGTACTCGCTCCGTCCTAAAACAGACGTCGAAAATTTGGCTAAATTTGATGTGTATATATATATAAACACACACACTTTAGTACTACTGCTAGATACATCCAAATTTTAAGATTTTTCTTTTCCTCGGGAACAATCAACCTGGATCGAACCATCGTGACGACTGGCGGATTAAAACTAATCTAGTACCTGTTGGTCGAACGAATTCAGTTTTGACTTTGTGAAAGGATGATGATGATGACAGATGAGTAAACAATCATGGGATGGAGTGGCAGGAAGAGAAGAGGGAGCTGAGTCGTCGGCCACTGGACGCTATTATATGCAGGCAGGTTCAGAGACACGGCCGTTGTCACTCCTCCTCCTCGTCATCATCCACACGCAGCAGCAGTAACTGATATCGAGAGGTCGAGACAAGGCGGGTCGGTTCAGCTCGCAACATGTTTAGATTTCAGACTGCTGCTGCTCCGAGACGGGGAAAGAAACCAGCATGGATGGACACACTATCCTTCCTGGTTTGGGTTTCGGCCTTCTCCTGTTCAGAAATAAGTGTCGCGGATTTGTCTGTCGGAACCAAAACGGCCACTCTTTTTCCCTGCTCTCTTGTGCTCTCCTGCCTGTGTTTGCACAGACTTGAAATGGCATGGGAGACCTTCAGTTTCAGTTTCAAGTTTCAGAGGCACCCAACAAGTGCGTGGCAATTCTGATGTCAACTATCAGTACTACATCTCCACATGCCTGTGTGTGCCTGTACGTCTCTGTATCATCATCATTCATGCATTAGGTGCACCCCAGGAGGTGGTCAGCTGTTGGTGTCACTCGCGGACTGTTACCGGCAGATAGGCGACACCGATCGCGTTGTCATCGATCAATCTTACTTCGGAATCGCTCGTCGGATGGCACCCATGAATTCAGATCAAAGAAACTAAAATGGGTGCCCAGAGTTTCAGTTCAGAACTTGAGATGACAGACAAGACGAGCTGAAACTGGGATGAACAAGAAGAGCAGAGTAAAGTTAAGGAGCAGCAGCAGCAGCAGCAGCAAGGGGATTCGACTGAAATTGCTCGAATCGAATCCCCTTCAAGCCGATCGACCTCTATAATTAAATTTCTTTCTTTTTATATTCATCATCATCATCATCATCTCATCGGGATGCCAAAGTAATTTCAGTGCAGCCTATATGTACAGCAAAGGTGGGCGGGCGGTATATTACATGGATTTTTTTTTTGTGCGCGGGGGGTGGGTGGGATCGACGGACGGACGGAAGAATCAATCACCCACCTCGCACCTCCTCAATCCTTCTTCACGGCGGCGGCGGCGGCGGCGCCGTCGTCGTCGCAGACGCCGCGCTTGCCGTAGCAATGCAGAAAGACCCAGAGCAGTGCGGCGTTGAGGAGGGTGTTGACCACCCATGCCCCGATGCCGCTGCACCCGCCGGCGACGGCGCCTCCGAAGTGCATCCAGACGACCCCCGCGTGGCAGACCAGGTTGCAGCAGAGCAGGCCCAGCTGGCAGGCGAGGGCCACGGGCGCGCCCCGGGCTGCGGGGAGGCCCGCGCCGACCCAGAACCGGAAGCCGAAGGCGACGGTGTGCGCGAGCGTGGAGGCGAGGATGGCGAGCACCTGGAAGGACTGGGAGAACTCGAGCCAGAGGAAGGCCATGGCGACGGAGGCCGCGTGCGCGAACGCCCGGGCCGCGTTGGAGCCGCCGCGCCGGCGCTGGAGCACCGCCAGCAGGCCCCGCGCCGCGTGGAGGTAGCGGGAGAGGTAGTAGGCGTAGGACCAGAAGAAGACGCGGCCCGAGGAGCGGGTGCCCGGCGGGAAGCAGAGGAGCCAGCGGAAGGGCGTGGTGCGCGACCGGCCCCGCCAGGACCACCGCGTGTCGCGTATCTCGGCGACGGCGGAGAGGAGGGTGCCCGTGAAGATGAGGGCCGAGACGGCCGCCATGAGGAAGGCGTGCGTGGGCGGGATGGGGCCGAGCGGGAGGGGCTTGCGGCGGCGGAGCAGGGAGAGGAAGGCGTCCAGGAGGAGGCAGAGGGAGATGTAGGCGGCGAGGAAGCCCAGGAGGAAGGCCCAGGTGGAGAACCAGAGGCCGTTCGAGGGGCTCCAACGGAAGCTCACGATCGCCGGGTGCTCCGCCAGCCAGTACCGGGCCACGTCGCCGGCGGCGAGCACGGCGGCCATTGGTGGGAGGAGGAGGTTGTTGCGGTCGTGTGGTGCCGAGGATGAAAAGGGATTTGGGAATGGGGACGCCAAATATATACTACACCAAAGCCTGGTCTTCGTTTTGTTTGCCGGTCAGACTGGGTGGACCCCGTCGTGGGTAGCTGGCCCAGCCTATTCTCTCTGGGTCTGGGGTCGGGTCCAGGGCCGGACAAGGCCCGATGAAAAAGTTATCCATTTCTCACTGTCGTTAAGGTGGTAAATCCATACATCAAGAACACATATAAATGCAATTATCAAATACTGTCGTAAACCTTGAGCCGCCTGCAAACTTGTAATCTTGCATCAAATTTGGTATAAATCACTTGTCTCTTCTTCACATTTGCTTACCCGATCATACTTTGCGGATCCAGTCATGGGCAGCTTGCCCTAGCTCGGTATCCCAGGGTTTGGTTCCTTCTACTCCAGGCCATGATTTTCATAAAAGCCACCATGAATTGTTACCATCTGAAATTGTAAAAACCCGCATATACATTGTGCACTAAAAGATGATTTCTTTAGGGTTCGTCTATGACTAAGTCGACCGTGATTTTTCTATATGTCTTAAAAAGATCGCAAGTATTTTTCTACAACTGAGGTTGCACTTCTTTTAGTAGTGGATTTAGACACGTGAAAGAAGATTTGGAACTAGAAAAGCCATTATTTAATCTTGTTTGGATGGGCTTGGGCCCGGCCTCTTAGATCTGGGCTTCTAAAAACCCGCCAAATATTCCCACATGTTTCCTTCCGGTGAAAAGCCCCCTTGGATAACAAATGCATCCTTTAAGTAAAACGAGAATATACTTAGAAATGTGCTTGTCTATAGTTAGCGTGGGTTGGCCATTGTTTTAGGGGTGCGGTCATGGATGAAGCACGATATGCATGCTTGTTTTGTTTTGTGGGATCCACACCAACCTCAATTGTTTGTTGCCATAGGAGTTCACCATCATCATGCAAGTCTTGCCACAGAAAACTTACGTGTGTATAGTAGTCTCCACTTCGAATCGAACACTATACACATGTAACTAGCTAGGTAGTTATGCAATTGTCTGCACTGGCTAGCAAGATTACCTGTAGCCACCATGGCTATCGCTGATGCCATATATGGTGGTTGAGAGGTGGATGGGCTTGAGAGGGCCCAGGGCCCCTACATGGCATGTGCACTCAAGCCGGCCGGGAGCTCCATGTCTGTGGCCACGTCTCTCTAGTGTTTCCCAGCAAGTAGGAATTGCACGGTGTCGCTTCACAACCATCCAAGCTCACTATCATGGCCGTGCTGGGCACTACCAACTTCGACCAAATCACACGAGGCGATGGGGGGCCTCGCCGCGCGCGTCAACCACACATGACAGGCACGACAACGATGAAGGAGAATCAGTGGGAGGAAGAGGTGGTTCACTGGGTTTTTTTCTCCGCCTCCGGAGTCACCCAGGAGAGCGACCCAGGAGGCCCGCTCGAATCTGATGTCAATTAGAGATGCAAGTGACTCAACAATAGGGTAACCTGTATCCCTTTTACTTTAATAACAAAATGAACTAACTTTTGCAATGACATAATCATTTTAAAAAAGTTACTTCATTTCTTTTTTAAACTATAGAGGCATAGCATACCCCAATAGTGACCCACTTGCATCTCTAATGCAAAAAAAAAACCACCGTCATATTATTAATGCAACATTTAAACAAATGAAAACATATTTTAAAATTTGTTTGTCCAAAGTTAGCGTGTGTTGACCATTATTTTAGGGGTGTGGCCATGCATTAAGCACGATATGCATGCTTGTTTTGTATCGTTTTGGGGATCCGGGGATCCGTCCACACCAGCCTAAATTGTGTTTGCTGCCATAGGAGTTCACCGGCATCATGCATGTCTTGCCACGGAAAAGTTACGTGCGTATGAGTAGTGTCCACTTGGAATTTAACACTACAACATGTGGCTACTAGTAGTTTAGTATGCAACTGTCGGCACCGGCCGTTATGAATTAGACTTAGAGACAGATTAGGACAGATATGTCGCATTGGACAAACTTGTCAAAGCGTGTGTGGACATGACCATGGAAAGAAAACATACTATAGTACTACACAGTAGTATGGAGTATAAAGTTGTGGTAGACGATGTGGCAGCTGGCAGAGCATGTGGATATACTCTCGAATCATGTTTTCGTCAAGCTCTATAAATAAAGCAATATCCTTATGTGTGAATACTAATTTTCTTCTTCTTATATATGTGGCTTTATTTGTTTTTCTTTACTCCTTCGCCTCCAGAGAGTGTGAGAAGGCGATTAGGGATTCTATGCCTCCTGTTAGCGTCGCTGGGGGCATCTGCCCCGACTCCCGTGGCCTTCGGGCCATGGAAGCAGGGTGGATCTCGGCCCCTGCTGGCAGGAGGGCCCCCTTTTCCTAATTTTATGTTCAAAATTTGGTGGGGCGGCGTTCAAGTGGTGGTGGCGTCTTCTTCTTGAATAAATTCTTCCCGGCTTCAGCCCTATCTCGATGGTGAGGTCGAGAAGCTCACAGGAGTGTTGTGGTCCTTAAGGACTTCTTCTGGCTGTGGGGATCTTTGGATCGTCAACTGTTTCATCAGCGGTTCATCCTTCTTCTTCGTCTTCGGGGCGAATGTGACCTTCTGGGTTCTTTTGGCGATTTCTCGTCCGCAACCAACAACGTCAGACCAGCTCTAGGAGGAGCGGCAGCGGTGGCGCGATGTCAACATGGCCTAGAGGTTGAAGATAAAGGGCATCTCAAGGATTTCAATGTAATTTCGTTTTCATGAGGTGTTTTGTACTGTTCGTTTTTTAATGCCAAAGTTCTATTTGAAAAAAAAGAACCAAGTAGTGCATCTCAAAATCGCACACTATGATCGAAGAAGAACCAGACTACAAACAAATGCCTAAATATTGATGTGACTGAACAGATGGAAAAGCGTAGTACACTCACCACTATCTGCTTATCTGCATCATTTAATTAAATTATGTGAGGCTATTTTAGAGATTGTAGTCAGACATGTCAATTATCCAACCTAAAAAACTAACAAAATGTTTTTATGTGATTGAACTTGAAACTATTGTGTATTATATCAATATATTTATCTCAATGTCCATATGCAGTCATATAAGAAATGAGTTTATTCATATCTGTTTCGAATTGAGAAAACATCTGATCCACATTCGTATTCGAGTAACAGCCGCTTTGCATTCATATACGCATCCGTATTTGTTTTAAGAATATGGAAATGGATGTGGGAAGGGCACTATCCGATCTAAATCCGATCCGCCACCCCTATCTATGACAGAACAAATGGAAAAACGTAGTACACTCATCGCGCATGCCTTTTTTTATTTTTCAACTTTTTTTAGACAAATTAACACTACACTCCTTTTAGTAATGGCCTTAGACATGTGAAAATAGATTTTCGGAAGAGTTGGAACTGGAGAGAACCGTTATTTAATCTTGTTTTCGATGGGTTGAGTCCAGCCTCTCCGATCCGGGCTTCTGAAAACTCGCCAAATGTTGCCATATGTTTTTCGGCTAAAAACACACAAAAAAATATGTTTTTTCTGCTAAAGAGCCTCCTAAGATAACTAATGCATCCTTTAATTAAATACTATATAAAAGAGAAGATTATTTAGAATGTGCGTGTGCCCAAAGTTAGCGCGTGGGTTGGCTACTCTTGTTTTAGGGGTGTGGACATGCATTAAGCAGCATGATATCAATATGCTTATTTTGTTTTGCTTTTGGGATCTGTTCACACTAACCTAAATTGTTTGTTAACACTATAAAAATATACAATGTACATGTGATTTTGAAACGGTCAGCTGCGGCACATGTGATTTTTGTAAGTTGTAACGAATTCGCGTCGGTTGCAACCGAAGGAAAATAGAGTAGAATATAGCTAGGTTTGTCGTGGGATGCACTGATTGACCAGTGATCGCGACAGTGTGTGTGGTGATGCTAGCTCCGTTAATTATTAGACTAGAGGCAGATTAGGACAGAGATAGATGCCACGTTTTGGACAAACTTGTCAAAGCGTGTATGGACATGAATAGCGGAGCGGCCTGTTTTCTGCAATAGCTAAGGAAAATAAAAGATTTCTACCAGTAGTTGGCACCTGGCACTATGCAACTGAAATAATTGGGGTTGTCCATGAATAATGCAAGGAAGGATTTTTGTTTGAAGCGTATTACTGGTCTGAACTTAGGGTTGTCTGGGTTGACCATTGTATTTGGGGTTGCTTAGTCACTAAGGTTTCACTTGATTGGGATATGGCTTTCAAACTCTCCTCTAAGCAGGTGCCGGAGTTGATCTTAGGTCTAGAGCTAGGTGTAGTGGCTTCTTGCCAGTAGTTAGGAGTAGGTGGCCGATCTGTTCTGGCCAGATCTGGCTCATCCAGCTGTGGCGGCGGCCTCTGTCTCTCCGGCGGCCGGAGTGGGCGGCGGTGGTCCGGCGGCTTGGGATCTCCTTCAATAAAGCCAGTTTGCTCTATCCCCTTTGCGGTGCGGCGTTGCTCCTCGCTCCTCTTCCGGCCGGCCGTGGCGGCGGGGGGAAGGGGGTTGGGGCCGGCGGTGTCGCGGCGAGGAGAGGGGGTGGAGGGTCCTCTGCTCTGCCGCTTCTGTGCGGTGGCAGGCGGTCGCCTTGGACAAGGCCCCATCGACTTCTTTGGCTGAAGGGGATGGTGGCGTTGCTCAGTGTGAGCCCTTGTCTCTGCCTTTTGCGCTTCTGTGCCTGCCCGGCTTTGAACGTGAAGCGGGTGGCGGCTCTTCCGCTGGCCAGCCGTGGCGGCGAGGGGCGGAAGAGGCGCTGCTGGTCTTATCCTGGTCTTGGCGGCTCGGTGTGCTCGTACGTGTTGGTGCTCTGGCGCAGCACCGCGCGGTCTCCGAGTTCCTTCCGTGTCGAGCTCCTGAGGTGGGAGTCGATGGCGAAAGGGATTGGAGCGGGCGGTTCAATAGAGCGTCGTTCTGGGCTGCGCGCTGCCGGCCGCCTTGTCTTCGTCTACAACCCGGCCGACCAAGGTGGCGAGGGGGGAAGCGACTGAAGACGAGGATGCTGGTGGAGTTCGCGGTCTGCTGCTGCGTGGTTGGTTCCCGGCCAAGCCGATCTTTTTCGCCGGTGCCCCTCCACCCATGGCAGGAGTGGGTTCGGGGGCTGGCCGCGCTTTCCTGCTGGTGATGGCTGGGGTTCTTCCACGCGCAGCGGCGGGAGATGTGGAAGCACTTCTCGTGAGCTCTCTATCTGTGGTGATTTTTGCCCATGGTCAACGCCGGTGAGCTCCGGCAAAGCTCAACCTCCATCGGGAGGCCCTCTTCTGGATCGGCGGTCGCGCTCATCGGCGACATCGAGGCAAGTGGTTCGTCCCCGCAGCGATGCTCGATGGCAACCCTGCCGTTCCCTTTGCTCGGCGGTGGAGAAAGAGGAAGATTCATTTTCACCGAAAAAAATCTTTAGAAGTGTTTGTCCTGCAAATATTGGGGGACCTCAGTGTAATTTGCTTTTCTCATGGGGTCCTCTATGTAATCTTGTACCTCCACTGTTTATTTTAATGTGAGCTTCCTGGTCCTTCGAGGCCTTTCCCGTTCAAAAAAAATTCTCCTCTAAGCGGCGACTTTGGAATTCAAAAATCATGTTCATGACCACAGACACAGCTCCTCCTCCTAGATTGAAAAGATGATTTAGGGTTTTGTGTGTGGGTCAAAAGTCCCGCATGTGCTCCACTTATATAGTGATGACCACGTACAAGTTAATACGTATACAACACGTATACGTGATACACGACAGACGGGTTCGTCATTATACAATTCTAACACTCCCCCGTAATCTATCTAACATCTGTCGTGTGGCTGGTTTAGTGAATACATCAGCTAGCTAGTCATAAGTGGAGATGAACCTGACATTCAGTTCACCGACTGCTACTAGTTCTCGCACAAAATGAAAATTAATCTCAATGTGCTTAGTTCGAGCATGAAAGACTGGATTCGTCGTCAGGTAAGTAGCCATAAGATTATCACACCAATATATAGGGTTACGTGATGGCTCAATGCACGGCGCCTAGAAAAGTGCTGGTGCGTGGTTCATGTAGAGCTCGTTGGGAATCCCAAGAGGAAGGTATGATGAGCATAGCAGCAAGTTTCCCCCAGTTAAGAAACCAAGGTTTAATCGAACCAGTAGGAGCAAGGAAACACCCCAAATGTGTTACTAGCTGAGCTTTGGCAGGGCGCACTACCGGTGCTAGTAGCAACGTGGAGACCTGCACAACACAACCACAGAACTTTGTCCCCAACTTGCGATGAGGTTGTCAATCTCACCGTGTTTTGCGGAAAACAAAGGATTAAACGTATCGAATGGAAAGAAGTAAAAGTTTGCAGAAAGTAAACACAAAGCAGTAAAAGATTGTAGATTGTATGTAAAGAAAAAGGACTGGGATCCATAGTTCAGTAGAGGTGACTCTCCTTAAGATAGATAACATGCTAGGTGAACAAATTACAGCGGGGCAATTGACAAACACCAAGAAAGCAATACATGCATATACTAATCATCTTGACTCCTTTGAGACTTGATTGGGCATTATAACATAATACATAGACCGCCATCCAACTGCATCTATGACTAATAATCCACCTTCAGGTTATCATCCGAACCCCCTCCAGTATTAAGTTGCAAGCAACAAATTATTGCTTTACGAACTGCGTGTAAAGTAAACAATACGATTGTTCTATGAACAAAGGATTGTTGTTTTCTCCCTAGTAGCAACAGCACATCTAGTACCTTAGAGATTTCTGTCACTTCCCCAGATTACCAGAGGCATGAACCCACTATCGAGCATAAATACTAACTCTTGGAGTTGCTAGCATCTACTTGGCCAAGATAGCTACTAACAACAGAAAGCATGCAAGATCACAAATAACAAACACATGATAGAATCAATAATCAATCTGAAATAGCATCTCAATATCCATCGGATCCCCGCAAACACAACATACATAATTACAAATAGATGATCTTGATCATGAACGGAGCTCACAAGATCTAAACATGAAAGCACAAAGGAGGAGAACCAGCCATCTAGCTACTACATGGATCCGTAGTCCAAGGATGAACTACTCACGCATCACACCGGAGGCTTGCATGGTGATGAAGAAGGCCTCCAGGGAGAATTCCCCTCTCCGGTAGGGTGCCGGGAAGATCTTCAGATCCCTCCCGATCTAGGGATGGAGATGACGGCGGCTACATACTCTTTCGTGGATTTTTGATCAGGTACTTAGGGTTTACGTCCCGAGGGCATCTTATAGTCGGAAGGGGAGGCCAAGGGGGTCCTAGGGCTGGCCACACCACCCCCTGGCGCGGGCCAGGCCTGGCCGCGCGGCTAGGTGGTGTGGCTGCCCTCTGGCCTCTCTCCGTCTCGTATTCTGGCACTTGATGACATCCGGAAAGATAGGCACTTTGGCTTTTGTCTCGTCCAATTCCGAGAATATTCATTTTATGACTTTCCTGGAACCAAAAACAACAGAAAACGGGCAGCTGGCACTGTGGCTCTTGTTAATAGGTTAGTCCAAGAAATCATAAGAAAAGTACTCCAAAGTTGGAACAAAACACAAGAAAGTGGATAAAACCAAGCATGGAACATCAAAAATTATAGATACATTTGCAATGTATCATTACGCTGCCGAGTCATACCAAGCTCCTTAAGTAGAGAGTCTACATAGCTTCAGCAACACCATTAGCTAATGCCTTATACTCTGCCTCAGCACTGGACCTCGAGACTGTGGGTTGCTTATTCGAACTCCAAGAGATGAGGTTCAGACCAACAAACATGGAAAGCCCACTCGTGGACCGTCTATCATCCACACATCCTGCCCAATCCACATCCGTAAAAATACTGATAACATATGATGATGACTTGCAAATAATCAAGCCAATCTGCAATATTCGTTTGACATATCACAAAATTTGCTTCACGGACTCCTAGTGTACATTAGTGGGCTACAACAGAAACTGACAAACCTTGTTTACCGTAAAAGAAATATCCGGACGAGTGAGAGTCAAATACTATAGTCCGCCGACAACATGCGATACCGGAATGAATCATCTGCACTGAGCAGTGTGCCCGAATCCCGAGCCAAGGCCTCAGATGCTACAAGAGGAGTGGTGGCAGTAACAATTCTCCATGTTGACTCGATGGAGAAGATCAATAGCATACTTACGTTGAGTCAATGTCAGCCCCCTAAATTGTATGATGCCTCCAGTCCAAGGAAGTACTCCAGTCGTCCCACGTCCTCAATAGGAAAACTGTTAGAGAGAGGACGAACTAGAAAATCCACATCCTTCTGAGTAGAGCCATCAATGACAATATCATTCACATAGCCGAGCATGAATATCTACACCCCATCGTGTGAGAAAATGAAGAGTGACATATCAGCCTTCGAGGAAACAAAACCAAGTTGATGGAGAAGCTGACTCAGTCGCACATACCAAGCCCGTGGCGACTATTTCAGGCCATAAATAGACTACTGAAGCTTACAAATATGAGAAGGATACCTTACATCTTCCATGTCTAGCGGTTGTTGCATGTAGACGTCCTTAGCCAGGATCCCACGCAAGAAAGCATTGCTGACATCAACCTATTGAAGACTCCAGTCGCGAGAGGCTGTGAGAGACAATACCAGGCAAACTATGGCCGGCTTCACGACTGGACTGGAAGTATCACCCTAGTCAATCCCATGCTGTTGAGTAAAACCACGAGCTACTAACCGTGCTTTGTGCTTGTCGATAGACCCATCAGGATGGTGCTTGATTTTGATGATTGATGGCCCAAAATATATCGAGCTCGTTGGGGAACCCCAAGAGGAATGTATGAAGAGCACAATAGCAAGTTTTCCCTCAGTATGAAACCGAGGTTTAAGCGAACCAGTAGGAGCAAGGAAACACCCCAAAGGTGTTGCTAGCTGAACTTTGGCTGGGCACACTACCGGTGCCAGCAGCAACGTGGAGACCTGCACAACACAACCACAGAACTCTATCCCCAACTTGCGATGAGGTTGTCAATCTCACCGGTTTTGCTAAAAACAAAGGATTAAACGTATCGAGTGAAAGAAAGTAATAGTCTACAGAAAGTAAACACAAAGCAGTAAACAGTTGATTGTAGATTGATAGTAAAAGAAAGGACCGGGGTCCATAGTTCACTAGAGGTGGCTCTCCTTAAGATAGATAACATGTTGGGTGAACAAATTACAGCGGGGCAATTGACAAACATCGAGAAATCATACAAGCATATACTACTCATCTTGACTCCTTTGAGATTCGATTGGGCATTACAACATTATACATATACCGCCATACAACTGCATTTATGACTAATAATCCACCTTCAGGTTATCATCCGAACCCCCTCCAGTATTAAGTTGCAAGCAACGGATAATTGCATTACGAATTGCGTGTAAAGGAAACAATACGATTGTTTTATGAACAAAGGGTTGTTGTTTTCTCCCTAGTAGCAACAACACATCTAGTACCTTAGAGATTTCTGTCACTCCCCTAGATTACCAGAGGCATGAACCCACTATCGAGCATAAATACTAACTCTTGGAGTTGCTAGCATCTACTTGGCCAAGATAGCTACTAGCAACATAAAGCATGCAAGATCATAAATAACAAATACATGATAGAATCAATAATCAATATGAAATAGCATCTCGATATCCATCGGATCCCCACAAACACAACATGCAGAATTACAAATAGGTGATCTTGATCTTGATCATGAACGGAGCTCACAAGATCTAAACATGATAGCACAAAGGAGGAGAACCAGCCATCTAGCTACAACATGGACCTATAGTCCAGAGATGAACTACTCACGAATCACACCGGAGGCTTGCATGATGATGAAGAAGGCCTCCAGGGTGAATTCCCCTCTCTGGCAGGGTCCGGAAAGAGCTTCAGATCCCTCCCGATCTAGGGATGGAGATGACGGAAGCTACAGACTCTTTCGTGGAATTTTGATCGGGTACTTAGGGTTTCCGTATCAGAGGCAACTTATAGGCGGAAGGAGAGGCCGAGGGGGTGCCTGGGGCGGCCAGACCACACCCTAGCGTGGGTCAGGCCTAGCCGCGTGGCCAGGTGGTGTTGCCGGGCCCCAGCCCCTCTCCGTCTCGTATTCTAGCTTCAGGTATCCCTCGGTGAAAAACTGACTTTGGCTTTTGTCCCGTCCAATTCCGAGAATATTCATTTTCTGACTTTCCTGGAACCAAAAACAGGCTGCTGGCACTGTGGCTCTTGTTAATAGGTTAGTCCAAGAAATCATATGAAAAGTACTCCAAAGTGTGGACCAAACAGAAGAAAGTAGATAAAACCAAGCATGGAACATCAAAAATTATGGATACGTTTGCAACGTATCAACATCCCCAAGCTTAACGCCTGCTCGTCCTCGAGTAGGTAAGTGATAAAAAGAAAGAATAATTTTTGAGCTGACATGCACCATTATAAACTTGATCAAAGTATTTGTAAAACATTTAAAGCTGGGATCATAGTACTTCAATCATAACATGAAAGACAAAGTTCTAGCAATAAGACAAACAAACTATGTTGCAACATGAAAAGGCACAAACAAAAGATTAATGGATAACAATCCTTTGCAAGACGTTGTTTGTTTCACATAAAGAAAGCATAACATAGTAACATTCAGCTTGTCCCTCATAGAGTAGCAATCATAAATGCATATAACACCTTCAAAGTTCATAAGAGTGACTAGATACAAATAGTTTTAAAACAAGCAATATCAAAGCTATGTATCAATCAACAAGTCTTGGGACAATGAATAGAACTAAGAATAGCCACTATGCTCTCAAAGTAGGTGCATAAAGATAGAAGGTGGAGACTCAACATAAAAGTAAAAGAAAGGCCTTTATAGAAGGAAGTAGGGATTCAAGTTTCATAAAGAGCTTCCAAAAATTATGGTACTGAATAGCTTTCAGCTCTCATTGCCCCTATCATAAGCATCTTGAAGTGATTAAGGTTAAAGTGAACAAACTATGGTGTATATGCTTGACGAAGTATAAGTTGGAAATCTCATGTCCCTTGAATACGAGGGCCGCTCCTCATGCTACTCAAGTTTAGTCACCGGTAAGATCTTGTCATCGTAAGTACATGTGTATCATAGAGAACCGCCAACGGGGTACCCTTTGCCCGATGATATGGAAGAATCCCCATATCAAAATGATAAGGCAAGCAGACAACGAGCATCTCGGCAATCTTCTTATTTACCATGGGAAAATGGTGCTTTTTTCTCTCTTTCCTCTTTTCATATATCTCCTTTTTCTCTTTTTCTCAATATCTGACTCTTTATTTATAAGAAGAATGCTTCATAGACAGCTCATTATGGTTACACTGCAGGTTTCCACCATGTCAGCATGGATTAGACCAGCGACCCAGGCATTTCTCGAACACATATACATAACTCCATGGACTTACAAGCTCCCCTTTCATTTCACACCGACGACATCCATAGACAAAAGAGCATGATATCAACTAGGTACAAAGTACAAGTGCAATGCTGAAAGCGTTCCCCATGACAACATGGTTATACTAATCCCCAACAAATAAGTGTAAGCATATACAACATAGACGACACAATGGTTCAAGTTTATTAAGGGCAAGAAAAGTAAAGTGTGTCATCAAGTTCGTGAGAACTTTAATCACTAGTTTTTCTCATTGATACATTGCAAATGTATCTATAATTTTTGATGTTCTATGCTTGGTTTTATCCACTTTCTTGTGTTTTGTCCACACTTTGGAGTACTTTTCATACACTTTCTTGGACTACCCTATTAACAAGATGCCACAGTGCCAGGTGCCTGTTTTCTGCTGTTTTTGGTTCCAGGAAAGTCATAAAATGAATATTCTCGGAATTGGACGAGACAAAAGCCAAAGTCGATATTTTACCGGAAGACTCACGGAGCCAGAAGACGAGACGGAGAGGGGCCATAGGGTGGCCACACCATATGGTGGCGCGGGCTAGCCCTGGCCGCGCCACCAGGTGGTGTGGGCCCCCTGGCTGCCCACCGACCTTGCCTCTTCGCCTATAAGAAGCCTCCCGATGCGGAAACCCTAAATCGTCAAGCCTCCAGCCACGAATAGTTCCGTAGCGCCGCCGCCACCGAAGGGGAGATTCGGGGGATAGAAAGTCTCTGTTCCGGCACCCTGCCTGGACGGGGAAGTGCCCCTAGAGCCATCTCCATCGATCTCCATCACCATTGCTGATTCCCATGATGAGGAGTGAGTAGTTCTCTCTCGAGGCTAAGGGTTCTACCGGTAGCTATGTGTTCATCTCTCTCTATGCATGATCTTACTAAGATCATGAGCTTGTAATCTATAGATCTACCTTGCTACTCAAGTGCTTTATTAGATCTCTGCTCTCCCCATGTGTGTGAAAGTGACAGCGTGCTCACCATGGTGGCACTTAGGCTAGAGATTACAAATACTTGTTATGAGTTATATTTGGAGTTGGATGTATTTATGAAATTGTGGTGTTTGTTGGACTCATCTAGTACTCAAGGTGACAGTGTGGGGTTTTCTAGATGGGGAAGGCTTACTTTGAGGTGTGTTGTTATAGCCCTACCAACGATTAGAATGTCCAACCGGAGAGTAGTTCAGCGTAGTATCATAAAGAAGAATATATTTATATGAGAGTGTTCACTAGTGAAAGTATGATCCCTAGGCCTTGTTTCTAAGCATTGAAACACCGCTTGCAATTAGATTTGTTACATGTTTGCTTGCTTTCATCTTTATTTCAGTTTTACTTTAGTCTTTTCCACGCCATCAAGCTATTTTCTATCACCGTTACCACTTATAATTATCCATACCACTTGTATTTCACTATGTCTTCGCCGAACTAGTGCACTTATACACCTGACAAGTGTATTGGGTGTGTTGGGGACACAAGAGACTTCTTGTATCTTGATTGCAGGGTTGCTTGAGAGGGAATAACTTTGACCACTTCCTCCCTGAGTTCGATAAACCTTGGGTGATCCACTTAAGGGAAAACTTGCTGCTGTTCTACAAAGCTTTGCACTTGGAGGCCCAACAACTGTCTACAAGAATAGAAGTGCGTAGACATCAAGCTATTTTCTGGCGCCATTGCCGGGGTGGTAAGGTAAAAGGTATTCACATTGGAGGATTAAAGAAGAAGAACCTCCCACGGAAACGCCTATTTTCTGGCGCTGTTGCCGGGGAGCATAGCTTTATTTATCAAGTCCACTTGGAATCACTATTGTTCAAGCTAAGTTTATTTTCTCCTTGTTTGCTTGTTTCTTTATAAAAAAATACAAAAAAGGGGTAGTTCCTACTCTAGTTGTTATTTTCGTTGGTCTGTTATTGTCTTGTTTTATCATGCTTTGAAACTGAAACTTATTGGCAAGGTGGGTTCACGGAAGATCAAAAATATTATTATAAGGAACACCGCTTATCACAAAAAGGGAAACACTTATGGGAACAAATTGATAAATTGTATACCATTACTAGAAACGTATGCTCTACTTATAATGTTACTTATTGCTGTGATAAATCCTACTGCAGAAAGAGGTATAAACACCTCCGTTTTCAATGTGAGTATAATGATAATGATACCATATCTTCTTATGCTAAATGAATTTATGACTTTTATGATGCGGAACAAATTTAAGAATTTATTGCTTGGAAGGGTGCTTTTGAACTTGCTAGTTTGCTTGAAAATATTGATGACTCACCTTACAAATATGATGTTTATGGTATACTTAAAATTTTCTTTGATAATTACAAGGATGAAAATGGCTATATTCTTGAATATATTAATAGATGCTTTCCACAAATGGAAGAGACTAATGCCTTGCAGGATCCTATGGAAGAAGAAATTGATGAACCTGAAATCTCATTAGATGAAAAAGAGGAGGAGAGTGATGAACAAAAGGAGGAAGAATGGATCTACCCATGCCTACCTTCTAATGAGAGTAACTCTTTATCCCTTACATTATTTGATTGTCCTCCGTGCTTACTAAAGGAGGATGAATGTTATGTTCCTGAGGATTCTTTTGAAAATGTTTATAATAAAGCTCTAGTGCTTGTAGATCATGAAGAGCATGCTTTATGTGATAGTTATATTGTTGAGTTTATTCATGAGGCTACTGAAAATTATTATGAGAGAGGAAAATATGGTTGTAGAAGTTTTCATGGTATTGAAACACCTCTCTATGTGCTGAAAGTTTTGAAATTACTCTTGTTTTATCTTCCTATGCCTGTCACTTTGTTCTTTGTGAATTTATTTGCATACACGATTCCTATGCTTAGGAAGTGGGTTAGACTTAAATGTGTTTTGAATTTGCTTCTTGATGATCTCTTTTACTTCAACTCATTTTTGTTATGTGAGCATCATCTCAAACTATCATGCCTGAAGATGATAATATGTCTATTATTATTGGGAGACCTTTTTTTAAATACTGCAGGAGCTGTTATTAATTGTAATCAAGGGAAGGTGACCTTCAATGTTAATGACAAGGAACATACTGTCTATTTCCCCAAGAAGATTGAAAGGACTTATGGTTTGAATTCAATTGAACATGTTGAGGGCATTCAAGTTGGAAAAATATATTGTCCCATACCAAGAGAAAAATTTGAAACTATTATGATTGGGACCATTGCTATCAAGGTTGAGGTAACATAATCATAACTGGAATACAAAGTTTTGTCTCATATGGATTTGTTTTGGTAACAAGACCTGATCAACCTTGTTAACAAAAGGATTTCATTGAACAAAACAATGTTTTCACCATGATTATCTCCGCTTACTTCTATTCTATCCATTTTAGTTTTTGCTTATGCCTAACTTAAAGGCGTTAAAGAAAAGTACTTATTGGGAGATAACCCAAAAGTTTTAGATGAGTCTTGGAAGCTATTACTTCAGTAATAACCGCTCCTTATCCTTTTTTTCTTTTTGTGCCAAGAGTAACCGCTAATGAGAGAGAAGTAATGATTGGGAAAGTTGCTGTCCCGAAACAGATTTATGTGCTTCACCGTAAACATTCGTGTAAAATCTCTGAACATCTTTTTGAGGCGTGAATTTTTGTGCTTTTGCCCCAGGTTGTTATCTAACTTTCGTTAGTTCAACACTTTTTGATTTGAGTAACAGAAGGTCTTCAAAAAAATTTGTCTTTACCTGCTGGTCTGTTTTGACAGATTTCTGCCATTTTCTGCATTTGCTTCTTGTTGGTTCCTTTTTGAGTTCTTTTGGGGAATTTAGATTTTTTAGGGAAGTGCTATAGTATCTAGTGTTCTAATGGAAGTTTATTTGGTGTTAGAACTGAACCTTAAGACCTATTATCTTGAGTGCACTAATGTTGCTAATAAAGATTGTGTGAAGTTTTGTATGAAGGAAAAATTTCAGGTGTATGGAAGGAATGAGTAATGAGATGAAGGATGGACTAAAGCTCAAGCTTGGGGATGTCATGCGTGTCACCCCAAGAAATATCCAAGAAGTACAAGCGTCAAAGCTTGGGGATGCCCAAGGCATCCCCTTTCTTCATTAATAAAAATCCCAGGTTTCTTCCAAACGCTTCATTTTTATTGTTTCATGCACAATTGTGTTGTTCTTGGAGCGTCTTCTTTTTCGTTTTCGTTTTGGTTTTTGGTTTGCTTTTGTTTGCTTAGTTTTCTGAATAAATTGGTTGGACCCCCTCTTTCATACATTGGTTTTCAAATAGTTTGGTTTGGTTTGGAAAAGAGTAGGAAAGTTCATGCTTAAGTGGTAAAGAGAGCTTGTTTTTGACTGTGGCCTATACTTTGTCATGCCATGCTTCATATTTTTTTGGCTTTATGCTTAGTATTCTTTGCTGTAGCATGACTTGTTATAAACAATTGAGATTGCTTAATGTGCCTTGGATGAATCATGCGTTGTTTTAGCATATTAAAGCATAGTATAGTGGTATTCTCCTTTGATGCTTTATTTGGGCTGACTTGGCGCATGCTCACACCATGTTATGACTATCTCAAGTCACTATAAGCCTTTATGATCTTTTAGTTTTCAACTTGTAGTATCACTTTATGCTTTGATCAATTATCACTACAAGAAACTAGGCATGTAGAGATGCACAATCTCAGGGATAGAGACATTTTATAACATCTCTATGGCACCATAGAGTCGTAGTTATAAAGCGTCTCACAGGCGTCTCCTTATGCACTGTCTCAAAGCTCTAAGGGACGCTTTGCTGAGCGCGTCTACAAGGAGATGAGACGTTTGTATTGCATCTCTACGAGCCTAAAGACGCTTTTGTATATGGATTTGCATATCGTCTCTACCAACCCTAGCGACACTATATTACGACTCAAATATATTAGCGACATAATCGTCCTATGGTACAAATGTCACCGCTAATTTTTATTTTTCATTTCATTGAAACAGAATTATTCCTTGTCGATCTGAAACATTTGTGCACGTCTTCACAACATACTAACAACTAAAAGATGTTTCGTGTGTTCTTGAAGAAGGCATTGCATATACAAAATTGCATTGTTCATATACGGGATGAAGAAAATATAGTGGCTCGTGGAGTACTTAAGTTGACAACAATTTAGCACATCCACGTGCTGGTAATACATTTGGAAATATCATACATATTTACATTCATTCTATCTCCAAGAAAATATGATCTATCTAATAATTTTCTATTTACAGTCCTTTCACTATATTTGTTCATGTCCTACTCCTTTGCAGTCATCCAATACCTGTAAATCATTCAAACCAGATATAAGTTAATGGAATCTTTAGCTCATTGAAACAATGCATCACACAAATTTAAAGGTGCATTCCACCGTTAGACCAAATTTTATAGCAAGGCAAGAAAAGAAGTCAACTGACCAGGAAAAAAAATACTATAGATCGCACTTGTGATACATGACGAATTGACTATGCACTTGCTGCTCCAGCGGTTAATTCCACCAATGCCGCTCCAAGAACTTTGCGAAAACCAATGGTGACATGAGCATCGCTTGAAACTTTCAGCATAAAAGTGTATTGAAATGTCGGACTAGATGGAAAATGTTTGTAACAAGAATCCCATAACAAGAATGGCTCTTCAGATATTTCTGATACAAAGCCGAGTAGCTGGAAACAGTTTTACTTCACTCAAAATAGATCGATCAGTTCCATTAGTAGTACGTCCCAGGCACTGCATTGAGCTCCTGTTTGTAAACGAATCCAAAAAAAACATCAAATTTCAACTACAAATATCACACCGAGTAACATGGCAAGGAGATGAGGCCAATGTAGGAACTGCACAATGGGAAGCATTACATAACCGAGCCATAAAAAGAATCTACAACCAATTGAGCTGTCCTCGGTTCAATAGGTCTGTAACTTCAGTCACATATTGCTCACGTTCATGATTGTATACAGAAAGCTTAGCTATGCATATGTTGTAGGTTCTATAAAATACTGTAGCTCTTACCGTACTGCATCCATGTAAAATACCATAAGTTGGTTGTACTGACGAATCATTCTGCAAACCTCACCCACCCCTCGTCCCTCGATCATACAGTCACCTTCCAACTTAGTAAGAGCTACTGCTTTTTTTTCAAGTTGAGGGACACAGTCCCTAATTTCATTACAAGAATGAAACCGGATAAAAAACGATTCTGGTTTGTGAAACCTTACTAGAGATTACTGATTGTCCAAAACTGTGAGAGTAGAGTGGAATGTAAATTGATACCCTTTCAATCCTTCGTATGACCATTAATTTTTAAGTAACAGACAATGAGGAAACGCGCCTGTTAGGGGCAAACCTTGTAATCGTTGAAGCAAATCAGGTAGAGCAGGTGAAGGTTGGGCTGGGGAAGGAGGGGCGTGGCCTGGAGCATGCATCACACGGAGAATGGCGCGGTTGTCTTGACGAAGGGGACGGGCGGGCAAAGCTCGCTCGTCGCTGAGATGTGGCTAATGCGGATCTCGTTGCTGGGGAACGACGGGGCTCCCCTCTGTGTCGCGCTTGATCGAGAAATCCTCCGCGTGACCGAGGAAATAACCGCCGGGGCTGTCGCAGTGTCACAGAACCGCCGCCGACAAGCGGCGAAGGGCACATCATCGCCATGGGATAATTGGAGGGAGCTGGAGACTAGGAGGGGAACGAAGAGAGGGATGGAGAGGTTGAGAAGCGTAGTCTCGCCGTCACGCAGTGTGTACACACTGCTTGGACGGAGGATGATGTGGCGGCAGCTCTAGGGTTTGTTTGGTTTGCTTTTCTAAATCACGGGGAGAGGATGGCTATCGTGGGTTCTTGATTTTTTTAGCGAATCATGGGTTCTAGTTGGATTTTTTCTGACAGAAAGGTTCTAGTTGGATTATGTAGACCTGGGATGTGTATATTTTGGGACGACCAGAGTAGCGTCTTAGCAAACGTCCTTATACATCGTTTATTATTCATGTTGAGACGAAAATAAACAACGTCAAATAAATAGCGTCTCTAGGTGATGAATTTGTTGTAGTGGATGTTTTGTCGCTCTGCATGATTAATGCCATTATTGCTCTCTTAGTTTGTCGCTCCCAGTCTTTTGCTAGCCTCCACAACCAAGTATGAGTTCCACTCATGTATCCAACTCTCTAAACCAAGTTATTCCAAAGAGTCCACCATACCTACCTATTAGCATATGCTATTCCAAGTATATTCATGTTTTTGTTTACCTTCCAAATTAAACTTGTTTACCATCAAGCTATTTTCTATCACCGTTACCACTTATAATTATCCATACCACTTGTATTTCACTATCTCTTCGCCGAACTAGTGCACCTATACACCTGACAAGTGTATTGGGTGTGTTGGGGACACAAGAGACTTCTTGTATCTTGATTGCAGGGTTGCTTGAGAGGGAATACCTTTGACCACTTCCTCTCTGAGTTCGATAAACCTTGGGTGATCCACTTAAGGGAAAATTTGCTGATGTTCTACAAACCTCTGCACTTGGAGGCCCAACAACTGTCTACAAGAATAGAAGTGCGTAGACATCACTCATAACAAGTTTAATTCGGAAGGTAGATAAATACATGAATATACTTGGAATAGCAAATGCTAGTAGGTAGATATGGTGGACTCTTTGGAATAACTTGGTTTTAGGAGTTGGGTGCATGATTGGAACTCATACTTGGTTGCGGAGGCTAGCAAAAGACTGGGAGCGACAAACTAAGAGAGCAATAATGGTCATAATCATGCAGAGCGACAAAACATCATTGATCAAAGCATAAAGTGATACTACAAGTTGAAAACTAAAGGATCATAAAGGCTTATGGTGACTTGGGATAGTCATAACATGGTGTGAGCATGCTCCAAGTCAACCCAAATAAAGCATCAAAGGACAATACCACTATACTATGCTTTAATATGCTAAAACAACGCATGGTCCTTCCAAGGCACATTAAGCAATCTCAATTGTTTATAACAAGTAGTGCTATAACAAAGAATACTAAGCATAAAGCCAAAACAATATCGAGCATGGCATGACAAAGCATAGGCCACCGTAAAAAACAAGCTCTCTTTACCACTTAAGCATGAATTTTCCTACTCCTTTTCCAATCCAAACCAAACTATTTGAAAACAAATGTATGAAAGAGGGGGTCCAACCTATTTATTCAGAAAACTAAGAAAACAAAGCAAACAAAAAACCAAAACAAAAACGAAAAAGAAGACGCTCTAAGAACAACACAACTGTGCATGAAACAATAAAAATGAAGCGTTTGAAAGAAATCTGGGATTTTTATTGATGAAGTGGGGGATGCCTTGGGCATCCCCAAGCTTTGACGCTTGTACTTCTTGGATATTTCTTGGGGTGACACGCATGGCATCCCCAAACTTGAGCTTTAGTCCATCTTTCATCTCATTACTCATTTCTTCCATACACCTGGAATTTTTCCTTCATACAAAACTTCACACAATCTTTATTAGCAACCTTAGTGCACTCAAGATAATAAGTATTAAGGTTCAGTTATAACACCAATAAAACTTCCATTAAAATACTAGCTACTGTAGTACTTCCCTCAAAAATCTCAATTCCGCAAAAGAACTCAAAAAGGAACCAACAAGAAGCAAATACAGAAAATGGCAGAAATCTGTTAAAACAGACCAGCTGGTAAAGATGAATTTTTTTGAAGACTTCTATTGCTCAAATCAAAAAGTGTTGAACTAACTAAAGTTATATAACAACCTGGGGAAGAAGCACAAAAATTCACTTCTCAAAAGGACTTACAGAGATTTTACACGAATTTTTACGGTGAAGCACAGAAATCTGTTTCGGGACAACAACTTTCCCAATCATTACTTCTCTCTCATTAGAGGTTACTCTTGGCACAAAAAGCAAATAAAAAGGATAAGGAGCGGTTATTACTGAAGCAATAACTTCCAAGACTCATCTAAAACTTTTGGGTTATCTCTCAATAAGTACTTTTCTTTAACGCCTTTAAGTTAGGCATGATAGTTTGAGAAGATGCTCACATAAGAAATATGAATTGAAGTAAAAGAGAGCATGAAGAAGCAAATTCAAAACACATTTAAGTCTAACCCACTTCCTATGCATAGGAATCTTGTAAGAAAATAAATCAAAAAATCACATAGTAACAAGAATGGGTAGATAAAACAATAGCAACTTCAAAACTTTCAGCACATAGAGAGGTGTTCCATTATCATGAAAACTTCTACAACCATATTTTCCTCTCTCATAATAATTTTCAGTAGCCTCATGAATAAACTCAACAATATAACTATCACATAAAGCATCATTTTCATGATCTACAAACACTAGAGCTTTATTATAAACATTTTCAAAAGAATCCGCAAGAACATGACATTCGTCCTCCTTTGGTAAGCATGGGGGACAATCAAATAATGTAAGGGGTAAAGAGTTACTCTCATTAGAAGGTAGGGATGGGTAGATCCATTCTTCCTCCTCTTGATCATCACTCTCCTCCTCTTTTTCATCTAATGAGTTTCCAATTTCAGCAATTTCTTCTTCCATAGGCTCCTGCAAGGCATTAGTCTCTTCCATTGGTGGAGAGCATCTATTAAGATATTCAAGAATATATAGCCATTTTCTACCTTGTAATTATCAAAGCAAAATTTAAGTATACCATAAACCTCATATTTATAAGGTGAATCATCAGTATTTTCAAGCAAACTAGCAAGTTCAAATGCACCCTTGCAAGCAATAAATTCTTCAATTTGTTCCACATCATAAAATTCATAATTCCCTTTAACATAAGAAGATATGGTAACATTATAATTATACTCACATTGAAAAGGGAGGTGTTTATACCTCCTACAGTAACAACATTTATCAAAGGAATAAGTAACATTATAAGTAGAGCACACGTTTATAGTAATGGTATACAATTTATCAATTTGTTTACATAAGTGTTTCCCTTTTTGTGACAAGCGGTGTTCCTTATGATAATATTTTTGTTCTTCCGTGAACCCACCTTGCCAATTAGATTCAGTTCTAAAGAAACCAACCATTGATAGTAAGCATGATAAAGCAAGACAATAACAGACCAACGAAAATACCAACTATAGTAGGAACTAAATTTTGTGTGTTTTTGATAAAAAAACAAGCAAACAAAGCAAAAATAAACTAAGCAAAACAAAAACAACAAAGTAAAGAGATTGGTTATGAGGGACTCCCCTTGTGAAGATGTCCTTGACTCCCCGGCAACGGCGCCAGAAAAATACTTTGATGGCGCGTGGTTGACGTGGGAGCTTCTTCTTCTTCAGTCCCCGGCAACGGCGCCAGAAAAATAGCTTGATGGCCCAAAATATATCGAGCTCATTAGGGAACCCCAAGAGGAAGGTATGATGAGCACATCAGCAAGTTTTCCCTCAGTATGAAACCAAGGTTTAATCGAACCAGTAAGAGCAAGGAAACACCCCAAAGGTGTTGCTAGCTGAACTTTGGCAGGGCGCACTACCGATGCCAGCAGCAACGTGGATACCTACACAACACAACCACAGAACTCTGTCCCGAACATGCGATGAGGTTGTCAATCTCACCGGTTTTGCTGAAAACAAAGGATTAAACGTATCGAGTGGAAGAAAGTAGTAGTTTGCAGAAAGTAACACAAAGCAGTAAACAGTTGATTGTAGATTGATAGTAAAATAAAGGACCGGGGTCCATAGTTTACTAGAGGCGGCTCTCCTTAAGATAGGTAACATGTTGTGTGAACAAATTACATCGGGGCAATTGACAAACATCGAAAAGCATACAAGCATATACTACTCATCTTGACTCCATTGAGATTCGATTGGGCATTACAACATTATACATAGACTGCCATCCAACTGCATCTATGACTAATAATCCACCTTCAGGTTATCATCCGAACCCCCTCCAGTATTAAGTTGGAAGCAACGGATAATTGCATTACGAATTGCGTGTAAAGTAAACAATACGATTGTTCTATGAACAAAGGGTTGTTGTTTTCTCCCTAGTAGCAACAACACATCTAGTACCTTAGAGATTTCTTTCACTTCCCCAGATTACCAGAGGCATGAACCCACTATCGAGCATAAATACTAACTCTTGGAGTTGCTAGCATCTACTTGGCCAAGATGGCTACTAACAACGGAAAACATGCAAGATCACAAATAATAAAGACATGATAGAATCAATAATCAATCTGAAATAGCATCTCAATATCCATCGTATCCTCGTAAACACAACATGCAGAATTACAAATAGGTGATCTTGATCATGAACGGAGCTCACAAGATCTAAACATGATAGCACAAAGGAGGAGAACCAGCCATCTAGCTACTACATAGACCCGTAGTCAAGAGATGAACTACTCACGCATCACACCGGAGGCTTGCATGATGATGAAGAAGGCCTCCAGGGTGAATTCCCCACTTCGGCAGGGTGCAGGGAAGAGCTTCAGATCCCTCCCGATCTAGGGATGGAGATGACGGCGGCTACAGACTCTTTCGTTGAATTTTGATCGGGTACTTAGGGTTTTCGTATCATAGGCAACTTATAGGCAGAAGGAGAGGCCGAGGGGGTACCTGGGACGGCCAGACCACCCCCTGGCGTGGGTCAGTCCTAGCCGCATGGCCAGGTGGTGTGGCTGGGCCCTAGCCCCTCTCCGTCTCGTATTCTTTCTCCAGGTGTCCCTTGGTGAAAAACTGACATTGGATTTTGTCCCGTCCAACCCGAGAATATTCATTTTATGACTTTCCTGGAACCAAAAACACCAGAAAACAGGCAGCTGACACTGTGGCTCTTGTTAATAGGTTAGTCCAAGAAATCATATGAAAAGTACTCCAAAGTGTGGACAAAACACAAGAAAGTAGATAAAACCAAGCATGGAACATCAAAAATTATGAATACGTTTGCAACGTATCAATGATCCACTTGCTGCAACGATATTGACGCCAGGCGGTCAAGGAACCAGGGTCCATGTGCTAGTTTGTTGCAAAGCAACAAACTCATCCGACATGATTGCATGCCACGCCGACTCGAGAAGTGCCTCTCGCTGTGATGTTGGAGCAGCAAAGAACATGCGGCGGCGTGAATCATTACGGAACATGCCGTCGGTGTATACCTTCTTGCGACGAGTATGATCACGATGACGAGTGAACATCATATGCTGAGGCTCGACAGGTGGGACAGCCGGGGGCGTCGCAGCCGATGGCGTGGAAGTGGGCGACACGAGCTAGTCAGGAGCGGATGAAACCAACCCATGGGCTGGTGCATGCGGAACCGGGGCAGCCGTAGGCGACTATGGCAGCTCATGCACATCAATCCCATGCGCCCCGTGTATGTCGATCGCATGCTCCATGGAGCAATCGGAAGGAGGTGTCAGCATCTGCACAGTAACACAACCACCTTGCACAGGTGGATCAGTAGACAAATAGGACATGTTATAACTTTGCACAAGCTAACTAGTAACTGGTTCATTAGACGAAAAACGAATAGTTTGTTCAAGAGTGGACACATCAATAGAGACACTGGGAGTGGCAAACAAAAACGCAGACTCATCAAACACAACGTCATGTGAGATGTAAATTCTCCTTGTGGATCTATCCAAGCACATATACCCCTTATGTATAGGGCTATACCCCGAAAAACACACATCTTAGAATGGAATTCTAATTTGTGGGAGTTATATTTACGAAGGCTAGGCCAACAGGCACACCCAAAAATACGAAGGAAGGAGTAGTCAGGTTGAATATGCATGAATCTATAAAGACGTGTTTCCTTGTTGATGACATGTGTAGGCATACGGTTAATAAGAAAACACGTAGTAAGGAAAGCTTCATCCAAATAACGTAGAGGAAGCTGCGAGTGTGCAAGAAGGGAAAGACCTGTCTCGACCAAGTGACGGTGGTTGCGCTCAGTAACCCCGTTTTGTTGAGAGGTGTCAGGGCACGAGACATGATGAACTATGCTTGTGTGCTCAAAATACTGATAAAGTTGATGATATTCCCCACCCCAATCAGACTGAACTGCCTTGATCTTGGCATCCAAAAGAGCTTCAACATGAGCCTGGAACACATAAAAGACTTCCTCGACATTAGACTTGTGTTTGAGAAGATATATCCAGCAAAAATGAGAATAGTCGTACAAAAAGCTAACATAATACTTATACCCCCCATAGAAAACACTGTCCGGTCCCCAAACAACGAAGTGAATCAATTCAAGAGGTACAGTAGAAACACGAGGAGACGATGTGTAAGGTAACTGATGACTTTTGGCACGTTGACAAGCTTCACATACTAAATAATTATTGCCTGTAGGAGAACACAAAAGGTCATTGGTTCTAACAATATTTTGAACTATATTATTCGATGGATGACTAAGGCATTGATGCCATTGCTAGGAAGTGGCACCAGCCGACGCATAACGTGAAGAAGATGAAGCTTTGACGAATGGGATGGGATATAGACCACCTTGACTCCTACCAAGAAGGACCCTCCTCATGGTTTTGTCCTTTACACAGAAAAAGTGACGGTAAAATTCAACAAACACGTCATTGTCACAAACAAGACGATAAACAGAAAGGATATTTAGATGAGCATCGGGCGCATGAATAATATTTTTGAGATGAAGTGATGAACCAGTTAAAAGTGAATGACCAATATGCGAAATTGACAAACCTGCACCGTTGGCCACTTGCACATGATCCTTTCCACCGTAGCGCTCATAAGCCAGAAGATGTGCCAGCTCGCTTGTTAGGTGATCTGTCGTTCCCGAATCCGTGATCCAAGGGTTGTTGTTGTAAGTTGTCATAGAAGCATTGCCGACACACTACTGTGGAGGATGATAGTTGGGGTCGTAGCAGTTGCAGTAGTCCTTGGCTTCGTGCCCCAAGTTGTCGCAAAGCTGACAACATGGTCTCCAGCGACGCTGGCCGCTGTTCCCGCCGCTATTGTGGCCATTGTTGTTGCGACCACCGTCATTGCGTCCATCATTCCAGCCGCCATTGCGGCCTCCATCATTGCGACTGTAGCCGTCGTTCTAGCCGCCATTGCGGCCTCCATCATTGCGGCCTCCATCATTGCGGCCATAGCTGCCATCATTGCGGCTATAGCCACTGCTATCCTGTCGAGCAACGTCGTTGCGGCCGTAGCCGCCGTTCCCGACATTGCGGGCCTGCCCTTGCTAGCCATCATTTCCGTAGGGGTGGTAGGAGGATCCACCGCCTTGGTTGGCAGGGTTAGGATGCGTTTCCACGTTTACCGAGGACGGCCATCACTCGGCATGCGCCTGCTGCGCTTGGAGAGCCTCGAAGGAGAGGATATGCGAGTAGAAGTTGGAGTAGGAGATTGAATGGTTGCCGACGGTGAGAGAGGCGGCGATGGAGTTGTACGCAGAGCTGAGCCCGATGATGATATTGTCGATGAGTTCGTCGTCAGATACGGGAGCTCGAGTAGCAGCCATGGCATCTGCGAAGGACTTCATCTTGTGCATGTATGAGGCGGCGGAGAGATCCCCCTTCCGTGTAGACGTCAGCTGACAACGAATGTGGCGGACATTGACGCGACTTTGAGCGCCGTACATGGCATGGACATTGTTCCACACTGCAGCAGCGGTTTTGCAACCGATGAGCTGACTGGCGATATCGGGCTCCATGGAGCCGAGGAGAAATCCGACGACCCGTTGGTCCTGAGACCACCGAGCGTACTCTAGGTTGACCATAGTGACAGCCTTTTCGCCTTCTCCCTCCGTGACGGTTTTCTTGGGCGTCACGACGGTTTCATCAAGGTGAAGATGGAGACCGACGCCGAAGATATTGGGGAGAATGATGCCCTTTTAGAGGTTGAAGTTGCCTGCCTCCAGGCTAACTGAGATCGTGGGAATGACCCCGGCGGAGATGGTTGCGGTCGAGGAGGAAGCAATGGCCCCGACGGCCGTGGAGAGCTGGAGGGCAGACGACATGATCGTGGCCACGGAGGAGAGGTCTCTCGGCGACGGCGGCGGCAGATGGATCGCACAGCGGCGATTGCGGGCTCTGATACCAAGATTGAAAAGAGGATTTAGGGTGGGTCAAAAGTCCCGTGCGTGCTCCACTTATATAGTCATTACCACATATAAGTTAAATATGTATACAATATGTATACGTGATACATAACAGACGAGTTAGTCTGAATAGAATTATAACACTCCTCTGCAGTAAACAAAGAATGGTCAGCACCGTTATATGTGCGTGTGGATTCCTTCCAAACTCCAAACCCTCGTCGTCACCATATTTGTCGCTATCTGCTTATCTTTGTGATGAATGGCTACAGATTGAACAACTTACTCCCTGTGAGTAGTTAAATACTAGACTAGGATCAGATAGGCGCCACAATGGACAAATCCACTTTATTATCTTTAAAATATTTATATAATCCCAAAGGTCTCGGCCACTCGATCTCCAGTGCCAACACGCATTGTACCATGGGAGCCCTGGCGACCGCCTTTGTGCTCGCCAATGTTTTGCTACCAGCTTCTTTTTATGGATTTGCATTGCAGCAACAAATTGTTGCTACAACAGTTCTTTGTATTCACACTACATGAAGGATTTTTTTGCTACAACTATTCGTCGTTTTTTTTGTAGATTTTGCTACATATTTATTTTTTCTGCTACAATCTTTATGTAATTTCACTACGATAGTATAAAATGGTTGTTACTATATTTTCGACAATGTCTCTGGCAAGAGTCTCCGGTGTTGTAGGCTTTGCTACCACTAATTGCTGATTTCTTTTTTGCTACAACAATTTTCTGGTTCCGCTAGAAGAGAGCAATTTATTTGCTACGAGGTCCCTAGCGAGTCTCCGGCGATATCTCCAATAAAGTCAGCTCTGGCGATATCGATTGTTGCTGTATTAGTACAAGCTACAATTGTTTCTCCGGGTTTTGCTACAATAGCGCAATTTTTTTGCTACAAGGTCCCCGATGAGGTCTCCCATCGAAAGTCTCCGGCGAGGTTGGTTTTGCTACATTAGAATAATGCTTTTTGCTACATAGTCTCCTACGGAATTCCGGCGAGACTGTCTTTTTTTTGTCTCATGAACGAACTCTTTTTGCTACATGTAACAAAAAAGGGGACCTTTTGTAACAAAAACGGGTAGTTTTGTAGTAAAAACGGGATTGAAACCTTTTTCTGGGACACATGTCACATTGTCTCGGAAGTTTTTATTCCCTTGGGGACGCTTAGTACTCCCCTTTTAGTAAGAACTAGCACGGTGGCCCTCGCAAATGTGAGGGCATCATTGTAGTGTGTTTAACATGTATGCGAGCTTTATTGATAGTTCAAATATATTTATGTGATAGACATAATATGGTTATATAGCCACAACAAAATAATTGTTATAAACAACTTATAATTTGTGGGAGCATGATTAGTGTGCCATTGTGGAAATCATCATATTTTTCATTTCCTACATAATGTTACAACAATAAATATAATAATTTTTCATTGTTAGCTAGCTGGTAGTATTCATGTGATATTAGATCAACTTGTGAAAGTTAATAAAAATAATTCAGATTGTTGGTCGTTCATATGACATGTAATTGTAGAAACGTATATTTTTTGTCTAGTAATAATGACAATCCATTGCAACAACATAAGTTATAAAACTCCATGATATAAGGACCATTGGAACATATATGAGCCAATCAGATCAATGATCAAATTACATATATATGAAGATAAATTAAGTAACAAAACTTAATAACCAATCGATACTGAGCGACTGAGCATTTTTCTTTGTGGCGATATTATTTATAAAGAAATGAAGAGAAAAGTGATCCTTGTTGACGGTTAGGCCAAATAAGATCTATCACTCTTTCTTTAATATGTATACATCTTCATTTTTTCCAGAAAAGCAAAATGTTATTACTTTAGTGTACTCTGTCTTTGACAATTGACATGGCATTCTCCCTTTATTATAGAATAAATGACTTATATACATAGGAATGTTTGGAAAATGCAAATTTGGCCATGTTTTTAATAAAAACAAATGATTATTATATGGTGGAAAATTTCATTAATATGTTTCAATACCAGTAACTAACGTTAGAGAAGTTTGTCTCCAAACATTTTAGTATAATTTCATTTACCTCAAAATGGACTATATATATTAACAATCAATCGTTAGGTAAGTATCATATTTTTTGAAATGGATGTGATATTATTTTTATATTTCTTTATCCACTCTTTCTTGACCATATCCTATTTTTGAATATGTTCATGTTATATGCTCACTCATATGAATTTGTTTTGTTGTGTAACAGGACTACAACGACTTGGATGGCATACTTCAGACTTTATTAGGCATCAGTTTTACTACATAACCTGATCTTTTTCTGTCGGAAACCACCAATATATGTGCTGATCCAATCATAAATAATTCATAGTAGCTAAAAACTACCGACTGTGCACTACAGGTCAAATAATTGATACACGTATGTAAAAAACCAAATAGGAAGAACATATGATAAAATAATATCATGTCGATACTCCTAATTGATTAGAAACTATTTAGTGTGCAAACAAAATTTCAATTTGATCTATAGATAATTCCCTAGATTAATAATCTAGATCAAATAATGTTTATCAAAATGTTTATTAAAAATAAATTATACGAAACTATTTGAAATCCCTTAGAAGAAAAGGGGATGCACATCTGAGCTATCGATATATAAGATAAGACCTTGTTCGTGACTTAACCTGCCATTGTTGTCCCAGTAGTTGGAAGAATATATCAGTTAACATTTATGCACAATTACATATTTGTCTACTGATTATGGTGTATAAAAGAACATTTTTTTTGAGAATTTGTACAATACCTCATTTGGTTGTATTATCTCTTGGATAATAATAGTAGTAATAATTATGAAAAAATTAATTTGGTATTTGTTTTGTCACGTTATAGTGGCATATTATTTATTATATGTTTAATATACTAATAAAGACATAGCTATCAATTATAGCATTGTTGGCCTATTGAAACAATCGTTCCGATTCAGCCTTTAGACACAATTACAATGCTATCCCCCTGTTGTGGCCTACAAAAGTAACATTTTTTTCTCAAAGTTTGTAGCATAATTCTATACTTTGTATTGTATAATGTCTTGGTTAATAATAATACTAATGATAATTATAATTACAATAAAAATTTCAGTAATAATAACATGTGCGATCTATTTACTTAGATTACCATGACATATAAACTATGTTATGGTTATGTACACTAAAAAATGTATAGTAATTAATAAGTCTAAGATCAGGAGATTGATCATGAAATGTTTCAATCTTATCGCGTGGAAATTTATTTTGTATGTCATTTTTCTATCTATATGTGCTCTTACCCTAGATTTTAATATAATATATATATATTGGTTGAAAATTTGCTATTTTCTTAGATTAAGATGGTGTCTTCTCATTGTAATTTTGGAGCAACGGCATAGCCACTTCGTAGGCCCGCCGAGAATGAGGGGAAATGTTTTTGTAGACAACTTTTATATAGGTGTACCTACTTTACTTCTTGAACTCTTTGTACTATGATTTTGCACAAAAAAAAGAGTAGTAAGCTTTTCGGCCTGCCCGGATTCTTTCACCTTCAGTAGCCAAATGACCGATGCATAGGTCACCTACGATGAAGGTGTTCGGAAATAGTCTTTGAAAAACATATAGTCCCTCCGTCAGGAAATAAGTGACTTGGAATTATGTAAATTTATATGTTTCTACATACTAAAACACGTCTAGATACATGCGAAGTTAGACAAATCTATTCACTAATTTCGAATGAAGAGAGTATAGTTTGTGTTCATAGTCTAATTATAGTAACATGTCTCTTCTGATTTTTTTTCCTATACTCAAATCGTTATTGTACGAAAATAACTTTAAAACTGTAAGCAGCCTTGCATGTATTTTACTTTCCAGATACTAAATAAATTATCGTTTATAGTGTAAGATAGGACTCCATGTAATCCTTAATAAGTGTCGTTAATTTGATATAAACACTTATTAAAACCAGAGGGAGTATTCATCTGCAAAGTCCTAGCATAATTGCTCTATGGTCACGTCTAAAGGCTGTAAAATTGGTCAATTCGTCATGTGATGGGTTTTACTTTTATCGAAATATTTTGTCGAGATCAATCTTGGGAACGCTTATGTCGGACACACAAACCTAGCTAGCTGATGGATTTTATTTGACACGCTAGCTGCTTAATTTGGTAAAGAAAGCACAATGACCGTACAAAGCTATTATCTCCGTTCCATAATATATCCTTTTTATCAAGCTGTTTCTTATATTGTGAAACCGAGGTAGTAGCTAGCTTGGTGTAGATGGAATGGATCAAGATAGCTTTGGTATTTATTTGCCCACACTCATCCACATGTAGGCCCTTACCAGTCCGTGGTAATGTGTACTTAGGCCTGGTGTAGGTAATATCTTAACGGCCACGTCCGTGTAGTCAAGGGAAGGTTTTTTTAAGATACTGGCAGATTTTTTTTGAAAAGGCACATCGAGCTGGATTTTCACGTGCATGTATTAATTTTAGTTTGAGATGGACTCTGACAGTAACAGTTACATGACGTAAGAACTTTTTTTTACATGATTTACTTTTACGTAACAATATTTATATTTTAATCTCAGATTACATCTACACCATAAACTACGCTAAAATTAATTCAGATGATGTGGAACAAGCTAATGTCTCGAAAAACAATCTTATATTGCTTTTAGTAAATAATAGAATAATAGATTGTTAGACTGTATATCTTCTGTATATGTGTACGTGTTTGTACCTATTGTAACACACCCATTATATATATGTGATAGGCCACCCCATTGAGGGTTGAGCCGGTTCCCCCAATTCTATTGTCTGACATGGTATCAGACTTGGTCACGACCCCCGCTTCCGCCTCCAAACCCTAGCCGCGCCGCCGCCCCCGATCGCCATCGCCGCCTCCGCCCGGCCCCCGATCGCCGTTGCCGTTGTCATGTCATGCGCCGCTGCCTCCGGCTCCACCAACACGGGCTATTGCCCGCCTCCCTCACCGCCCTCCTCTCCCGGCCCCTCGACGCTGCCGCCATCCGGCCGCCCCCGATCGGGACGAGGAGCATCGGCTCCTTCTTCTCCAACCATCCCCCGGTCCCTTCGTCACCGGGGCAATCGCTGACGATCCACACGTCCAGCGACTCCTCGCCCGCCTCCACGGCCGCTGCCGTCTCACCGCTCGCCTTCGCGCCCGCGGCCTCCTCGGCGTCCGCGCCGATGCACCCTGCCCTCACGGCGCAAGCGCCTCCGGCAGGATCAACCCCAACCGCGCCGCCCGCCTCTGGCAGTCTTTTCGACGGGCTCGCTGCCTCCGCCGTTCCACTTCGGCAATCTCATCACCGTCAAGCTCTCGCCGGATAATTATATTTTCTGGCGCGTGTAGGTTCTTCCGCTCCTTGGGAGTCATTACCTGCTCGGCTATGTCGACGGCTTCTTTCCCTGCCCCCCCTCCCCCCGCGCTGGTGGACATCGTCAACGACCCGGTCTACAATCCGGCGCACCGTGTGTGGACGGGGCAGGATCAAGCGAACCTCTCTTCCGTCCAGGGGTCGCTCACCCCGGCTGTTGCCGGGCTCATCGTCTTTGCCAAGACGTCTGATGAGGCATGGACAGTCCTCGAGCGCTCCTTCGCGTCGCAGTCGCAAGCTCGTGCCAACTCACTTCGTCGCGAGCTCGGCGAGTGTGAGAAGCTCGACACCACCGCCACGGAGTTTTACAACAAGGTCAAGGCCCTTGCTGACACGCTGGCGTCCATCGGACAGCCGCTCACCGACTCTGAGTTCAACTGCTTCATCGTCAACGGCCTCGATGAGGAGTACGATGGTTTGGTCGAGATCATCAACGAGCATGATGGCACATGAGGTCTACTCCCACCTTCTCCTCACCGAGCAGCGCGTCGAGGCGCGTCGTGCCAATCGCAGCCGAGGTGGGGGCTCCTCCGCGAACGCCGCCTACAGGAGCGGCCGCTCCTCCTCGGGTTCCCTGTCGTCCGCCTCGGGAAAGGGGCCCGCACCGCCGCCCTCGCCTTCGTCTGGCCCCCATCGTCGCTGCCTTCCAGCGGGGGGGCGGAAGGTGTGTCAGCTGTGTGGACTTGATGGGCACTGGGCCTCCAAGTGCCACCGTTGCTTTCAGAAGAGCTTCCTCGGCCTCGGCAACGACGACAAGGATGTGCGCAACACTCAGCGCCAGGCCGCTATGGCTGATAAACCGGCGCCGCCACCGAAGCCCCAGGCAAACCTTGGACAGACTCAGTCCTACCCCATAGATCCATATTGGTACATGGACTCTGGGGCGACAGAGCACTTTACCAATGAGATGGGGAAGCTTCATACTCATGAGCCATATCACGACACCGACAAGGTTCACACCGCCAATGGAGCAGGTATGCGCATCTCTCATATTGGTCCAGCATCTCTTCTTACTAGTCATACCAATAGGAGTCTCCAACTTCGTAATATCCTTCGAGTACCATCTGTGACACGTAATCTCCTTTCCGTTCCTGAACTCACCTATGATAATAACGTGTTTTGTGAATTTCACCCGTTTGATCTTTTTATTAAGGATCGGGACACGAGGGACATGCTCCTTAGTGGACGCCTTTGCCATGATCTCTATCGTCTGGAGCATCTTGGAGTTTCTCGCGTTTTCAGTGGAGTTCGCGTTTCATCGTCACAGTGGCATGTTCGTCTTGGTCATCCTGTCACTCCTATTGTTCGCCATGTTTTGCGTCGTCATGAGCTTCCTATCATGCCTAGTAATAAAGATGTAGCAGTGTGTGATGCTTGTCAGCAGGGGAAGAGTCATCAACTTCCTTTTTCGGAGTCTAGTCGTGAGGTGAAACATCCTCTAGAACTTGTTTTTTCAGATGTATGGGGCCCTGCCCAAACCTCTGTTAGTGGTCATAATTATTATATCAGTTTCGTTGATGCTTACAGTCGCTTTACTTGACTTTATCTTATTAAGCGTAAATCTGATTTGTTTGATATCTTTGTTCAGTTCCAAAAACATGTTGAACGTCTTCTCAAGCATAAAATTGTTCATGTTCAATCGGATTGGGGTGGTGAATATCGCAATCTCAACTCGTTTTTCCAGTCGCTTGGGATCGCTCATCGTTTAGCATGTCTACATACACATCAGCAAAATGGCTCCGTAGAACGTAAGCATCGTCACATTGTTGAAACTGGTTTAACTCTTTTGGCCCATGCATCGGTTCCATTTTGTTTTTGGAGTGATGCCTTCACTACTGCATGTTTCCTTATCAATCGTACTCCCACACGTGTTCTAAACATGAAAACTCCTGCTGAACTTCTTCTCAATGAACAGCCTGACTACACATTTTTTAAAGTGTTTGGGTGTGCTTGCTGGCCGCACCTTCGCCCATACAATAAACGCAAACTAGAATTTCGATCTAAAAAATGTGTCTCTCTTGGCTATAGTTCTCTTCACAAAGGATACAAATGTCTTCTCCCACTAATCGTGTCTATATATCTCGGGATGTCATGTTTTATGAGCGTGTTTTTCCCTTTGCCAAACTCCCTGTGTCCACCACTGAACCTCCATCCATGCATTCATCTTCCATTGCCTCTGACCAATTTGATGATGTTGCATACTCTCTTGTATTGTTGCCTAACCATGGTGCAGGAACTAGACGTGGGGCTCGTTTGGAAATTCTGGAGGCTTCCGAACCTCCATCACCGGCGCCATCCAACATTCACGTCGATCCGCCTGTGCACCTGCATGGCCTCGGGCACTGTGCCCATGCACGCCCGCTGTCACCTCCTGCCGCTGGGCTGCCCTCGCCGAGCCCCCGGCCATCTTCGCCCGCCTCCCCTATGTCGCCTCCGTCTGGGTTGTCTCCCTCGCTGAGCAGCCCAGCCCCTGCGACTCCCTCGGCGGGCTCCAGCTCGGCTTCTCCCACGTCAAGTGCATCTCTGGCCTCTTCGACGTCAAGTGCGTTGCCTCGCAGCCTATCGCCCAGCTCCTCATCGGCTGGGTCGTCGCTGTCACCATCGCCCAGCCCCTCGCGGGTTGGGCCCTCGCCGTCACCATCGCCGAGTCCTTCGCCGGCTCCTGTTCTGCGTCCCCATACGCACAGTCGTAGTGGCATTCATCGCCCCAAGGAGCGCACTGACGGCACGGTGGCTTGGCATGCTTCATGTATGAATGCTGCCATTGCGGATCCATCCTCCGAGCCTCGCATGTACCAGGCTGCTATGAGTATTCCTCATTGGAGAGAGGCTATGGAACAGGAGTATCGTGCTCTTCTTCGCAATAAGACATGGACTCTCGTTCCTCCACCACCGCGAGTTAATGTGATTGATTCTAAGTGGGTCTTCAAAGTGAAGAAGCATTCTGATGGGTCTATTGAGCGCTACAAAGCGCGTCTTGTTGCTAGAGGACTTTGGCAACGCTATGGTCTTGACTATGAAGATACATTCAGTCCAGTGGTCAAGCCTACTACCATCAGACTTCTTCTCTCTATTGCCGTTACTCGAGGTTGGTCTCTTCGTAAGCTTGATGTGCATAATGCTTTCCTTCATGGTGTATTGGAGGAGGAAGTTTATATGCAACATCCGCCTGGATTCTCTGATCCTGATCGTCCTAATCATATTTGTCGTCTTACCAAAGCACTCTATGGCTTGAAGCAAGCTCCTCGTGCCTGGCATGCTCGTCTTGCGACTGCCCTTTGCGCTCATGGTTTTGCACCTTCTACGGCTGATTCATCGCTGTTTCTTCTACAGAAGCCCGAGGTCACTATGTACTTGCTGGTTTATGTGGATGATATTATTTTGGTCAGCTCCTCACAGTCAGCTGCCGATGCTCTTGTCCGCTCTCTTGGTACTGCTTTTGCTGTCAAGGATCTTGGGAAGCTTCATTACTTTCTTGGTGTGGAGGTTGCTTCTCGTGCTGATGGCCCTATCTTGACACAAAAGAAGTATTCACTAGACTTGTTGCAGCGGGCTAGGATGCTCAAGTGCAAGACGACGACTACGCCTATGTCTAGCACTGACAAGATCACTGCTGTTGATGGAGAGCTTCAGACTTCTCCTGATGCTACGGAGTACATGAGTATTGTTGGTGGTCTCCAGTATTTGACGATCACGAGGCCAGATATATCTTATGCTGTCAACAGAGTTTGTCAGTATCTCCAGACGCCCCGCAACACTCACTGGTCAGCTGTTAAGCGTATATTACACTATGTCCGTCTGACCGTGTCCCACGGGCTGCATATACGGCCGAACCCCTTCGGGGTCCTTTCGACGTACTCTGATGCGGACTGGGCTGGCAGTCCTGATGACAGGTGATCCACGGGGGGCTATGCTGTGTTCTTTGGCTCTAGCTTGATCGCCTGGAGTGCTCGGAAACAGGCTACTGTCTCACGGAGCAGTACTGAAGCCGAGTACAAGGCTGTGGCTGATGCTACTGCAGAGATTATTTGGGTACAGTCTTTGCTTCAGGAGTTGGGTATATCTCAATCACAGCCTCCTATTCTTTGGTGTGATAACATCGGTGCTACATACCTTTCTGCAAATCCGGTACTGCATGCCCGAACGAAACACATCGAAGTTGATCATCACTTTGTATGGGAACGTGTGTCACAGAAGCGACTACAGATCAAATTCATCTCCTCTAAGGATCAACTTGCAGACATCTTCACCAAGTCGTTACCTCTACCACAGTTTGAGGCCTGCAGGCGCAATCTTACCCTTCTAGATTCTTTAGAAAGTGGCTAAGATTGAGGGAGGGTGTTAGACTGTATATAGCTACGTGTTTGTACCTATTATAACACACTCATTATATATATGTGATAGGCCACCCCATTGAGGGTTGAGCCGGTTCCCCCAATTCTATTGTCTCACATAGATAATAGATAATAGATAATAGATAGATGGATTTAGATTTCGGAAGGAAAGAACCGTCATTTAATCTTGTTTGGATGGGTTCGGGCCCAGCCTCTCAGATCTGGCCTTCTTAAAACGAAAATATATTTAGAACATGTGCTTGTCTAATATGTTAGCGCGTGGGTTGGCTACTCTTGTTTTAGGGGTGTGGCCATGCATTAAGCACGATGTACATGCTTGTTTTGTTTTGTTATGCTTTTGGGATCCGTCCACACCAACCTAAATTATTTGTTTGCCATAAGACTTCACCATCAATCATGTTAACACTATAAAAATATAGAATGTACATGTGATTTTGAAACGGTCAGCCGCTGCACATGTGATTTTTGCTAGTTGTAACGAATCCACGTCGGTTGCAACCGAAAAAAAGACATATAATATAGATACGTTTGTCGTTGGATGCACCGAGAGTGTGTGCAGCGATATGCAACAACCTATGTCTAAGAGTAGCTTTTTGGTGCTTGGCTCGAGTCTAAACGGTGGACATAGTGAGTCTAGTAAAAAAGATTCTCTAGTTGAGTCTAGCACTAGACTCAAGTCCAAGAGAATAAAGCATCAAACGGGTCCACTGCTCAGAGTAATGGCTGCTGCTCTTTGTTCTTCCGTGGTGGAAAAAGTGCACCAGATAAATTAGTTCTTTTTACCTGCATGCAAAGCTAAACGGTGCAGTTGTTTCGTTTTCTTAGACTCAGGTCAGCGTTTCTCCTTAGACACCACCACACGCTGTGCTTGCTCTGATTGACCAGTGATTGCGATTAGATTGCACAGCTACTAGCCAAGTGTGTGGTGATGCTAGCTCCTTTAATTATTAGACTAAACACAGATTATAGCAAGAACAGTAGTATAGCCAACTGCTGGCTATAGGTAGTGTCATGGCATTATAGTCAATCTATATACTAGTTTATCAATATTTGGTCCATCATTCATTCTCACAAAATGTCTAGGAGCATGTGCTAGAGTTAGCTTTTGTATGAGAGCTCACTCTCTTTCTCTCACATCTTCTCTCTCTTCCAACTCAGCACAAATATACTATTTAATGTCTTATAGCCAGCTGATGTCATCCTATTGTACTTGCTCTTAGGACAGAGATAGATCGCATTGGACAAACTTGTCAAAGCGTGTATGGACATGCCTGGTTTCTGCAACAGCTAAGAAAAATAAATAATAGATTTCTAGTAAGTAGTTGGCACTTGGCATCATGCAACTGATATAATATAGTTTTGAAGGGTTGACCATTGTATTGGAGGTTTGCTTAGTCGCTAAGGTTTCACTTGCTTGGGATATGGTTTCCAAACTTTGCTTGTTTATGATATGTACCTCTCCTCTATGCGGCGACTTTGCAATTCAAAATAAAATCATGTTCATGACCAGAGACAGCTCCTCGTGCAGTAAACAAACAAGGGTCGGCACCGTCATGTGTGTGCGTGTGGGAATTCCTTCCGAACTCCAAACCCTCGTCGTCATCAGATTTGTCGCTACAGATTGAACAGCTCCCTCCTTTTCTTTTTCGGGACGATTGAACAGCTCCCTCCGTGTGAGAAATTCCGGCCGATGCCTAAAAGAAGAATATTGAGTATGCATGGTGGGGCACCTGAAAAGCGCAGACTATGATAGAAGAAGAAGAAGAAGAAGAAGAAGAAGAAGAAGAAGAAGAAGAAGAAGAAGAAGATTAGTAATTAGGTTTGCTGAGTAAAGCAGAGGCAGCGTGTCGATCAGATTAAAGCAGAGTTGGGAGGGAACTAGTAGTCTTGTAGTAATGGACTGCACAAGGAGCATCTTTACTTAGAGCATATATATGCGCCATCTTTCTGGTTAGTCTTCTTCAGCTTGCGGAACTAACTAGAAGAAGACATGAACAATTGAGTAAGATTACACTTACGGAAGGAATCTACGGAAGCATCTTACAGATACAATTGTGGCATCACACAATTGGAGCAGACGCAAGCCGTTGATCCGAGAATTCAGCCCTGTAGAAACAGCTGCACGCCAAGTATATATGTCCGTAAGGGACTTGCCGTAACAATATCTCCGTAAACCCAGCATTGACGAAACGTGCGTGTTCTGCGAGAAGATTATGATTCACAGAATTCCATCCATCGTCTTCGCCACCGCCGATCAATGGCGTCAACAGGTCGGGTCCTTCCGATCAACATCATCGTCAACAGGTCGGCATCCATCGAGAGATGGAAAAAATCGAGCATGGCACGAGACGCACGGCACGAATAGTGAAGGAGAAAGGCTAGAGACCGGGACATGAACATGGGCGCTCTCACATCAGCCATGTCACATCCACCCCTTTTCAATTACGAAAGCGGGGGCCTGGTTAAACGTGCACGGTCGGTTCGGTGCTAATACTACTCTAGAATCCTTGTCGAAGCGATGTTTTATCTGACTAGTTGTTTTTAGGATGTGCTTAAAATTTTCAAGTTCAGCTGTATCACTTTAAATTTCATCTTAATGAATGTTTTTAAGTTTACCGAGACTTGGATTACATTTGTCCTTTCAACGGGGCAAGTCTCTATATGTGGCTTAAGCCATTAGGTGTAGGCGCTTTCTAGAGGTGGAAGATTTACGTTCTTCCTATTTGACCCGAAACCGATGCATCATTCAAGTCTCGGTACCGCCTTTCAACGGGGCAAGTCTCTATATATGGTTTGAAGAGAAAAATAAGCATCATTCCAGTCTCGCTATCGCCTCACAAAAATGTCCACGTGTCACTAGCACGACGGTTGTAAAGCCACACATCAGTGGTATATTTAGTATGGAATATAAATATTCTCATATTTGTGCCCCAAAACTACTTTGTTAAGTTATACTTAGGGCTGCCCTGGGTTGACCATTGTATAATAGGGGGTTGCTTGTGGCCGGGAAAGCCACTAATTAAGAAGGTTTCACTTGCTTGGGATATGGTTTTCAAACTTCACTTATTTGTTATATACATACCTCTAGGAGCTGACTTCGCGATTTAAAAATTATGTGCATGACCAGAGACAGCTCCTCATCCTCCTGCAGTAAACAAAGGTTGGCATCGTTATGTGTGCTTGCGGAGATTTCTTACCAACTCCAAATCCTCGTCGTCACCAGATTTGTCACTAATGTGATGAGTGGCTACAGATTGAACAGCTCCGTCCGTGAGTAGTTAAGAGTACTAGACTAGGATCAGATAGATGCCACTCAATATGACAACGTGTACACTAACCACCGGTTATTGCTTGACCCATAACCATCCCGTGCAAAACAAAATCTCCCTGTCCCTGTCCTGATTAACTACCATGGGGCCAATTTTTCTACCATCTATATCCCCATTGGATAAGCAAATACAGACGGTTACCCGTTCCCGCCTTATCTAGCAACTACGAGCCAAAGAAAGACAACAATTCTCTGGTACAGGGTCAACATCAACTTCCGGGTCAAGCGGGAGCTCAGTGGCACCTGGCACCATGACGAGGTCAAGGGACCCCGTCTCAACCGATGGAGCCTACGACTGGGAAGGGGGAAGGTATCCACTGGTTTGCGGGCCACAGTGGCAGGTAGAAAGAGAAGAATGGGGTGAAACTGATGATGGGTGAGAAATTAGGGTTTTCAGACATATATACATACCTTGTCCCCACATGTCATTGCTAGATGGAGAGATTTCACGCGTACCTCGTATGGGGAGTGGTAAACTGCACCCGCCCCAGTTTACCTGATGGGGATAGCTTTTTGGCCAATAGCATCCCCACGAGGATTGAATCATTACCATAACCATCCCATAATAGGTAAATTAATCACTAGGGAACGGGGAATAATGTATAACCGTTGCCAAGTTGAGGCGCTACAATGGAAAAATCTAGTTTATTATCTTTAGAAAACTATAATTTGTATCTCTTGTGAAAACAGGCCTTTAGACTATTGTGATTCGCGAAGAACCGTGCATGCACTAAGTTGGGTTAAGGGCATCTCCAACATGACGGTGCAAAACAGATACGAATTTGGTTTGAGTCCGTCCTTTTGCGTCGTGGGGAGGACATGAATTGTCCTACCCTGGCTGTATATCAAAATGAAAATTACATATAATTAATCTAAATTAACCTAGACTAACCCTAATTGACTACGTTGTTGCCGTCCTCCTCGTATGCCTCGTTGGACCGCTCTTTGTCGGAATCAATGTCGACGATCCCTGCCTCGTTTGCCTCCCTCCTAAAGGTCTCTTGGTAGGACATGGCGATAGCGTTGTAGATGCCATGGACGGGCATGCAACCAGAAGTGTCGCCACCCATCGGGTTGCTCAGATGTGGTGGGAAACACTTGCTCAGATCCTTGCTATCAGGCGATTATCGAGCCATTGCCCTGTCTAGCCATATCCCCACCCCACAGAACTAGCGCGATGGGATCCCCGTGGTAGTTGATGTTGAAGCCCCGTGGCAATTATGCACACGTCGGCGCAAGTATGTCGTACTAGGCAAACTCTTAGGCCTCATACCCGTTCAACGAGGTCGTGTCCATGACGATTGGAGAGAGAGGAGGTGGACTTTGGATTTAGGCCTTACTAACTGCGACCGCGTGCATGACAGTTTCCCGCATGCACCCCAGCTTCCTGCACGCTATCCAACCCTTTCCTTCCCAAGCTTCATCATCGGCCTACAAAAGGCTTGTCGCGGAAGGGGGAGTGGCAACACACGTGCAACCATGTCTTCTAGCAACAACCTCACCTACTTTTGGTCTAAGCTCTCCTAGACCCTGCGGGAGCTCTACTCGTCATCGCTGCCGATGGAGGAGCCTGTCGACCACGCGCCAGAGGAGGAAGTGGAGGAGGAAGAGCCAAACTGCTTCGATAACCTCGACAACAAGGAGGAGCCACTCGACCAGTGGGCCCTGCTCGCCTCTTTCCAGACTGCGTGTGGGGATGGGGTTCACGCCGCCATCCACTAGATGGGGGTCATGGAGTAGTCTCTCGCAACCGTTGTAAGGGGGGAGAGGGGACGACAACTCATGGCCACCGAGAGGGCCAGCGAGGAAGGGGGGCGCACGGAGAGCTCCGTACGTCCCGTGACGCGGCGACGATGGCTAGGACGGAAAGGCGGCGTGCCCACCAAGTCTGCATGGCTGCCACTGAGGAGCACCGTCGGGCACTCAAAGCTTGTACAACGAGGAGGGCTAGGGCAATAGCCCACGAGGAGAGCGAGGGCAGCAGCCTGTCCGGCATTGCTGGCCCCTAAGACGGCCACACACTGATGTAGCATGTAGATTTAGTTGTCTTGTAATAAAGTACTCTCTCCGATCCATAATAAACTAAATCAACGACACTTATTACGGATCAGAGGTGGTAGTATTAATTAAAATTAATGGAAAGGCCTCTAGTGGCCTTTGTCTCACTGTTTGGTGGGTCGTGGAGAACACGCTGTCCGCGGGGACGCAAACCTCACCTAAATTTGAACCTCACTTGGAGAGTACGGTCCATTTAGGTCGCGCCGTTGGATCGCCATTGTGGTGTATGGCTGTCCACGACGGCCGAATCGGATGCGTCTCCCGTGGGAGATGGCCTAACTATTTTCCAAGTAAAGGACAAGAACAAGACAAATGGGACTACTAGAGGTCTGCATGGATGCATCCATGATCTGGTCGGTTCTTTCGACAACTCTTGTTCTAGAAGGAGACGCCGATGAGTATGGTCATACTCCCTCTGTTTAGAAATATAAGATGTTTTAGCTTTGTAAATCAAATGTATTTAGGCATCTTTTAGTGTATAGGTTCATAGAAGTTTGGAGTGAACCTATACACTAAAATGTGTCTAGATACATTTATTTCAGAAAGCTAAAACATCTTATATTTTTAAACGGAGGGAGTAGATGGTAGAGAAAATTTTGTCAAATGCATGCGACTTTACCGCAAACCTTCGAATGAAGTTGATTTTCCATCCGGGCCATGGAAAAGGCAAATCCATCCACTATATATTGCTGATATCTATAGAAAGTGGCAAATTACGTGTATGTATAGTACTCTGTTTTGTACGTAACCAATAAAGCAATCGAAATGCCGGCCGATGCCTAAAAGGAGATGATTGAGTAGCTAGGTAGTGCACCTGAAAAGGCGTAGACTATGACTGATGCAGAAGAATAAAGATATTAACTAGACGTCAATATAAGGCGTTTTAAGACTATAGTAGGTTGCTGGCTAAAGCAGAGGCAAAGTGTCGATCAGATTAAATCAGAGTCTTGTAATGGAATGCACGGGGGCACATCATCTTTACTTTTATGTAATGGAATACATATGCGCATCTTTCTTCTGGTTAGTGCTCTTCATCTTGCAGAGCTAACTAGACGAAGTCTCCCTGCGAGAAGACGATGATTGGCAGAATTCTATCCACCGTCTTCGCCGCCACTGCCGATCAACATCGTCAACAAGTCGCCGTCGACGAAGAAAATCAAACACGCCATGAATAGTGGAGGAGAAAGGCTAGCTAGTAGCAGGTCGACGTCTACGAACGAGACGATTAGACCGAACGAGTGCTACTCCCCCGTTTCAAAATATAAGATATTTTAGCTTTGTGAATAGAGTGTATCTAAACCATTTTTACTGTGTAGGTTCACTCCTAACCTATATGAACCTACACACTAAGAGATGTCTAGATAACTTTTTTTATAAAACTAAAAATCTTATATTTTGAAATGGAGGGAGTGCATCATAGCCTAGGCTACGAGTTACCGGAAGAGACTCGGTCATGAACATGAGCTCACGCATCAGCCACATCCCATCTCTACCATTTTTCTTTGCGGGAGAACATCTCTACCCTATTCTCAGGTTCTAAAACTGGTGGCTGCAGGCTACTGCTCTCGAGTCCTTGCCGAACCGAGTTTTATTTGACCCGTGTGGTTTTCAGACTGTGCTTAAAACTTTCAAATCCACTCGTCTGTATCACCTTAAAAGTTCATTTCATAATTTTTGTTTGAGTTTTTTGAGACTTTGATTTTATTTGGTTTTCCAATGGGGCAAGGGCCTCTATCGTTCATAAACTTGTGGATGTTTTGTGGTTCGGACAGAAAAATAGTTATCATCCAAATCTCGCTATCAGCTCATAAAAATATCCACGTGTCACTAACATGACGGTTGTAAAACCAAAGTGTGAATATAAATATTCTAAGCCACACTATTGATTTAATTGGTTTAATGCTGAAGGCAATAATAGTTGATTATATTGCAAGATTGATATGCGTATTGCGTTATTACATTGTAAGTTACGAGGCGGTTTTTATAGGAGTACAAGACTTGGGAGCCAAGAACCCTAATAGAGAACTAGCAAATATAACAACCGTGACCTACTCTAAAACTAAACCGTTGTATACCCTAACACCCCCCCCTCCACACAGTTTGATCGGTAGTGATGCAAAAAACAGGAGCGTCGCGGACTATACGACTGGAGCATAAGCTAAAGGCATCGACTAGAGAGGATGTTCGTGGATGATAGCCCTTGATGCCAATTTCAATTGAACCGAGAGTGAGGGTGTCGTATTCGTGGTCTATGGTGTTGTTGGAGTGTTGGTGATATAGTCGCCGTTGATGTAGTTCTGGTCGGTGTCGTCGTTGAACCCAGGGAAAATCGCCAGAGTAATAAAATAGTAAAAGGCTATTGTAGCGGTAGTCACCTCGAGGTAGACATAGTTGGAGTTATAGTAGTAGAGGTAGGCGACACGTGGTTCCGGTCTTGCCAAACTCGGGAGGGCGCCAGGGACGAAGGCACACGTCGGTGTTGCCAATACCAGATGTGCGAAGATAGGAACCATCACGAACGATGCAATGCAGAGTCAGAGGGAGTAGTCGAGAATACCTCTATGTACGGTCAGTTGCATGTTGTATGCGTCGGAGTAGACGAAGTGGTTGCAAGAAGAAAAATTAGCATAACCGGTGCAAATAAAAATTAGACTGCAACTCTAGCAACAAGGTTGTTGGGGACGAAGATGATGAGGTGGTTATCGATGGCGATTGAACTGTAGTGGTAGTAGATGTCGGGGATTGAACCCGTTTTCTTCATCCACATGCAGGAGCTCTTTCGCGTTTATTGAAGGAGAGGTTGTAGTTGTCGGGGATCAACCCTATTTTATTCATCCACATGCAGGAGCATGGCAATGCAGAACCTGATGGTGTTCCCGAAAACCTTGATTGGTGGTGGCGGCGACGATGCGGTATGTGCGGTGGAGTTGTTGGTGTAGATTGTTGTCGGAGATGATGACCAACGACGATGCAGATGTGATGGCCTAAAATATATCGAGCTCGCTGGGGAACCCCAAGAGGAAGGTATGATGAGCACAACAGCAAGTTTTCCCTCAGTAAGAAACTAAGGTTTAATCGAACCAGTAGGAGCAAGGAAATACCCCAAAGGTGTAGCTAGCTGAACGTTGGCAGGGCGCACTACCGGTGCCAGCAGCAACGTGTAGACCTACACAACACAACCACAGAACTTTGCCCCCAACTTGTGATGAGGTTGTCAATCTCACCGGTTTTGCTGAAAACAAAGGATTAAACGTATCGAATGGAAAGAAGTAATAGTTTGCAGAAAGTAAACACAAAGCAGTAAACAGTTTATAGATTGTATGTAAAAGAAAGGACTTGGGTCCATAGTTCACTAGAGGTGGCTCTCCTTAAGATAGATAACATGCTGGGTGAACAAATTACAGCGGGGCAATTGACAAACATCAAGAAAGCATACAAGCATATACTAATCATCTTGACTCCTTTGGAACTTGATTGGGCATTACAACATTATACATAGACCGCCATCCAACTACATATATGACTAATAATCCACCTTCAGGTTATCATCCGAACCCCCTCCAGTATTAAGTTGCAAGCAACAGATTATTGCTTTACGAATTGCGTGTAAAGTCAATACGATTGTTCTATGAACAAAGGATTGTTGTTTTCTCCCTAGTAGCAACAGCACATCTAGTACCTTAGAAATTTCTGTCACTTCCCCAGATTACAAGAGGCATGAACCCACTATCGAGCATAAATACTAACTCTTGGAGTTGCTAGCATCTACTTGGCCAAGATAGCTACTAACAACGGAAAGCATGTAAGATCAGAAATAACAAAGACATGATATAATCAATAATCAATCTAAAATAACATCTCAATATCCATCGGATCCCCGCAAACACAACATGCAGAATTACAAATAGATGATCTTGATCATAAACGGAGCTCACAACATCTAGACATGAAAGCACAAAGGAGGAGACCAGCCATCTAGCTACTACATGGACCCGTAGTCTAGAGAAGAACTACTCACGCATCACACTGGAGGCTTGCATGATGATGAAGAAGACCTCCAGGTGAATTCCCCTCTCCAACAGGGTGCCGGGAAGAGCTTCAGATTCCTCCCGATCTAGGGATGGAGATGACGACGGGTACAAACTCTTTCGTGGAATTTTGATCGGGTACCTAGAGTTTTGGTCCCGAGGGCAATATATAGGAGAAAGGAGAGGCCGAGGGGGTGCTGGGGTCGTCCAGACCACCCCCTGGCGCGGGCCAGGCCTGGCCGTGCGGCCAGGTTGTGTGGCCGCCCCCCAGCCCTTCTCTGTCTTGTATTCTGGCATCAGATGTCTTCCAGAAAAATAGGCACTTTGGCTTTTTTCCCGTCCAATTCCGAGAATATTCATTTTCTGACTTTCCTATTACCAAAAATAGCAGAAAACAGGCAGCTGGCACTGTGGCTCTTATTAATAGGTTAGTCCAAGAAATCATATGAAAAGTACTCCAAAGTGTGGACAAAACACAAGAAAGTAGATAAAACCAAGCATGGAACATAAACAATTATAGATACATTTGCAATGTATCAACATCGCCAAGCTTAACTCCTGCTCGTCCTCGAGTAGGTATGTGATAAAAACAAAAGATAATTTTTGAGGTGACATGCACCATCAAAGACTTGATCAAAATATTTGTAAAACATTCAAGGTTGGGATCATAGTACTTCAATCATAACATGAAAGACAAAGTTCCAGCAATAAGACAAAGAAACTATGATGCAACATGAAAAGGCACAAATAAAAGATTCATGAATAACAATGCTTTGCAAGAAATTTGTTTGTTTCTCATAAAGAAAACATAGCATAATAATATTCAGCTTGTCCCTCATATAGTAGCAAACATAAATGCATAGGACACCTTCAAAGTTCATAAGAGTGACTAGATACAAATAGTTTAAAACAAGAAATATCAAGTTATGCATCAATCAACTAGTCTTGGGACAATGCACAAGGAACTAAGAATGGCCACTATGCTCTCAAAGTAGGTGCATAAAGGTAGAAGGTGGAGACTCAATATATTGGTGGAAGAAAGGCCTTCATAGAAGGAAGTAGAGATTCAAGTTTCATAAAGAGCTTCCAAAAATTATGATACTTATAGCTTTCAGCTCTCATTGCCCCTATCATAAGCATCTTGAAGTGGTTAAGGTTGAAGTGAACAAACTATGGTGTACATGCTTGACGAAGTATAAGTTAGAAATCTCATGTCCCTTGAATACGAGGGCCGCTCCTCATGCTACTCAAGTTTAGTCACCGGTAAGTTCTTGTCATCGTAAGTACATGTGTATCATAGAGAACCTCCAACGGGGTATCCCTTGCCCGATGATACGGAAGAATCCCCATATCAAAATGACAAGGCAAGCAGACAACGAGCATCTCAGCAATCTTCTTATTTATCATGGGAATATGGTTTTTTCTCTCTTTCCTCTTTTTATAATCTATTTTCTTTTCTCTTTTCTCTTTTTTTCTTCAATAGGACTCTTTTTTTATAAGAAGAATGCTTCATAGACAGCTCATTATGGTTACGCTGCAGGTTTGCACCATGTCAGCATGGATTAGACCAGCAGCCCAGGCGTTTCTCTAACACATATACATAACTCCATGGACTTACAAGCTCCCCTTTAATTTCACACCGATGATATCCATAGACAAAAGAGCATGATATCAACTAGGTACAAAGTACCAAGTGCAATGTTGAAAGCTTTCCCCATGACAGCATGGTTCTCCTAATTCCCAACAAATAAGTGCAAGCATATACAACATAGACGACACAATGGTTCAAGTTTATTAAGGACAACAAAAGTAAAGTGTGCCATCAAGTTCGTGAGAGCTTTAATCACTACTTTTATCATAACAAGTTTAATTCGGAAGTTAAACAAAAGCATGAATATACTTGGAATATCATAAGCTAGTAGGTATGTTTGGGGGACTCTTTGGAATAACTTGGTTTAGGGAGTTGGATGCCTGAGGGGAACTCATACTTGGTTGTGGAGGCTAGCAAAAGACTAGGAGCGACAAACTAAGAGAGCAATAATGGCCATAATCATGCAGAGCGATAAAACATCATTGATCAAAGCATAAAGTGATACTACAAGTTGAAAACTAAAGGATCGTGAAGGCTACGGTGACTTTGGATAGTCATAACATGGTGTGAGCATGCGCCATGTCAACCCAAATAAAGCATCAAAGGAGAATACCACTATACTATGCTTTAATATGCTAAAACAACGCATGATTCATACAAGGCACATTAAGCAATCTCAATTGTTTATAACAAGTCATGATACATCAAAGAATACTAAGCATAAAGCCAGAACAATATCAAGCATGGCATGACAAAGCATAGGCCACAGTCAAAAACGAGCTCTTTTTACCACATAAGCATGAACTTTCCTACTCTTTTCCAAACCAAACCAAACTATTTGCAAACCAATGTATGAAAGAGGGGGTCCAACCAATTTATTAAGAAACTAAGCAAACCAAGCAAACGAAAAACCAAAACGAAAATGAAAAAGAAGACGCTCCAAGAAAAACACAACTGTGCATGAAACAATAAAAATGAAGCGTTTAGAAGAAACCTGGGATTTTTATTGATGAAGAGGGGGATGCCTTGGGCATCCCCAAGATTTGACGCTTGTACTTCTTGGATATCTCTTGGGGTGACACGCGTGGCATCCCCAAGCTTGAGCTTTAGTCCATCCTTCATCTCATTACTCATTCCTTCCATACACCTGAAAATTTTCCTTCATACAAAACTTCACATAATCTTTATTAGCAACATTAGTGCACTCAAGATAATAAGTCTTAAGGCTCAGTTCTAACACAAAATAAACTTCCACTAAAACACTAGCTACTGAAGCACTTCCCTCAAAAAGCTCAATTCCCCAAAAGAACTCAAAAAGGAACCAACAAGAAGCAAATGCAGAAAATGGCAGAAATCTGTCAAAACAGACCAGCATGTAAAGATGAATTTTTTCGAAGACCTTATGTTGCTCAAATAAAAAAGTCTTGACCTAACGAAAGTTAGATAACAACCTGGGGCAGAAGAACAAAAATTCACGCCTCAAAAGGACGTTCAGAGATTTTACACGAAATTTTACGGTAAAGCAAAGAAGTCTGTTTCGGGACAGCAACTTTCCCAATCATTACTTCTCTCTCATTAGAGGTTACTCTTGGCACAAAAGGCAAATAAAAAGGATAAGGAGCGGTTATTACTGAAGTAATAACTTCCAAGACTCATCTAAAACTTTGGGTTATCTCCCAATAAGTACTTTTCTTTAACGCCTTTAAGTTAGGCATAAAAAGTAAGAAGAAGAATCAAGTATTCTCGAATGAAGAAGCATTAAAACCAAATTTCTTGCCCTTACCTCTCTTACTTTTATTCTTAACCTTGGGGAAAATATGATTGTTTGGTGGAAAATAAAGGTGCATGGTCCCCTTTCCCACATCTATTATTGCTCCAAGGAGTTCTAATAGGGACCTTCCAAGTGTAATTTGTCCTTTTCCTGCACATTCAATGACAAGATAATCAGTAGAAATCATTTTCCCAAGGATCTTTGTAAACACTCCTTCAGCTATTCCAATAGGTAATATGGTAGCATTATTAGCAAGAGATATTTCTTTTCCTCCTTTAGTAAGCCCCCAAAGATTCAAAGATTCATAAATATCTTTTGGCATAAGAAAAATTCAGACATGATATCACAACGAGCTTGAAAAGTTTCAGTATTTATATCAATCTTTACAGTGGGAAGCCACTTTGATGGTTCAGAATCTATTGGAACATAATTATGATGCTCCCTAAGCGTATTATAGCAATCTTTCAATATAGCAGTGCTGGTCTCAAGAGTGTTCAATCTACCAAATATGCTTGCGAAAGAAATATCCGTTTGCCTAGGCAAGTTGTAAGTAAGGATCAATTTCTTTATAGCATTAACAACATCATCCTCATTACATTGGAGTAAATCTCCTCCCACAACAGCATCTAAAGCATATCAATAGCAAAGAGCAATTCCAAGGTAAAAACTGCTAAGGAACAAGCTTAGGCTCAATTTTTTATGTAGATCAGAGATTCTAGACCAAGCTTCCTTGAAGCTCTCCTCAATTCCTTGTTTAAAAGTGAAAATCATTTCCTCGGGTGACATAGTGATTGGGGCAAGGCTGGACATAAAGGCAACTTAAGATAGAAACTGATTTTTTTATGTTTTCAGTAAAGAAAGCAAACTTGTAAAAACTAATTTTTTGTGTTTTTGATAAAGAAACAAGCAAACAGAGCAAAAGAAAACTAAGCAAAAGAAAAATAACAAAGTAAAGAGATTGGTTATGAGGGACTCCCCTTGTGCAGATGTCCTTGACTCACCGGCAACGGCGAAAATGCTTGATGGCCCAAAATATATCGAGCTCGTTGGGGAACCCCAAGAGGAAGGTATGATGAGCACAGCAGCAAGTTTTCCCTCAGTAAGAAACCAAGGTTTAATCGAACCAGTAGGAGCAAGGAAACACCCCAAAGGTGTAACTAGCTGAACGTTGGCAGGGCGCACTACCGGTGCCAACAACAACGTGGAGACCTGCACAACACAACCACGAAACTTTGCCCCAACTTGCGATAAGGTTGTCAATCTCACCGGTTTTGCTGAAAACAAAGGATTAAACGTATCGAATGGAAGGAAGTAATTATTTGCAGAAAGTAAACACAAAGCAATAAACAGTTTATAAATTGTATGTAAAAGAAAGGACCGAGGTCCATAGTTCACTAGAGGTGGCTCTCCTTAAGATAGATAACATGCTGGGTGAACAAATTACAGCGGGGCAAATTAACAAACATCGAGAAAGCATACAAGCATATACTAATCATCTTGACTCCTTTGGAACTTGATTGGGCATTACAACATTGTACATAGACTGTCATCCAACTGCATCTATGACTAATAATCCACCTTCAAGTTATCATCCGAACCCCCTCTAGTATTAAGTTGCAAGCAACAGATTATTGCTTTACAAATTGCGTGTTAAGTAAACAATACGATTGTTCTATGAACAAAGGATTGTTGTTTTCTCCCTAGTAGCAACAACACATCTAGTACTTTAGAGATTTTTGTCACTTCCCCAGATTACCAGAGGCATGAACCCACTATCGAGCATAAATACTAACTCTTGGAGTTGCTAGCATCTACTTGGCCAAGATAGCTACTAACAACAGAAAGCATGCAAGATCACAAATAACAAAGACATGATAGAATCAATAATCAATCTGAAATAGCATCTCAATATCCATCGGATCCCTGCAAACACAACATGCAAAATTACAAATAGATGATCTTGATCATGAACGGAGCTCACAAGATCTAGACATGAAAGCACAAAGGAGGAGAACCAGCCATCTAGCTACTATATTGACCCGTAGTCCAGAGATGAACTACTCACGCATCACACCGGAGGCTTGCATGATGATGAAGAAGGCCTCCAGGGTGAATTCCCCTCTCCGGCAGGGTGCCGGGAAGAGCTTCAGATCCCTCCCGATCTAGGGATGGAGATGACGGCGGCTATAGACTCTTTCGTGGATTTTTGATCGGGTACCTAGCGTTTTGGTCCCGAGGGCAATATATAGGCGGAAGGAGAGGCCGAGGGGGTGCTGGGGTCGGCCAGACCACCCCCTGGCGGGGGCCAGGCCTGGCCACGCGGTGAGGTGGTGTGGCTGGCCCCCAGCCCTTCTCCGTCTCGTATTCTGGCATCAGATGTCTTCCAGAAAAATAGGCACTTTGGCTTTTGTCCCGTCCAATTCCGAGAATATTCATTTTCTGACTTGTTAATAGGTTAGTCCAAGTAATCATATGAAAAGAACTCCAAAGTTAGGACAAAACACAAGAAAGTAGATAAAACTAAGAATGGAACATCAAAAATTATAGATACATTTGCAATGTATCTAGATGCGACCCTTTGTTGATAGTGAGGCACATACTAGGCCACGATTGTCCAAGTTCATATCGGTGAAGACGAGTTGGCAAGGTAGAAACATGTGGATGGAGAAGCCAACGGCGACACGTGAATGCGTCCCTTGGGGCGCCGTGCATAGTGTCCTTGGCACGATGGTTGGTGAGGATTTGCCAGAGATGAGTCAATGCCGAGGTTGAAATAGAGGCGCGTGATGATGACATGTGGCGGTGGTCAACGTAGTCCGATCTAAGATCGGTGAAATAAGAAGAACCACTGGTCAAGCGTCCGACGAGAAATTTTCGAAGAAGCCTATTGGATCTAATATGCAAGTTGTGTTTCCCCAGCGGAGATCGATCTCCCCGGGGAGACACGTTGGAATAGGTGGTGTCTGAACCAAAGGCCGGGGAACGAAAATGCTCTGATATCATGAAGGCAACAATAGTTGATTGTATTGCTAGATTGATATTGCATATTGCATTATTACATTGTGACTCCTTGGAGCGTTTATATAGGAGTACAAGACTTGAAAGCCAAGAAACCTAGTAGAGAACTACCAAATATAACAACCGTTACCTACTCTAATACTAAACCGTGGTATACTATAACAAACGCCTCTCACCATTGGCTTAATTCTTCGGTATATTGTGGTCCTTTATGGTTCGAAAAGGTCAAGCCGCAACGCTGTTTGGATAAAGACAAGGCATCGGGGATTATGTTGTCTTGTAATGTAAAGAAAATATATTATACACCAACATGATATGGTTTATCTAATCTAGTTGACTGGAACTTTTTTGTGTCTATCTAAGTCAACTACAAGTTGTAATATTTACAAAAAATGAGGTTGTATTTTTCAAGAATCCAATCCGGGACGACTTACGATTAACTAAACCGATTTTATCTTATTTGGGTGAGCTTCGGCCTTTCCTTTCAGATCCGGGTTTCGTAGAACCCGGGAATAATATTGCCATGTGTTATTTATTTTCTCCATAAAACACCCATCACTTGAGAGATAATTAAAAATCCTTTAAAATAGAGAATATATTTAAATTGTGCTCATCTAATGTTCATGTGGTTTGGCCATTGTGGCCATTTTTCTAGTGGAGTGGATGCATAAAGCACGAGATTCGTGATTGCTTTGTTCTGTGAGATGTGTCCACATACCACCATCTTAAATTGTTCGTTGTCTTAATACTTTATCACGCGCATGTGCCAAAAACTGATTTTAGGTGTGTACAATATAATAACGTCCTCTTGGAATCAAACATTATATATTTTGGTTATTGATGTTCATACATTTTCATTGTGAGTAATGTAGTTTATAGTATAATATATATACTATATCATTAAGTTGACAGCCCAATATTTTGGACACAAATACTGTAATTCATGATGTAACATTTTTATACTTCCCTTAATTGAAATAGAGATGTTTTATTAACAAAATTTGGACGCATGAAGAATTCATTTTAATACTCCCTCTTTCCCAAATTAGGATGCATATTAGGTTGGGCAAAGTCAATCTTTATAAAGTTTGACCAACTATATGTAAAAACATACTAACTTTTCTAATGTCAAATGCATATAATGTGAAAATATAGTTCACGATGATTATAATAATATTGAGTTGATGTCGTAGATTCAATACTATTTTCTAAATATTTAGTCAAAGTTTATTAAATTTGACTTTAACCAAAACTAATAGACGTCCTAATTTGGGAAGGAGGGAGTTTAACTAGTGGTCAACCTATGCGATTGCACGGGCTAGATAAATTATGGCATCATCTAACAGTAAATATTGAACTGAAATTCTTTCAAAAAACTGCAGGAAAAATATACTTTCAATTAAAACCTTTTGAGATGATTTTGTAAATTTTGTTGTATCTTAAAATTACATATTTTCTTTGTTGGTGGTTTAGCATGGTGAAAATTTTAACGACAGTCTCATATTTTTTTTACTTCCTTGTGAAACTTTTATTTTGTACATATTTGCCAATCTATAAATTTTCTAATTTATATAGCTTAGGTCATGGGGTATATTAATCAGTAGATTTAGTGAATATACTTAGATCACAAAAAATAAAAGGAAAAACATAAATGAAAACCATCCATTTATGTTATCTCATTCTTTTTATAATGGACACATGTTCTAGATGAGATTAGACGACCCTATGCATTGAATTTTTTTAGTCGTTTTATGTTCCCCAGTGTCAAGTGAGCTTTTCGGTGTAAAGGAAACACTCAAGTTGTATAATCCCTCCTTTTCAGAAGCTGCCATTTTTCTCATCATGGTAATTGTAATAGAGACTTTAAAAACTAATTCTTTTACATGATGTAAATAATTATATTTCATGAAAATAGTGTTCAGGGAGGATTTGCACATATATTGTTCTAAACATCTTATCAAACTATTAAAAAGATTGTACTAAGCAAAATGTTGAATGTTTGACTTTATTAATATCTAGATTCACTTTTTTTAAGAACCGGTAGAGCTCTCAAATAATCTTTTTATTAATAACATGGGAGGAGTTCGTATTTTCTCTATTGGATATAGACCTATAACAGTCTGAAAGTGTGAGTGTGTGTATTTGACTACTTTGTATTCTCTTCTCAGGTTACCTGCGATCCTACATATTAAGAAAGAAAGATTAGTTTTTAACACTATCATTAAAATTTTGGCACCAAAACTGAAACATCGAGTTTCATAAAATTTTGTGGTATTCAAAATTTATTGATTTGACACATTTTAGTTAACGTCTTGGGCACACTCTTAAGCAACAATGTGACACCACCACTTTAAGGAATGTTTGTGGCGTTCAAGAAAATAAAAGAAGATGTACCTTTTCTGTATTATGCACCATTCGCGTATGACAATTTGGAAAAAGGAATATACAAATCGTAAAACCTGCTACTAGCAATTTTAATGTAGACAGCTAGACGGTATGCGATGAGCGCCCCACATCAGTTTCCATAGGGATATAATATGCAATCAGGTCTAACGTGTTGGCATTCAAAAAAAAGTCTAACATGTTGGTATTCTTTGCTACGGTATTTGGACAAAGAGTAGCAATACGCCTTGGATATATACATGTCTAATACATTGAGCAGATCATATGAAGACTAAAGCATTTTTAAGAGAATTAAAGCATTGTTTTTAGACTAAAGAAACTCAGTCCATTCAATTATGCGAGCCAGGACGAACAATGTCTAAATTATGGACTCCCGATCGTAAGCAACTCCTTGGTCCATTCTTATGGATGTGCACATATAATTTTGTTTGAATAGATATAATAACTTTCCGTTATCCTTGTTATCCTTGCCTGTGAAAATATTTTCTCTGATACTAATCGTAAACCAAACTAACTTATTTAAATAGTTCTTGTCAAAAAGAACTTATTTAAATAGCACTATAATTCAAGTGTCATCATTATAACCGTGTCATTGCTTTTTTTCAAACATATACTATCCATTTAATGATAGACTATTGTGTTGGGTTTAGGTCTTGGCCTACATGAGTTTATTTTGGATGGTCCATCATATCCGTAAAATTAAGATCTAACAGCTTAACTAATTCTAATAATGTGGATTAACATGGAGCCTTCTACGGTGCCTCCAATTAGTAAATATAAGATTTGTACTAAAATTTTATACTTATGTTTAGCCTTTTACAACCCTAACAACTATGTATATTTCTTATTTGGAATTGTTAACTACATGTATAATTAATATAAGTTATCTGGAGCATTTTTATAATATAGTCGTAATGCATATAGTTGAAAAATACATTTACATTATGGTGTATTTAAAATGTTTTATAGCATAGTTTTTCTCTTCATCATCTGATTTCCGGTAACTGTATAAACTATATTGTGTATACATATTTATGGTAGTTATATCTTTATAGAAAATGTTAGAGTATAATGAGATAGGAATATTTATGGAAACTTCTACAGTATAAATTGAACATTGGCTTGATTCTTTAACCTTAATTTTGTGGCAAAAGTTACAATGAGTATAGTAAAGTTGATAACATGTGCTAGAATTTGGCCTTGGGCCTCAGCCCATAGCCCAATACAGATTCTGAAAATCTCTTAGCCCATGTGGGTATTGCACGGGTGGGACTAAACTTTAGTCACACATTGCTAGTTGAGAAAGCATTGGAGTGGTTCATAGGGGCTATTCTAATCCTCGTAAGAGAGTGAGAGAGACCTAGCTCACACCTCCTCCTCCGCTGCCCGCCTTGCCACATCACGCCATGGGTTGCAGGATTCTTGCCGAGCCGAGCTTACGGGTGAGGGCAAATCAGGGGTAGCACAACGTCGTCCGTCAACGAGTTCAAACAAAGACTTCTTCCCAGACATCGGTAACCTCTTCGACAATCTCAACATGGGCGACAACATCGATGATGATACTGCAGTCACTGCTGATGCGGCCATCGTTGGACTGTACGTATTACTGTCTTTCCTGTTTCAATGACACTGATACTATTGTCTCTATTGCCACTACAAGGAATATGCTAACTAGTGACCCCAAATATTGGTCATAGAAAGGTCATAGTAATTCATCTATGACCTTTTTATGACCAAAAACAGTAGGTCACATAGCGAGGGTCACTATAGACAGCTAACGACCTTTTTTGAATTGGTCATGGACAACTATGACCAAAATAGATGGTCATAGGCTATCTGCCCAGTCCACGTCAGCCAATCCAACGTGGAACCTGACATGGTAGCAAATTCAGCCCAGTCTAGTTTGACAGTTTACATGGGCCAAGCCTAACAATTTTAGCATTTTGTTTTCTAAGCCTGGCTTTTACTGTGCATTTATTTTGTGCGCCAAGCCAAACACTTTAGCCTATATATTTTTGGTCCGTTGCATTTTGTTTGACCCAATATTTTCGTTATACCATTTATTAAATTTGCTGTAGGTCCCACTTGTCAAACGGGGCCTACCTGTCTGTATTAGTTTCCAACTACTGGTCCCACATGTCAGGTATATTTTATATACATGCTCCACACATCATATTTCAATTCCACACAGATACGTTCAATTCCACACAAATACAGTGTCCACACAGATTTCAATTCCAGACATATATTTTAGCTGCCCACGATTTGACAATGAACAACAATTATTTATAATAAACAACTATTTGCAATAGATAAACACATTGAACATTTCAAATAACAGCAGAACAATCTCTATTACAATCATCCCATAGTTCTTATGAATCATATAGGACTACTGAAAGGGAAATGGACGTCGCCTAGAAGGGGGGGTGAATAGGCGTTTTAAAATTATTACGGTTTAGGCTCTAATAAATGCGAAATAAAACTTAACGTTTAATTTATCAAGCCAAAACCTATATTCACTAGGTTCACTAAGTGCACCAACAACCTATGCTAAGCAAGATAAACAACAATGTGATAGCAAGATATAATACTTCAAGCATGATGTAAATTGTATAAGTAAAGGGCTCGGTTGAGAGATAACCGATGGACGTGGAGACGATGATTTGTTTTTCGAAGTTCACTTCCAAAGAAGCTACGTCTCCGTTGGAGAGGTGCGGGGGCGCAATGTACTTCAAACGCCACAAGTGGCTCACTTCGTGGTGTGGTGGCTCGATGCTCACCCAACGCTACACAAGGCCTCACCCCAAGATGCGAAGGCACGCAACCTACCGACGCCACAACAGGCTCACCCTATTCTCCCGTGACCTCACCACAAAGGCCTACTCACGTTCCACTATGGGACACTTGAGGGTGGTCACCGAACCCGTAAAAGGTTGGGGCAATCTCCACAACTCAATTGGAGGCTCCCAACAACAATGCCAAAAAGGCTACAAAGCCACAAAAGGCAACAAGGCCACAAAAGGCTACAAGACCACAAAAGGTCAACAATCCAACCACACAACCGTCTAGGGTTCCAAGAACCCAAGAGAACAAGCCCAAGGGCTTGAACTCGCCGAATCTCCGAGGCGAACTCAAACTTATGCACCAAATGCAAGAGGCAAGTCCTTCTCTCTCAAATTCCACCAAAGCTACAAAAGCTATTGGAGGAATAAGGGAGGAAGAACACAAGAGGAGAACACAAAACTCTTCAAGATCTAGATCCCAAGGATTCCTTCACAAAGAAGGGATTTTGCTTGGTGGGGCTTGTAGATCTAGATCTCCTCTCTCAAATCCCTCAAAAAGATGCAAGAATCATAGGAGGGAGAAGGGGAGAGGGCAAGCTCTTCAAGGTCAACAATGGAGGAGAGAGAGAGCCAAAAACCAAGAAGAACAAGAGTTAGGATCGAAGGGGAAAGGGGAGCTCCTTTTAAAGGGCTCCCCAATCTGCCTGTTACTCACAGATCCGCGCATGGCCGGTAGTACCGGTGGGTGGCCGGTACTACCGGTGCCACCCAGCCAACGGTCAGAAAACAACGAGAGAAAGAACAAAACTCGATCCTAGCCGGTACTACCGCCGCTTCGCCGGAACTACCGGTGGGAAGAATGTCCTAGCGGTACTACCGCCTAAAAATCCGATCCAAGTTCCGTCAAATACGCACACCAAGACAGAGATGGTACAAAACCAAAATCAAGGTTGCCGGAAGTTGGGCCGGAATTAAGACCGGTACTACCGGCGGCATTTCTGCTCGAGCGGTACTTCCGGCGCCTGGTCGGTACTTCCGGTCAGAGAAACTTCAAAAACCAAAAATGCAATAACTTTCACGTCCGAACTCCAAACGAGACGAAACCAATTTTGTCGAAATATTGGGTATCATCAAGGGAGAAAATATCATGAATATATATGTGAGATACCTCCCAAGGTGTGGAGCCGGAAAACCCGCAAGATCAAAAACGCAATAAGATATGCAAGGGGGATCCGTTTTTGATGAACTAGAGCTTGTTATGAAGAACAAGCTCTAGATCCTCACATGGACAAGAATCAAACAATCAACCAAGAAAGATGATGCTATGTATGCAAAGGTTTGAGCTCTCTTCGAAAGATAGGAACGAGTCACCCACTTGAGAGCCCCTCTTGATAGTACGGCTATCTATCCTAAACCCGGTCTCCCAGCACTACAAGAACACTACAAGAGAGCGGTAAAATAGAAACCCTATCAAGATCATACCTTTGCCTTGAGCATCCCACTTGAGCTTGATGTAGACCGTCTTGTCCTTCTCAAGATGGAACACCTTTCTTGATTGCTATTGCATGCTCCTGTTTGATGAAGACTTGCGAATGGCTCCCCCATACTCCATGAGGAAACCTCTTCTTTGACCTTGTATTCATCACTCCATGAACACCGAGGATGGCAAGCTCCAAGCATGATATCTTCTAGAGATGGCGCACCGTGAGTTTGCATAACAAATCTTGATGATGATGTCTTGAAGAAAGCCATGAGGAAATCCATCTTCTTCTTCTTCTTCAAGGCATACTTGATCTTCTTCTTCTTCTTCTACTACTACTACTTGATTCCAATAGGCACAAAGCCCTTGGACGATGCTTCTTCTTTTTCATCCTTGAAACCAACACATGGTCCAAGCGATGCCAATGGACAAACCTACAAGTGAAACTCAATTTGCACATTAGTCCATAGGGATTGTCATTAATTACCAAAACCACACATGGGGCATACATGCCCTTTCAACTACTTATATCTATAAACTAGCTCGAAAAACACAATACATCCTGGAGCGTATGGACTTTTCTTCTAACTTCATATTGGAGCTCTTGTAAGAGAGGAACACCACTCAGTAGCTGGTAACAACAAAAAACAAGCAAGCTATGAATAAGCATGGATTACATGTACAGGTAGAATGGTACATAATATTGAAGTTCACAATGAAACATGGCTGAGTAATATCATATATTGAACCAGATCCTACTACAATGATGCAACAATAGTCATAGTATAGAACAAGAAAGCTGGCATTGGACATCTACCAAGTAACAAAGGGAGGAGAATGGGATAGACCGACGACTTATCTAATCAGGAGAATGAGCCATTGCTTCAGTTGAAGCACAGTGGGCTCGAACATGAGAATCCGGTGACATGTCCGAGGTTTATGCACTCCATCACACACTCCTAAGGTGCTGAGCTTGATCTTCTCCTGGTTCTCTAGGTCCAAGTTGTTCCGCTGCAGGCCATCCTACAACACACACAAACAAAAATCCCAGATCGGATAATCTAGGACAAAAACTACTTCAGCATCTTACACTATACAGATTCCATGCCTGGATTAAAGTTAGAACAGAAATGATATAGTGCATTCATTGATGGAATGAAACCAAATGATATATAGGACAATATACATCTAGATGTAAAGTTATTTACAGTTAGTTAGATAGGGACTAAACACATATCCACATATATGCTAGTATATATCCACCTATATGCTAGTATACATCTAGATACTGCTAATATACATCTAGAGGCGAGCAAAAAATGTAAGCTAGATAGAAAGTACTAAATTATCCAGGATACGAGCAACTAATAAACATCTAACTAGAAATATACCACATATACATGAACTAAAAAATCATCTAGTACTAGCAAATGATAAATAGGAACATGGCAGAGAGTACTTGGTGCTCAATTTGTTCAATTGATAAATGATAGAGTGTTACAACATAAGAATTATGCATGTAGCATTGCAACAACATAACCTTAGTACATGGTGCTCAGTTTGTTTTATTTCATCGTCAAAGAGTGATAAATAATCCATATGCTCAGTACATGGTGCGCAGTTTGTTTAGCTGAATCAAAGAACTGCATCTGAATAAAATTAGGATTATGGTGAGTAAAGTGAGTGGTATAAACTGGAATATCTGAACTACAGTAGCGGCAACAAAAGATTTTCCAACAGAGAGAGCACTAGAGTCTCGCAACTACAGATATGTGACATGCTTGCAAATTCAGAGAACAAAAAGCTACGAGGAGTATGTTTGATCTTCTCACCAGTTTCTTACTACTCCGCAGATAAATATAGTAGAGAGGATTTTGAACACGAAGAGTTGTATCACTATAGCTCAACAAACTAAACCTTCTAACCATATAATTCTCTAGGCATAACACATAATTCTTCAGGCTAAGCAAGCAGCAAAACAACATAAGTCAAGAGCATAACAGATACACAACACGGCTAGAATGACATCCAAGTCCAGAACAACATCAACCAAGCATTACCACAAGCACCTGGCACGCACGAGCACTGGGACATTACAGCAAGAAGCTTGTGTTCACTACTGTAAGTGGGTTACCTTTTTGCGCTCGCGCCTGAACTTGGGGTGTCGCAGACGGGAGGATGGTGGATCAGAAGAAGGTGGCCTTGATGGGGGTTTGTAGAGCGGCGGTTGCTGGTGGCGCTCACCACGGCCATCTCCATGGCAGGAGGAAGTTTTCCATTTCGTCACACGAAAAAAACATTTTCATTTTTCGACTGCCAAAACCGGGACGTTTTGTGAAGCAACCACCAAATAATAGTTTCAAAATGGTACCACCCTATTTTTCAAAAATAATAGATCCACCTTACATGAACAATGTCCCAACTGGAGTATCTAAAACCTTTCCGTCTATCCCTGGCGAAAAAGACAAATTCCTGCCGAATCGGTAGGAAGTCGGTCTGATTTGAACTATAGGTACATGATCTAATGCTCATGATTTTTTGCAAAAATCATTTTTAGACTCACAATATGAAGTTTCTTCAGAGATCCGATGCAATTTTTGCGAGGATCATCCCCTATCTATGAACCTTCGTGCCCGCCGTTTTGACCATAGTTTGAAACAGGCATGAAAAATTCAAAAACGGTCCAAATAATGTAAAACCTTCGCGTGATGTCATATTATATGACATATTTACAAGGTAAAATACCAAACTTGGTATATTACAAATATCTCAAAAAAACCTTCACAAAAATGACCTATCATGTTCGAGGTTTCATGGTTTTTAGACTAAACGACCAATGTTATGGGTATAATCGCGGCATAGTTTGTGATAATGTGTCCATATTGTGCACCTGTGTGCATCATGTGATGGAGAATAATATTGCAGGAGGAAGTTTTCCATTTCATCACATGAAAAAAACATTTTCCATTTTCCGACTGCCAAAATCGGGGCGTTTTGTGAAGCAACCACCAAATAATAGTTTCAAAATGGTACCACCCTATTTTTCAAAAATAATAGATCCACCTTACATGAACAATGTCCCAACTGGGGTATCTATAACCTTTCCGTCTATCCCTGGCAAAAAGACAAATTCCTGCCAAATCGGTTGGAAATGAGTCTGATTTGAACTATAGGTACATGATCTAATACTCATGTTTTTTGCAAAAATCATTTTTACACTCACAATATGATGTTTCTTTAGAGATCCGATGCAATTTTAGCGAGGATCATCTCCTATCTATGAACCTTCGTGCCCGCCGTTTTGACCATAGTTTGAAACGGGCATGAAAAAATCAAAAACGGTCTAAATAATGTAAAACCTTCGCGTGGTGTCATATTATGTGACATATTTACAAGGAAAAATACCAAACTTGGTATATTGCAAATATGTCGAAAAAACCTTCACAAAAATGACCTATCATGTTCGAGGTTTCATGGCTTTTAGACTAAACGACAAATGTTATGACTAGAATCGCGGCATAGTTTATGATAATGTGTCCATATTATGCACCCGTGTGCATCTTGTGATGGAGAACAATATTGCAGGAGGAAGTTTTCCATTTCGTCACACGAAAAAAGCATTTTCCATTTTCGGACTGCCAAAATCGGGGCGTTTTGTGAAGCAACCACCAAATAATAGTTTCAAAATGGTACCACCCTATTTTCCAAAAATAATAGATCCACCTTACATGAACAATGTCCCAACTGGGGTATCTAAAACCTTTCCGTCTACCCCTGGCGAAAAATACAAATTCCTGCCGAATCGGTAGGAAGTGGGTCTAATTTGAAGTATAGGTACATGATCTAATGCTCATGATTTTTTGCAAAAATCATTTTTAGACTCACGATATGATGTTTCTTCAGAGATCCGATCAATTTTAGCGAGGATCATTCCCTATCTATGAACCTTCGTGCCCGCCGTTTTGACCATAGTTTGAAACGGGCATGAAAAATTCAAAAACGGTCCAAACAATGTAAAACCTTCACGTGGTGTCATATTATGTGGCATATTTACAAGGAAAATACTAAACTTGGTATATTGCGAACATCTTGAAAAAACCTTCACAAAAATGACCTATCATGTTCGAGGTTTCATGGCTTTCGGGTCAAACGACTAATGTTATGGCCAGAATCGCGATATAGTTCGTGATAATGTGCTCATATTGTACACACATGTGCATATTGGGATGGTGAACAATGTTGCAGGAGGACGTTTTTCTTTTCATTGCACAAAAAATGCATTTTCCATTTTCCAAGTGCAAAAAACGGGCGTTTTGTGAAGCAACCACCAAATGGTTAATTCAAAATGCTACCACCATATTTTTAAAAAATATCATACCACCTTACATAGACAATGCCACAAGTAGGATATCTCAAACCTTTTCGTCCATTCCTGGCAAAAAAGACAAATCCGTGCCGAATCGGTAGGGAGTGGGTCTGATTTGAACTACAGGTACATGATGAAATACTCATGATTTTTTGCAAAAATCATTTTTAGACTCACAGTATGATGTTTATTCAGAGATCCGATGCAATTTTGGCGAGGATCATCCCCTATCTATGAACCTTCGTGTCCACTGTTTTGATCATAGTTTCAAAATCTATATTTACAACTATTAAGGTTTTATATGAAAAATATGTCCTTGAATTTTTCCTAGATAGTAAAAGTGTTCCATAATGTACTTAAAATATTCCCTGAAATTTTACAAGTTCTCTGAATTTTGTTTGACTCTATTTAGAGATACGAATAAAAAGATACAAAAGAATTTATAAAATAATAAAGATAAAAAAAGAGTTGGAGGCGCCCAACTGTGTGAAACCGCCAGCAATTATGGCCCAGCCCAATATCCAGGCATGATTGCACCCCGTGGTCGGCCCGAGGCCATCCTAGGAGCAGCCCAAGAAGCTGGAGTTCAGAGGCCGATACGCCCGAGGCCCAAACCCACCACAGAGGTTTTAAATGTATAGAACTCATGTGCATATCTTGCATAGTAGCACGGGTTGGTCTGGTGGTTAGCAGCGAACAGGAGGAAGGGACGGTGTGGGTTCGAGTCCCCACCCCATTCTTTTTGCTATGATTTATTCCCCGACGAGAAGAGGCCCGCCTGCAGGTCGTGGTGCGGGCCAGCGCGGTGGGTCCCACCTTCAGGTCGCGGTTCCCTGACGAGAAAAGGCCCGCCTGCAGGTCGTGGTGCGGGCCAGTGTGGTGGGTCCCGCCTTCAGGTCGCGGTGGCGGCCTGCGCGCTAGGTTGCCTTCAGATGACATGTGGATATGACTTGTAGGCAAAAAATTGACTAAATTAACATGTGGATATGACATGTAGTCAAAAAAATTGACACATAGACATGACACATAGGTGAAACTGGTTAGTTGGCAGTCCGGTCGTTCCGATGAATCATGTATTCAGAGTAATAACCATTTAAATTGGTCATTGTCGCTTAAAATTAAGCTCATGGACCAGTGCTATCTATGTTATGACCAATTGATGTAATCAAGTTATGACCTTCCTCACAAAAAAGATCGTTGTTTTTTAAGGTTTGTACCCTCCAAATGTCTTATGACCTGTTGATTCAGATTGGTCATAGATCTATGACCAAAAAACTCATGGTCGTTAAGAAAAGGTCACTAGTGAGCAGATTTCTTGTAGTGTCCTGCGGCCAACGCTAGACTGTACGTATTACTGTCTTTCCTGTTTCAATATCTATTAGAGTTTCTAATTCTAGTTCAATTTGTTCATCTGCTATGCTGGTTCGCATGTTTAGTTTACCTGTTGTTTATGTAGTCATGATTTATCAATTATTTATTCGAATTAATTTATATGGTAATTTTCTTATATACTCAACAATTCAAAAAAATTGATTATAGGTAAATGAATTCAAGTGGCGTTGCCGCTGCTAGTAGGCCACCTCTTTTTGATGGTTCACACTATAAGAGATGACGCACGAGAGCAGTTCTCTGGTTTCGGAACCTGAACTGCTATATATATAGCCTCTTGGCAAACCCGAGGGTGAACTTTCTCCTGCTTAGGAGGAAGCCTATGAGACATCCAATGACATGTTTAAGGCGGTTCTCTTCAGTATTTTTGGGGACAATATTGTTGAACCGTAAATGACCTTTGATCATGACAAGGATGTGTGGGATGCACCCGAGGCCAAATTTGGGGTCTTGGATGCTGGCACTGAATTGTATGTCATAGAGCAATATTATGACTACAAGATGACTTGTGAGCTCTCCGTTGTCGAGCAAGCTCATGAGATACAGTCACTCACCAATGATCTGAGCAGTTTAAGTGTACCTTACCAGACAAGTTTGTGGCTGGTGGCATTATTGCCAAGCTTCTTCCATTGTGGAGGAACTTTTGTACTTCTCTGAAACATAAGAGACAAGAAATCTGAAGGAGTTATGCCCTAGAGGCAAATAATAAAGTGTATTATTTGATATATCTCCTATATGTTCATAATACGTTTCATACTGTGCTATAACTGTGTTAATATGAAACGTTAATACACGTATGGTATGTAAACAAACCGTGTCTCTAGTTGCCTTTAGTGAACTAGTTCATTGGTCATGAGGATGGTCTGTGTTTCAAGATCATGGGCATTTATGCCAACTGACAATGAGGTCATGTTATTAGTCGAATAACATGATAGACAAACATCCGACCGTTATATCTTAATGAGATCTATTTACAAAGTTCACCATTGATGATAAAACATAGAGAACCTCGCAACCTGATCTTTTGACTGTGAGGTAATGCAAATCACCATTTTCGGAAAAAGCTTTGATGGTTATCAAGAATCATCTCGTAAAAGGGTGATCAAAAAGATGCCACTCAGGTTTTCCGAAGGGATGTGTTGAGTAGTACATATCAAGACTAGGATTTGTCTAGTCCATGTAACGGACAGATACATGTGGCCATCTCGGTGGCGTTGCATTAATGAAGCTTGCAAGCATGTGACTAGGTCACAGAATGCAACGATATGAGAACGAGAAAACAAGTTCATCGGTAACGAGATCGAACTAAGGTATGGAGATACCAAAGATCAAGTCTCGGATGAATTAGGTATCGAATGACAAAGGGAACGGGGAACGACTATCTCACGGTTCGAGCGATTGTATTCATGAAACGCACGAGGGTCACATGGCCATCCAGGTCCCTCTGTTGATCATTGATGTGAGAGTAGTCTCAATCATGTCCGGAGTGTTTCCGAACCGAAGGATGTCACGCTTAAGGGTAGGGACGCTTAGGGTAGATGAGGTATCACATGAGAAATAGAGAGAGAAAGCGGAATAGTTTCGGTAACATCCGATGGAGATCGGAAGGGGTCCGGAAGTTGTTCCGGAGTGAAGGAATAATATAATATGTGTATTTGAATATTGGAGAATTAATATTAAAAATATATTTTATTTTATTTTTAAAGGCTCCATATTGCTAATGGGCCTCACCCGAAGGGAGGCCCAATAGGGCAAGGCGCCTAGGGAGTGGGGGCCAGCCGGCCTAGGCTTGGTGGGCCGCCCCAATGGGGCCCACCTAGGGCCGGCGGCTGCCCCTAGGTGGCTGGAGGGTGTGGGGATTAGTCCCACACCGCCTGGCCCCTGGGTGGTGCGCCCCCCCTCCCACTATATATAGGGTTCCCCCTCCCCCTTTTGGAATCACCCCATTCCCTCTCATTCTCTCTCTCATCCACTGAGGACTTCTCCGTAATATTGGGGAGGACCTTGTGGTTGAGTTCTCCACCTTCACACTACCGTCGTGTGATCTGCGATCTAGCATCTACTTCTTCCGCTGCTCAGCTAGATCGGAGTCCGGTTGACGTCTCCTGCACCGGACGTGTGACGAACTTCGGAGGCACCACACTTAGGGTGCTGCTCATCTTAATCAATATATGCCTTCCTGCGTAAGGCGTGCCTCTGTCTGCAAAGGTATGAATACTGTATTCCTTCTTCGTTACTTATGTCTGCATAGTATAGATCCTGGTATTATTGTTCGAGTAGATAATTTTGTTTTGTTTTGTACTACGAAACCCTTCAAAATCATACCAGCAGGAGACAATAAATCAAGAATATATTGGTGTTGAGAGAGAAAAAGTGGGGTGGAAGTGTGAGAGGCAGTGCCACTAAGAAAATGATGAAGGGCCCCAAATCGGTCATTGAAAGTTCATGATTAACAAATGAGATGATATGTTTTAAGAAAGAATTAGAAGATGTGGTGAGGACAATATAGTCAAAGATAGGCAGTGTGAGTCGGATTTTGAGGGTAGAAAACCAATGGTTTGGATGAAAGTGACAAAACTATGGAACCAAGCGCGAGGAGCTTATTTGAGACCATACAAATATTTGTGAAGAAGATAAACAACAAGATCAGGATGAGAACGGGTTTTAAAGCCATAGGGTGGTTGACAATAGACTGTTTCACTTGGAGTGCCATGCATAAAAGCATCTTTTACGTACAGTTGATGAATCGTCTAGGAAGATGAAACGGGAAGACTGAGCACGACACGAATGGTGCTTAGTTTAACAACATGAGAAAAAATCTCATCCAAATCAATCTCGTGTTGTTGAGAAAATCCCTGGCAGGGCAGACCCAACGGACCTTGTAACGTGCTAGAGAACTATCTGAATTATATTTATGCCAAAAAACACATTTTCCCGAAACGACACTGGCACCCGATGGTTTAGGAACTAGAGACCATGTATTATTTTGAATTAGAGCATCACATTCATCACACATTGCGGAGTTCCATAGAAGATCGAGCAACGCTCGCTTGTAAGAAGTGGGGATAGGTGAAATAGTAGGAATAGAAGTTAGGTTGAGATGACGATGTGGAATATGAAAACCATTTTTGCCACAAGTATGATGGGTTCGTAGCATGGAAAACAAAAAATTTCTACCGCAAGAACGAACAAAACCAGATCTAATCTAGATAAAAGCCAAGATCTAATCTATTAGACATGTGCAACGAGATAGATCTGTACTAACCCTCGTAGATCTGAAAGCGTTAACGAGATTGGATCTCGTGGTTGATGTAGTCGATCACTTGCCGATCTCAAGATCGTGTGGACGATCCTTCCGGTGCCGCGTTCCGGCAGCGCTTCCGCAGTCGGTCACACGTGCGGAGTCGAAGCAGACCTTCCTCTCCTCGTTCCAGCGAGCAGCGGAGGTAGTAGATCTCTCCACGGAAACCCAGCAGCACGACGGCGTGGTGGTGGTGGTGGAGTATAGAATTCTGGAGGGCTTCGCCTAAGCCTGAGCAGAAGGAAGGAGGAGGAGAGAGGCGGCTAAGGGGCAAGAGTGGAGGGGCAAGGGGGTGGCGCCTCCACCCCTCTATATATAGAGGGAGGGGTGCGGCCTAGGGTTCCCACCCCTAGGCCCACCCCTTAGGGCCGGCGCACCAAGGAGGTGGGGGGAGGAGTCCTCCCCCCCCAAGTCTCCTCTTTAAATTTCCCTTATCTTATCTTGGTTTTCAAATAAACTCCAAAATATCTTCTAGAACCTTCCGGAACATTCTGAAACCTTCTAGAATCCCCATACAAACACTCCGGAACATTTCCTAACTCAGAAAAAGATCCCCATTATATGAATCTTACTCCCCGGACAATTCCGGAGCTCCTCGTGATGTCCCGAATCCAATCCGAGACTCCGAACAACATTCGGTCTCCAACGCACATTCCATATCTACTTAAAACAACTTTGAACCTTAAGTGTGTCACCCTACGGTTCATGAATATGTAGACATGACGGAGACACCTCTCCGATCAATAACCATCAGCGGGATCTGGAGATCCATAACGGCTCCCACATACTCAACGATGACTTCGTGATCGATTGAACCATTAACATACGAAACCAATTCCCTTTGTCTCGTGATACTCTACTTATCCGAGGTTTGATCATCGGTATCTCCATACCTAGTTCTACCTCGTTACTAACAAGTACTCTTTACTCGTTCCGTGATATGTCATCCCTTGTGACCTAGTCACATGCTTGCAAGCTAACTAAATGACATTCCACCGAGAGGGCCCAGAGCATATTTATCCTTCGTATGGATGGACAAATCCCAATCTTGGTCCATGCGCTTCAACTCATACTTTCAGAATACCCAACGACACCTTTATGACCACCCAGTTACGAAGCGGTGTTTGATGTCATCAAAGTACCCATCCGGTGATGGTGATTAACACAACCTCATGGTCGAAGGATTAGGTCACTATGCATTTAAAAGCTTATAGCAATACGAACTTAATGACTTGATCTTATGCTACGCTTACTATGGGTGTGTGTCCATCATATCATTCTCCTAATGATACAACCTTGTTATTAATGACATCCAATATCCATGACTAGGAAACCATGATCATCTATTAATCAACAAGCTAGTTCAACAAGAGGCTTACTAGGGACTCTTACATGTTTACAAAACACACAAGTATTAGTGTTTCCTAATAATACAATTATAGCATGGGATGTAAACATTCATCATAAACACAAAGATATAATAATAACCACTTTTATTATTGCCTCTTCGGCATTTCTCCAACAAAGTATAGATGACATGATCATTTTCGGGGATAGGGATAGGAACGACATTCAGAGGGATGGTAGTTGTAGGCGACGTGGTAGTTGTTGAGACGTCATGGGATGAAGGTGGTTTCGGGAGTATCTATCACGGCAGGAGATGGCGTCATGGTAGGTTGCCGTGGGTTGGCGGGAGAGGAATTCACCGTCGCGATAGAAGTGGCGACAGAGCCCCAAAACTGTACTTTGTTAAGTTACTTAGGGCAGCCTGGGCTGCAAAATCCTCTTAAGTATTCGAGGAAGAAACATATATTTTAAAAAGATACCTAATTGGAAACCTGACCCCAAAAAAATCCGCGTCTAATGGTTTTGATACATATGAACCTTTTGGATTTTAAAATTAGGAATATAGTTACGTAAATGCAAAGAAGCTATCAAACTAGTACATGTAATCCCTCCGTTCTATAATATAAGATGTTTTAACTTTTGTGAAAATAACGTATTTATACGTCTCTTGGTGTGTGGTTCACTCCGAACCTATACACTAAAAGATGTCTTTTTTCGAAATGGGGTGAGCCCCGGCCTCTGCATCCAACGGATGCACACATCCCTTTATTAAACAAGTAGTCGACAAAAGTATTACAGATCACTGATCCGCTTTAGCTGATATGCAAATCAACCATCTTACAAAAGATAAAAGCATTACGGTGAAGGATAAACTCAGGCTAGACATTTTTCAATCTACTAGAATGACGCCACGAAGCCCGGCTGAAAAAATCCGAAGTAACCGTCACAAGATGGGTGCACCCAGACACCATGGGTTGCCGCAAATGCTCCGGGAGTAAGAAAGCCTAAAGTTGAATCCAATACTCCGTCATATGAATCACCTGCAAAAAAAGATGGAACTCCTGTTTTGTTAAAAATATAATTATTACGGCACTTCTAGATGGACCAAAATAACGCCGAGATGCCAAAACGTATTTTGCCTTTATCTATTTTATCCACTCCATTCAGCCAATTTCTAAACATATTAGTAATATTGGTAGGGGTGGTAGGTTGTAGGTACAGAAAATCATTCGCCATAAATTTTTAGCAAAAGGACAAGTAAGAAATAAATGTTCTATTGATTCGTAATCATCACAAAAGTAACATTTTTTGCACCTATTCCAATTGCGCTTAGCTAAATTATCTTTAGTTAATAAAACCTTGTTATTGAGGAACCACATAATTTTTTTTATCTTCAATGGAATTTTAATTTTCCACAGATACCTGGACGGGAACCGGGGATGATCATTTAACAAGTCCTCATACATATATTTGACCGAGAAAGTTCCATTATCGGTAAGTCTCCACACAAAAAGGTCCTTGTCGTTCGATAAGGAAACAACATCAGCCTCTCACAAAGATGCAACCATGCATCCCACTTATTTCATGTTAAACTACGTCTAAAGCTAATGTTTATAGCAACTTGTGATAGCACTGAATTGACTAGAACATGTTTTCTATGAACGATGCAATAAAGAGAAGGATATTGTTGGGCAAGTGGCGTTTCACCTAGCCAAACATCTTCCCAGAATCTAATGTTTTCCTCATCGCCTATTTTGAAATAATCCCTGGCAAAGAACTCTTCTTTTACTCCCATAAGGCCTTTCCAGAAAGGTGAATTGGTTGATTTGGATGTAGCTTGTGCTAGAGTCTTATTAGCCAGATACTTGTTGTATAACAGGTCCTGCCATACCCCTTTTTCTGACAAAAGTTTATGCAACCATTTGCTTAATAAACATTTGTTCTTAATCTCTAACACCTCTATACCCAAACCTCCATGATCCTTAGGTCTACAAAGAATATTCCACCGAGTTAACCTGTATTTCTCCTTGTGTTCATCACTTTGCCAAAACAAACGTGAACGATATAAGTCTAGTCTTTTCCTTACACCCTTTGGTATTTCAAGAAAAAACAACATAAACATAGGCATACTCGTTAGAACCGAATTTATTAGGACTATACGGTCACCATAAGACAGAAGCTTTCCTTGCCAACATCCTAACTTATCCTCAATTTTTTTTTTCAAACGGATTCCATTCAGAGTTTCGCAGTCTCCTATGATGTATAGGTACTCCTAAGTACCTAAACGGTAAGGATCCCGACTCACACCCAAATATTTCCTTATGTGTAAGTTCCTGTTCGGTCGCTCGCCCGAAACACAAGATCTCACTTTTGTGATAAATTATTTTGAGACCGGAAAGCTGCTCGAAAATACAAAGAATGAGCTTCATATTTACTTCCTTTTGGAGATCATGCTCCATAAAAAAATAGTATCATCTGCATACTATAAAATGGACATTCCCCCTTCGAATAGATGAGGTATTAGACCAGCCACCTGACCATTTTCTTTTGCTTGAGCAAAAAGAATAGCAAGCATATCCGCGATGATATTAAAAAGAATGGAGGATAATGGATCACCTTGTCGAAGCCCTTTCTTAGTATGAAAGTAATGACCCATGTCATCATTAACATGAATGGCCACGCTTCCATCTCGCACGAAATTTTCAATCCATTTACACCATAATGGATTGAATCCTTTCATGCAAAAGACTTGTTGTAGAAAAGGCCACTTGACCTTGTCATAAGTCTTTTCGAAATCAATTTTAAATAGCACCCCGTCCAACTTTTTCCTATGAATCTCGTGAATTGTTTCATGTAGTACCACCACTCCTTCTAGGATATGCCGCCCGGGCATAAAAGCTGTCTGAGTGGGTCTACGACTTTGTGAGCAATCACGGAAATACGGTTTGTCGCAACTTTTTTGAAACTAACATTCAGGAGACAAATAGGTCTATAATGTTGAATTTGTACTGCATTCTCTTTCTTAGGTAACAAGGTGACAACACCAAAGTTGAGTTTGAAAAGAGGTAGATTATCTGAGTGCAACTGTGCAAACAAAGCCATCAAGTCTTGTTTTATTACTTGCCAGAAGGTTTGATAAAATTCTGTCGGAAACCCGTCAGGCCAGGCGCCTTATTGTGTTCCATTGAAGAAATAGCCTCAAAAACCTCTTGTTCACCGAGCATAGAGGTTAAAATTCCATTTTCTTCGGGTGAAACTTGTGGTATATCGTTAATCACTTCCTCCATAAGAGAAAAGCTATTGTGAGTCGGCTCCCCAAAAACCTTCTTATAAAATTTAGAGATGTAAGTTCTCAAATTCCCCTCTCCTACAATGGTCCCCTCATCTTGTTCGAGTTGAAAAATCTTTCTCTTTCTATTCTTGCCGTTTGCAATAAGGTGGAAATAACTAGTGTTGTTACGTCCCTCTTGGATATGCTTAACCTTAGCACGCTGTGTCCATTTAGACTCCTCATCCCGTCTTAACTTAGCCACTTATTGATCATTCGCAAGTTTTAATTGTTCTCTTTCAGCCTCATTAAGCTGAGTATTTTCAGCCTTAATATCTAGTTCATCGATGATAGAAAGAAACATTTCCTTCTCTTTTTTATATTTTCCACTCTGATTCTTTGCCCACCCACGTAGAAATTGGCGTAGGTGTCTAACCTTATGTTGCCAAGGTTCAATGGGTGAGGCACTATGGGTGACCGATGTCCATTCCTTAGCAACCATGCTAAAAAATCATCGTGTCTTAACCATGAAAGCTCGAAGGAGAATCTCGGATTATTCCCTTTATGAGCCTGAATCCCTGTGTCAATCAACAGAGGCGTATGATCAGATCCCGACCGCGTCAGCGCTTGCACTATCACGAGGGGGAACTTCTGTTCCCACTCAACAGTGACCAGTATCCGATCAAGCTTCTCAAAGGTAGGCTTATCTCTACGGTTTGCCCAAGTAAATTGTCTGCCAGAGAGAACTATCTCTCGAAGATTCAGACTTTCCATAATAGCATTAAACATAAAAGGCCAACGTGTGTGGAAATTATCATTATTCTTATCCTGTTTACGTCTCAGAATATTAAAATCGCCTCCAACAAGCAAAGGAAGTGTTTCGTTTTTACAAACTCACACTAACTCGGCAAGAAACTCATGTTTCAAATTATCTTGAACCGCCCCATATACAGGAACCAAGATCCAGAGAAAACCATCCAGACGACACTTGATATGAATCTTAACACAGAAATCACCTGAGTCAACCTTGTTTACTATTAGTGTTTCAGTGTTAATACCCACGAGGATACCACCCGACCTTCCACAAGGAGGTAAGCAGAACCAAGCAAAATCCAATCCAGGAGTCAAATGCTTTAGAAATGGGATAGTAAAATTAGATTGATCCGTTTCCAACAGGGCAACAAAATCAAGTTTCCTCTCCCTAATAGTCTCCGAAACAAAATGATGATTCGCCATATCCCGAAAGCCTTCACTATTCCAAAACATCCCACGTAAACCTTGCATGTCTAAATACATTTGTTTCACAAACCTAAAACATCTTATATTTCGAAATGGAGGGAGTACATAGATACGACCATTATAAGAACTATCCCCGTGAGAGCTATACAAATAATGTATCAAAACCCATCGACAGCTTCTTCCGATTCTGTAAGTATATTGCTAATTTTAAAACCGACAAGGTTCGAATGTATCAAAAGCGCAGAGATTAATATTCAATTTGAATATGACAAGTCAAGATATCTTAGTGCAGTTTTTCTAGTAACATGTTTAAGACGTGGAACTAGAAATTTGTTCGAAGAGTATGTATAGTGTGCTTTATACATGCAGAACAACTTCCTGATTATAGGATGGCGTGGTACACATATAATTAATAAAGCAAACGAAATTCCGGCCGATGCCTAAAAGAAGATGATTGAGTATGCATGCATGGGTAGCTAGGTAGTGCCACCTGAAAAGCGCATACTATGACTGATGAAGAACAAGAAAAATATTAATTAGGTTTGCTGAGTAAAGCAGATGGTGCTCTTTAGCTTGCGGAGCTAACTAGAAGAATACATGCATGGCGTGTTCTGCGAGAAGATGATGATTGGCAGAACTCCATCCATCGTCTTCGCCACTGCATGCCGATCAACATCGTCAACAGGTCGCCATCCATCGAGAGACAGAAAAAATCTAGCACGACACGAGACGCACCACACGAATAGTGGAGGAGAAAGGCTAGTAGCGGCCGGTCGACGTCTACGGAACGGTACGATTAATTAGGGTCGGTGACGGTGGACGGTCGAGTCTTACATTGTAGGCTAGGCTGCGAGTTACCGGGAGAGATAAAACGTGCACCGTCCGTTCGGTGCTAGCACTCTTTCGTCCTCGTCGAAGCGATTTTTTATCTGACTATAGTTGGTTTTAGGATGTGCTTAAAGTTTTCAAGTCCACTCGTATATCACTTTAAAGTTCATCTTCATGAATTTTTTTTTTTAGTTTACCGAGACTTGGATTATTACATTTGGCCTTTCAACGGGGCAAGTCTCCATGTTGTTGGTAACTTCTGGATGCTCGTGGTTTGAAGAGAAAAATAAGCATCGTTCAAGTCTCGCTATCGCCTCATAAAGAATATCCACGTGTCACTAGCACGACGGTTGTAAAGCCACACATCAGTGATATACATTTAGTGTGTGGAATATAAATATTCTCATATTTGTGCCCCCAAAACTACTTTGTTAAGTTATACTTAGGGCTGCCCTGGGTCGGCCCCTAAGACGGCCACACACTGACGTAGCATGTAGATTTAGTTGTCTTGTAATAAAGTACTCCCTTGGATCCAAAATAAACTAAATCAACAATACTTATTACGGATCGAAGGTGGTAGTATTGATTAAAATTAATGGAAAGGCTTCTAGTGGCCTTTGTCTCACTGTTTGGTGGCGCATGGGAGTACACATGCCGTCCGTCGTGGACACAAACCTGACCTAAATTTGGACCTCATTTGCATAGTGTGGTCCTTTTTTTTTGAACGGATGACGGGTGCGGAGCACCCCGTATATTGCTGCATAGAAGTCTCTGGAAGATACAAGAGGGCCTAAAAAGTGAAAATACACAGAGGCCCAAAAACAATGCACAGAGGACCCTAAAGAAAGCTTAAAAAAGCGATCAAGTCCCAAGTCTTAGTCTTCCAGATCGACGACCACCTCCGATGCCAGGCCTGCAACCGCGCCACCGGGGACGCACCACTTGGGGCGAAGAGCAGTGGAGCCAAAACGTACAGAGGCGAGCAGCGGCGGAGCGGCAGCCCTACTGCCATTGGGTCCGGCGCGGTGATGGACGTCAAGCCGCCCATAATCGTCGGAGAGAAGCTCCAAGACGAGATCATCATAGCACCACTTAGGCAGAGTCCAATGAAGATCGATGCAGAAGCAGAACCATGGCAGCCGCCCTCCTCACCACCATGGCAGGCCAGGGAGAGCTGCAGCACAACTCACACCCGCATCAGTCAACATCGGCGCATAACCGAGCGAAACCCCGAACTCATCATCTCAACCTAGCTCGCCCTTGCCACCACGGCCGGCCGCAAGCCAAAATAAGAAGCTGAACCAGAAGCACCCTCCGAGAAGATCGAGCAGATCAACCGAGCTGCAACACGATGCAACCTCTAGGCGCTGCTCCAGCACACCGGGAGTAACTCGGCGATGGCCACCGCCGAAATCCAGCCACACCATTGCTGACTTCACCCTCTCCCTCACCACCTCGGCCGACCAATAGAGCAGACTTGGCACACAGGCGACATAGAAGACAGTGGAAGCGTGATGGCTCGGTGTTGATATAGAGCTCGTTGGGAACCCCAAGAGGAAGATATGATGAGCACATCAGCAAGTTTCCCTCAGTTATGAAACCAAGGTTTAATCGAACCAGTAGGAGCAAGGAAACACCCCAAAGGTGTTGCTAGCTGAGCCTTGGCAAGGCGCACTACCGGTCATAGTAGCAACGTGGAGACCTGCACAACACAACCACAGAAATTTGTCCCCAACTTGCGATGAGGTTGTCAATCTCACCGTGTTTTGCTGAAAACAAAGGATTAAATGTATCGAATGGAAGGAAGTAATAGTTTGCAGAAAGTAAACACAAAGCAGTAAACAGTTTGTAGATTGTACGTAAAAGAAAAGAGGACCGGGATCCATAGTTCACTAGAGGTGGCTCTCCTTGATAGATAACATGCTAGGTGAACAAATTACAGCGGTGCAATTGACAAACATCGAGAAAGCAATACATGCATATACTAATCATCTTGACTCCTCTGAGACTTGATTGGGCATTACAACATTATACATAGACCGCCATCCAACTGTATCTATGACTAATAATCCACCTTCAGGTTATCATCCGAACCCCCTCCAGTATTAAGTTTCAAGCAACAGATTATTACTTTATGAATTGCGTGTAATGTAAACAATACGATTGTTCTATGAACAAATGATTGTTGTTTTCTCCCTAGTAGCAACATCACATCTAGTACCTTAGAGATTTCTGTCACTTCCCCAGATAGTGGGTTCATGCCTCTGGTAATCTGGGGAAGTGACAGAAATCTCTAAGGTACTAGATGTGCTGTTGCTACTAGGGAGAAAACAACAATCCTTTGTTCATAGAACAATCATATTGTTTACTTTACACGTAGTTCGTAAAGCAATAATGTGTTGCTTGCAACTTAATACTGGAGGGGGTTCGGATGATAACCTGAAGGTGGATTATTAGTCATAGATGCAGTTGGATGGCGGTCTATGTATTATGTTGTAATGCCCAATCAAGTCTCAGAGGAGTCAAGATGATTAGTATATGCATGTATTGCTTTCTCGGTGTTTGTCAATTGCCCGCTATAATTTGTTCACCCAGCATGTTATCTATCTTAAGGAGAGCCACCTCTAGTGAACTATGGATCCCAGTCCTTTTCTTTACATACAATCTACAATCTATTACTGCTTTGTGTTTACTTTCTGCAAACTTTTATTTCTTTCCATTCGATACGTTTAATCCTTTGTTTTCCGCAAAACACGGTGATGAGATTGACAACCTCATCGCAAGCTGGGGACAAAGTTCTGTGGTTGTGTTGTGCAGGTCTCCACGTTGCTACTAGCACCGGTAGTGCGCCCTGCCAAAGCTCAGCTAGTAACACCTTTGGGGTGTTTCCTTGCTCCTACTGGTTCGATTAAACCTTGGTTTCATAACTGAGGGAAAACTTACTACTGTGCTTATCATACCTTCCTCTTGGGGTTCCCAACGAGCTCTACGTCGAAAGTCGAGCGCATCAAGATTTTCTGGCGCCGTTGCCGGGGAACGAAGAAGAAGAAACTCCCACGTCAACTACATACCATTAAAGATTTTCTGGCACCGTTGCCGAGGAGTCAAGGACATCTTCACAAGGGGAGTCCCTCATAACCAATCTCTTTACTTTGTTTTTTTTTTTGCTTAGTTTCTTTTTGCTTTGTTTGCTTGTTTTGTTCTTCAAAAAACACAATAAAATTAGTTTTACAAGTTTGCTTTCTTATTTGAAAACCCCAAAAAAATGACTACTCTTGAAAACACTAAGTTGTGTGACTTCACTAGCACCAACAACAATGATTTTATGAGCACACCTATTGCTTCACCTGTGGCTGAAAATACTTTCTTTGAGATAAAACCTGCTTTGCTCAATCTTGTTATGAGAGAACAATTTTCTGGTATTGGTAATGAAGATGTTACTTCCTATCTAAATAACTTTGTTGAACTTTGTGAGATGCAAAAGCATAGGGATATAGATGGTGATATTATTAAGCTGAAATTGTTTCCTTTCTCTTTGAGAGGAAAAGCTAAAGAGTGGTTGAATTCCTTAACTAGGAATAGTATTGATTCTTGGACTAAATGCAAAGATGCTTTTATTGGAAAATACTATCCTCCTGCTAAGATTATATCCATGAGAAGTGAAATCATGAAGTTTAAACAACTTGATAATGAGCATGTTGCTCAAGCTTGGGAAAGAATGAAATCTTTGGTAAATAATTGTCCCACTCATGGACTGACTGCTTGGATGATCATCCAAACTTTTTATGCAGGATTGAACTATTCTTCAAGGAACCTATTGGATTCTGCTGCTGGAGGTACCTTTATGACCATCACTTTGGGTGCTGCAACAAAACTTTTGGACAATATGATGGTTAATTATTCTGAATGGCATACTGAGAGAGCTCCACAAGGTAAGAAGGTAAATTTTGTTGAGGAAACCTCCTCCTTGAGTGATAAAATTGATATTATTATGTCTATGCTTGTTAATGGGAAAGCCCATATTGATCCAAATAATGTTCCTTTAGCCTCTTTGGTTGCTCAAGAAGAGCAAGTTGATGTGAACTTCATAAGAAATAACAATTTTGGCAACAGTGCTTATGGTAATAGGAACAATTTTGGTAACAACAGTTATAGGGCTTACCCTCCTAGTAATGCTTATGGCTATAATGGTAAACCTAAACTACCTATTAAGGAAGAATTTTAGAAGTTGAAGGAGCCACTAAAAACTTCATGCAAATACAATATGAGCATAATAAACTATTTACTAAAACTATGGAGGAACAATCTATCATTTTGAAGAACAATAGCCATCAACTTGAGAGTCTAAATAGGGAAATTCCTAGTTTACAATTGAAACTCTCTAATGCTGAAAGGAATATATATTCTTTGTCTGAAGCTCAATCTTCATTGATTAATAAAAGGGCCGCTAAACCTAAAACTAATGATAATCCCTTTCCAGCTACTAATGCCATACAAGTAAGAATTGATGAAAATGTTAGACTATTAGCTGAATTACATGCTAAGTGGGAAAGAGAAGATGAAATTGCTAGAAACTTTAGTGTTTCGACTATCACCACCACTAGTGTTAAGGCTAGTAATAGTTCTACTACTTTAGATGATAAAGTTGATTTTGATCTTGATGGTTGCAATATCTCTGAAGTTATTAAGTTCCTGCAAAAGCTTGCTAAAAGTCCTAATGCTAGTGCTATGAACATGGCTTTTACAAAACACATTACTGATGCTCTCATAAAGATTAAAGAAGAAAAGATGAAACATAAAGCTTCTATTCCTATAAAGCAAGAAGATGGTTGGGAACCCATCATTAATATGAAAGTGAATGACTTTGATTTCAAAACTTTGTGTGATCTTGATAGTAGTTTTTCTATTATGCCTAGAAGGATTTATGATATGCTTGATTTGCCTCCTCTTGAAGATTGTTATTTGAATGTCCCACTTGATGCTAATGCTAAAAAGAAACTCATGGGGAGTCTTAATGATGTTCTTATTATGGTTAACGATTCCTATGTCCCCGTTGATTTCTATGTTTTGGATGTTGAATGCAATGCTTCTTGTCGTATTACTTTGGGAAGACCTTTTTTTAGAACTGTTGGTGCCATCATTGATATGAAAGAAGGCACCATTAAATATCAACTCCCACTCAAGAAAGGTATAGAACACTTCCCTAAAAAGAGAGAAAATATTTCTTTTGCTTCTCCTATGAAAACAAAATTTGGTCTTAATGCTTCTTCATTTGAGAACACTTGATTCTTTCTTTCTTAAAGGCGTTAAAGAAAAGTACTTGTTGGGAGATAACCCAAAAGTTTTAGATGAGTCTCGGAAGTTATTACCTCTGTAATAACTGCTCCTTATCCTTTTTATTTGCTTTTTGTGCCAAGAGTAACCTCTAATAAGAGTGAAGTAATGATTGGGAAAGTTGCTGTCCCGAAACAGATTTTTGTGCTTCACCGTAAAAATTTCTCAGAGATCTCTGTACGTCGAATTGAGCTGTAATATTTTGTGCTTCGGCCCCAGATTGTTATCTAACTTTCGTTAGTTCAACACTTTTTGATTTGAGCAACAGAAGGTCTTCGAAAAAAATCGTATTTACCTGCTGGTCTGTTTTGACAGATTTCTGCCATTTTCTGCATTTCCTTCTTGTTAGTTCCTTCTTGAGTTCTTTTGGGGAATTGAGCTTTTTGACGGAAGTGCTACAGTAGCTATTGTTCTAATGGAAGTTTATTTGGTGTTAGAACTGAACCCTGAGACTTATTTATCTTAAGTGCACTAATGTTGCTAATAAAGATTGTGTGAAGTTTTGTATGAAGAAAAAATTTCAGGTGTATGGAAGGAATGAGTAATGAGATGAAGGATGGACTAAAGCTCAAGCTGGAGATGCCACGCGTGTCACCCCAAGAAATTTCCAAGAAGTACAAGCGTCAAAGCTTGGGGATGCCCAAGGCATCCCCTTCTTCATCAATAAAAATCCCAAGTTTCTTCCAAACGCTTCATTTTTATTATTTCATGCACAGTTGTGTTTTTCTTGGAGCGTCTTCTTTTTTGTTTTTTTTGGTTTTTAGTTTTCCTAGTTTTCTGAATAAGTTGGTTGGACCCCCTCATTCATACTTTGGTTTGCAAATAGTTTGGTTTGGTTTGGAAAATAGTAGGAAAGTTCATACTTTTGTGGTAAAAAGAGCTCGTTTTTTACTGTGGGCTATGCTTTGTCATGCCATGCTTGATATTGTTTTGGCTTTATGCTTAGTATTATTTTCTGTAGCATGACTTGTTATAAACAATTGAGAGTGCTTAATGTGCGTTGGATGAATCATGCGTTGTTTTAGCATATTAAAGCATAGTATAGTGATATTCTCCTTTGATGCTTTATTTGGGTTGACTTGGCACATGCTCACACCATGTTATGACTATCTCAAGTCACCATAGCCTTTATGATCCTTTATTTTTCAACTTGTAGTATCACTTTATGCTTTGATCAATGATGTTTTGTCGCTCTGCATGATTATGGCCATTATTGCTCTCTTAGTTTGTCGCTTCTAGTCTTTTGCTAGCCTCCACAACAAAGTATGAGTTCCACTCATGCATCCAACTCCCTAAACCAAGTTTTTCCAAAGAGTCCACCATACCTACCTACTAGCTTATGCTATTCCAAGTATATTCATGCTTGTGTTTACCTTCCACTTGTTATGAGAAAACCAGTGATTGAAGCTCTCACGAACTTGATGGCACCCTTTATTTTTTTGCCTCTAATAAACTTGAACCATTGGGTCCTTCTTTGTTGCGTATATGCTTGCGCTTTATAAGTTGAAATTAGCAGAACCATGTTTCATGGGGAACGCTTTCAACATTGCACTTGTACTTTGTACCCTGTTGATATCATGTTCTTTTGCTTACGGATCCCAGCGGTGTGAAATAAAAGTGGAACTTGTAAGATCATGGAGTTTGTATGTGTGTTAGAGAAATTCCTGGGTCGCTAGCCTAAGCCATGCCTAATGATGGTGGAAACTTGCAGCTTCACCATAATGAGCACTCTATGAAGCATCCTCAATAAAAACCTATGCAAATAGCAAATAAAAAGATCGCTGAGATGCTCATTGTCTACTTGCCTTGTCATTTTGATTATGGGAAAGCTCCCATATCATGTGCAAGGGGTACCCCGTTGGCGGTTCTTAATGATACACATATACTTACAATGACAAGAGCTTACTCGTGACTGAATTTGAGTAGCATGAGGATCGGTCTTCGTAAGTAAGGGGCATGAGATTTCGGTTTATAACTTGTCAAGCATATCTTCTTAGTTGTGTCACTTTAACCTTAATCACCTTCAAGATGCCTATGATAGGGGCAATGAGAGCTGAAAACTACAAGTACCATAATTTTTGGAAGTTCTTTATGAGACTTGAATCCCTACTTCCTTTTACAAAAGGCCTTTCTTCCACCATTATATTGAGTCTCCACCTTCTATCTTTATGCACCTACTTTGAGAGCATAGTGGCCATTCTTAGTTCTATGTGCATTGTCCCAAGACTAGTTGATTGATGCATAACTTATTATTGCTTGTTTTAAACTATTGTATCTAGTCACTCTTATGAACTTTGAAGGTGTCCTATGCATTTATATTTGCTACTCTATTGAGGGACAAGCTGAATACTATTATGCTATGTTTTCTTTATGTGAAACAAACAAACGTCTTGCAAAGCATTGTTATTCATGAATCTTTTGTTTGTGCCTTTTCATGTTGCATCATAGTTTCTTTGTCTTATTGTTAGAACTTTATCTTTCATGCTATGTTGAAGTACTGTGATCCCAGCTTTGAATGTTTTGCAAATACTTTGATCAAGTCTTTGATGGTGCATGTCACCTCAAAAATTATTTCTTTTTATCACTTACCTACTCGAGGACGAGCAGGAGTTAAGCTTGGGGATGCTGATACATTGCAAATGTATCTATAATTTTTGATGTTCCATGCTTGGTTTTATCCACTTTCTTGTGTTTTGTTCTAACTTTGGAGTAATTTTCATTTGATTTCTTGGACTAACCTATTAACAAGAGCCACAGTGCCAGCTGCCTGTTTTCTGCTGTTTTTGGTTCCAGGAAAGTCAGAAAATGAATATTCTCGGAATTGGACGGGACAAAAGCCAAAGTGCCTATTTTTTCGGAAGGGATCAAGTGCCAGAATACGAGACGGAGAAGGGCCAGGGGCCGGCCACACCACCTGGCCGCGCGGCCAGGCCTGGCCCGCGCCAGGCGGTGGTGTGGTGGCTCCCGACACCCTCTCGGCCTCTCCTTCCGCCTATAAGTTGCCCTCAGGACGAAAACCCTAGGTACCCGATAAAAAATCCATGAAAGAGTCTGTAGCCGCCGTCATCTCCATCCCTAGATCGGGAGGGATCTGAAGCTCTTCCCGGCACCCTGCCGAAGAGGGGAATTCACCCTGGAGGCCTTCTTCATCAGCATAAAAGCCTCCGGTGTGATGCGTGAGTAGTTCATCCTTGGACTACGGATCCATGTAGTAGCTAGATGGCTGGTTTCTCCTCCTTTGTGCTTTCATGTTTAGATCTTGTGAGCTCCGTTCATGATCAAGATCATCTATTTGTATCATACATGTTGTGTTTGCGGGGATCCGATGGATATTGAGATGCTATTTTAGATTGATTATTGATTCTATCATGTCTTTGTTATTTGAGATCTTGCATGCTTTCCGTTGTTAGTAGCTATCTTGGCCAAGTAGATGCTAGCAACTCCAAGAGTTAGTATTTATGCTCGATAGTGGGTTCATGCCTCTGGTAATCTGGGGAAGTGACAGAAATCTCTAAGGTACTAGATGTGTTGTTGCTACTAGGGAGAAAACAACAATCCTTTGTTCATAGAACAATCGTATTGTTTACTTTACACGCAGTTCGTAAAGCAATAATCTGTTGCTTGCAACTTAATACTGGAGGGGGTTCGGATGATAACCTGAAGGTGGATTATTAGTCATAGATGCAGTTGGATGGCGGTCAATGTATTATGTTGTAATACCCAATCAAGTCTCAGAGGAGTCAAGATGATTAGTATATGCATGTATTGCTTTCTCGGTGTTTGTCAATTGCCCCGCTGTAATTTGTTCACCCAGCATGTTATCTATCTTAAGGAGAGCCACCTCTAGTGAACTATGGATCCCGGTCCTTTTCTTTACATACAATCGACAATCTTTTACTGCTTTGTGTTTACTTTCTGCAAACTTTTATTTCTTTCCATTCGATACGTTTAATCCTTTGTTTTCCGCAAAACATGGTGATGAGATTGACAAACTCATTGCAAGTTGGGGACAAAGTTATGTGGTTGTGTTGTGCAGGTCTCCACGTTGCTACTAGCACCGGTAGTGCGCCCTGCCAAAGCTCAGCTAGTAACACCTTTGGGGTGTTTCCTTGCTCCTACTGGTTCGATTAAACCTTGGTTTCATAACTGAGGGAAAACTTACTACTGTGCTCATCATACCTTCCTCTTGGGGTTCCCAACGAGCTCTACGTCGAAAGTCGAGCGCATCAAGATTTTCTGGCGCCGTTGCCGGGGAACAAAGAAGAAGAAACTCCCACGTCAACTACACGCCATTAGTGGGTTCACTTACTTGGTCCTCAAAGTTGGTGCCGCTGACATGGACACGGCGCACCTCCTCCACGACGCCATGCCAATTGTTGCAAGCATGCTGGATCATGTGCCAGCGATGCGACATGCTGGAGTCGTTCCGGTCGTGGTACAAATCCTTGCAATAGGGGTCCAAGAGTCGCCGCTCGTCGTACGCCGCCTTGACACGCAGCCAGTAGGCCTCGGAGCTCTAGTTCGCGTCGGTGAAGGGGTCGATGCTGATCGATTTCCAAGCGTCGGCGAGGCACTCGTCCTCCCGGGAGCTCCACTTCGGGCCACGGCCGCCATTCTTCTTCTTCTTCTTGACCACGGGAACCACCTCGGGCAGCGGCGCTGGCGCCTCCTCCTCGTCATCCTCGACGAACGCGTAGGCCTCGTTCTCCCAGGGTTCTTGGCTGTCGTTGCAGGCGTCGTAGGCCTCCGCCTCCCCCTGCGTGTAGAACGGTGGCAGCCCTCCACCGGTCATGATGGCGTCGATGCCAAGCGTCGTTTCGTCGAGCACCCCATGGCTGCCGCTGCTGCTAACAGCGGTGGTGGGCATACCGCCGTGGAAGAGGGGGCGGCGGAGAGCAGGAGAGGCGGCCAGGTTGGGTGTACTGAAGGCATTGGGGTGGAAGCTGGCGTTGAGGTTGACGGCGCTGAAGGCATTGGGGTTGAAGCTGCCACCTGCGTCGAGTGGCCCGCACGGCGAGAAGCGAGATAGCTTGGGTGTACCCTGGCTGTCCTAGGACATCGAGTCAGCTTGGGTTGTTGCCGAAGACGGTGACGAGACGCTCCCTTGGCTCCCCCACGCGTGCGGGGGGAAGCTCGGCATGCCCGCCATGTGGGCGGGTCTCTATGCCATGAGTACCTCCGCGGCCAGAGCTTCCAAGGCCCGCTTCTTCCTTGCCCTGAGCTCTCTCTGCGGTGGCTGGCATTCTCGACCTGCCAGCGCTGCAGGTCGAACACCCACTCCGAGGTCGTCATCCCCTCCGGCCGCTCCTTCTCCGTCTTGCCCCTCTTCTTCACCGACGACGCTGCTGCAGTCGCGCGGGGAGCAACATACTTCTTCGGTGGCATGGTGGCGCGGTCTGGTCTGTGCTGGGGGAATGGCGAGAGTGAGAGGCGAGGCGGGAGGGGAGGGGGGTAGGGGCTAAGTTTGGAGGAAACCGGCGCTAATTTTGGTGGGAAAAGGGAATAATTTCAGCTAGGTCGCCGACAAAGCTGGCCCGCCAAATTTTTCCCCGCCCTCCGGTGCTCCCACTAGCCTCCCTTGGAATTGGGTTTCGACCGGGCGCGCCGGATAAATGGAGCGCGCACGCCGGGTAAATGGAGCGCGCACGCCGGCGCCAAATCGAAATTGGGGAACGCGGTTGGGACTGAAAATTGGCGCTGGCGGCCCTCAATGGCCTTTGTGGGGGCCTTTGAGGGCCACTAGCGGAGATGCTCTTACGGGCAGCCCATTATTAGGTTAGAAAAAAATTGAACTAAATCGATTAGCATAAGTGCTACCAGCGTAGGCCTGTTGAGGCAACTGCTGCACCTGCACGCGTCGCTAAAAAGAGAACACTGTGCGCTGCTCCACCGTACGGTCCCTAGACTGCCGTCAATTCGCTCCGTAGGTTCATGTTATAATTGAAATGTCAGAAAACAAAGTGCAGAGTTTATGCTCTTGAGCTACAGTGAACTCAGTATTTTAAAAATAAAGAATGATAGTCCCTTCGACCTAAATTAGTTGAATCATATTTTTCAAGATACGATGTATCTAATACTAAATAATATCTAGATACAATCGAATCTAGACAAATATAAGTCAACTAATTTAAAACGGAGGGAGTAATTTTAATACTTCACAAAATTCTAAAAACATTTATGTGGATACATTTCCTTGTTCTCTACAAGTCCGTAGGGTTTCCCCGAATAATACATTGTACTTTTGGCTACAAAATCACAAAATCGCGGCTTTGAAAAGGCAAAAAAAAAAACTCTATTTTGTTTACAAAAATTTGTCTTTTTTGTGCAACAGCATATGTAAATATTTTTCTAGAAAGATTTGGACGTAGTATATGTACTTGTATGTTTATTTTCAAAATAATTCAAGAAGAAGATAAAGTTATCGAATTTTGAAAAACACTTTTCAAAAAACCCGTCTCAATAGTTATTTCTGTATTGTGTCCCAATTTTTCACTGCAGGAAACGGTGGAGGCGCCGACGGCCGGCTGCCGTCGGCACAATCCAATATAGCCGTCGGCACAGGCTGTGCCGACGGTGGCCGTCGGCGTAGCCCCCTCGGCGTACCACCTGGTCGGCGTAGCGAAAATCCCGTCGGCGTAGCAGAACCCTCTCGGCACAATTCCTGCAGCGGGACCCACCTTGTCAGGCAACGGCCGTCTGCTAACGCTCAGTCCTGAAGCTACGCCGACAGCCGAGCCGTCGGCACGGGTCCCGCCTAGGACGTAGGCAGAGCCCGCCGCGTGTCCCCCTACGCCGACAGCCCAGCCGTCGGCACAGGCCCAGCCTAGGGATCCACGATGCCCATCTGCGGCACAGGCCCATCTGCTACGCCGAGCGCCAGGCCGTTGGCACAGCCTGTGCCATATGGCACATAAAAGGCTTGGTGGCAGCAAGCTATGCCGACGGCATAGCTCCTGGCATTTTTTTTGATTATTTTCAATTTTAGATCCATTTTAGCACCAGCAAAATAATTTCAAAATTCACAAATAAAATATTGAAGCAATCAACATGACATTGCAATATCCATCATCATGCAAACAACAACACAATCATCCACAAAACATATTCGTTATCCAAACAACATCATCACAAGTGCATACACAAGATCAAGATCTAGCTCTAGCTCTAACCATGTCCATGATCATGGTCTCGAACTCGGTGTATGTGTCGGTGTGTCAAGGAGCCCGAGGCTTCCCGTCCTGAGCTCAGGAGAGCATGTCCGGCCATCGGGGAAGTAGAACCACTAGCTGAACCACCAGGCGCCATGAGACGAAGTTGTGCGCCATCGCGTGGCGGACTAGGCGAGAGCGGGGCACGACCAAAGGGTGATGTCCCGGAGCGTCCCGTGCCCTACATGTTTGAGCAAAACTTAGCAACTTGCGAGGCATATGAAAGCGGTAACAAGTGGTTTGTCAAAGAACTTACCGGGGTCCCTCCGTAGTATCTGGCAGCGAAATCTTCCATCGATATGCAGCGAGGCGGCATCCCAGGATCAGGTGGCTGATCACCTTCTACTGGAACCCGCTGTCCAGTGGTAAAGTAGTGATTCATCGCCTACAGGATAGTTATATGTCAGTCGTTGCAGAAACAAAGGCTCAAAGTAGAGAAAGTGGGACTTGTCATCATTTGCAAAAGTAAAGGTTAAAACTTACAGTCGTCACTTTCCTAGAGTACGCATCGCACTCTGCTCTCAGCTCAAGCATGCATCATACTCCTTGTTATAATTTGCCTGGATGGCCTTGTAGGCATCCTGGAAATCATGCTACAATTTCAAAAATAAAGAATCTCGTCAACTTAGCCATTTAGGATCAAATTGCGGAAAGACGGTGAAAATGAGAAACACTTACATCGACGGTGAGGTAGTAGGCCGAGGACGAGGCGCGATAGAGGGGTGATCGGGGGTGAGGGTAGCCTTGACTTGTGTGAGGGTCATGGTAGGCTGGACCACCGCATCAAGAATGTTGAAACGGCCATGCGGCTTGTCATGGCTCGCCATGATCAATGCAGTCTCATCGACCTCAACGTGCATGGGCCCATCCACCTCCGGATGCAAACCCTTGAGCTTCTCGCAGTAGATGTTGAGCTTCTCCTTGGCGTTGTCGTAGTACTGGGCAAGCTGGGGTTGAGGCTGCTGTAGGTCGGGCTTCTTCGTCTTCATCTTCTCCCACACGACTAGGTCGGTAATAGGGCTATCAACCTCCCCCTCCGTCTCCACTAGCATCGCCAAAGAAATGTTAATTATGTGTGTCAACTAATAACATGATAGGAAATAAATGCAGGTTGTTCCATGTATGTATATACCAAGTGCTTCTTGAAGAGACCATGGTTGCGGCTTCCCCCACTGTGTGTTCCCATACTGCCGCGGTTTTTCTTGTTCCGCTTGCTCACGACCTCGAATTCAGGGTCTTCCTCGATCCACCTACCAGCCAACACCTCAAAAGCGTCTTCTTTGTGTTCACACCACATTGGCATAACCTGAAACCACAACACTTATTTGAAGAACAGATAATGCAATGGGAACTTAGCATCTATGGAACTTCTCATTGGTAATCTACTTACCGTCATGAAATCAGCCACCGTCATTTTTGGCTTCTGACCCTTGGCAATCTCATCCTTCCGTATCTTAACGCCGTGCTCAGCTTGGAAGTGATTGATCAACGTATTCTTGGTGTTGTACCATTGTTGCATTGTCAACTTCCGACAAGCTGCAAGCAAAGTCTTCTCCGCCGCCACCTAATGCTCAGGTCTCACCTGATAGAAGACCTTCAATCATGCAACCCAAAAGTCACGAGTTAGCACGATGGTGGGCAAAATAATTATGAAAGTAATTAGTTAGCACGATGGTGAGCAAAAGTATGCCTTACCCAAAAGCTGCTAATCATAGCATCAACAGCACTCCCGAAGCCCGGGCAATCGATGGAGGCCTCATAGTCCGCCCAAAACCAAGCTAGCTTCCTCTGGCCGTTGGGGACTGTAGTGTACAAGCCCGGCCAATACTTCCTAATCAAAGATCCAAGCAAGCTATTAGGGTGGCGGACCCCCTTAGGATATGTCCAATTGCTGCACAATAAACAAACATTAGTACATGCCAAATTGTTATGACCAAAAGCATGAGTTAGCATGATGGTGAAAAAAGAACGATGGTGATCGAATTAGTAAAGTCACTTACTATTTGCCATAGGGCTCAATCGTAGGTATCTCCTCCGGGCGAGGCTCCTTTGTAGGGACATGCGCCTCCCCACGAGTCGGCAACTTCTTCGGCGGCGCCTCACCCTCCGCCTCCTCATCCGACATCCCCTCCAACTCCTCGTCCGAATCTGACTGTGAAGCCACGGTGCCAGAAGCGGAGGGTAAGTCAGACAAACAAGCAACACGCCGCGAGGGAGACGAGTCTGGATCCTCTGAATCGAGTCTTGCACCTGCATTGAGAAAGAGTAAACAATTTAGCTTGAAGACATAAAAAATATAGACGTAATTCATAAACAATGGGGGAGATGAGTATGTACTCGAGGCTACAGCTCCTCGTCCTCGTGCTGCACCTCCCCGTGCTGCACCTCCTCGTGATGCACCTCCTCGTGCTCGTCCTCGTCCTCATCCTCCTATCGGGGGAAGTTCTCCCTGTGAGGGAGGTGCGTCCTCGGCTCTCGAGTAGCGCGGGTTGGGACGATGTACCCTTCCCCTTTGGGTAATCTTCTCTTGGTTCATCAACTTGAGAAGGGAGGCTGTTGATTCCTTGCTCCCCCGAGGCATTGGTCAATCACCTGCATTGAGAAAGAGTAAACAATTAAGTATAAATAAAGACATAATCAAATTTAGAAGCATGTTGAGAAATAAATACTATGCATAAAGACATAAAAGACCCTCACCTCTAATCATCACTATCATAAAGTACTTGGTTGTTCTCATTTTCACTATCAGTATCACTATCACGTGAGTAGTAAGGCTGGTCGCACGGTGGAGGCTCATCAGTGTTGAAATTCGCCTGATGAAACTTGGTGAGCATATCAACGTCCTTTTAATCCACCACTGTCTCACCACGAGTTTGTGCATCATTCTCGAGGCCCTCATGACCCACTTGTATGTCAAAACCCCCGAAGTTCTCTTCCTCTTGATAGAAAACTCCCTCGTATGTTACAGGGTCAATGTTGACGTAATCGTCGGCGTTGGGCCTGGGTAGCTTACCATGTGGCGATACCTGGAAGACGACTTCCCAACCCTGGAGTTCCTCTTTCTTGCATGGGTAGGGCAAATAATAAACTTGCTTGGCTTGGTGAGCCACTATATACACATCGGCTCCGCTATAGGTGGTTGAAGGCCTAACTTCAACTAACCCAATGGAAGGGGTACTTCTTTGTCCATCGATGGGGTCGAACCAGTGGCATTTGAACACAACGATCTTGAGTTTTATGTTTGTCTCGAACGTCAGCTTGTGTACGTCCTCTAATATCCCGTAGTAATCAACTTCATCGGTTCCTCCGGTGAAGACCCCGGTATTTATAGTTTTTGCATTAGGCCGATTGTTCTGGTAAAACTCTGTATGGAAGCGGTACCCATTAACATCGTACTTCTGATACCTCATGACTCTATGGCTACAACCCTATGAAACACATCGAATCTCATTCGTCATCTCAACGTTGCGATCAGCTCCCTACATGTCACGAATTGCAAGGTAAGAGGGATATGTGTAATAATAGGGACAAGTCACGGACTGCAAGGAAAGAGGGACAGGTTAGAAATTACTTTGGCCCTGAACCAAGCCACGGAATTTTTCTTTCCCAGGGCACCATCTTTTAGAAGAGTGTCCAGCTCCGCGACACTGGGATCCCTCATTTTCGACCATTGTTCATCCTTGAATTGCTAAAAGGAGAAAACGCGTGTTAGACCGGAACCGAGTTACTAGTTGGAATAAGTAATTTGTTCATCAGTTTACCTCATGAAACTGATAAGTTCATGCTTCATGTTCATGAGAACATAGAACATTATGCCCTCCTTTTCGTTCGGCTTCAATAAGTACTCTTTTCCAGCACCGGACTTGCCACCGGGAGATTGAAAGAGTGGGATCTTGGGGTCTTCCTCCAACTCGTCGACATTGTACCGAGTGATCGGGTTATGCAGAGTGGGAACATCATCGGCATAGTACTTAGTCGTGATGTCTGCTATCTCCCCGATCAGAGTTGCCTCAGCTATGCATGCTTCAATCTTACTTTTGTTTCCACATTTCATCCGAATATACTTAAACTCTCTCTCAATACAGAACTGCCAACGAAACTGCACTGGTCCACCCAAGAGTACCTCGTTCGCGAGGTGCACAATGAGATGTGCCATCGGAGTAAAAAAGCCTGGCGGAAAGATCGTCTCCAACTTGCATAGCAACTCTGGCACTAGTTCCTACAGCCTCTCAATCAGCTCGGGAGATACCTTCTTAGCACAAAGAGTGCGAAAGAAATGGCTCAACTCCGCGAGCACTCGCCATACATGATCAGGGAGATACCCTCGAACCATCACTGGCATCAGCCGCTCAATCCATATATGATAGTCATGACTCTTTAGCCCGGTGACTTTTCCCGTCGCAAGATTGACTCCCTTACTAATATTTGAACAATAACCATTATGGAACATCACGACGTATTTGAGCCACTTGAATGCCTCCTTCTTTTGGTCACTATCAAGGCAGAAGATGGCATGCGGCTTGAACCAATTTCTTAGATTGTGGTCAGGAGGTTGCATGTGTTGTTTCTTCCTATCACATAGCTTCTCAACATCGACCCTAGCCTTGACATTATCCTTTGACTTCCCAGGAATGTTGCAAATTGTGTGAAAGAGGGACTCTCCTACATTCTTTTTAGTGTGCATCACATCGATGTTATGGGGAAGTTCGAGGTCCTTGTAATACTCAAGCTTCGTTATGGCTGCCTCGTGAGTCCAGTTGTGTGTTTTACCATATCCCTCAAATTGTGGGCCAGGAATCTCAGTACGCTTAAGAGCAAGTAGCTCGGCTTTAACAACTGCACCATCAAACGTTGGTATTGCTTTTTCTTCATTCACAACTATGCCCTTGATGAAGTTCTTTTTGTCTCGTCTGAATCGGTGCCCTCTTTTGAGGAAAGGTCGATGTTTGTCAAAGGCGACATACTTGCCACCCGCGGTTAGCCAAAAGAACTCAAGTTTGAGCATGCAAACTGGGCAAGGCCACTTACCGGATGTACACCATCCGCAAAATAGGGCGTAGCCGGGCATGTCGTGCATGGAATACTGGTACCAAACTCTCATGAGGAAGTTTGTCTTAGATGCTCGGTCATATGTCAATGTCCCGTGGTGCCAAGAGTGGTTCAAATCATCAATAAGCGGCTGCATGTAGACACTCAAATTCTTCCCCGGGTATTCAGGCCCTGGAATGACAAGTGATAGGAATATGGTATTCCTCTGCATTAGAACTCCAGGAGGGAGATTGAGCGGAATAACAAACACGGGCTAACAGCTGTAAGAGGCGGTCGACATACCATATGGATTGAATCCATCGGTTGCTATCGCAATTCTGACATTCTGAGCCTCACTTGCAAATGTCTCGTGTTTTGCATCGAAGTTCTTCCATGCCTTACCATCAGATGGATGTCCCATCATTTCATGTCCGTGCTCGTCATGGCATGTCTTCCCTATCTTGTGCCACTTCATCTGTGTGGCAGACTCCTCGGTCATGTAAAGCCGCTGGATTCTTTTTATGAATGGGAGATAACGAAGAATCATCACGGCGACATTTGTTTGTGTCATCTGACCATCACGTCCCTTTCTCTCATGATACCTAGAGGCCCCACACTTGCTGCAGTACTTGTCATCCTCAAACTATTTCCAAAACAAAAGGCAGCCTGCTGGACAACAATCTATCTTTACATAATCCATGGTGAGCGCTTTCATCATTTTCCGGCATTCATACATGCTTTTAGGTAGATAATGCCCTTTGGGCAACATGTTACCATACGTAAACAAATTACGTTCAAAGCTTGCTCGGGTGGTGGCGTACTAGGACTTGTCGGCTAGTATATGTGAGATGGCATCGAGCTGAGACACTTTCGCACCCGGATATAGAGGCCTCTTAGCCGAGGCCATCATATCATAGAAGGCCTTCGCGGTTGCCTCCGGTTCCTCCGGTTGACCTGGTTCCTCTGGTTCCTCCGGTTCTGGCGGTTCCTCCTGTGGAGGTGGCGAATCTGGCATGTCGGCATCACGAAGATCCTCTAGCAAGTTTCTAATCCCATCATTCTCAATGCCATCGATCCGCTGTCGCATCACCTTGGCTCCATCACATTCGTATTGAGAAAAGGCGACTGAAGGCTCGTAGTCAAGCATATACCCATACTGCCATAGGTGTTTACTCATATCATCCTTTGTCTGACGACGAAGCCTCATGCAATGAGCACAAGGACACCTTGCACGAACTACCTTTGAACCACGCGCTAACTCCTTCACCAGAAAATTGGTCTTCCATACCCACTCCTCTGTTCTTTCAAGCGCATTAGTACGGCCACTGTACATCCAACCATTACCAACCATCCTTTGTTCATCGGGAGCCATAATACAAATATAACATTTCATTTTAATTAATGACATCAAACTAAATACACAAATCTTGCGTTGTTATTCCATGCATACGCCTAACATGTCTAATAGGAAAAGATATGTCCTTATCCTACCCGAAGATGTGTAGATTGGATATTATCTCCACGGTCTACCCCAAACTGAGACAAAATTTCGGCAGCACCTCCCCAATGTTCTCCCGATACACGTCCCGACAAAAAATGCCGAGAGGAATGTGCATCCGGAGAACAACGTGGGGGTGCCGCCGAAATCCTGCCTCGGTTTGGGGTAGACCGTGGAGAACATATCCAATCTACACATCCTCCGGCTGTCCAAAAAACGTGGACAATCCAAAAGAGTTACAGTTTTAAATATGCGATCGAATGCATATTTATTCGTGTAACCCTTTTGAACGGGAGACGCCTAGGTTTCACGACTGACTCGGTGATATAGACACAAAAAAACCTAGGTACATTACAAGATGGGCGCAAGATTTATACCCTCGAAGCATGAGCGAATAGTCGAGGAAGGTCGAGTAGCAGAACGGCGACCTCTCCGATGGCAACCTCCGGGACGACGTCAGGATCTGATTTGCAGGGTGGTGACGACCTCCGGGATGGCAACCTCTCCGATAGGGCCTAGTGTCCACCTCAAAGTCTGCAGATTGCAAACACAAATAAATTAACTAAACTACCTAAAACTACCCAATACTACCTATTTATCTAAACTACCTAAAACTACCCAATACTACCTAAACAAGCTAAAATAGAGAAAAAATAGCTAGGAAATTACTTGCAGGGAGCTCCGGCGAGGTGGTGTAGCTATAGGGGAGGTGGCGGTGCGGGGGCCTCTCCTCCTCACCCAGAGCTCACTACCCTGCAGGGGAGGAGTACGGGAGGTGGCTGTGCAGGGGAGGTGGCAGAGCCAAGGGACGGCGGCGGCGCGGGACTAGGGGACGACGGCGGCGGAACTAGGGGATGGGGTGGGACGGCGGTGGCATGGGACTAGGGAACAGGGCGGCGCGCCGGTGGCCTAGGGGACGGGGCGGCGTCGGAATAGCGGAGGAGGGGATGGTCGACGGCGGTGGCGCAGGGTGATGGGATGGTCGACGTCGGCGGCGCGGGGTGAGGGGATGGTCGACGGCGGCGGCGCGGGGTGAGGGGATGGTCGACGGCGGCGGCACGGGGTGAGGGGTGATGGCGGCACGGGGTGAGGCAAATGTGGAGGGGAGAGGCTCGGGGTGGGCCTGGTTTGGTCCAACCCAAAATAAGGCTTACGCCGACGGCAGTTCAGGCTAAACAAAAAAGGACCTACGCCGACGGCATTACCTTCGACACAACCCAATTATTTTTTGCCGGTTCTTTTTTATTTGCTCCTACTTAATATATTAAATTTTATATTTGCTCCTAGTTAATTTATTTTATTTTATTTTGTTTCTCTTCCTTTTCATTTATTTCGTATAAAATATAGACCGGCTCTGCGACTATCCTTTTCCCGTGAAACCCTAGTCCGGGGCCCTCACTTCCTAGGGTTTCGCTAAAAAAGGACCGAATGTGCTATAGGGTACCAACATAGCTAAACCAACAAAAATCGCGTTGTCTGAACCTCGTACTAAGAAAGCTACAGGGGTAGACCCACGGGCCCCACCGACTAGGGTTTCGCTGGAAAAGGACCGCCGGAGCTCCGGAATCCCACTGGAACTTGCACGTGGACCTAGTATATGTGTCCAAGTGTGGTGGAAGCTCCATGGATGTAATGTCTAGATCCCCAGTCTGACCTTCTTCACATGCGTGCGATAACACTTAATAGATTCCTGGACGTGTAGGGGTAACAGTCCCGCTGCGGGTATACCGGGGGGCTAGCATGTGCTATAAGGTCGCAACCTTTGTTTTCCATGTAGATATGACCTAAACAAAGCTAAACCAACAAAAAAGCGCGTTGTCTAAACCTCGTACTAAGAAAGCTACAAGGGTAGACCCGCGTGCGATAACACTTAGTAGATTCCTGGACGTGTAGGGGTAACAGTCCCGCTGCGGGTATACCGGGGGCTAGCATGTGCTATAAGGTCCCAATCTTTGTTTTCCATGTAGATATGACCTAAACAAAGCTAAACCAACAAAAAAGCGCGTTGTCTGAACCTCGTACTAAGAAAGCTACAGGGGTAGACCCGCGGGCCCCACCGACTAGGGTTTCGCTGGAAAAGGACCGCCGGAGCTCCGGAATCCCACTGGAACTTGCACGTGGACTTATTATATGTCTCCAAGTGTGGTGGAATGTCCATGGATGCCATGTCTAGATCCCCGGTCTGACCTTCTTCACATGCGTGCGATAACACTTAGTAGATTCCTGGACGTGTAGGGGTAACAGTCCCGCTGCGGGTATACCGGGGGGGCTAGCATGTGCTATAAGGTCCCAACCTTTGTTTTCCATGTAGATATGACCTAAACAAAGCTAAACCAACAAAAAAGCGCGTTGTCTGAACCTCGTACTAAGAAAGCTACAGGGGTAGACCCGCGGGCCCCACCGACTAGGGTTTTCGCTGGAAAAGGACCGCCGGAGCTCCGGAATCCCACTGGAACTTGCACGTGCACCTAGTATATTTGTCCAAATGTCGTGGAAGGTCCATGGATGCAATGTCTAGATCCCCGGTCTAACCTTCTTCACATGCGTGCGATAACACTTAGTAGATTCCTGGACGTGTAGGGGTAACAGTCCCGCTGCGGGTATACCGGGTGGCTAGCATGTCTTATAAGGTCCCAACCTTTGTTTTCCATGTAGATATGACCTAAACAAGCTAAACCAACAAAAAAGCGCGTTGTCTGAACCTCGTACTAAGAAAGCTACAGGGGTAGACCCACGGGGCCCACCGACTAGGGTTTTGCTGGAAAAGGACCGCCGGAGCTCCGGAATCCCACTGGAACTTGCACGTGGACCTAGTATATGTGTCCAAGTGTGGTGGAAGGTCCATGGATGCAATGTCTAGATCCCAGGTCTGACCTTCTTCACATGCGTGCGATAGCACTTAGTAGATTCCTGGACGTGTAGGGGTAACAGTCCCGCTGTGGGTATACAGGGGGGCTAGCATGTGCTATAAGGTCACAACCTTTGGTTTCCATGTAGATATGACCTAAACAAAGCTAAACCAACAAAAAAGCGCGTTGTCTGAACCTCGTACTAAGAAAGCTAGAGAGGTAGACCCGCCGGGCGATAACACTTAGTAGATTCCTGGACGTGTAGGGGTAACAGTCCTGCTGTGGGTATACCGGGGGGCTAGCATGTGCTATAAGGTCCCAACCTTTTTTTCCATGTAGATATGACCTAAACAAAGCTAAAACCAACAAAAAAGCGCGTTGTCTGAACCTCGTACTAATAAAGCTACAGGGGTAGACCCGCGGGCCCCACCGACTAGGGTTTCGCCGGAAAAGGACCGCCGGAACTCCGGAATCCCACTGGAACTTGCATGTGGACCTAGTATATGTGTCCAAGTGTCGTGGAAGGTCTATGGATGCAATGTATAGATCCCCGGTCTGACCTTCTTCACATGCGTGCGATAACACTTAGTAGATTCCTGGACGTGTAGGGGTAACAGTCCCGCTGCGGGTATACCGGGGGGCTAGCATGTGCTATAAGGTCGCAACCTTTGTTTTCCATGTGGGTATGACCTAAAAAAAGCTAAACCAACAAAAAAGCGCGTTTTCTGAACCTCGTACTAAGAAAGCTATAGGGGTAGACCCACGGGCCCCACCGACTAGGGTTTCGCTGGAAAAGGACCGCCCGAGCTCCGGAATCCCAGTAGAACTTGCACGTGGACCTAGTATATGTGTCCAAGTGTGGTGTAAGGTCCTTGGATGCAATGTCTAGATCCCCGGTCTGACCTTCTTAACATGTGTGCGATAACACTTAGTAGATTCCTGGACGTGTAGGGGTAACACTCCTGCCGCGGGTATACCGGGGGGCTAGCATGTGCTATAAGGTACCAACCTTTGTTTTCCATGTAGATATGACCTAAACAAAGCTAAACCAACAAAAAAGCGCGTTGTCTTAACCTCGTACTAAGAAAGCTACAGGGGTAGACCCACGGGCACCACCGACTAGGGTTTCGCTGGAAAAGGACCGCTGGAGCTCCGGAATCCCACTGGAACTTGCACGTGGACCTAGTATATGTTTCCAAGTGTGGTGGAAGGTCCATGGATGCAATGTGTAGATCCCCGTCTGACCTTCTTCACATGCGTGCGATAACACTTAGTAGATTCCTGGACGTGTAGGGGTAACACTCCCGCTGCGGGTATAACCGGGTGGCTAGCATGTCTTATAAGGTCCCAACCTTTGTTTTCCATGTAGATATTACCTAAACAAAGCTAAACCAACAAAAAAAGCGCGTTGTCTGAACCTCGTACTAAGAAAGCTACAGGGGTAGACCCACGGGGCCCACCGACTAGGGTTTCGCTGGAAAAGGACCGCCGGAGCTCCGGAATCCCACTTGAACTTGCACGTGGACCTAGTATATGTGTCCAAGTGTGGTGGAAGGTCCATGGATGCAATGTCTAGATCCCAGGTCTGACCTTCTTCACATGCGTGCGATAACACTTAGTAGATTCCTGGACGTGTAGGGTAACAGTCCCGCTGTGGGTATACAGGGGGGCTAGCATGTGCTATAAGGTCACAACCTTTGTTTTCCATGTAGATATGACCTAAACAAAGCTAAACCAACAAAAAAGCGCGTTGTCTGAACCTCGTACTAAGAAAGCTACAGAGGTAGACCCGCCGGGCGATAACACTTAGTAGATTCCTGGACGTGTAGGGGTAACAGTCCTGCTGTGGGTATACCGGGGGCTAGCATGTGCTATAAGGTCCAAACTTTTTTTCCATGTAGATATGACCTAAACAAAGCTAAACCAACAAAAAGCACGTTGTATGAACCTCGTACTAAGAAAGCTACAGGGGTAGACCCGCGTGCGATAACACTTAGTAGATTCCGGGACGTGTATGGGTAACAGTCCCGCTGCGGGTATACCGGGGGGCTAGCATGTGCTATAAGGTCCCAACCGTTGTTTTCCATGTAGATGTGACCTAAACAAACCTAAACCAACAAAAAAGCGCGTTGTCTGAACCTCGTACTAAGAAAAGCTACAGGGGTAGACCCGCGGGCCCACCGACTAGGGTTTCGCTGGAAAAGGACCGCCGGAGCTCCGGAATCCCACTGGAACTTGCATGTGGACCTAGTATATGTGTCCAAGTGTCGTGGAAGGTCTATGGCTGCAATGTATAGATCCCCGGTCTGACCTTCTTCACATGGGGCGATAACACTTAGTAGATTCCTGGACGTGTAGGGGTACAGTCCCGTGCGGGTATACCGGGGGCTACCATGTGCTATAAGGTCCCAACCGTTGTTTTCCATGTATATATGACCTAAACAAAGCTAAACCAACAAAAAAGCGCGTTGTCTGAACCTCGTACTAAGAAAGCTACAGGGGTAGACCCGCGGGCCCCACCGACTAGGGTTTCGATGGAAAAGGACCGTCGGAGCTCCGGAATCCCACTAGAACTTGCACGTGGACCTAGTTTATGTGTCCAAGTGTGGTGGAATGTCCATGTATGCAATGTCTAGATCCCCGGTCTGACCTTCTTCACATGCGTGCGATAACACTTAGTAGATCCTGGACGTGTAGGGGTAACAGTCCGCTGCGGGTATAACCGGGGGGCTAGCATGTGCTATAAGGTCCCAACCTTTGTTTTCCATGTAGATATGACCTAAACAAGATAAACCAACAAAAAATCGCGTTGTCTGAACCTCGTACTAACAAAGCTACAGGGGTAGACCCGCGGCCCCCACCGACTAGGGTTTCGCTGGAAAAGGACCGCCGGAGCTCCGGAATCCCACTGGAA